>JACXSL010001516.1:0-600000 GCA_019514585.1 Dendrobium officinale | reverse complement strand
AATGGAGGAGTCGACGAGCTGACAGTTTCGGAAATGACTGTTGAGCCGTCCAAAAATCCCATGAAGCCATTTGCGCTAAAGATTTTCACGACCTGAGATCTCCATAACGGATAGTTATCCGTCGTGAGAGAAGAAGTGACCAGATTCTTGATATTACTGATCAAGAACTTGAGTTGAGGAGTTATGACAGTGACAGAGGAAGAATCGGAAGTAGGGTTTCTCATTTGAGAAGAAGCCGATTGATCGGCCATGAACGAAGGAAAGGAGAGAAAAAAAAATACCAGAAAAAAAAAGGAAAGAGAAGAAGGCAAGAAAAAAAATTCAGAGAACAGCTTTTAGAACCTCGGGATGTCCGGCTCTGATACCATGTTAACCTGAGATGCTGTAAAGCTAACAGGGAAAGCCATGAACAGAGAAAAAACGAAAAGTAAATTTATTAATGGAAAATTGAATCCAGAATACAAACAACCCGATTCCTATATATAGACTAAACTCTTAAATCTTTCACCAATTACAATTGTCCACGTGTACAACACTTAGACTTGTACTTTCTTGTTTTTAGACGGTTCTATTAATTTATCTTCTAATAGTACCGAGCTAGGTAATGAGCAGCACCGAGTCACGGTACCGAGCAGTACCGAGCCGGGTACCGAGTAGGGGGCAACATGGCACATTCTGGTTGGTCTCTGAACGACGTTCGGCATCCGGAAATAATAATTTGCCCAAAAGTGAAGCCAAGAATGATAAGCTGTCCATTTGGACATACCTCTAAAGTTGCTTCAACTCATGTCTTTGCCATTGGAGAACCCTCTAACTCTTTTAAAAATTATCGTTGAAATAATTTAAACATATAATTGTTGAATATATATACTGTCTGTGTACGAGTTTTCTTTATTTTTATTCACATATTTATATTATTGTATTATTATTATGTCTTTTAAATAATATTTAAATAAATTTCATATTTATTGCATTATCTTGTTTAACCCCGATTTAATGATTGAATCATGATCCTCTCTTTCTAATTCCATGTCTCGCCCAATTTTCACAACCTTGAGGTTATGTCTAACTAAGGCTTTATTTGGGACGACTTTCTTAGTGTTTTTTAAAACAGCTTTTTATCACAAAAGTTTAATGAACTGAAAATTTTTATACTAAAAATTTGATTTAAAAACAATAAAAAAACCGTCCCAAACGAAACATAAATAAGTATAAAATATTATTAACAAATTTAGAGCCTCAATAATTAATAATTAATTAATAAATAACTCTCTCAATAAATAATACTCATATATATATATATATATATATATATATATATATATATATATATGCACACCATAAAATCATAAATGTGTAGGCTGTAAGCGAACCATTCGTTCGACGAGCTACTCGTTGTTTGATTCGATTAAAGCTTATTCGTGATCGTTAATTAACTAAACAAACAAACATGAACAATATTTTAAATACTCGATTCTTAAATAAACAAGCTTGAACGCTAATGTGTTCGACTCATTTATGTTCGCGAACAACATCATTTGAAGTTCGTGAACAAGCTCGATTCGTGTTCGATTTTGAACTCGTGAATAAGCTTGATAAAAACAATTAATATTTGATTATAGAATTAATAAATATAAATAATATAAATAGAGCTCGACATTAAGTTCGTGAACATGCTCGATGTAATCGTTTGTTAGGAAGCTCGATAAAGCTCGTTTGTTAAGTTAATGAACATCTAAAAGTGGAGCTCGTTTATAACTCGTTCATATTTGTTTGTTTAAAGCTCGATAAGCACTAAACGAATGAACATGAACTAAATATGAACCAAACATGAACACTCATTAATTTAAATGAATTAAACATGAACACAAACAATAAAACTCGAACAAACATGAACCAAACTTGAACAACCTGATATTAAATGAACACAAACATGAACACTCACATTCTCGACTTGGCTCGGTTCATTTGCAGCCCTATAATAATGCGTGATTAAGTAAGAGACATCTCAATCAATTTCATCAATAAGTGCTCCTCTGGAACTTCTCCTTCAGAGATACAAATTTCTATCTGATTATATTAAATCAAATTGATTGTGATGTTGATATGACTGAATTTCTGATTTTAATTTAGTGAAAATAAAATTTAAAATCAATTATGAAATTAATATTTTAAATGAAGGAGAGAAAAGGATTATCCTAAATTTAAATTATTATTATTTAAATAGTATACATAATTATAAGAAAATTTAAAAGTAGAGAATTTTTTTTGTTATACCTATATTTAAGGAGTTTTTATTTTATTTTTTAATTTAGAGGATAATAGTCATCCCAATACCTCCTAAATATGATCACTACTCAAAGTCTTTCTATTTATTTTAAAACGATTTTAATATAAAATTTTATTAATTAGTTCTATATTATATTCATCTCAAATAAAAAAGAATCAATTAAGAAATTATACTTAGTAATTTGAATTTATGTGTGCTTATTTTAAAAAAAAAATTAAAAAATTATAGACGAAGATATCTAAAAATAAATTTGTATCTAAGATCATCTAGAAGATAATGAATTTTCAAATATTTATTCTTTATATTCACATATGTTATGTTATAAATGTTGGAATAAATTCTGATTTGTAAAAACTGTGTTGTGAGTGCTCTCTTATGTCATATAGCTTAGGGTGCCAAAATCAGTCAATGGGCTGGGTTTGGGTTCGACCCGAAATTGACCCATCCTGTTTAATAAATGAGTAAAAAATGGGGAACCGAACCTAACACGCTAGCAACTTGAATGACCCAAACACAACCTAATAACTCATTTTGATTAA
Source organism: Dendrobium officinale (assembly GCA_019514585.1). Lineage (NCBI taxonomy): Eukaryota > Viridiplantae > Streptophyta > Magnoliopsida > Asparagales > Orchidaceae > Dendrobium > Dendrobium officinale. The sequence continues at coordinate 597,171 of JACXSL010001516.1, read as the reverse complement.
ATTTTTTTTACAAGTTTTTAATAATGTATTTTAGATTAATTATTAAAAAAATAAGACCAGCATACAAACAAATAAAAAATTAAGAAAAAATAATTTAAATAGGTCATTTTAGGTCAAAATCGTGTTGGCATGTCAACCCGAACTTAACTAGTTTAATAAACGAGTCGGAATTCCATACCTGAGCCAAGATTTGTTGAATTTGATTGGCGGGTCGAGCCATTTTTTGACACCCCTAATATAGATATTGGATTGCTCTACATTGTGATACAATTATTAATTCATACATTATTATATCTATCGTATAATATGTCATGTTATAGTTATTATAATCTCTCTTTCTATTCTGTTCTAGTTATTGTATTTCAGCTGGTGTGATTCTTGCTAAACCACAACAAGGTCAACTGTCGAGGCGGACCCGATTTTCAAAATGGATCAATTTTTTGAGCATGAATCTAACTCATCTGACAAACGGGTTGATTCAAATCTAAAATTTTTCAAATTGGGTCCAGGTCAGATTTCGGGTTGAGTAAATTATTGACACCCGTAATTGTGATTTCATTTTACTCTAGTTTGAACTCAATCTACTATATCTACCAGAGGTAAAACCCTATTCGAATAATATTTAAATAAGGTTAGAATAAGGTATATATAATATAATCAAATTATTATAAATTTAATAAATTATTAGAAATTTAATAAATTATTAGAAATTTAATAAATTATTAAAAATAAAAGTAAACTATGTACATTGTGCTTTTTTTGTAGATATATTATTTCAGGCAAAAAAAAAGTTGTTGGAGATCTTTAAAAAAACCCTAACAATTAATAAAATCCTATAAAAAATGCTTTCAAATGGCAAAATGTTTGTCGGTAATATATTTTCTAGCATGTGGAGATAATCTATAGGAAGTTTTTTTTTTTTTGGTGCTAAACCTAACAGCATCTACCATGTGGGTTCAATAATCCACATAATTTCACACAATTTTTCAATTCACATCCGCACATTCTACATTAACAATTCAATAAACATGCAATTGATATATTATAAAACATGCATTTTAAAAAAAATGTAAGTCCATTAATTACAATATTTATTTTTTATTTACATCTATACACACTCCCTTTTTCTTCTCACACACGTGTGCACACACGCACTCACAAACCCACTCCTTACATTCTTCCTCTTCACCTCATTATTATTTGTTGCCTCATTCATTGCCACAATTACATCAATGTTTGGTTGCATTTTAGCATTTATGTTGTATTTCAACTCTGAACGACATGCATTTAGCTATGATATGTATACAGATTCCTTGAACCGAGATAAATATAATTGTCCTTAACAGATGGGAATATAAATGAAAGAATTTATTTACCTCTTATATAAATTCACTTTGTTACTGATTACTGCTCTAGTCGTACTAATGTTTATTGATCATATAATATGTTACTATTTCATTGATTATTACATGTTTTACAGTTATATGTTCATACTGATAGTGATTGAATGATTACATGCATATTGTTCATATTGTTGTACGTTGATTTCAGTTGTAGGTTTTGATATTCTATTTAATTAGTTGTCAGCTCACTATGTGATTTTACATATTTTTTCCAGCGGAGTGAGGATAGATCTGAGATTCAAGTTTTATTTTGTTTATGCATTTCTTTTAGTTTATAATGCTCTGAAATAATTTTTTTGTTAAAAAAATCTTAAATTTATATTTTTTTTAAATAGAAAGTTGCTTTAAAATGTAACAAAAAGTTGTCCCAAACTTAGCCTAAATCAAGCCTTTGAAATTTCAAATCAAAGGAATCAATACTCTTTGGGTGATAATATATATATTATAAATAAAATTACATTTAAATGTCGCTTGCATAATCGTATTTTTTATTTCCTTATTTTTAGTAATTTTAACGGTAAATTAATAGGCCTGAGTGGTAGTTGCTTAGTGGAAATCATGCTGGCTTTCTTCAATAATTCTGTATTAGTTACCTATTTTTCCACGAGTTCCACAAGTAAGATGAACAACCTCGAGCAACTTATAATTTGTATAATTATTTATTACTTTTTTTTTTTTGTAAATTTGACTTTTAACTATTTTCAATAAAAAAAATGAATTGTGTGAGCTTGAGAGTTTAGCCAAAATATTAATATTAATTGAATGAAAAAAAATCTGATACAAATTATATTATGATCGGCTTAAATATCATTAGATCTACTTTGAGATTAGTGTAATGTACACGAAAAATTTGTGTTACACTAATCTCTACGTAGATCCAATAATTTTTAGGGTCATTCTCTGATATAATTTATATCATAATATCTTATGATATTTTGATATAAGTTTTATCAAAGTGACCTTGAAAAATATTTGATTTGTTTTAAATATAAATCTTAAAATAAATTTAATATTTTTAAATTTTATTTTAATTATTATATATATATATATATATATATATATATATATATATATATATATATATATATATATATATATATATATATATATATATATATATATATATATATATATATATATATATATATATTTGTTTTCATATAAATTAAAAGTTATGGTGATTGAGATGTGAAAGTCAAATAAATCTAGAAGATTTTGATATATTTCCTAACCGACAGTTAGTTGATTTATTAGTTTAGGGTTATTGTATTAGAATGGTCTATAGCTAATTGCTTAGGCTACAAGTCATTTGTGGCATTAAAGATCAAGAGGTGCTAAAATGAGAGAAATTTTCTTAGTTTATAAGATTGTATTAAATGGATATTGTTATCATGACATGTATGTGTGTCATATGGATTCATTTTAAATAATGATTTAATTTATATTAATAAATATAAATTTATTTGAATTTCAATTTAAACAAATGACCATCACCAGCAAATTCTCATTGCCGTTAATGGACATCCACCAAAAACACCAGACTTGCTATCATTTTATTTTTATCATCATAAAATATACATTTAGGATCAATGCGGCCTTTATCTAATACACATTATCACTCAACATCCATCATCAAGTTACATTTACCATTATCATACTGCTCAGTACTGTGAATACCGAACGTAAGCTGTGTTCGGTGACTTGACCCAATAATTTCCCCACATGATGCCCACCTTTAGTTGAATCATTTTATGTCTAGCACTTGACACTCAATGTTCATCATTATCTCGCATTCATCATTGATCGACAATTCGACATCCATTATTACATGATGTATCATCAGCTTCAAAGTGATTGACTTAGGCTTTGTTTGGGACTGCTTTCTTTCTAATACAAAAATTAAAATTTTTTAACAAAAAAAATGCTTTAAGAAGTAGTAGGAAAGCCGTCCCAAACGAAGCCTTATTCAACCAACTTCAATGACCTCAATGATCTTCTAGCATAGACTTATCTATCACCTCAATGTTATCTTCACCTCTTAGGGCATCTCCAACAAACATTTTCATGACAAAATACAGTAAAACTTCAAAATGCAGTGGTGCTGCTCCAATCGAAAAACATTTTAAGTACTTTTGCGAAGGTAACAATCCTTCTCCCTTTCGCGCATTTTTTTCGGTTGAAAGAGCAAAATAGCATAGATGAACAATGCAACTCCATTTTCACACTGTTCACCCGCAAGTAAATGACGAAAAATTTGGCGTTCAGCTGGAGCAACCGAACGACGCCAAACACACATTTGGCGTTCGATTAGAGATGCTCTTAGAGATGAACCAATATAATCACTCCATCTAACTTATGAACTTAGTCGCATATACAACACGAACATCATCTCAAATTATTTTATCACTAACATATTATTTGAATTTAGTGACGAGAGATTGATGATAACTTCTATCGAATACGAGTAAAGCTAAAATATATTAATCTTCATCAACCATTTTATTTATTTATTTATTTATTTTTTGATTGCGTCCATTTCCTTCCAACAGAAGCAAGCAGCCATTCACCGCATGGAGGAAAGTCTACATCAAGGAGTAGGTAAAAGATTTGGACCGTCAAAATTTGGATTAGTCTCACATCAACCCTTTATAACAGCCATTAGCAAGCCATAGACTTTTGAGCTACTTTGCTTACATCTACTACCAATTTACTACTTCAAAGAAAGGTCATATACAGCTTATGAATAATTAGAAAATGATTGAGAAGGAAAAACTATTTTGTTTGTGGTGCATCTTTACCTAAGTTTTTGGCTTCTGCTTGTTTGATTACTGATGGCATTGATATAAGTTGATTGAATAATGGAAATGAATAATATATGATTTTTATAAATTATAATATAATAATATAATTTTAGTTAAATAAATGAAAATATGGGATTAGCAAAAAATACTTTCTTTGAAGCTACTTGAATCATCATGATGCCATATAAAAGAAATATTTTCAACTTCCATGTAGCATGTCATCATGGTGCTGTCAAAAAAGAGAAAAATTATTCTGTGCGGACGTCGAACGCCATCCGGAGACCATCCGGAGACCAATCAGAATGTGCCACGTTACCCCTGCTCGGTACTGTGGCTCGGTACCGCGGCTCGATACCAATAACGTGGCTGCACTTGATTCGTCTCCGAATGTAGAGCTGCGTCAGACATCGGCATAGAATAATTTCTCCAAGAAAGAAGCGAAAATTGTAAAAGACAAAAAAAAGTTCAGATATACACTCCAAATTTCTAAGAAAACTCTGAATTTTCTAAGAACGCATCAAAACATACAAAGAGAAAAAAATGGGCTGAAATGCTGATCAAATTTTTAATTATAATAGCTCAGGATATTATTATTTTTATATTATATGCATCTCATAATAAATTGAATGCTTCTAAAAATTCACTCTGACACAAATTTGTTCCATAAAAAACAGACTAAGCTGCTCATGCTGAGCTCAACGGGAAATTATTGAGTTTGGTCATCGGACACAACTTATCGTTCGGAGATCAATCAAGTGCAACCACGTATCCAATATCGAGCAATACCAAGCTCGGTAATGAACAATACCGATCTCAGTACCAAGTAGGGGGTGATGTGGCGCATTTTCATTGGGCTCCGCACGGCGTCCTGTGACCGAACCCAATAATTTCCTGAGCTCAACACCTCTGACGCTTAGCAGCTGGCGCAGCAGCAGAGGAGGCAAGAGCAAATGACACCTTTTGAGGAATTGCTTGCATTTGCTGCTGCTCAGCATCTGTCCTCTGTTCAACAGAAGAGTTAGGGTTAGAGTTAGTGTTAGGGTTGGGATTGGGCTTCGTACCTTCTTCATCCTCAGTCTCCTCAATTTGTGCGAGATGTTTCTTAGGTATCAAGAGCTGATAGTTAGGGCTAACGAGTGTGTCCTGCTCAGGTGGCAGTGGGATAGAACCAGGTGGTGCGATTGTCTTGGGCAATGGCGTCTTGTTTCTGGTACGAGCAAGCTCAAGAAGAACCTGAAGAAGGGTTTACTCACTACCAAGGTTTAAAAAATGTTGAAGAATGGAAAAATACATTTGGAATGGAGCACAATGAATCAATAAACTTTTAAACAAAGAAATCTTGATGAATTTGATACGAAACACTTGTAGATCTCACATATTTCCTATCAATCTTCGAAGAACAGCGAGATTTCTCTACAAAAATCCACACAAAACCACAAAAACAGTAGATAATTTGTATTATTTGATGAAAAGGAAACAGAAAATAGCAAGATACAATTAATCCTCTATTCGAGAGGAGGATCGATCTCTCCTAAATCCCTAGACGCCGCTAGAGCCCAAAAGAAAACCTAAATCTAAGATATCTCAAATTTCAGCCAAATTCAAGATGCCCTAATCCTAGGAAAACAAACTATTTAATGCCTACAATTCAAAAGAATTCTCTAAACAACCATACTTTGAAATTTCCCTCCAAACTCCCTTCAAAAGCCTTCCTGAACAGCTCATAGGTGATTGGATGGTTGGCTCCTGCGTACAGGAGGCGGAAATCTCCACCAATCTTGCGTAAGCCGGTCTCGTCGGACCGGTCCAATGGACCAATCTAACAGAATTGCTGGCGATAAAATATGATAAGAGTAACCAGTAAATTACCTACCCCCCCCCCCCCAAAAAAAAAAAAAAAAAAAAAAAAGGCGATAAGCTCATTCCAAGAATTGGGAGTAATGTTTCAAGTTGATCTGGAAAGCTTTGGCACTACAAATTAAGCTGTTTAGTAAGCAGCCTAAGAATGGATTTAAGATAAATCTAGCCAAATGATCATTTTTTTTTTTTTTGAAGCTGTTGAATTGGGATTTAAGCTAAGGTCAAGATTAACTAAATCCAGCCGTAAATCATTAATTTAGTAAGCATGTAAACAACGGTATGTAAACATTTGAGGATGCAGGATTAAGCAAATATTCTTATATCCAAAACTCTTCAGGATTTAACTTGATCAAAATAAGAATAATGCTCCGAGTAGAAGTAGTTTAACATCGATAAAAATTATTTAAAATAATTTGTGAAATATAGGTTTAACATCTTATACAACATTCAGCAAAAAGCTGAAAACCAATGAAAAATGAGTTGTCGACCCCCAATAATTGTGATGCATTCGTTAATGATGATGAACTTGAATTAAAGATATATAAAAAAAGATATTTTCAGAATTTAAGCCTCAAAATTTATTAAATTCAGACTTCATTGATTTACATGGTGGAAAATATCTTATTTTCACTTGCATTGGCACTTTAGCATCCATTTTAACGGATCTGGAAAAAAAACTCTGTTATGTTGTCAAGTCACTTTACGGCGCTACTAATGTAAAGCATTATGAGTAAAGCACTACTTGTATTATTGATAAAGGAGTTACATCGAACACCTGTTTTCCGTCTAGGTAACATCTATGACGAATAAAATACCACCAAGACATCAAGATGAGCTATTGATATAGTTTACTCCTAACAATAAAATCGATTGATTTGAATGAAAAAAGCAGAAGAAAAAAAATTAAGCATACTCTGATTATAAGCAACCTGAATTAGGATATCTAACTAAAGGATAGTTGTCAATGTCATAAACAGCTGAAAGTATCTATAACTTCAGCAATACTGTACAAAGGTGACTAGGTGAGCATGGAAAAGGTTCAAATTGGCAGAAATTTATCAGTAGATAAGCTTACCTAATCAAACGGGATATAGATTAAAGATTCATGTAGCTTAATATAGAAATTTTCTTGAAAAACAGCCATAGTAAACAAATTTTTTTTTTTAGTTTTGTGCCGTCACTCTCTAGACATTTCTCTTCAAGCAAAAACAAAGGTGGTATTAGGGGTGTCAATTATTGATCCGGCCCGAAAAATTCGGGTTTGGGCCGACCTGTTTAACAAACGGGTCAGGTTCGGGTTTCAATTTTTGACCCGTTTGAAAAATTGAGTCGGATCCGAGTCAACCTGTAACCTAAATTTGACTCGTCCACATCCGACCAAGCCAGTCGCCCAACTCACCCCTGCACAGGTGCCTCACCCCGGACTCGCTCACCCCTGCTGTCGTGCTCGCAGCGCTTGCACCCGCATCCACGCAAAGCCGTAGACAACACACTCGTCTGTCCCACCTTCACTCGCAGCCCCTCCCTCGCCCGCAGTCGCGCTTGACGCTCTCCCACACGACCCACGCTCGACCCTCACATGGTCCCTCCCTCACCTACAATCCCACATGCGCTCACGTTTGACTCGCGCAGGGCGGGTTTGGTCAACCCGATAACATGGTGGGTCATGCTCGGGTTTGAATTTCTGACCCGTTTTATCTAATCACGTCAGGTTCAGATCAAATCAATGGAAAGCAGGTTAGTTTCGAGTTTAACCTGAACCCAATCCGAAAACTAATTTTAACACCCCTAGGTGGTACAAAGTGTATGCATGCGTACCATCTATTTATGAAAATGTTAATATTAAAGTCGACTGCAATTATCCAACTCAAAATGGTGCCTAAACACAGATTTGGCGAAAACAACACATACAGTTGAAGCATATAGCACATTTCAAACACATTCTTCAGCACGATTATGTAGAGCTAACTTTAAATAAGTTAAAAAAGCTAATTAATTAACATACGCTGATAAGACAAAGGCAACTCTTTTATAACTTCATGCGATTGCTCGTCTTCCAATAAAACCACGAGAACAAAGAGGAGACAATCATCTCCACCAATTATGTCACAACTTGGCTCAACCTTCACAAAATCCTCAGCTCCTTTCATGGAACCTACTAGAAGCTTTTTACAAAAGCGGGTTTATTTCTCCTCCTTGGAGATGCTTTAACCCATCCCTTCTTCATATAAATCCTCCTTCATCCCTAATGTTTATCTGTTGTCTTCCACAACTAATTAATTAACTCTGATTTCTCATTCCCTAATATCAATATCTGGTAGCACCATATCGACAGTCTTTGTAATGCTTGTATGGGAGATTTGTTGGTTTATCCAGTCGATCCGGCCTCGGATCCTTCACCAATAACTTACGTGGCTGACAAAACATGTGCTCAAGTAAATTGTGGCAAGGATCATTCACCTCAAAACCATCTACACCAATAAGGCTACGCCGAATCCTTCTTCAAAGCACATGCTAATGACACCAATCATACTTCATCTATTGGTGCTATAGTCCACATCATCAAGATGATTTTGTCATTTAAAATTTCAAAATCAGAGATCAACTTGATTTCAGACTGCTTGAATCTTGCCCTTGTTGGGAATTTCTCATTTGGTATACATAGCATGAAATGCATTCACAAACTTTTTAATGGTTTAAAAATACAAGACTCCATCTCTGTTTGTCTTATTAATGCTAGACACATTTCAATCAGGGTGCATATTGCAAAGAATTAGCTAAGCCCGTCTTCTAGGAGATTCAACTAAACTTCAATTTCCTATCAAACTCCTAAAGTGGCACCTAAAATAGAGTTTTGCCTTTTAAAAAAAATGATTGAAGATGACGAGGATAGCTTCATCCAAGAGGGATTTTTAAAAATTGTCATCTTATTGTCCCTCACGTATTATGCATCTCTAAGCAATGAAAATTGTACCATAGCTCACCTTGAAATTTAGAAATAATAATAATCATCGTTTACCGAAAGCAAACCTAGCAACTTGTGAATCCAAATGATACTACTTATTATTCTCCTGCATCCATCGGCCAAAAGAGACTGCCGCTTACCTGATCCTCAAAGACGCATTAACTGACTTTGTTAACTATGTAATTTCAATGATCCCAGTGCTTTCAAAAGTGTTGACAATTTATCAATAAATCATGTCATCTTCTAAAAATCCAAACATCCATCTACAAGACATAAGAAATCATCCCACCAATGTTCTACCTGCAATTCCAGAGAATCCAGCCAATTATTGCAAATTCATCTTGTCCCTGTAGAAATCTTCAAAGGTCGGTAACCAGGAAGACACATTTTCTAATCCAAAGATCTATGAAGACACATTTAACCATATTTGTAGAGAAGGTAATATTATGGTTACCTAGCTTGCAAACAAAGGATGAAGATTGAAGGTTACAAGCGTTATTTTCCCTTTTATATTCATTTTGAATCATTTTAGTGAGCATTTCTTCCATCTTTATCAAATCATGATGAGTGGCGTAGTTGCGGTTCTCCATGTTCATTGAAGGCTTAGAATTTTAATGTTCTTCCAAATGCATCTATATTCTTGTCACTGACATCAATCTATTCTCATCGCACCTTTGAGGATGTTGGATCCAAATCAAACCATTGATGATACTTAACAAACTAGCAAGTAATTTCTAGGCGAGATTTAGGGAGTCGAGTTGTGTTTGAATGAACGTGGAGAGTAAGAGTCTTAGATTTATTGTAAGCAATACAAAAGCAAGAGAGACCACGAGATGTCAAGCGATGGAATGGACTCCAAAAGATTTAAATGTTTCAAAAGTATTTATCTTAACATTTTATTTATAAGACTTAAGGGCTACTTGATATGTTGTACATAAAAAAATGTAAGAAAATAGTACAAATTACAAAGTATGATGTGGCTTATTCTAGACTATCATAAACACATGACCTACTTGACAGACCTCCACGTAAGGTGAGTCCTTTGTGCAAGTCTTCATGAATGAGTGTCTCAAGTAAGTCCTCAAAGACTGAAATAAGAGAAATTCTATGAAGGCAGATCCTTTGATTGCGGTGACAAGTCCATTGAGACATAATTTAGACTCATGAATGCAAAAGAATGAGTTCTCTTAAATGAAGATACTCAAGAGCCGAAGATGACCTTAAACCTAAAAATTGTACTTGCGGCCTTTGAGATATGTGTTTCCTGTAGCTAGAACAATGATGTCAGCGATAGTTGAGTGGCATTGACGGTAAAAGATAATCATGGATGAACAATTCCTGTCAAGATGAGTGACATAATATGAGGCTCAGGTAAGTTTGGGCGAGTCCCTCTGAGAGGCTTGGCAAAGTTGATGACTTCTCAATCAAGACAACTTGGATGATTCTTCATATTACGATCTCGCTAGGAGAATGGCTATGAATCTATGAATTGGCAGCAATCAACTTGTGAGGTGGTCACTTTCCCTCGCCACGAATGCTCCTCCTAAGAGGTATAACTATTTGCACCGAATCTCAAGTAGAAGCTTGTTGAATAGCTGTGAAATACCTAAATATGCATGTACGAGTATACAAAATATATTTTATACTTTGAATATATTACCAAGATCTTATCCATTAGTAAAAGCTTTTAGATTAATGGTCTTATATCTATCAGTGTGTGTTGCTCAATCTGAGCCATCAATGTCATGTCCCTCATAAAGAGTGGCATCAATTCTAAGTGATTTTAGGCTCCCATGGATCTTGATTGATTTTATCATGACAGAGCAAAGTTCACTAGCAGGTGACTCTAGGTGTAAATATAGGAATTATATTTAGCGCAATAATAGAATCAAAGTTTATTTTCTTAAAGAAAATTCATTATTACAATAGTTGCAACCCGGAAAAAACATTAATGGCAAGTCATAAATCTTTCTGGAATCCTCTCTAAGATTATGACAATTATCTGAAACCATTACTTGGCCAACTCTAAACTTTAAACCCTAGTCAATGCAGTTCACCTACAAAAGCGCTACCCTTCCTGCACAACCGCAATTTATCCAACAAATCAACAGCTCATTACCTATTTTTACTATGATACAAACTTAAAGTATTTAAAAAAAAAAAATCGTTACGACTAGGGTTAGAGGTAGAAACATACCTCGCGGGGCGGGGGCTGCGAGAAGGAGAAGTTGATCTTAGACTGAATCGCAAGGCGAACGTCATCGGGATCGATGTTATTCTTTCCAGCATGTTCGGCGTAAACCTGGGCGTCGGAAAGTATGTCGACGACGTACCGGTAACATAACTCTAGAAACTGATGCAACACTCGAGGCTCGTACTCCCCCTCCCCGACCCCCATCGACCTCAAAAGCTCCCGCACAACACGCGCATCTCGAGGCTCGTCGGCCTCCGTCTCTCTCCCGGCGACGCCAACGCCCGCGTCGTCCATCTTGACGCTGTCTTGTCCGCTCCTTTGTTCCTTCTTGGAACTCGGCATTTTAAGTTGTGCGGCGGTTCCTAATGAAATATTTTAATGAATGGTTATAATAATAACAAATAGCTCAGAAACAGAACCGTCGCTTTGGCCGAGTGGTTAAGGCGTGTGCCTGCTAAGTACATGGGGTTTCCCCGCGAGAGTTCGAATCTTTCAGGCGACGCAAGCAGTATAAATAATTTTGCTTGTATTCTTAAAGGAATTTTTTCTTTGAAATTACCTTCTTTGCCCTCGTCGTCTTCCTACGACGGAGAAGGTGATTTAGGTTTTAATTTGAACTATTAATTTTGTTTGAAATATTGATGGAATATATATAGTCAAGAAAAACAAAATAAAAGTATATTGGTTTTTTTGGTTCGACTGCTAAGGGAATTTTTGGGCCGGATCAAATTGGTTGGAGAACCGGGCATAAAAGCGGCTGAATTATCGAAGATAAGTTTGTGTTGAGAACTCATTCAGGGCATGTATTAAAGAGATCATCAAGAATTTGTTGCTTTTTATTAGGGGTGTCAATTATTAACGTGAAAAAAAATTTAGGGATTGGGTTTACCGTTTTCATTTTTGACCCGTTTGAAAAATTGGGTTAGGTCTAAATCAATTTGTGAATCCAAATTTGACTTGCCCCGCCTGACCTAATTAATCGCCTTACTCACCCTCGCACAAGTGCCTAGCCCCAGACGCATACTTGTGTCGTCATGCCACATCGCTCGCACCTGCACTGGCGTAGAGCAGCAAACTGAGCTCTCGCACAGTTCCACCCTCCCTCACAGTCGAGCACGCACTCGGACGGCCCAGCGCTCCCTCACATTCACGCACTCACTAGCGCACTGGCACAATCTCCCTCCCTCACCCACGATCCTACACATGCTCGAGCTCAACGCTCACGGGATGAATCAGGTCAACCTGATCCCAAGGGGTCAGGTCCCAGTTGAAATTTCTAACATGTTTATCTAATCTTGTCGGAATAGGGTCAGATTAATGGAGAGTGAGTCAACTTCGAGTTTAACCCAATAACCCAAAAACCCATTTTGACACTCCTACATTTTAGAACTGTTTTAAAATTTTACTTTTTATACACTAACTTTATAAAATAATAAGAAAGTTATATATATATATATATATATATATATATATATATATAATTTCTTAAGCCATTTTTTAATACAAAAATTTATTAAATTAAATTTTGTATGTTAAAAAGTTACTTGAAAAAACAGAAAGAAAATTGTCTCAAATAAAAACTTAGTTATATTTTATAGTGATGTTCATGAATGATGATGATATTTTAAATTTCTTAGCTGTAGTTATATTCCTTTATACATTTCTGATATTTGTTATTTTGAGCTTCAGAGCTTAAGGTACTCCTCAGCATGTCCTTTATTGTAGTTGTAGTCCTCACTACTATAGCAGCAGTCTTAATGGCAGTATATTTGATATTTTGCTTAAAGATGTGCGTTTAAGCATAGTTATGTTGGACGAAATTTTGCTCAGGGATAACATTTGAAACAACATTTTTATTATTTTCTTAAATAATATTTCAACACAAAAAATTTCTATTTCAATTTTTTTTAATTATAAAAACTTATTACTTTAAAAAATAATAAAAAAATTTATCACAAATGAGATTAATTATTCTGCCCGGACACCGGACATCATCCGAAAACGAATGAGAGCACGTCACTTCATTTTTTTGTTGTGTACCGGTGTTTTATACCGAGTGCCGTAACACTTATTTGCCTCCGAACAATCCATTGTTCATATAGAATAATCTCCCCACAAATGAAGCCTAAAAAAATAAAAGAACCTGGAGAGATGTTTTGGGAATTCTCTTCATTAGAAAACCAGAACTTGATACAATGATTTCATCCATTTTTATACTTGACCTTTGACCTCTTATTTATGGGCAAGAGCCTAAATATAGCCCTATAAAAAATACAATTAAAAGAATTAAATAAATTATATTATGTGGCCTAACAAGATTTTTAAAATAAAAAATGTTTATACTAAAAGTTATTTTAAAAAATAATAAGAAAACTATTCCAAACAAAACCTAAAACACATAAATGTTAAATTTAGAGCTAACTGTGAATACATACATACATAGATAATTGGAGCAAGCCAGGTGAGCCAGTTTATAATAGAGCCATTTGAGATTGGAGCAGCACAATCTTAACCCAAGTTGTATTTATGTATGCTGGTATGATGTCTGAATTTTATTAAAATAAATAAATAAACAAACAAATAAATAAATAATGATATCTGAATTTCTTTAGCTAGCGCAGTTCCCTCTTGCAGGAGCAGACAGAAAACTGAAGCCCCAGAAGCAGAGAATTAGAAACAACGAAGACGGTGCTCAATCAAGCACACTAGGATGATTCTTCATATTACGATCTCGCTAGGAGAATGGCCATGAATCTACAAATTGGCACCAATCAACTTGTGAAGTGGTCACTTTCCCTCATCACGAATGCTCCTCCTAAGAGGTATAACTTATTGGGCCGAATCTCAAGTAGTAGCTTGTTGAGTATCTGTGAAATACTTAAATATGCAAGTAGGAGTATACATAATAAATGTTAAACTTTGAATATATTACCGAACTCTTATCCATTACTATATGCTTTTAGATTAACGGCCAACCATCCATCAGTGTTTATTGCTCAATCTGAGCGATCAATGTCCTGCCTCTCATAAAGAGTGGCATCGGCCATCCATCCATCAGTGTGTATTGCTCAATCTGAGCCATCATTGTCCTGCCCCTCATAAAGAGTGGCATCATTTCCGTGTGATTTTTGGCTCCCATGGATCTTGATTGATTTTATCATGACAGAGCAAAGTTCACAAGCAGGAGACTCTAGGTATAAATATAGAAATATATCTAGTGCAATAACAGAATCAAGGTTTATTATCTTAAAGACAATTCTAGATTACACTAGTTGCAACCCGGCAAAACATTAATGGCAAATCAAAAATCTTTCTGGAATCCTCTCTACGATTATGACAATTATCTAAAATCATTACTTGGCCAACTCTGTACTTTAAACCCTAGTCAATGCAGTTCACCTAAGACAGCGCTACCCTTCCGTCACAACCGAAATTTATCCAACGAATCAACAGCTCATTGTTAAGGAACCGGCTCATATGTACTTTCTTGGTTTTATTTCTTCTTGTAAACACTATATATATTAGGACTGCTCATTGCAATAATAACATAGATTCATTTTCTCTCTTCCCTCCTTCGGTCCGTTTCTGCTCCTGTTCTCCAATTCTCCTCTAAAGAAACTCTATCTTGGTATCAGAGCGATCTGCTCCACAGCATCTGTTCCCTCTTCGGCGTCACCATGGCTGAAGAAAGTTCTGCAGTTTCTCGCCGGACAACATCCAATGCTTCCGGCCAAGAGACCGAGCTCATCATCCCTCACCTCAAATTCTTGATTTCAAATATCAAGAATCTGGTTCCCACTCAGCTCACGACTGAGAATTATGCAATCTGGAGATTGCAACTCTATCAACACTTCTCCGCTAATGGGTATGAACAACATCTCACCGGAGTTTCTATGTGCCCGCCGGAGTCTGAAACCACCGCCTACAATCGGTGGAGACTAGTTGATAGGAATCTTATTTCTGCAATCTTGTCAACTATTTCTACGCTGATCTTGCCATATGTGCTTACTCTCAACACCGCGCAAGAAATTTGGGCTACACTTTAACGTCGGTTTCAACCAACGAATCGATCGCGGGTAATCCAGCTAAAGAGCGAACTTCATCAGATTCAGATGAAGGATAGGACAATGCAGCAATATCTTGATCAAATCAAGAAGATAGTTGACAGCATCGCGGCCGCCGGATCCAAAGTGGATACCGAAGACATTGTCCTATACATACTTAACGGATTACTGACAACCTACAATCTGTTTAAAACGGCAATTCGAACATCTTTACAGTCTATTAGTCTTCATGATCTCTATTCATTGCTTTGTAGTGAAGAAATAAATCTTCACCACCAACACAATCAAGAACTTCAGAATTCCGAAAACACTACCCTGTTCTCAAATCAGAACACGAGATATCGATCCAGGAATCAGAAGCCCAAAGGAAAATCGGTCTTCCCATGGCCTCAAGGCGCAAACGAAAATTCGAACACATCAAGAACTCCGGCAACTCGGCTCCAATGCCAAATTTGCGGGAAATCCGGTCATTCAGCACTCAACTGCTGGCATAGGTGTAACCTCACTTACGCCCTTCCGTCAAATCTGAGGGCTCTCACCGTTCAGCAACATCCCTTGCCTCTGAACGAATGGATTGTCGACTCCGGTGCCTCGTCGCACTTAACCTCGGACGTCACAAATCTTCAGCACCCGTCTCCATACAACGGGCTGGACTCAGTTTCAATAGCAAATGGAAGCAATCTTCCGATCCAGAACTCGGGCCAAGGGATCCTGCTGCTTCCCGAGTCGCATCGTAAGCTTTATCTTCGTAACATTCTTCATGTTCTTTCCCTATCTCACAATCTTTTATCAGTTGCTAAGATGACTGCGGACAATAATGTCTCTGTCTCGTTTAATGCTAATGAATTTACTGTGAAGGATCTTCAGGACAAACGTCTTCTCCTTCGCGGTCACAAACGCAATAGTCTGTATCGTCTCACGGCTCCTATCCCGCCTAAGCACACAACTCTTGCAGCAGACGGCTCATCCGGTTCCTTGTGGCACGCAAGGCTTGGACATCCCAACAGCCGTACATTGCACAAATTAGCTAGCTTAGACTCTGCTATTAAAACTTGTTCTACTTCATCTTTATGCATTTCTTGTAATCTTTCCAAAAGTCATAAACAGCCCTTTTCTGCACTAAGCCTTTTCAACTTGTGCACTCAGACGTCTGGGGTCTGGCTCCGGTATCTTCCATGAATGGTTTTCGCTACTATGTCATATTCATTGATGATTTTACACATTTTTCATGGCTTTATCTGTTGCATTTTAAAGCTGAAGTTCTTTCTAAATATCAGCATTTATGTAATATGATTCAAAACATTTTTCATACGCAAATACAACAATTCCGGTCGAATGGCGGCGGGGAATATACGAGCACTGCTTTTCAAAATTACCTAACTCAACATGGCACAACTCATCAAATGTGCTGCCCTTATACGCCGGAGCAAAACAACACGGCTGAACGGAAGCATCGCCACCTTATCGAACTAACGCGCACGCTACTCCACGCCAGTCACCTACCCTCACAGTTCTGGGCAGAAGCTGTCTCTACAGCTAACTACCTCATCAATAGACTACAGTCCTCCGCAATCTCGTACCAAACACCGTATCTCCGTCTCAATGGACATCAAGCATCTTCGCACCTTCGGGTGCCTATGTTTCCCGTGGACTCGTCCTTATTCCGAACATAAACTGTCCCCTCGCTCACAACCGTGCGTGTTTTTGGGCTACTCCACGCAACACAAGGGATACAGATGTCTAAACGTGTCCCAAAATCGCATCTACATTTCACGCCACGTGGTGTTTTACGAGAATATTTTTTCCTTATCAACATCCCTCACCAAGCTCGCCGTCGGGCACGTCACAGCGCGACTACTCTCCTCTTCTGCTCATTCCCAGTTCGACGGTCTCTCAAACTACTTCTGCTTCGCTCACCTCGGCTACAATCAGTACTCCAGCCAATCCGGACTCTGCCCAGCTTGATCTGTCTCCTGTTGATACTACAACCATCTCCGAATCCCCGCAGGCCTCGTCTAGTTTTCAGCTCCAAAATTCAATTCGCAACAGGCCTTTATTCTCCTCTCCCCCCCCCCCCCTCGTCACCATATGCAAACAAGGCTGAGGTCAGGTATTTCAAAACCAAAACAAATATTTGATCTCTTGGCTTCACAGGAAACTTCGCCAACGCCTTCTTCCAACACCGAAGCGGCAAAACATGCCCACTGGCGTTCGGCCATGTCCACTGAATACTCTGCATTGCAGAAGCTTGGTACCTGGTAGTTGGTTCCGGCACCACTCAATAAGCCCGTGTAAGGCAGTAAATGGACTTATAAGATAAAGTCCCTTCCAAATGGCCAAATTGCAAGCTACAAGGCTCGCTTAGTCGCTCTCGGTTGTTCTCAAGAATTCGGGGTAAACTTCACTGAAACATTCAGTCCGGTGGCGAAAATGGTTACCATTAGAATGCTTCTCACAACAGCCCTACATCACAACTGGCCGGTAACTCAGTTAGATGTCTTCAATGCCTTCCTACATGGAGACCTGCACGATGAAGTGTACATGAAGCAACCTCGTGGTTTCAAGGACGAACAACACCCGCAATACATTTGCAAGCTACATAAATCGATTTATGGGTTAAAACAATCTCCTCAACTCTGGTTTCACAAACTAACACAGTCGCTTCAACTCATTGGTTTCACATTCAACAAAGCAGATCCTTCCCTCCTATTATACGTGAAGGCGGACACCCGTGTCTTCATCCTCATTTACGTGGACGACATCCTGGTCACAGGCAATGACACAACTCAAATACATCTCACCTTAAATCACCTTCAGTCCGCATTCCAGATCAAACAACTAGGCGATGTCTCGCTCTTCCTTGGAATTCAGGTGATTCGAACCACTTAAGGTTATTTCTTAAATCAAACACACTACGCATATGAACTTCTCTCTCAAGCAGGTTTCTCCAGCTGCAAACCTTCCTCCACACCGGCGCTCACCAAGCCGTCCAAGACTCAAGATGAGTCTCTCTTCTCTGATCCACAGCTCTTCCGCAAATTGGCGGGATCGCTCCAGTATTTGTCCATCACACGGCCTGACATCGCGTTCACAATCAATTCAATATGCCAGTGCATGCACCAACCAAGGAATTGCGATTTCGTAGCTCTTAAGCGTCTACTCCGCTATATAAAAGGCACAGCTGATTTCGGGTTGCCGATTACTCGAGGATCCTTATGTCTCCGAAGCTACTCCGACGCCGACTGGGCGACTGATCCGGTCGAACGCAAGTCCATGTATGGATACTTTCAAGCATGTTCGGCGTAGACCTGGGCGTCGGAAAGTACGTCGACGACGTACCAGTAACATAACTCTACACACTGATGCAACACTCGAGGCTCGTACTCCGCCTCCGCTGCTTCGTTCCTTCTTGGAACTGTGCATTTTAAATTGTGCTGGAGTTCCTAACGAAATAATTTAAAGAATACTTAAAAAATAATAATCATCGTCGCTTTGGCCGAGTGGTTAAGGCGTGTGCCTGCTAAGTACATGGGGTTTCCCCGCGAGAGTTCGAATCTCTCAGGCGACGCAAACAATAACGAAACTGATTTTGCTTGTGTTCTTGAAGGAATTTTTTTTCGAATTACCTTCTTTGTCAAAAAAAAGTAATTTGTTTTTTGGTTGGACTACTTAAGCCATTTTTTGAGACGGATCAAAATGGTTGGAGAACCGGTACAACACCGGCTATTTGGCTTAATTCTCTGGTCGAAGGCGAGAGAGGTATAAAAGATCGTAGTCGGCAAGGGACAGTGATCAAAAGGATTGCAATCGGGCAACAGGGGACAGAAAGATTGTATTCTGGAGATGACTATCAAAGTGATCGTAGTTGACTGGCGACCGTAGTTAGAAGGACCGTAGTCTGATGACAGTCGATAACCGGGAGGAAATCCGACAATAATTAGTGGTTGGCCATAAGTTCGACAAAAGTTTATAGTTAGGTGGAAGTTTGACGAAAGTTCGATGACGACCGGTGATCGGGCAATGATCGAGGAGCATGGTAGTAAAAGAGATATCATATTTCTCCTTGCTTCTTCCTCTTCTCCTCCCTTTTTCTCCTTGCTTTCTCCTCTTTCTTTCGACCCCTCCTCTTTTATGGAGAATGAGGAATCTATTTATAAATTTTTAGGAGTGGAATGACGAGTAAATAGATGACTATTTTGAATTAACGGTCAAAATCGACTCATTGATCATAGATTGTTTATTGAGTATTTAAGTATTTAATAATGTCATAATTTAGCGATATTGGGCTCGTTTGATTCGTCTTGTCGAGCCGCTCGATTCGACTATAAGCAAATCACATTTGGATTTCATTTGGTCATCCAATTTATGCTTTGAACCATCTAAATGTGCTTCGAGCCCTCAATTTGGACCCATTGGGGTTCGGATTGGATTGAATTTGATGTCGTTGGGCTCGTCTTTTCAAGACATTCATTTCAACTATAAGTATGGTGAAATAAAAGTTCAGATGGCCTCAAATTTAATTTTGAAAGTTTCCAATATGAATTTGCCTTGAGATTCGTGCTCAATCAAGATAATTTTTTAATGATATATCAGCACTTGTTATATTTGTTATTTTGAGTTTCAGAGCTTAAGGTGTTTGTACAATGTACTCCTCGTCATGTTCTTTGTTGTTGATATAGTTTTAAGTCCTCACTGCTATAGCAGTCGTTGGGAAACCATGAAGGAGTTGGAAGTTTTAATGGATTAAGAGTGGTGGCATATTTGATTTTTTTATTTATTTATTTTTTATTTTTTTATTTTTTGGAGTTAGGGATCGAACATGGGAGCCGGGGGAGGAATTTTTTCGCTCAACCAGCTGCCCTGCTCGTCCCGTATATTTGATATTTTGTTCAAAGATTTAAGTTGTAGTATAGTAACGTTGGATGAAATTTTGCTCAGGTAGTAAACTGTAGTATAGTATATTTGATATTAGTGATTTTCAAGTACGAAGTGAATCAACATGAATTTGCTGGCTAACTTCACTAAGGTTGGACAAGTTCCAAGGAGCAGTTATGTCAATGGTTTATTCAAATTCATACAAAACCTAAGATCAAGCTTTTATTGAGCCAATCAATTATTTAAATGACAATACAGGCAAAGCAGGTGAATGAGAAACTACTTATACAAAGAAACCAATATATTGTGGAAATAATAAATTGTTGGAGGGGAAATCACAGAACCATCTTTCTTTAGCTAGCGCAGTTCCCTCTTCCTGTCAGAAAACTGCAGCCTCAGAAGCAGAGAATTAGAGACAACGAAGATGGAGCTCAACGCCATTAACCCTCCTGAATATAAACAAAACATAACTCTGTTAAATCTATATTTATTTCATTCATCAATCATGATTGAAAGCAAATCCATAAAGATTATTACGTGCGGTGTCCGGACCGTCCGGAGGCGAATCCGGACGCGCCACGTCACCAAGATGCACTGGGCCCCGGGTGATGTGGTGCGACCGGATTCGCCTCCGGACGAATCCGGACGCCGTACGTAATAATATTCCCTTCATCATTCACCTGAGAGTGATGGTGTCATAGCAAAGTCAAATTGTGGTAGTAGTACTCCTGCAGCAATTGGTATGGCAACAAAATTGTATGCAACCGCCCATGCTAAATTCTGATGCACTTTGGAAATAGTTGCCCGAGCAAGATCTAAAGCATCGACAATCTAAGGCAAACATTGTAGAATTGGTGCAGGAATATTTAATAGAACTGAAGTAAAAAACAATTGTAAGTGTAAAAAAAGTTCTAACAGTAAAACATTTGAATATGATTTACCTGAGAGAGTCTGTTACCCAAAAGTATTACAGAAGCTGCATCTGATGCTGCGTTCTCTTTGGCATCAATTTGTAAAGCAATTCCAACATCAGCAAGTGCTAAAGATGGCGCATCATTTATGCCATCCCCAACCTTTATGAAAAAGGAAATAGGAAATAAATGGATAATCTCATAATTCCTTCCTAATCAAAGCGATGGCATTTGAACCAAAACTGTTCAAAAATAGGATTTAGTTACCATCGCAACATGATTTCCTTCAGCTTGCAAGCTCGATATGAAATCAAACTTTTGTTGGGGAGTTACAGATGACCTTAAAAGTTCAATCCCAACCATCCTTCCCACATCAGCCACTGCCTCTTCCCTGTCACCTGATACGAGGACAGTTTTGATTCCCTTCTCCTGAAGCCTTACAGTTCAAAGAGACAGAGTGAGGAAAAATCATCTGGAAATATAAATATAAATAGCTTTCTTTTTCAAAAAATAAAAATCCCAAAAGTATAAACAGACGCACTTTTTTTTTCAAACAAAAGAAAAATAAAAAGAAAAAACTCCATTTTGACCTTAATAAACAAAATGGACAGAAAGTTCAAGCTGGAATAGACTCTTGTTTGATGTAATGGCGGAATTCATGTGGTTTATGAAACAAACTTGAACTCCAACAGTGCATTCTAATAAAGGAGATAAAATGCAACAAAGTTGTGGGAAGGTGCCTAGTCTGTTTAGTAGAGTACCTCTTCACAGTTGAACTTGCATCAAGACGAAGTGTATCCGAGATTGCTATTGCACCTATGATGCCTTCTCCTTCACGGCCCACATAAACTACTGAACTTGACTGATTCAATGATGGTGCCCAATTGGATGAAACGTAACCTAAATGATTTTCGAGATCCATCAATTCCTTTTTAGCTATTTTCCTCTGAAAACGTTCATGAACCCAGTCCATTTTGCCGACGGCAACTAGAGATCCATCAATCTCTGCCATGGAGCCAAAACCAGGTTCGGTTAATTGGCCTCTAGTACTAGGTAGTTGTAACCTCAAAGTTTCAGCTTTGTTTAAGATCGCCGTTGCAATGGGGTGACATGCCGTTTTCTCCACAGCAGCAGCAAGTCGAAGAATTTCAGTTTCATTGTAAACCAAAGAAGCAATTGCTGTAATTGCAGGCTTTCCTTCTGTGAGTGTCCCAGTCTAAAAAGGGTAAAACGCCACAAAATATGTTAAACAAATCTTAGAATAGAACTTAAAATGATCTTCATTGTAGCAGCAGATAAATTAAACGCAAGCACCACAAGATAAATTAAAACTCATGCACTAAAGCTGAAGGCATGTCTGAATAAACATACTTTGTCTAACGCCACAATATCAACGCCTGCTAAACACTCTAAAGCATCTCCTCCTCTTATAAGAAGTCCCTGTTTAGCCCCTGAAAAGAATATCAATTTTGAAACGAACAACGAAGATCACAACAATGAGAGAGAAACATGGCAAATTTCACCCAAGAAAAACATGCACTAACCCTGTGGCTGATTTCAAATTTATGAAAATATCGTGAATGCATTTGAAGATGGGAAAATAAAAAAATTGAAGCCGATGAAATGCCATAACAAAACACCATATGAACTCAGAGTGAAAAAAAATAAAAATAAAAGATACCAACTCATGCATCAAAATAATATCCCCGTTGATGCTGGTAAACAGACAACACCATAAGTTGGAATGAAGGTTTAGGATACCATCATAAAATTTCTATGAGAATATCACCAGAGCTAGAGCATGGGCAATCTATGGCGTTGCTACTTTTACACATCAGCATGTTCATGAACCTTATCTATTTGGTTTAAAATGTTTATCCGTTCATAAAGGACATGATTATGCAAAGAAGCAAAATAATTGTAGCCCAACCCCCATTTCTTAGAGTGCACCAAGAAATAAAGCATTGTAAACCGCTCCCCCACCAAGGCTAAATACCGCTTTGTCACCACCACTGATGTGTTACGCCGGCCCAGGAGGGGCCGGCTAGACCGGTCCAACCTGGACCGGTCCGGGTCTTCTCGCGACGAAACAGAAGCACGCGGGCGGAACCGAGCGGAGGGAGCAAAGCCGACGGGGGCCAGGGAAGAATTTTGGGAGGGAAATTTTGAATGTGAGGGGCTGTTTAGACATTTTGTAAAACTCCTTTATGGTTAATTAGGAGGTTAGGAGGAAAAGGGGGATTATCTTGATTTTGAATTTCTTGAGAGATCTAGGGTTTGTTGTTCTTGGGCTCTTGGCGTTGCCGGAGATCGTTGGAGAGTTTTTCCTTCCTCTCGAATTGAAGGAAAGTTGTATCTTGCAAGTGCTTTTCATCCTTTATTGAAATAAAAGCGTTTGCATCGTTTTTCTTCGATTCTCCCTACTTCTTTCTCTCAGTTTTTCTGCAGTTTTGCTGTTTTTCTGCTGTGGAAAGCAATATTTGCTTGGATTTACTTTGGTTTTGGTGAGAAACACTTGGAAATCCAAGAATTTCCTATCATGATGTTAAGCATTGTTGGGTCTACTTCCTACTTATTGAACAAGGCATTTTCGTTCCTTAGTCCCCAATTATTCTAAGTTGAAATCCATAGACAATGATTCGCCCATTTGTTATGAATTTTAAGCTATTGGGTTTCTATTATTAGTTAATAGCTAATCAATTTTTTATACATAACATAATTAGTTTTATCTTATATTTGAAATCAGTTTAAGCACTCATTTCTTTTTGTTCTATATGTAATTTTCACAAGGTGCTCAACTTATATCATTTTGCTCTGCCCTTCTTTGGTTATAATCTCTAATCATTAATTTTATCTATTGGTTTTGTTACAGCATCTTTTTCCGCTTGTTTATGTACAAATCACCGAAGCTTTTTTTTCTTAAGATACCTTCAATAGATGTTACATTCAACTTATATAATACTTTTATATTCATAATTATGAAATTTTACAAAATGTGTATGATTTACTCAGATTTCACTTGTGAATTCTACTATAAAAGAGGGTGGAGACAACTTCTTACAATTTGGTGATTTAATGTGATAATGTAGATGTTACTCATTGTTCGCTCAAGAAAAATGCTACAAACCCCAACTTCTAAGTTAAGAATTCGTTCTTTAAATTTTTTTTTTTTTTTTTTTGCATTTTCTATACCTTTCTCGACCTACGAAAAAAAAGAATTCGTTCTTTACGAGGTAGATTAATTTTAAATTAATCAGATTTCTCCCAATATTTATATCAGGTTTTATTTAGATCTAAGATCTAAACTTTTTATGAGTGCCAACCCTTGTAATTAATTACCCCTCCCACTTACGGAAGAGTGTTCTCGATTAAGAATGATTAATTTCATATTGTTTTATACTTATGCTTAATACTTTGAAGTGTGTCTAAATTAATTGAAATGTTTGTGGGGAATGGATCGATAAAGATCTCGTGGCTCCGTCGTACCATGAATCCTTGCGATCTTAGTCTACCAACATCAAAGAATCATAAGTCATAATTTTTAAAGAATTTAATTAGTAACAATAGGTTGCCTCCTCTCGAGAATCTCAAATAGACCAAGGTGACTACATGTGATTTTTGTATAAGTTATATTTGTAGTTTCAACTAATTTGATAGGCTTGTTAGTATAGAGGTTGGCTCTGATATGTTTTGAGTTGAGGCTTAAATCCATTGAAAGACCTGAATTTAATTAGTTTGGGGGCTTTCAACTCTATTTATGAGTTTGTCGAATGACAAACTTAAAAACTCGCCTTATAGGAGAGGCCACTTGATTATAATTTTAAGTTGGGGTTCACATCCATTAAAAGGACAAATTTAATTGGGATCGGTGTAGTATCCATTGGAAGGCCCAAGATAAACTATTATGAGGCTTACTATTTTATTTGAGAGTTGCCCAAAAGGGTTGGGTCATATGACATTGCCCTATAGGCAAGATAGCCTAATTATAATTTTGAGTTTGGGCTTGCATCTATTAAAAAGTTGACTTATTTTGCATAGCCAATCATATATTGTATAGGAGTATTAATAACTTTGATATATCAAGAAATATTGAATAGGTAGCAACTTATAGATCTAATTCTAGGCACCTTTTAATGTGAGTGTTTTTGCACTGAGTTGAAGATCAAAGAATAGCGTTCTACAACCTTGCATTGTGAACAAGGCGGACCAATTATTGTATCAAGACCCTCAGCATGTAAGCCTAATCAATCGAGTTGAAATTAAGCATATTTAGGTTGAGTTTATTAGCCAAAGTCTAATATTGACACAAATAAGCCCCAGGCATGAGTTTTTAATAATTCCACGCCCTTCTTTAGCTTTACGATTAATTTCTAATATTTTTTAGCACTCTCCATTATTATTAAAAATTAAATCAAATCTCTTGACTAATTGTGATTATAATTCCTTGAAGTGTCTAAGGCTATTACATGTAGCTTGAAATTTCTTACATGCAAGTTTTCTAATACTTTCCTTTTGTTGTAAATTGAGATTTTTTTTTTCTTTTTTGCAGGTTCTATGGCAAGGTGCTGAATAAAAGAAGATGTCATATTTGACATAAAACCATCCAATTTGGACAATCAATGGCTTTTCTGATAAATTTTTAAAATTTTTAAGATAGTCATAAGAACAATGATACTTCTTTTCTCTGTTTCTAAGTGAAGATATTTGCATATTGCATTGACATGTGGATCTGCATAATTATAAGGCCTCATTTTCTAACGCCTTTTCATAAATTTTGATGATGGTGATATTTTTTGTCAGCTGAAATTTTGACTTAAAAGCAATTCAATAATGAACAGTTATTACCACTTCTAATCCTGCTTGTCTTCTCTAACATAAGCTAAACAAAATTAGCGATTATCACCTTTCTCAGTTTCCCGAACATACCAATCAATATGCTGTTCATAAAATAAGAAAAAAATAGTCTTAATGCATTATTGATGAAGAAATTTCTGAATTATGGGTTCAGATTTGTTTATATATATAGATTTTTTATTTTATCATAACTCTAAAAAACAAATATTCACACAGTTAACTAAGACTTCCAATTTCCACTCGTATTATCTAATGCAAATAAAAGCTATTTGGTTAATTTATTGAATATTCATGTAATAATTGCATGATAGAAAAAACTTCTCATCATCATTTTCTTTTATTGGAACTCAACACAGTTCGAGTCCCAGTTCAGTTCAAGTTCAAGTTCCTTGTAGTTGTCCCAAACTACAATCTCAAGTCATTGTTATTTGTGAATTGATTTAAGTTCATGTTAATTTGTTCAAGTCAAGTTTATGTTCACAAGTCCTTCGTATTTTCATATGGAATTTCAGTGGCCTCCCGGCGTCTCCCCCGTTTAGGGGAAAAACCAAGAGGCAACCTTCCCCTCGTTGCTACTTGAGCGTTTCATGTAGGTGTCAAATGACACCGCGCTTCAGGTAGGTGCCAAATGACGGGATGCTCTCGTATGGCGTCAGACTGGAGTTGGAGAGAGAGGCTGCTGGGTCGGAGCTCCCGGTGGGGTTCTGTTTGGGCTCGACGGTGGGAGAGGAAGAAGACCCGAAGGCTTCCTTCGTTTGGTATTTAACGACGAGAAAAGCGTCTAGGAGGCACGCGATTCGGGTAGCTTTTCCAGGAAGAGATGCAAGGAGCGGCGTCGGCGCAGAACAGTGTACTGTAGCGAGATTTCTGGCTGAATTCACTGGATCTCGACAAATATTAGATATCTTTGCCTCTTTTTTTTACCTAGAGGTTAATATGTGTATGCATATAACATCAACTTAGCCATCTTATATATATGCATAATTTTACACATTATGTACATACATATGTAAGCTTTATATTTTTTTTCTTTTTCTTTTGTTCAATATATTTTTATTTTATATAGAGATACATGTGAAGAAATCATCATTTTTTACTCAAATAAATTTATTTACTTGGTTAGATATTCATCAAGAACATGTTAATGATTTAGAACACAACCCAGCATGTCATTTCCTTCTAGCATGCACTCCCAAATGTTTTAATATTGGTGAAGGAAACGTGATATAATATTATAATTAAAAAATTATTTTAAGTAAAAGAAATTTTTTGTCTTTTTATTTCGAGAAGATTACTCATGCAATATTAAGAGTGGGTTCGTTGATTCAACTTGTAACGTATCAGGTTCTAATTAAAAATAATAATTTTACTTGCTTATACACTTTTAATTTGAGCCTATGGAGTATGAAATATTTTATAACTCAGCTCCGGATATTTGAAGTATGTTAGAAGCTTGAATCATTTTCATTCATTCTTTTTTTTATTTCTTATTATCATTATTATTTTTAATTGTATTATTTTAATTAATTATATAATTGAAAACACTCATTGTTGTGCAAATCCTTTCACGGATGGATGAAACATATGGCTACTAATTACCATTTCATCTATGAAAAAGTTCAAAATGGTGTCTTTCATGTGGCCCATACATCATTTAAGGATAAACTATAGGAGACTTTCACCAAACAACTTACAAGAACTTGCTCCTCTACATTGAGTGTCAATATTGGACTCTCTGACCAGAGCTCCATCTTGAGGGAGCATGTTAACGAATAATACATTCATTGAATTTATTTAGTTACCCTAGTTGTATATATTTTCTTAAATGATTTGATATGCATTTAATTAGGCTAAACTTGATTTGTAGGAGAATTATATATATATATATATATATACTGCTAAATTCAAATGTGCATCTTGTTATATATTCATTTGAATCAATGGCAAACATGAGAACATTACTCCAAATTTCTACTAATAAAGCATATTCTATTATTTTAAAAAGTATAATGCGTACATAAATGGAATCTAAAATTTTATCGAACACAAATGAGTGAAAAACATTAGATTGTTTTGTCAAATATTATGCAAAAGAATTTAGCGCCATTAATTGCAATTTCTCAAATTAGAAATGTTACCCAGAGAAGTGCCAACTAAGATAGCCGTAGGTGTAGCAAGACCCAGCGCACATGGGCAGGAGACTACCTGAGTTAAAAAAAACAGCAAACGAAAGGATTGAGTCTAGATTTCTGGACTAAGATGTACAATCATGCTATGTATATAACTATATAAGAATTTCAACGGAGAAAATAGGCACGCGATAAATCCATAATGTAACATTTAGCTTATGATAAAATGCTCTGAAATTAGTAAAATCATCTAAAAATCTCAAAATGAAGGAATTATATATTTAGAAACTTGTGCTGCATTGAATATATTACTTCATTACCACAAATAATGCTTTTAAACGGAAAAAATATATATTTTAACAATTTAAACTTGAATAGAGTTAAAAAAAATGATCAATACTCACTAACACATCAACAGCTAGTTTCAAGCTTAAAAGCAGGGAATGCCCTTCAGGACCAGCAATATCGTTCAGCAGTACATCTGGGAAAATGTCTGTTCCGATGTAATACCTATCATATATAAAAGAGAAGAGACAGCTAATACTAAGTGAGAGTAACTCATAAATGAATTGTTGTGGAAATGAAAATAATTTTTTTAGAAATGAACTTTTGCAGTTTACTTCTGCTTTTTATTCCTAGGAAGCTTGTTTATTTTTTATATTACACGAATTAAAATGAAAAATGCTTTGACTAGACCACTCTGCTTCTTATTTCCGGGAGATTTCAAACAAAAGCCAAACCCCTTTCCTTTGTTTGACCAGACCACTCCCCTCTCCCATAATAAAGGTTTTGCCAGTAAGTGGAAAACCAAAAGAACATTAACAAAAGCAAAAATAGTTACATCCTAATGCAGTAAAAATAAATAGCAAGTAAACAGGACTTACCAAAAAGCAAAAGTAGCAGCTGACAAAGCCATTACAGTGTAAACAAAAGGCCCAGCAATCGAATCTACAAGTCTCTGAACGGGGGCTTCCTTTGCCTGTGCATCCTCAACCTATGACAAATGCAATATAACGATTCTCGCACGTTTTCTTTAAAAAGACAGTTGATATTTTTAGAGTGAATGCATACATACCATTCGAATAATTTTGGAGATTGTTGACATGGCACCAGTTGTTGAGGCTTCAATCCTTAGGGGACCATCCTGGAAATAAAACGTATCAAGAATTCAGCTGTCAAAAGTATTTAAACTCAGCCTAAGTCTGAAGTTATGAGAATTCAATATGTTTTCAACACGCCTAAGAGTAAAATACAGGTAAAAAACCATCTTTTTAGCCTTACAGAATTATTCAAGATTGACTTTATGAATTCTTCTTCTCCATTCCTTCCTTATTGAGAACTACATAGGTGCTAGCTCTAGTTCATGCCCCTTTTTCTTTCTTAGTCCTTATAAGTTCTATCAACCCATAGTAATGATGTATGTTTCGCCCTCAATTGTCCATCAACAAACCTCCTACATATCCTCCCCTATCTTATTCTTCATAGGTATTATTCCTATCATCTCTCTAACAATATCATTTTAACCTCTATCCTACTCAACTTTCCTACACATCGATCTTCACATTTTCAATTACGTTTAACTAGGCTGTCAGATGAATAATAAAAGAATTCAAAGAAAGCATGATTTGATAAACCATTCAATCCCAAGAATTAAAAAAAAAAAATGAAACTCTGCTAAAGAATCAAGTTCATATATTACTTACGAATTATTTATGTATAGTCATAAATTAGATGATGACCAACCATTAACTGACAAGAGTAAGAGACAAGTCCATCAGAGCCATTTTCAGAACATTTTCATGGGCTGCATCAGAAGTAATTGGATACAAAAGTTCTTAATTTTACTTGAGAGCCTATGTTGATAGTGGTTGGCCTTGCTTTCTTTCACTACATATATTCAAAAAGACATGACTATTCAGTGTATATACTTCATATTCATGTGTCTGCTTTTGTACCCGTATTTTTAAAAAATATGCACATTTTTTGTATGTGTGCATGCGTATATATACTTTAATCATGGCCTGATTTTGTACTTATATAGTCATACATGCACATATTTATGTATCATGATCAGCGAAAAATGGCAATAGATATAGCTCATTACTAGTCGGTGGCTACTGCACCAAGTTTCTAGATAAAATATTAACTAATATCTCATTATTTCTTTTCTACTATAATGGAAAGCTTTTTCGTGTAGATGATGTTATTGTTATCAAGAATAGGTAACTTAGGAGCCATACGTAGAATAATGTTGCAAGAATACTCATACCCAATTAATAGTTCCGGCAGAAATGGGTGAACCTTTTTCTTTCAACACCGGAAGAGACTCTCCAGTTAGCATGGATTCATCAACAACACTTCTTCCTGCAAGAACATTTCCCTGCATAGGAGCACAAGAAGAAGCATAATATACAATCCTGAGTAGTTCACTATGCTAAAAAACAAAGATTCTGCAATACTGACCGTAGGACAAGTTGCTAATCATAAAAAGACCATATATATATATATATATATATATATTCCTAGCAAGCAACTGCAAGTGAGAAATAGAAGAAGTTGATCTTCAATCTAATTAAATTGATGATTTTGCACAAGTGATTTTTTATTCAGTTTGATTTTGAAGAACACCATTTTGCCATTGATCTTTGGTATATCATGGAGTCTCCCCTCCCTTCATTGATATTTGGTTTGGATATAAGGAGTGATTGTCTATCCTATAACAACCACCCATGATCAAGCATTCTGCGATGACTATCAAATTATTCAAATCATTGTCAAATGTTGTCATCATTATCCTAAGGAAAATCTAACCCATCAACGCATTCATTCTCTATGGCAGCCTACCGATAGAAATTAATTGAAATTGACAAATTGTTGTTCTCATAATTGCTACGAGAGAAAAGTAAGAAATGTGTTGAACAGTCAATGTGTTGCTGATCTTTAGCTCGGCTACATCAAAAGACCCCGTGCCATCGTCTTTGGCCTGACAAAGTTTTAAAGACCACCCCTCTATTATTTATATTTAATTTGGAACTAGGTTTCTATTCCCTCTAGGGAGTAATTTCTTAATTATAGGCAATTGCATAAGGCTAAAACTCATCAATATCTTTCAGGAAATCATAAAATTATTTTGATGTCATCAACAAGCTTAATCAAAATTTTGATTATAAAAAATGGACTAATTTCATCAAATTCATCTGTCATTCTGGTAATAAGACAATAAAAACAATCCACAAACATATCTTAGACCCGCAAAATGACTCGATAAAAATATTGACAATCATCTGAATGAATCCTGTAAAACTCTAAAATTTGCTTTAGACTTGCATCTAAATTTGGAATGCGGAAGAAGAAGAAATTCGATGAATGCAGCACATTAGTAAATATGTTAATTGTAATAAGCACTCGCTTAAGATTCACACATTTGCAACCATTGATAGCATTTGACATAGCAAAATTGCTATTTGAAGCTGAGTAAGTCCCATGGCTTAAATATTAAAAAGAAAAAGTCACCAAAGCCCACTGCAATCTATCTCACATAGAGGAGGCTGCGATTCTATTTCCTTACAAAGACACAAGCGAACTTCGTTTCCTTACAGGTACACGAACAAACATAGTAATGAAATCAGATGAAGAAGGTGAGAGAAAATAGAGTTGAGTGCATAAGCTACAGTGAAAGATGAAATGGTAGGCAAAGAACGAATGAATTCACAGAGAGAACAAGAGAAAGAAAGAAAGTCAGAGGGCAGCAAGGAGGAAACAGAAAATAATGGAATAGAAAAATTCACTCATACTAGGAAGAGAACGAAGGCAAAACTAAGAGCGACTACAGGAAGAGGCTAGGTCATCCGATTTAGAGAGAAATCAGATGAACGCTCTAGCACGCAAAAGAAAAGATTGGAGTTTTGTGTGTAACCAAGCTGAGCAAGATTTATACAAAGGTTTACAAGATGATTTAACATGATTGAGTTAATGTATTGGAATGTATTCGTTTTGCCTTTCCTGAGATACAAATCAGAGAAGTCAATTTAGATTTGTTTTGCTTTATATTTATAATCATAGAAAAATTGTATCAGATTTCAAAGTGTAGTAATAAAAGAATAATTCAAGATGTGGTGACTGCGCAAAAGAAGCATTTGAGGTATGATTAAATAAGAAGATTTTTTAGAATTTTATTGAGAAATTGGAAAATTAAGATGTTGTTCTATAATATATGTTGTTCCCCAGATTTTAAGACTACAAATTTTATAAAGAAAATTTTGGACATTATGGTTTAGTCGATTAAAAATAAGAAGATTTGTTATAAAAATTGGTTTAATTTTAAAAATTCTGATAATTGGGAATTATATAAAGTGGCTCGTAAGGATTCTAAGAAAGCAATATGCGATGCAAAGACATTAGCTTTTAGCGATTTATATAATAGATTAAATACTAAGGAGAGAGAAAGATATATGTATAAGTTAGCCAAACAAAGAGATAGGAGTAGTAAGGATTTAGTTCAAGTGAAGTGTATTAAGGATGAAGATCAAAAAATACTTTTCTTAGAAGATGATATTCAACAAAGGTGGATGAGATATTTTGCTAAACTTTTTAATGAAGAGTGTGAAAATAAGATTGACTATAGTGACCTTAGCACCCTAAATGAAAGTAAAGATTTCTGTTTTTATCGGCGTATTAGTAAAACTGAAGTTAGAGAGGCTTTAAATAGAATGAAGGGTGGAAAAGCTATTGGACCTGATGATATTCCAATAAAGGTGTGGAAATGCTTAGGAGATGAAGGGATTTCTTGGCTTACTAAACTTTTTAATACTATTTTGAAGACTAAAAAGATGCCAGATGAGTGGAGAATGAGTGTATTAATTCCTATTTTTAAGAATAAAGGCGATGCACAGGATTGCACGAATTATAGAGGTATTAAGTTAATGTGTCATACTTTAAAATTATGGGAGCGAGTTATAGAGCATAGGTTGCGGCGTGATACTAATGTTTCTCAAAATCAATTTGGATTTATGCCGGGTAGGTCGACTATGGAAGCCATACATTTATTCAGAGGTTTTTATGGAAAAATATAGAGGAAATAAGGAGGATCTACATATATGATATTTATTGATTTAGAAAAAGCATATGATAAAGTTCCAAGAGAAGTGCTATGGAGAGTTCTTGATAAGAAAGGAGTCAATAATGCTTATATTCAAATCATTAAAGATATGTATGCAGGAGCTATTACTTGTGTTCAAACACAAGGTGGTTTGACCAAGTATTTCCCTATTTCGGTTGGGTTACATCAAGGATCTGCCTTAAGCCCATATCTATTTGCTTTAGTCATGGATGTTCTCACTAGACATTTGCAAGATGATGTACCTTGGTGTATGCTTTTTGCTGATGATATTCTTCTTGTTGATAAGACTAGAGAGGGAGTTGAAGGTAAACTTGAATTATGGAGGTCAACCTTAGAGTCTAAAGGTTTTCGCTTGAGTAGATCTAAAACGGAATATATGGAGTGTAATTTTAGCAGTAATAGTCCTAGTGAGGGGATTGTGACTTTGGGCGATCAAGTCATTAATAAGAGTACACGTTTTAAGTATCTTGGATCTATTGTTCAGAGTGATGGTGAAATAGATGGGGATATTATCAGCAGAATTCAAGTTGGATGGTTGAAGTGGCGGAATGCATCGGGCTTGTTATGTGATAGAAATGTACCCCTCAAACTTAAGGGAAAATTCTATAAGATGGTAGTGAGGCCTGCAATGCTTTATGGTGCCGAATGTTGGCCATTAAAAGAGAAGCATAATACTAAGTTAAGTGTGGCAGAGATGAGGATGCTTAGATGGATGAGTGGCTTTACCCTTAGAGATAGGATACGAAATGAGCATATACGTGAAAAGGTTGGAGTAGCTCCAGTAGAAGATAAAATTAGAGAGAGTCGCCTTAGATGGTTTGGTCACATAAAAAGGCGGCCTTCCGACGACCCAGTTAAGAGAGTAGAGGTATTAGATTTGACTTGTGTTAAGAAAGGTAGGGGTAGACCTAAAAAGACTTGGTTAGAAAATATTAGGAATGACCTTTTTTTATTAGATTTAAACGAGAATTTGGCTTTTAATAGGACACAATGGAGAAAAAGGATTCATGTAGCCGACCCCACGTAGTGGGATAAAGGCTTGATGTTGTTGTTGTATGGTTTAGTCGATTTGAGGGAAGTTTATTATATTTCATACCAAGTAACTTATTTAAAAGACTAATGGTCTTAATCTTGATCTAGGTTAAGCGAGAAAGATACACAAATTAAATTTTTTTAAAGTTGTCTATTATAAAGGTAATCAAGTTAAGAGATTGATTTGAAGAAGAATAATTTATATATATACAAATATCAGAGTTGAGAAAAAGAAAATAATTGGATTAACAAGAACATTTTATATGTATGATTATAGATATTCAACTAAGGAATGTGTTGTTTCAAAAGTAATGGGTTAAAACAAATCTTTGAGGTTGAGTTGGGTAATTAGAGCTCTATTTTATGACAAAGTATAGTTCTTATCTTAATCTTGATCTATTAATTGATATAACGTTTAAGTGCTCACTTAATATTTTTAAGAATATAATTTGCCGCTAAATGATTGAAATAATTATTTCTTTTCTGAGCATATATGTCTTCCATGGTGTTAAATAAAATGTATTTATTTCAATCATAGTCAAAGTATGTTTACATATAATGAATGAAAGGTTGTAAATAGGAAATGTATATGCATGTCGAATGAAGGAGTTCACCCTCAAATGGTACTAACTGGGGACGCAATATACCCGTGAATATAAAATAAAAAAAGTTTAGAAAAAAAAAAGGAAATGAAAAAGGGGTTGTGCCTTAATTGGTGCAAGTTTTAAACATTGCTCATGAGACAACTGCTATAATAAAAGATATGATATGATAAATACATCACAAAATGTTAGCTTTTGCAAACTGATATTGCCTTTACTTTAACTTAGTATAGCATATATGTAAATTCGTTGTAAATAAAATGTAAATATCACTTTCAATCACTCACATGCATTTTATTTTTTTCAAATTGATATATTATAGAACTATAATTAGCCATTGAGTTTTATTATGTTAACTCAACTAATTATAGAATGCTAATATTCAGGAAATGCCCCTCTAGATTGAATGGGTGACAAAGAAGGATTTGTTTACCATAGGAGAGGAGCAAGTGAAAATAGGTATTTAATAATCACCTGCACATGATTTTAGTTCATGTATTTGAAATGTATGAAATTGAACTATTTTGTGTGTGGTTTGACTATTAACAAAATATTATGGTTTAGTAGCTCTTAATTGCTTATGTTGGACTAATGGTCATGTTAATTAAAAAGAATAAAACAAACACCTAGTTGACTACACTCGCCTGGGTATTCCAATCTCTCAAGTTGGGTCGTATAACCAACCTCTTTAAGTGAAGCTCACTCCCACAAGCGAGAGATGTAGTCAACCATGAGGACTTGGGCTCATAGCAAATCCAAACTAAAATATAAATAAAGTCATATTTAACTTCAAGTGGGATCTAACTAAAACAAACCCAATCTACCTCAAAGAAAACTACTCGCGAGTTTCTCTTGAACATCGAGGAAGGACAAGGAAGGGGTGGCTTTTTCCAGGTGATCAAATCGTTATTTCCAAAAATTATATAATATAACTAGGACGCCCACATCCTAATTTAAAGAGTTAATTTTATGTATTGCATATGAACAAGTGATCACGTGCCTAAGAACAAGAACAAACCCAAATGTATCAATATCAACATATTCCAATTTGAGGTAAATAAGCTTTAAAACCATCACTATATAACAATATTACATTAATAAAATAAAATAGAGGAGCATTCAAAATTCAAGCAATTGATAATGATAACATACATCAACTGGAATGGTTTCCCCAGGCAACACCAAAAGTGAATCTCCGATCCGGACATCATCAGTTGGGATTTCAATGCTAACGGAACTAGCACTTAGAAAGCTATCAGGTGATGTGGGTTCTTCAGATGAAGTTATCACTAATCGTGACTTAGTAGCGACCAAAGACTGCAAAAAATGCATCATATTAGTAGCATGCGATAATCAAATTTAATTTTTAAAGCTTCTTGTATAAACTAAATCCACATGTTTTCAGTATTTAATAGGCAGCCCATTATAGGCAGATAAATTTTGTATACGTGGAGCAGAAGATTTATCATACTTCATGCAATAATCAACTCCATTTTGCAATAGCATTTATGATTTTAGTTTAACTAAAGGTTTATAGCTCAAAATCTTTAATATGTAATTTTGTCAAAATGGATTTAACTAAACTTCTCAACATGTAAGGACATATGTAGAGGAATAAATTAAAAGACCAAACAAAATTGAGTGGACAACATAAAGATTGATAATAGGATACTTCATTAATCCAAGAACTTACCAGCAGTTCATTCATGTCACTGGAAGCCTGGAGCCTGGCCCTTTCTTCAAGAGAACGTCCCAAAAGTACAAAACCAAGAAGCATGACCTGAATGCTAAGAAAAAAATTATGAAGATTGAGAATATGCTTCCAGAACAACGTGAACCCCGGTAAATCAATATGAAACTAAATGTATAATGTACTCACGGAAAGATAAAAATGGGTACATTAATTTGCATATAGGCATTCAATGACACATCCATTCAGATATATATCAAGTCACCAATATGCATGCAGTAGATTCAGCATTTGTAAGCATGAACAAACACAGCAAATTAAAGGCAAGCTTTGGAATTCCTACATGCAATGTGTTTGTGTGTGTGTGTGTGTGTGTGTGTGTAAAGGTAAAAATTGTTCTAATAGAGAACTCATATCTCTGCCACAAAACAATCAGGGGAAAAGGTTTACAAAAGATAATGGAAAGAAAATTCACCGGCTCATCAAAGAAGGACTACCATTCTAGGCCTGGGTTCACAAGTGAAACCTTAAATATGCATGCAGTAGATTCAGCATTTGTAAGCATGAACAAACACAGCAAATTAAAGGCAAGCTTTGGAATTCCTACATGCAATGTGTTTGTGTGTGTGTGTGTGTGTGTGTGTGTAAAGGTAAAAATTGTTCTAATAGAGAACTCATATCTCTGCCACAAAACAATCAGGGGAAAAGGTTTACAAAAGATAATGGAAAGAAAATTCACCGGCTCATCAAAGAAGGACTCCCATTCTAGGCCTGGGTTCACAAGTGAAACCTGCAATAAAGAAAAGGTGATTAGTAAATTAAGCATGCTAAAAGTGAAAGGAAAGAGCTCAACGGAAAACAACTATCATTAGAAAAACTAGTTCTTAAATTTGACTCACAGAGCTAATCAGGAATGCAGCAATTGATCCAAAACCCACAAGAGAATTCATATTTGGTGAGCCTTTTCTGAATGCTTTGAGACCATCTAAAAGGAGATCTGCAAACAGGGGAAGTATACATGCCTTAAAAGTGAGTAATGTTAATTGAAGTCTGATTGAATAAACTAATGTGAGTATTATACGTGTTTGCTAAATAATATACACCCTAGTTCAATCTATCAGTTACAAGACTTTCTCACAAACTAGTTCTAATTACTCTAACACCCTCCCACAAACCCATAATGTTATAACAAGAAGCATCGAGAGCTTGTGCAATGCAAGAAGAACTAAGAAATCCAAGCTAAGAGCTATTTAATAGATTTTCAAAATGTTTAACAAGAAAACCAAGAACAACCGAGATATTGATGCATGAAAAATCGAGAGATAGACATTGAGTCAACCTTTATCGAGATCAAAGGTGACAAAATCATCACCAAAAGATAGAATCCTCACAGGATCTTCAAGGGGTCCTAACAAGATCTTCAAAGGATTCTTACGGGATCTTCATGAGATCTTGTATTGTCCACATGATCTACATGATGTTCACAAACCTTCACCACCAAACACAAAGGTCGATCTCCATTCATGGAGCGAATATAAGCCAAAAGGACTAATCCTCACAGGATCTTCATGCAAAGAAGTGATAAAGGCAAACACTTAGAGAGGTGCCTCTGATATCATGACGAAATTTGTAAAAAACTTCATCTTTATTTCATTGATCCTAACCCTAAAAAAAATGCATGCCAATATAAATACAAGAGAATAGAATAGCAATAAAAGAACGATAAAGGAGAGTATCATTTATAATGACTATATATTATAATAAATATTAAGCACGTGTGATAATATTAACGATGGTAACAAATTGATTCTAATAACTCTAACATAAAAATTAAATAATAATGAATTATTAATGTATGTCTATTATATATAATGGCATTAAATATTTACGCGGGGGGGGGGTACGTGCCCTCTCATGCCCTCCTCCTAAATCCGCCCTTGCATTTAATCCATACAAGGAAGCTCATATTTGCATTGAGATGTATATGCAAACATGTTTTATCACCAACACTTTTAGCCAGCCCTAAGCCATACAGATCATTCATGGTTCATCATTTTTAGCCTATAAATATTTTCAAAATGTCTAAGAAATGCACGAAAGTAAATTGCCAAAAAATTAACTGAGACCATGGAGTAAAGTTGTCAAACACCGTAAGCACAAATGCCTGAATTCTTGCAGCTTGTCAGCTTTCATTCAATGCTTATTTACGCCCAGAAGAAATTTTAGCTTAATGCTTCACAGTAGTATTCATAAGGTAACTTTCGGTTTAGTTAAGGTTCATCTCTTGATAATCATCATAAAACTAACATTTTCCATGAACAAAATTTGTTAAGAAAGTGCTGAAATTACCTCTACCAGGTCCAAGCAAAGAAGCAGCTGCAATACTGCATTTCAAATAAGAGTTATGCAGCAAATCCCAAAACGATCCTGTATAACACATCCAATGTAAAGATCAACTATTGGGTGTAATTAACTGAGAATGGGTAAGAATTCAGCAATTAAAGACTTTCAGGCTTGTTTTTGGTTACTTTTCCATTAACAGCAAATGCTTTGCAAGAAAATCCTACCATGTGCAATATGTATTCCAAGAGAATGCAGGAGATGCGAAGCATGCGATCCGCAGCACAGAGCCACCAGCGTCCAGGCAAAAAATACTCTATTCCGACTTCTTGCAAGCAATATCTCCTTTTTCTCCGCCATCTCCCTCCACTTTCTCACGTTTTCCCCCACCCCCTGTCCCGACCTCCTTCTCTTAGCCGTAAAGCCAAAATCCGCCAACTTCCTAGCAAGCTCCTCGGCCACTCTTTCCTCCCCTTCCTCTTCAACTCCATCTCTCAGCTTTAACGCCGCCGTTTCGGTGACCATGTTAACGACCGTCGATTCGACCCGATCGTCGGCAGACAATATCGATTTCACACGGGAGACACAGGCGCCGCACATCATACCCCCAACCTCCAAGAGAATCGTCGTGTTTCTTGCATCCTGATGCTGGATACCCCCTTCCTTTGCTCCAAACTCCACGGCCTTTGATCGGACTAATCTCAGCGACTTCGAAACCGACCTTCCCGCGCCGATGCCGAGGCCGCCAAGGCCACCGCGGAGGGGACCGACATGGTGGAGCAATCTGACGGGACGGAGTAGGAATACGTTGTTTGGTTTAGGGCTAGGAGAGAGAGCAAGTCTTAGCAGAGGGGACGCCATGGAGAAGGAAGAGAAGAGAAGTTGGGCTCGAGTTGTTGAATGAGGACTGAAAGAAGGAAGGGACTGCTCGTGCGGCATTAAGAAGGGGAAGGGATAACTGGCGCGTTCGGATGTCGGAACAGAAAATAATGACTCCAAATGTGACTATGCTGACCTGGCTAGTTAAAGTGAATTGTGAATTGCCACGTATGACCATATGACGGGTGGAATGGAGTTATGGTCAGCGTAAAGGTTTGAATTTTTTTTTCAACCACATGTTTATTGCGCGAGTTTATACGGTCGGCTCTTCCGTAAGCCGTTTGAAAATATTTACAGAAGTCCTTTATATTATTAAATATAATTATTATTTTTAAAGAAAAATATATGTGGTCGGAGTATTCAGATAAAAATTTTAAATTATTGAAAATAAATTTATATATAGTATGCTTATGTTCAAATTTAATCATTATAATATTTTAATCAAGATATTATATCAAATTATTCTTCATTTATAGTTTGATTTTGACTAATTATGAATGTTGTTACCATCTAAAATGATTTATTTGCACTAATTAGTTGGCCATTTGGCTAATATCATTTGCTAAGATAGGAAAAATCTTAAGGAAATAAAAACCTTGATTTTTATATGATATCAAATATATATTTGATTAGTTTACATTTATTCAACCTATTCCATTAAGGGAAAAAAATTATGATAGACTAATCCGAAATTATTAGGGTCATCATCGATGAAACTTCCACCAAAGACTTTCCAACATAAAATTCAAAGCAAATTTTTTTAGAATGTCCATCATTATTATCTCCACCCAACCTAGTTTTCCTTATTTTACAAGTCTTAGTTACACAAGAGATTAGGCCAGTGTTGAAGCCAGAAACATTTTTATAGGGGGCACATTAAGAGAAGCTATTGCACATGAAGACAAAAAGTCCTCATATTAATCCTATTATTTTCCATTGGCTACATATTCATACATATTAGAATTGTGGGTATATATGTAGCCTATTAAACTTTAAAATTAGATTTTAATTTTATGAATTACTAAATATACAAGTTGGTTGTGTTCATGAACAAAAATAATATAATATTGAAAAGAATAAGACTTCCATACAATAACATATAAAATAAATTTGCAACGCTTTAAGCTGGCGCCGCAGCGAATCAAGATAAAGGTTCAAGCAGTCGCAGCACTTTAAATTGGCACTGCAATGCTACAAGACAGATTAGACAGTCTTCTTTCTCATTTTTTTGATGGGTTGTGTCTCTTGAGGTTATTTTATTTGGCTTTCTCTTGTATTTTGTGTACGTAGACATAAAAAACGGTACATATGAGAAGAAAAGAAATGAGAGAGTGAGAGAAAGAAGAGAGATTTATACTTATTTATCCCAATGTTTAGTGGATTACTAAATTTCTTGGTGTGGTGTAACTCCATGATTTTTTTTTCTTTATTTTCAAATTTTTCACTTTAAATCTTGGAATACTTCAATTTTCTGCTACTTTTACTTTCTTGCTTATTTGATCATTATGGTGTTTACTCATCCTCATCTTCCTCAACAGCGGGGATGTCTTTTTATTTTTTTATTTTTTTTATTTTTGAAGTGCTATGTGTAAATAATAAAATTAATACCATGCTCTATATAAATCTCTTAAAATTTTAAAAAATATATATACGTAAAAATCATTCGGCATGTATTTTCTTTTTATAGATTGCCATTTTAGGGCGCGCGGGTAGATCTAAAACCACATCCATCAACGGCCACAGCATCCACCTGCGAACGTTATCCTTTCCTCTCTCTTTAAAAGCAGTGATCTCTGACCGGACTAAAGAGGTGAAACCATGGCTCCTCTCCCCACGGATTCTCCGCAAGCCGTCCTCGTTTCCTCCTCATTCCGCCTCCATTCGAAGCCCCCTCTCCAAGACCGCCCTACCGCCGCTGTAGCTCGGCTTCTTGAAACGCTAGACTCCGCCATAGCCGCTGCCGCCAACCACCCCTGGGTCAAGCCCCTCCTCTCCCTTTCCACTGAGATCCGCACATTCTTGGCCGAGGTAAGCCAGAGAGAAAACCCTTTTTCTTTTTATTGTCACTCTTCTCCTTACTAATTTATTAATTTTGTTTTCTCTTATTCTGCCAGGTTCGTTGCGGAAATCGTGGGAATCGCAGCTCGTTGTCAGTTCATAATTTTGCTGCAATCCTTCCTGGGGATTCTGTGGCGGGGGTTTTAGTGGCGAACGGAATTTCTAACTTCTTGAATATATATAATACGCTGTTGGTTGTTAGGTTGGTTCTTACTTGGTTCCCTAATTCCCCTCCGGCCATTGTCAGTCCTCTAAGGTATACTTGATTTCCTTTTCCTCACTAATTTGTTATAGATTGTCTCTTATTTCCCATCTTGTCCAATTTTCCTTGCACTTCGTTAAGAGTGTAGAATTAAAAAAAAAAAAGTGAATTTGGAAAAAAAAAAAGTGTTTGTTCTGTCTTGATTAGGATTATATGGCGAGCAAAAAAGGTTATGAAATCTGTTGTAACAATGTTTGTTATTTTTCTAAGGCAAACTTATAACTTCATTTTAATTTGAATCCAGAATTATTATTTTAGAAATTTAAATAATCTTATAGTCAGGACATTCATCAGGCAACTGTTGTTGATAAATACACAATATATAATAGAATAATTTGAGAACAACGTACTCAACATAAACTAGTTGACAATTAACAAAATACAAAAAATTAAGTTCCCATTGCAATCAACTACATATAATCATACTGAAATATTTGACAATTACTATTATTAACCTAGACAGCAGAATTGCATACAAATAACATACAAAGGACTAAAAACCATTAATTCTCATTAAACAATATATGCATGCAAGCTTGTAGTTGGGTTTGAGTTGGACAGCAACAAAACTTAAACTTGAACTTATAATGGAGGTCTTGCTAGTTCGCTAAATTTAAAAACTTCCTCCTTTTATATTTGGGCAATAACTTTTTCATTTATTCTTATAGATATCAAAAATATTACATTCCTCAACTGAAACCCATTGATGGTAAAAAATAACATGCTCAAGATTAAGTGGTTGCCTTTGAAGATTATTCAAATTACTGATAGGAAATACTTGAGTTCGCAAGTAACCGTAAGGGAATACTTGAGTTCGCAAGCAAACCTATCACTAATTGGAGATAAAACAGCGAGAATTCAGCCAAAATCTGGCCAAATCAGCCCCAAATAACTAAATTGCAATAAGGGAAACAAAGCAAAAGCAACACGAAATCAAGATACAAGTGATCCTCAATTCGAGAGGAGGATCGTCTCTCCCAAATCTCTAGACAAGAGAGTCTAGAGCCCAAAACACCCAAGAAACTCCAAGAAGAAAACAATACTTGCATGCCCTTCCCTACCCCTTACCTCTCCTATTTAAAGACTTTTCCACCTCCTCAAATCTTTCCTAAAAATAATTTTCAAATAAATTCAAATCCCGTGGACCCCACCCTTAGGCGGTAATTTAATTTGGGCAAGAAAGGAGGCGAAATTGCCTCCTTTGGTATACAAGAGCCGGCCCATGATGGGCTGGCTGAGGCGGTTCAGAAGGAACCGCCTCAAGAGGCGGTTCCAAAGGAACCGCTGTATCAATACCGCCCTCCCAAAGAATAACCTTGTCCTCAAGGTGAAAATTGGGAAACTATTGCTTCACCCTTTCATATGGCTCCCACGTGGCATCGTAGTCTGGAAGATTCTTCCATTTGATTAGTACTTCTTTTGCCCCTTCTTTCTGACGAACCCCCATCAACTCTAAGGGTTCCATAATCACCTCTAACTCTTCTGTAAGTGTGGCTGGTAGCTCTGAGCTGGCTGTATAATCTCCAATAGCTCTTCTCAGCTATGACACATGAAAAACCGGATGAATAGTTACTGTGAGTGGTAGTTTTAGCCGATATGCCACTGCTCCGATTTTCTCTAATATTTCATAAGGTCCAAAGTATCTCGGGGCGAGCTTTTCATTTCTTCTATTGGCCACTGTCTTCTGTCGGTATGGTCGGAGCTTTAAGAACACTTTCTGTCCTGCTTCGAACTGGATGTCCTTCCTATGCCCATCGGCCTGTTTTTTCATAATTTGTTGAGCTCTCAATAGATGTTTCTTTAATTCCTCTAATACTCGATCCCTTTCCTCTAAGTACTCCTCTACTGAAGAGACTGGAGTACTGCTACTCCCAAAGTGTACTAAGTGAGGGGGGTCCCTTCCGTACAGCACCTTGAATGGAGTCATTTGTGAAGCTGAGTGAAAAGAGGTGTTATACCAGTACTCTGCCCAGGACAACCATTTGGCCCAAAGTTTGGGTGTCTCCGATACAAAACATCTCAAATAGGTCTCCAAGCTCCTATTGACCACCTCTGTTTGACCATCTGTCTGTGGGTGGTAAGCGGTGCTCCTCTTTAAAACTGTACCCTGTAACCTGAACAATTCCTTCCAAAAATGACTGAGGAACACCTTATCTATATCTGATATAATCGCCTCTGGTATGCCATGTAATCTGACCACCTCTCTAATGAATGCTGAAGCCACTGTCACCGCGGTGTAAGGATGTCGGAGGGGAATGAAATGAGCGTACTTGCTCAATCTATCCACCACTACCAAGATTACTGTGAAGCATTTTGAACGGGGCAGCCCATCTATGAAATCCATGGATATCTCCTCCCAGACTCGTCCTGGTAGTGCCAAAGGCTGTAGTAGTCCTCCTGGTGACATCGCCAAATACTTGTTCCTCTGTCAGATCTCACACATTGCCACCATCTCTTCTACATCTTTACGCATTCCCTTCCAGTAAAGCTCGGCCGCCAATCTTTTGTAGGTCTTCTGCACTCCTGAATGGCCCCCCACTGCGCTCCCATGAAATTCCTGGAGTAAATT
Source organism: Dendrobium officinale (assembly GCA_019514585.1). Classification (NCBI taxonomy): domain Eukaryota; kingdom Viridiplantae; phylum Streptophyta; class Magnoliopsida; order Asparagales; family Orchidaceae; genus Dendrobium; species Dendrobium officinale. Next base: position 552,564 of record JACXSL010001516.1, on the reverse strand, counting down.
TGGGATGTGGATCGAGGTCCGAGGCATCACAAATCTCCCCTGATATAGTAGTCTGTCTCACTCTAATGAGTACCCTGGATGGCTACCCTCGTCTTTTAGCAAAGCTGCCTTGATTCTTCCCAGTTCTTCATCTCTAGCACTTTCTTCCCTGATAGCCTCCCAGTCAAGCATCAAAGGAACGGATAATACCACTGTCTGCAGCTCCCCCATGCATCTGGACAAGGCATCCGTCGCTTTGTTCTCTACTCCTGGCCTGTACTGAATCTCAAAGTCATACCCCAGCAATTTGGACAGCCACCTGTGATGCTCTTCCGTCACCATCCATTGTTCCAGTAAGTATTTCAGGCTTCGCTGATCTATCCTGACTATGAAATGTCTCCCTAGCAGGTAGGCCCGCCACTTCTGGATGGCTAATACGATGACCATTAATTCCCTCTCATACACTGACTTTAGTCGGGCTCTAGCAGTCAATACCTGACTAAAATAGGCAATGGGTCTGTGACTCTGCATCAGTACTGCGCCTAGCCCGTACCCTGAAGCATCAGTCTCTACAATAAAGGTTTGAGTGAAATCTGGCAAGGCTAGGACCGGCACCGTAGTCATTGCCTTCTTCAAGCTCTCAAATGCTGCTGTAGCCGCCTCTCCCCATAGGAACCCGTCCTTCTTTAATTGTTCTGTGAGTGGCCATGCTATGGAGCTATACCCTTTTACAAACCTCCTGTAGTAACCCGTCAATCCTAGGAATCCCCTTAATCCCTTCAGATTTTTCGGTACTGGCCATCTTATCATAGCTTCAATTTTTGATTGATCTGCTGCAACTCCTTTTGATACCATATGGCCCAAGTATTCTACACTGGTTTGTGCAAAGCAGCATTTCTTCAAGTTAGCCCTCAGCTGGTGCTCCTGCAGTACCTCTAGCACCCTTTTTAAATGCTCCCAATGTTCCTCTTCTGTCCTACTGTAGACTAGGATGTCGTCAAAGAATACAAGTACAAATCTTCTGAGATAAGGTTTGAAAACCTTGTTCATGAGGGCCTGAAAAGTAGCTGGAGCATTGGTAAGGCCAAACGGCATCACCAGGAACTCATAATGTCCTTCATGAGTTCTAAAAGCCGTTTTAGGTACATCCTCCTTCTTCATTCGGATCTGGTGATAACCTGATTTTAAATCTATCTTGCTGAAAATCATGGTTCCACTTAGTTCATCGAGTAGCTCGTCAATGATAGGTATAGGAAACTTGTCTGGTACAGTTTCCTTGTTGAGTGCTCTATAGTCCACACAAAACCGCCAGCTGCCATCCTTCTTTTTTACTAATAGAACAGGGCTAGAAAAAGGGCTGATGCTGGGTCTGATAATCTCTGCCTCCAGCATTTCTCTAATCAACCTCTCTATCTCATCTTTTTGGAACTGAGGGTAGCGGTAAGGTCGGACACTGATGGGTGACACTCCCTCTTTCAACACGATGGCATGTTCCTGCTCCCTCAGCGGTGGCAATCCCTGCGGTGGTTGAAATACCTCTTGGAACTGCTGAATCAATGGTTGGATGGAGAGGGCTATGTCTCTTCCTTCTTCAACTCTTGCTTCCTCTAAACTGTGCAATTCCACTAAATATCCTCCGCCTGCCAACTGGATATCTTTCACCATCGTTTTAAGAGAAACTAGGGATTTGGAAAGCCCCGCGTCCCCCTTAATTACTACCTTCCTTCCTTCCACCCTCAACTCCATCGTGAGTGCTCCCCAATTTACCTTGGTGTCACCCAAAGTTTGCAGCCATTTCATCCCCAGGATGACGTCCGTGCTCCCCAGCTCTAGTGGAAGGAAGTCCTCCCTCACCTGTATCCCCTGGATCGTCAGTCGTACTTCTCTGCAAATCCCCTGACCTTTCTCTATCTTCCCTGTACCCATCATCACTCCGTAACAGCCTGTGTCCACCAATTTTATTCCCAGCTGGTCTACAACTTGGGTGGAAATGAAATTGTGGGTAGCCCCACTATCAATTAGCACCACCACCTCCATGTCCTTTATTTCTCCCTTCACTTTCATGGTGTGATTCGTAGTGAACCCCACCACTGAGTTTAGGGAAACCTCAGCGAAATCCAAGTGTAGCTCCTCTTCTCCTTCTGTCTCCTCCTCACCTCCCTCCTCAATTTCCTCGTCATCGTAGACGGTGAGAACCTGAAGAGTTCGGTCCTTGCACCGATGTCCTGGTGTGTACTTTTCATCGCATCGGAAGCATAAGCCCTTAGCCCTCTTCTCCTGCATCTCTTTCTCTGCAATCGTTTGAAGTTTCCTCCGTTTCCTCCAGTCTTCTCCTTGGTGGCTTCTCTATTTCCTCCTGTTGCAGGGCCTTTCGGTGCAAGATGCGTAGTCGTCATCCTGTACGTGCCTCCGGTGCTGCTACTCCTGGCTCCCTTCTCCAAATTCTTTTGATTTTCCACCAGTTGGGCCAACTTCATAGCTTCCCCTAGGTCACGGGGCATCAACATCTTTACTGCTGCTCGGATCTCCGCCTTCAACCCTTTCATGAAATTTCCTTCGAATACTGTATCTGAGAGTCGCTCCACCCTGCTAGCTAGGTGCTCAAACTGCTCCCGGTAATCTGTTATTGATCCCTCCTGTGTTAGAGCAAAGAACTGCTCATAGAAGTCTCCTCCTTGATCGGTTTGAAAACGCTCTATTATGCAGTCTTTAAATTCCCTCCAATTTCTGATCGGTCTCCTCTGGTCTCTCCATTGAAACCATGACAAGGCTTTCCCTTCTAAGCATAATCCGGCTGCCGTTAGCTTCTCTTCCTCTGTTAGCCCATTGACGGCGAAGTATCGCTCCACTTTGTAAATCCACCCATACGCGTCTTCTCCTTCGAATATGGGCATCTTCAACTTTCTTACCTTTTGATCCCCCCCATTGCCTCGGATTCTTCCATAGTTTCCCCTTTCCCAAGTGCTAGGTGCACCCCAAGTTTCCCGATCTTCTCTTGCCTTGCCATAGCCCAAACCCCCTTCAAAATCCCCTCTTCTCCCTTCAAATTCAGTACCTCGACGGCCGTAAAACCCCTCATGGCTTTCCCACTCAGCCCTTCCTTGCTCCGCTCCCCCATATCCATACCTTTCTCCACGTCGATCTCCTCTTTCTTCCCTATGGAAAGGCTCCACATAAGGTCTTCTTCTTCCCCCTTCCACGATTTCCACCTCTTCTCCCTCCTTTCGGATTTCGGAATTGGTGTTTCTCGCTTCGGGGCCCTTCGCTTCGGATGCCGCCGTTTGTGCTTGAAGTTCCAACATTCTTTTCATCATGTCCCTGAGATCGGCCACCTGCCCCTCCATGGACGAAATTCTTTCCTCCACGGTTTCTTTGATGTGATTCATCTCTCCTTCGAGTTTCTCCTCCAAAGCATCAACTTTCTTGGCCGCCATTATGATCCGGAGTTTATAGATTCACAAAATCTAGATCTTGGAGTAAAAAAACAGCAACTTCTTCTTTTTTCCGACCACAAAAAAAAAAAAAAAAACTGCTGCTGGAATTGGCCGACAACAGCCCTCCACCGGCCCCAAGACGTGCTCTGATACCAATTTGATAGGAAATACTTGAGTTCGCAAGTAACCCTAAGGGAATACTTGAGTTCGCAAGCAAACCTATCACTAATTGGAGATAAAACAACGAGAATTCAGCCAAAATCTGGCCAAATCAGCCCCAAATAACTAAATTGCAATAAGGGAAACAAAGCAAAAGCAACACGAAATCAAGATACAAGTGATCCTCAATTCGAGAGGAGGATCGTCTCTCCCAAATCTCTAGACAAGAGAGTCTAGAGCCCAAAACACCCAAGAAACTCCAAGAAGAAAACAATACTTGCATGCCCTTCCCTACCTCTTACCTCTCCTATTTAAAGACTTTTCCACCTCCTCAAATCTTTCCTAAAAATAATTTTCAAATAAATTCAAATCCCGTGGACCCCACCCTTAGGCGGTAATTTAATTTGGGCAAGAAAGGAGGCGAAATTGCCTCCTTTGATATACAAGAGCCGGCCCATGATGGGCTGGCTGAGGCGGTTCAGAAGGAACCGCCTCAAGAACTTTGGAACCGCTGTATCAATTACCACCTTCTCTTTCACATCGTACATCATGATACCGCATTTGAGAAAAAGTGAAGGTCACCCAGATGACAATCGCGTTCTCAGAACTTCTCTTTTACGTATTTTCAACTGGAAGCATTTAAGAAATATATTGGCTTATTGATGACTATTTTCATAGCTTAAGCCTATAAATAACAAAGTAAAGAATCACTATCGCCTGTCTATACATGCATGTAACAACTAAAAATTTTATTTAATTGCATTTTACTTAAGCAAACTATCAAAAGAGCTTGTCATACAGGCATGCATTTATGTTCTTGCAATATCCAACAATTTCTTTTGTGGGGATGCCTTGAGGCTTCTCAAGATTCGACCAATGCATAATGAAGAAAAAAAAAAAGAAAACTCAAGTACTCAAGTGTTTGCAAAAAAAATCTATTAAAATAAATTTCTGTCAATGTTAAACTTTACTTATTGATGCACCTTTTATATAGTAGAGCTTACATAAATCAAACATTTATACCAGTTTCAAAAATTTAATTCTGCAAAAATGTTAATGGTATAACTAATTTATACCATCTATCACAAGAACAATTGATTAGACATCACCGCTTTTCACCTAATATGACATGTTATTGTCTACACAAGTTGATTTTACATTTCTAATAAGTAATACCGATTCATTGCTCAAATTTTGTGCTAAAAGCTCGTAGTCCGTGCCCTGGTGAAACCGTGAAATGGTTTCACTCATTCAACTGAATGCATGAAACGTTTTCATCCAAATCAAAAAATTATTTTCCAGTTTTTATGAATGCATTATTCCGTAAATCCGTATTCGCTTCTTTTCAAATTAATTATTGATTCGGCTCCTATTACTGATTTCAGTTATTAATCCGCTTCTTTTAAAATTTTAGTGTATCGTTAACGATTATTATCTTCATCATCTCCTCTCTTTAATTGTTTGAGAGCATTTGTGATATTTGAATTGTTTTCCAAATACTTGATTGCTTCTGGCATGGAAAAGTTAAAGCATTTTATTTAGCATTAAAATTAGTAACTTCGATGAAAAGCTGATAATATTAAAAATGAAGCACATTAACCTACTAGGTTAACAAAGAAAAAGAGACGCCTTGATTAGAAGAAATTGATATGATAGTGGGAATTGAAAGTGTTAAGCTTTTTATTTTAATTGGTTTATCTAGTCTTTCCAAGAATCCATATAATCCTTTAGTTTAGGTGCTTTTGACATTTCATATTGATACTGGTACGTATTGCTTGTTTTAAGGCTAACTTGTGTAAGATTTTGAAGTAGTTGTAAGAGTTACAGGTTGCAGAAAATGATGTTAGTACGAATGAGATTGAGGATTTTGGTAGATATTATACTTATTGCATCAATTTTGTGATTATTGATAATATGACTATTGTACAAATCAACCATTATAACATTCAGAGATAGGATATTGAACTGATAGAGTGGATTGGTCATAGTGTACAAATATGGTCTGATGATAATATGATGATCACAACAAAGTTCAACAAACTTAAGGATTATCAACCTTCTAATATGAGCTAGAAAGCTAGCTTCAATGACATTTCAAGAAGCTTATAAGTTTGCAACCAATACATTTATACGAATAAATGTTGCGCCTTCAATTCATTATGGGAATATATGTCGCTTAAAAGTTGATTTTGCAAGATCCTTTTTCTTGATGAAATTCTTTAGCTTGTAATACTTGATGGTCGATACCCACTTGATGCTTGCAAGGTTTAAAAAGATGAAATCGAGATTTGAGGTGTTTTAGTTTAATAAGGTGTGGTTTATGCCTCGTGGCCTCGCACAAAAAAAAACACTCATAAAATTAAAATAATCCATAAATATGCAATAAAATATCAATAGATTAACTTAGTTCATCATCAGCTAAAAAATCAAATAAAAATATTAAAAATAAATAAAAAATACTAATAAAATTTATTAAAGAAAATAAAACATTTATAATGAAATCAAAATAAAATATTTAAAAGAAATTTATTAATTTTCTATGGAAGAAATATTTACTCGCTTGCCTTCAAGGCATATGAGATCTAGATTTTGGTGGGAGGGCTAATGCTAGTGTAAGTGATGTTGCAAAGTGCTGTGGTGGGTAGGCTTTGTGGGAGTGGCAGATATAAATGGATATGAAGCAAAAGTTGCAAGGAGTGGTCGCAGTGCAAGTGAGTGTGCCCTATAGCAACACAATGCACTTGAGATAGAGAAAACGTAATGCTGGACAAGGCGGATCGTGTGAGGACTTCAATGAAAGCAGCATGGCATGAATAAGGAGGGGTTCTGAGGAGGTTCGAATGCATGGATAGGTTGTGTAGTTAGGGTTCAGAATCGTGGAAGGCTATGATGAGGTGGGAGGGGATTGAAAAGCTCTCTGATACTAATTTTTATAAATAGGGAAGTATAATAGAGGCATGGACGGATCCACCTTAAGGCCAGGAGGGGCAATTTTTTATTATATGATTCTTTAGGTAATTTGTCCCCCTTCATGTATTTTTTTAGTCTTTATTATAAGAGTTTTTAGGCAATTGCCATCCCTAAAAGTTTTAAAATACCATGGTCTTTAGGCAATTGCCCCAACATAATTAAACATATTGTGTATGAACGATGAACTAAATACAAAAAGAACTAATAAAGAGGATCCAAAAATATCCTTACAACCAAAATTTGTTTTGGGGCACCTGACCGGGCAGGACAAACCCCGTCAGGGGTTGCTGCCCCCTTGAACCCCCGACATATTTTCGTATTATTCTCGCTATTTTGACCAATTATTATTAGGGTAGAACTCAAGTATTTCCTATCATTTAGGTACAAAGCTTTGGGTATTTTAGTTATGCACAAGAAAGTATGGAACTGTTAGGACTCTCTTCTCATCTTTTCTGTAAGCCATGTATATGGATTTCGCGTGCGGGGAATTCTCAAGTTTTGCCTTCTCCCTTTTCTCTTACTGGCAAAACAGCTAATAATAAGTATTCAAACTGAAATGATCCTTTAATTCTTTCAGTGCAGACTATATTTTGCCCAGTTACCCAGTATTTTGAAATGCTGCTTGCAATAATTGAAAGCATCATCATTTTCAAAAAAGAAGAAGAAAAACACTTCAAATTTCATTCACCCCATCATCTGTTAGCAATTGCATAAAGATAGTATGTGATATTAGTAACAGCTTTAAAATTTTACTGAAAGGATTATTAAAGAACTGAACTCTTCATCAGGAAAAGACAAATCTTGCTTTCTGTTACTGGTTTCCGATTTCTAACTTAAATCTTATTTTTTCCTCTTTAGCACTATATGCGATCCTTATCTAAATATATTTCGTGGGATTATCCCCCCTCTTGGTGGAACATTGGATCTGTCTCCTATATTGGCTTTCCTTGTCCTAAATGCCTTCACGAGCACCGCCGCCGCCCTTCCTGCTGAGCTTCCACTAAGCACAGCATGTCAGCCATGGACGCCCATTCCCTTGCTCCAAAATCTCACTTCAGCACAAGAAAAGTGGATTAGAAGGATATGCAATAAGAGAAGTAAGAGACAAGACAAGAAGCATTCTGCAATGTAGTTTCTTCTTCTTTCAGGTTCTGCCACTGTTGATTACTAAGGGAAATTGATGTCTGTATGAGCTACGTACTGTTTAACTTGCCTCTGTAGTAGAAGTCTATCGTTTGTTCCAGCTTTGTTGTTTAAAATACTTCTTGAAATTTTGAAATTTTGTCTTATATTGTTTATAAATCTTCAATCTGTTTGAGAAATGCTCAGCATACCCTCACTAATTCTTTTTGTTTTATTGAAATTATAACATGGCAAAAATAACCAGAGAGTTGGATTTTGAGAATTTATCAAAAAAAAAAAAAAACCCTTTTTTAATGAAATTTTAATAGCTGAAGCCCTCTTAATAACTAGTTTGTCATCACTCTGATACTGACATAATAATAGCTTTTAATCTTGTTGAGATAATTTTAATTAAATATTACAAAAGCATGTCCAATTTGCTTCAGTGGATCAGACTTTTTTTAAATATGAATCCCCTTTCATACGGCACGACTCCTTAAGTGGGGGAGAAAATAATTGTGGGTCCTGCACCTGTGCGGCTGATTGATGGTAGACTCACCGAGGGACTAGTGGACACCGCTAAGTGCGTTACAAGCTGACGTGACAACGGGCCGATACCCTAGTTCCAAAAAAAAAAAAAAAAAGACTTTTCTAAATATTTTCTCTATTTATTCCATCCAAGTTAAAGACCAATATTAGCAATTTTTTTAACTTATTATTTTAAAAAGATAAAATATAAGATGAAAAAAATTTGTAATTTCTAACAAACACTTTTAATAATCTCAAAAAGTTAAGTAATTGTTTCATTATCAATATAATTTAATATTTATTTTTTAATATAAGTGATTAAAGTATTACTTATTCGCTAATATACAATTTTATTTCATAATCTATTTTTTATAATACAGCTCTTTTGATTTATATTGTATTTATCTTAAAAATAGATTATAAATTTTTATTTGTCATGATAATCTTTTTATTTGTCCTATGAATGTGTCGAGGTCACTTCTACTTTCCACAGGGTCCCACTAGTTAGTTTGGGTGTTACCACTGTGAGATTTTACTTACTTAAGAATTGTTGCCCTTAGTGGAGAGGATGCTGCCTCGCTACTTTGGCTCTTTTCTTCTTACCTGGTGAGGTGGAGCATCACACCTTAGATGCTACCACCGCCTTTTTCTCGAGTGTTGATCCTCTAGTAGAGAGTCAGTTTTTTTCAGGTACTTTTACCACTTGTTTTTCCATTGAGATCAGACTCCTAGCTGCCGGAGAGGTCCTTTGGATGTTTTGACCTTGTTTCTACCTCTTACAGGGTCCCCATCAGTTAGTATGGGTTCACTACTGTAGCCTCTTTGAGGATTAGTTTTACCAGGCGTAGTCCTGCCTTCTGTAGTTGAGGTGCCCCCTCACTACTCGAGTTCTTTTTACTCCTTTAGAATGAGATCGCCCCTTTACACACTTTACAGCGGGTATATCTCTTCCAGCCTTCTGGAGGGATGTCGTTCTGATGTCTTCTCCCCCCTTGTGTGGGGTTAGGGTTCTATAGGAGATCCTGACAGCATTTGGATACTCATGGCCACGACGATTTGTCCTCTACCATGTGGTTACCAGGTTGCTAGAAAGTATCATAAAACAACCTATTTTTATATAAAAATTAAATCTATAAAGAGAGGAATAAAAAGATAAAACTGATTAGCAATTTTTTTATTTTAATAACTAATAAATAATAGCAATATAATTAAATTAAAATCCTATAAAAAAATGCCTGACTTTTGTTGCTTCCCTAAATCATCACATGTTAACTATTCATATCTTGAATATGAATTAGACTTTATTTGATAAAAAATAAATTTTTTACTATTTTCTAAAAGAGTTTTTTAATCTAATTTTTTTAAAGTTTAAAAAATGATGATTAAAAGCTATCTCAAATGAAGCCTTAGATTTTATTTGAGGCCGTTTTCTTATATTTTTTTAAAACAGTTTTTTAGTAAAAAAAATTCTAGTTCAAAATTTTTATATTAAAAAGTTGTCCCAAACATAAATTTTAATTAAAAAATAATTTATTTTAATTTCTTATATCTTTAATAGCTTTGCGCTTGCACGTTTAAGTTTCTATGCCAAATCAATATATCTTTTTTTTTTTTTTAACCTCAATAATGTTTCGAACTCACCTAAGCCCAACTAATCTCTCCTTCCCGCCTTCTCTCCGAGGTTGTCTTCAACCTAACGACCTTCTAAATTCCTGTTCTTCCCTCTCCGACCTCAAACGCCTCCACGCTTTTCTGCTAATCCATGGCCTTAGCTCGCGCCTTGATCTCGCCACCAAACTCATCTTCCACGCCTACACTCTGTCCTCCACCATGGACTACGCCCGCAAGCTGTTCGACGAAACGCCTCAACGAGACTCTTTTCTCTGGAATACTCTAATTCGAGGGTATGCCAGCATTGGCCCATGTCAAGAGGTCCCCGTTCTGTACAAAGAGATGCACCGCACCGGTTTCTCGCCCGATCGCTTCACTTTTCCCTTTGTGATCAGATCTTGCTCGGCCATTTCTGCCATTGGAGAAGGAAAGCAGGCTCACTGCAACGTCGTGAAGAACGGATTCGAGTTTAATGTCTTCGCGCAGAGCTCGTTGGTAACAATGTACTTTCAGAGTGGGGAGATTTCTGATGCAGAGTTGGTTTTTTGCGGGATGGGGGAGAGGAGTACCGTGTCATGGACTGCAATGGTAGCTGGTTATGCTCAGAATTGTGTCTTTGGGAAGGCTTTGAGTGTTTTTGCGAAAATGATTGATTTAGGGATTCAGTTTAATGAGATCACCCTGGTGAGCATTCTTCCAGCTTGCAATGAGTTAGGGTGTTTTAGTCTTGGGAGATCAATTCATGATGTGGTGATCAAATCTGGTCTGGGTTCATATATTTCATTGGCAAATGCACTGATTGCAATGTATGGTAAATGTGGTGAGAGTGAAGTGGCTAAGTCCCTGTTTGAGACGATGCCGGTTCGGAGCTTAGCTACATGGAACACCATGATTGCTGTGTATGAGAAGAACGGTGATGAAACTGCGGCAATCGGGATTTTTCGAAGGATGGTAGCTGAAAATCTCAGCTTTGATAGTGTGACATTGTTAAGTGTCATATCTGCTTGCGCTGGTCTTGGAAACCTGGAGATTGGGAGATGGGTTCATGAGCTTGCATGTAAAAGAGGACTAGAGATTGATATGAGAGTCGGCAACGCATTGCTCGACATGTATGCAAAGTGTGGGAAGATAGATTTCGCCGAAGGTGTATTTCAAAAGCTCCTCCCATCAAAGAGTGTGATATAAGTTGGAGTGCAATGATTGGGGCTTATGCGGCTCATGGCCATGCTAAGGAAGCACTTGAGCTTTTCTCGAAGATGAAAGATGAAAGAATAACACCTAATAGCTTCACTTTTACTTCAGTTTTGGCAGCTTGCAGCCACTCTGGTCATTTGGAGGAGGGGCTGAGACAGTTTGATAGCATGAAGAGAGATTATGGCATTAATCATACAGTGGAACATTGTGCTTGCATGGTGGATCTTCTCGGGCGTGCTGGTAGGCTTAGTGATGCTTATGAGTTTGTAGAGAGGATGGAGGTGAAGCCAGACAAAGCTGTTTGGGGAGCTTTGCTTGGTGCTTGTAGGATGCATGGGGATGTTGAGATGGCTGAGCTTGTAGTGGACAATCTCTTGCAATTAGATCCTCACAATGTCACATTCTATGTTCTGATGTCAAATTTGTATGCGGATGCCGGTAGATGGGAAGATGCGGCGAGAATGAGGAGGAGGATGAAGGAGAAGGAGATGAAGAAGGCTCCTGGATTTAGTTTAGTTGAGATAGACAAGAAGAACTCTAGTGCTTGTTTTGCAGGATAAGAAATTCATTCAGCATTGTCGAAGGAAAACTAAAGAAATTAGTGAACTCAGTTTGCTCTTACACAAGGAAGTTATTCTTGGAAATTGAACTGGAACACTAACATCTCAAAGAAATAACTCCAAACCGTTTACATCAGCAACTCCTTAGATGCCGCAAGGTCAAGAAGATTCATGCTAGCAGGTACACTAAAAGCCATAAATCTACAAATCCATATACTTTTCTTCACACTGCTATGATTAAAGATATACGATTGTTCTTTAAACTGGAAGTATCAGTTTATTTTGTTTATAGATTATGTCATTGATGATTCTAAAAATGATGATGCAGACAGGAACTCTAATTTGATACTTGCAACAGCATTAATTCTAGCCTGAAGGTGTGATTTTTATCTCACAGAACATAAAGACGTCATCATAAAGAGAACCCACTGTTTTAAATAATATCAATAAAACAAAAACACCAACAGGTTTTAAGTGCAATAGCTTTGCATTTTTATTTTGCAGTCATATACATAACATTTAAATCTTATTTATTTACAAAATTAAGATCCAAGTACCTCCATTTATAATACATCACATCCTCTTATTTGAGTAATTATATATATTTGTATGTTAACAATATGATGACTTTATTGATATAAGATGTTGATACATCTTGGTATCCAAACAGTAAAATACTCCAAGAGATTCAACATGAAAATAGATTTTTATTGATTGAAAATCAAAAACAAACAAAGCAAGATATAATGATCCTCTTTTTAGAGAAGGATCTTCTCTTCCAATCCCTACACGCGGCCAGGATCCCTCACACAAGAGAATTACAACACTCAAAACAAAATTCTGCATAAGAATAAAATAAACCCTAACTTTAGACTTAAATAAGCATTCTCCGTCCCTCATAAATCAACCTCCTTCCTAATGTGTTACCTTCATCTATTTAAAATTCAATTAGGAAATGATTTCCTAATTGATTCTCTCCTAATATAATATTTTGATTCTCTGTTGGGCCCCACCTCCTCAACTGACTCCCCCTCTCTGTCTGCTAGCCCCACCTGTGGCGAAGTTTGCTGGACCGAGTGGTCATGTGGCTCCCGAGTCCACTTGGTGCGCCTACTACTTCCACCATATCAAGCGCATTGATTTATTTCCTTGTATAGACAAAGCACATTAGGTTTTCTAAATGAGTCGAGTAAAGCTTCGTTTGGGACGGCTTTCTTACTACTTCTTAAAGCAATATTTTAGTATAATAGTAAAAAAATATAATTTTTTGTGCTAGAATGCCGCTTTAAGCAGTCAGAAATACGTCTTAATCGAAACCAAAATCTATCTTTATCCTGAATTGAAAATCATTTGGTTAAGCTGTCTTCCAACTCAAGACAAAAATCAAATTATTTCTAATTAGGGCGACCAAGAATCAAAATCAATAAAATTAAACTTATTTGATGTCATATGAAAAAGAAATCATACTATTACATTGAATTGGAAGCTCAGTCATGAAATCATAAATAAAATAGACAAATAAAATGATAAATTTTCAAATATATTTTCATATAAATTAAACATTAGACGTTCGGTATGGATGTTTTTATGATGATACTGTTTGATCGCAGGCGAAGTGATAAGGACCATATGGCTTTTTTGTTTCAGCAGAAAAGTGTACGGAGGAAATTGCTGGTATTTCATTTTGGTGATATTATGATCATTATCTGGATTATGAGAAGGGAATAGAAGTACTAAAAGTTATTTCTATGTACGAGAGAACTCTTGTACTGCTGAGAGATTAATCGCAAGCGGAGCGGATCGTAAAACAGAAGTGCAGGAGATTAGTTGGAAAATTCTATTACATGACAATTTAGTTAACATTTGGAACATTCAATTACTTGGAAAATTAAACTAATTGGAAAGTTAGGCGGCCACATTATGCAGTCTAGGAAATTAGTTTGAAAATTCAAATATTTGCTTAGGCCAATCTTCTTATTGTTTTCTAAAACAATTTTTTGATACAAAAAAATTTTGAAAGCAGTGACCAAAAACTGCCAAACGAAGCCTAAATCTTTTGCAGTTACCATCCATTTGGGATGGCTGTAACTATCATAAAGCAGGTTGTAAAATTGACTTTCTTTGTTCTTAGCTTAAAGCTAAATAATGAATGCAGTTTTTCATTTTTAGGTGCTTCTTAAGAGAATTACTTTGATTGAAGAAGTCATACTGCACTCCAACAATTAAAAGAATATCAAATCACTTATATGATCAATTATCAAAACAAACTTTAGATGCTCATGTATTTGCCTAATCAATAAATTATGTTTGAATCTCAGGTTGGTTTAAATTGCGTTTCTTTTAAACATTCTCTCTTCCCGCTTTATGAGTCTTTTATTTTTTTCGGTGACTAAGCTGAAAAAAATAAAGGAATGAGGTACAATCTCGACTTTTAAAGCAAAAGCAAAGGATTGAAAAGTTTGCAAAATGGGTACAAGAAGAAATTCAAAAGATCTCAAAAATGTTTGTTTTATCTCTAAAAATATATTTGTTCTTGTGGACTATCATGTGACAGATGCCATAACCAAACTAGGAGCATTTTGCAGAAAAACCATCAATACTGAAAAAAAAAAAAAAATCTTCATTTCTTATGGTAGTTGAATGAAACAATTTCCTTGGGATATATTAGGTAATCAAGCAAGTTATAACATAAAACTTCTCATAAAGGGTATTGACCAGAGAATTGTATATATACCTGAACATGGAACCAATATAATGCCAACGAAATTGCTTCTCATATGCCACATGCAGTCATTACGATAGAACCAATTAGAAGCTCAGAGTGGAGCAGAATCAGCACTCCATTCCCAGATGACTTCATAGAGTTCGGATGGCTCCGTTCTCAAGCATTGCTTCTGGAATAGATTTGAAGACCTTTTGAAAACCGCAATTTGAGATGCAAAGCCCGGCTCAATGTCCGCTGAACCTCCAACTCCGCTAAACTCAACACTATAATTGTGCCTTACTGCAAGATTGTTGGCCCAGTGCTGAAATTGTTGTCTTGTCCACTCAAACTTGTGATCATGATTCCGAAATTTAATGGAAGTGGGTTTATCTTCTGAATCCTCCCTGCCTGGCATTGAGGATCTCTGTAGAATTGGGTTGTACTCAAAGTTGGGTGTAGAAACTATGAGTACTCCTGGACAGAAGAAGCTTAGAACGACATCACCAAACAAACAAGCTTGATCCTCTTCCATGTGCTCGATGACCTGCATTGTTTGATTCTCATGATTGTTAGAAGAAAAACACAAAGTAGACAGTAAGGATTCAATATCCTTTGATTGAGAATCAAAGATCCACACAGCACTAACAGTTCTGGACATGAGCTGTATGGGAATTGTAGTTGAGAAAAAAGATAGATCCGTAAAATAGAATTAAACTAATTCCAATTTAAAGAAATTTAATTTACAGCAAATTTGTGTAGAAACTATTTAGACCAGCAAAGGCTTAATCAACTTTACTTCACAATTAAAAAAAAAAAAACTCTATATGTACATCAAGCTTAACCAAACCAACCCACCAATTCTTAAAACGGTGAAAAGAAAAGATATCAGAAAAAATTAACCAAATAAAAAGGGTTCAGAGTACAATAAAAGTAATTTTTTTAATAAGGAGAGAGAGAGAGAGAGAGAGAGAGAGAGAGAGAGAGAGAGAGAGAGAGAGAGAGAGAGAACAAACAAATAAAGAAAATATCAGTTCATTCGTTAATTCCGTAACAAGTTGTAGTTCTTAAAGGCAAACCATGACCCTGTGTTGGTTTGTCAATGTCTGGTTCTGATGACCATGTTTCATAGTATGCAGTGTGCTTTAACTTGTTAATTATGCAAAGCGTACACTTGATTTCTGACTTTAAATACTCAAAAGTTAGTTGAAGTTCATCAATTTCCAAGTCAAAAAAACAATTCAGATTAATGAAGGATCAAAAGAAGGTTGGATTGAGATAACATTTCCATAACAACTACTACAGCAACAGAGTCAGGAAGAAATACCTCTAAACAAGTACCGATGTCAAACTCACATAAGCGAGAATCAAAATCAGTTATTGATCCATCATATAGTATAGTAGATCTTATGCTTTTTTGCCTCGAAAGATTTGCACTCAATTTCAAATGTAGAATCTGAAAAAACAAAATATGCATGAATATAGTTCCAAAAAAAAAAATTGTTTAAGGCATTTTGAGAAGAGATCCAAGACTTATGTATAAAAAAACCTAGATGAAGGTTAGTCCACAAAGAAATATGAATAAAATAAAAACCGTTACATGAAATTGCACAAAAACACAATAAAATGATAGACAAACAAAAATAAAGCGAACATAGTACCTTTGCAGCACGAATAAGACTTTTGCGTGATATATCTACACCTGCAACTTTTTCTAAAGTAGTAGGATGATCTAATAGAGAATCCAGTAGGCTGCCTGATCCACAGCCAAAATCCACCTTCATGACAGAACAATTAATCAGACCGTAATTAAGCGAACTACAATAATAAAGCAGAGTTGAAAAAACCTACCAAGCTGGTAGCATGCAATTGATTGATATGCCCTACCGCAAACTCAACTCTCTGTTTAGATAGAGGAGGACTGAATAAAGCCTGCTCAATTCTGTCCTCTAGAGGTTCTGTCACGTGCAATAACTTTACAGAGTATTCCAAGAAGCAGTTGTCTGAAATGAAATGGTAAATGATTAAAACATCAAAAGTTTCTCTACAGTATAAAGGATACCTCGTAGTATAAAATATCAGCAAAACAGAAGGTAACTCACGTAATGATAACTGTGAAAGATGCGTGGCAGCTTGACCAGCTGCACTAAAGATCAAGTCCCTAGAAGGCACTTCAACAACAAACTTTGCAGATTGATTTACCGTCAGCTGACTCACACATGATTCAAGTTCACTAATCACAGCACCAGTACCTATCTCAAACTCAAATGAATCTTTGCTTTCTAAAATTTCCTTCAAAGTTGTATCCTTGTCCATTAATACAACAACATAGCTTATGCAAATTACAGAACCTGGGGATGGAAAAATGCCAGAATCCGGGCCATCAATTTTACAACTTATACCGTTCTCATACTGTGTACTACACTGATTTGAAGATATATGTAACCGAGAACTCTTGTTTTTCCTTTTAATATCATATATTGATGGACATTTCACAAGTTCTTGAATAAATTCTTTGGAATATACAGCTATGCTGTGACCATTTTCAAGCTCGAAAAACTTCTCAATTGGCATGTCAGGTTGCTTGAAGTACTTATTGAAACATGAAAGAACCTTTAATGCGGCACTCTGAATTGCATCACATTCCTTTCTGCATGTATCATCAAAAGAACATTTGAACACTGGATCCTGTCTCTTAGATAATATTTTAACTTCACATTGGAAGGCACTAATGGACCTGCCCAACTCTCTGCGGATAGGATCAGATTTGTCCCCGTTTACCTTCTCAACTTCATCAGCCGACCTTGATAACTTTGACTCTTTTTGAACTTCACAGGACTCTACAGAAATTTCTGTATGGTCAAGTGTTTTAATAGAGAAAAGAGGATCTAATAGCCTGTGCTGGAGGCAGAAAAAGCAAAGAAGATCCCGTGGTGTTGGGCCCTTCCAGTTTGAGCGAGTAGTGTATACAGCAGGCAGTTCCGCACTAAGTATTGCCTCTCTGGACAGCTTATAATGTCCATCAGGCAACTTTCCCAAAATCATTCTGGAGAGCAAAAATACTTGAGAAGAGAGCAAAATTTTAACAGCAACAAAAAAGACAACAATAGGAGATTATTCACTATAATCACAACGCAAGTAAAAAACTAAGGGCAAAATAAATGAAAAATAAAATTATAAACTAATTATTAAGGTAAATGAGATTAATATCAAATTGAAAAAAGAAATCATTTCTTATTATGCTAAACAAATCGATACTTGAAATATGTACTTTCCAGAATGACATTGACCACCACAGATTTGTAGGGCAAGGCTCCCTAGCAGAAAATGATTCCTGACTGTAGAGCCTAATGACTCCCACTTATGCTCACAATTGCGATGGGCCACCTTAAGCCTTTCTTCTTCGAGTTGAGGGAATCTGCCATGTTTTGGTCATTTTGTGACCTCCAATGATCCAAATCTTTGACTTAGATAGCTCTTGCAGCTTTTGCTCGAGCAACCACTTCGAAGTAATAAATCAACCAGGACGAGCACTTCAGCACCATATATTAGAAAGTAGCATGTTTTACAAGCTGCTGAAGGAGTCATTAGATCGGATGAGAATTGCATTTCCTTAGCCAAAGCCTCGTCTTCCAATGAGCATTTCCTTCGAGATGTTCAGAATTGATGCTATATTGCTATGGCTCTTCCATTTGATAAATGATAGCTTATTGAAGCAAGTTTCAAATTGATTCAATATTCAACACAGAATTTGATTGTTTTAGAATTGGCTTATCTTAATAACAGGAAATGGTAAACCAAAATGAGTGAAAGATGGTGCTACTTAGAAATCTCACAACCGCTGAGGCTGTGGGTTTTCATCTAAGTGCCAGTTGTCTACTTAGTAAAGAATACGACTAACACTAACAAGAATCTTTTTCCCCCATATGCCCATAAAAGCAAGCTAATGAAGTATATTTCCCAACCAACTCTAATCATGGAGTTGATGATAAGTTTGATTGTTACCATGGTTGCTTGTTTTTCTTCTGTAGAACTTATAGCATTTACACATATGGGAGTATGCTTTTTCATCATTCCTAACACTCACCAAGTAGTAGGCCTGTCAAAGTGTCTCTTTCGAATCTGATCATGTAACTTCTATCGTTAAGGGCTCTTCAAAAAATTCATTATATTGGCATGTTTGAAGGCATTTCTATCTAGCTCCATAATAGACTTTGTTGAGGAGGTTTCCTTCATATAAGAAGAGCCTGATATCCCAAAATCAAGTTCTTTTGGGTTTTGTTTTATCATGGGATCGCCTTTTTCAATCTCCCAAAAAAAATTGAATTGACGAGAACCAACATTCTTAATGCTTTATGTGCAGACTTTTTGCTTCTTCAATTGTCAAAACTTTGAGCTCCCTGATAGAGATGGCTTGTGGATAGTCATTCTTAGCAAACAGATTAGCTAGCAGGTTTTTCTTATGGGGCAAGCATTTGATGGAGGATCCTTTCTTAGGTCTCATACACTTCATTTACTTGGTTCACAGTTAAATGAGAATTGTTGAACACCATCAGCTTCCTCACTCCTATGTTCCATGCAAAGCAGAGCTCTTAGCTGCTTGTTTATTGACTGCTTTAAAACTAAGCTCGAGTGCACAGGTTGATAAGGACAACTACTTCATTTCTTCTAAACCAAAAAGCTCCAACATCAAGTATCTTCTAGCAATCTTTTTCTATATCAAACTCTTCCATAGAAGAGGTGAAGTCCGCAACAAAGTTCTTTGAGTGTTTTGTAGGGCAAGTAATGTAGATCATGCTCACCCAACTCAATTTACCACTTAATTAATTGACCTGAGGGCTCGAGCCTTAAGAGAAGTTGCTTCAGAAGTTGATTGAAGAAAACTTGGGTTTGATGTGCCTAGATGTCTAGCTTTAGGGCCTTACCGAGATAACAAGGGTGAAGGCGAAGATGGTATGGTAATCTAACTTGATTCTAATCAAGATTGTGCGCTTGTAATAAACTTGTTATTGCTTTCTTGCTTCTTATATCAAGATGAAGCTGATCAAAATTTCAATGATCTTGCGGTAGAGTAAAAGTGGCTCTAGAAACTTTGGGTTGCTCAAGATTGGTAGAGAGCTCAAGTATTCCTTAAGCTCCTGGAAGGAGTTCTCAAACTTTTCCGTCCACTTTGCTACATTAGCTTTCATAATATTTTGAAGGGTGAACACATAATTTGTTTGGAAAGGGAACTCCTTAGCCTAGGAGTAGTGAGATGAACCATAAAGTAACTGCAAAACTATCAAGCAACACAAAATAGGATACCAAAAATTTATATGGTTTAGCTTAAATAAGCCTACATCAATGACCACATAGAGATCAAATAATTCATTAAACTTTAAAAAACGAGCAAGAAAGATAATACTTTGCACAAAGTTTGAGGTATAAAAAAGATATCACTTTTTCTCATTGAGAGAAAATGCAAGCACGTGCTATGAAAATGAGAGTTAGGTGTGGGGATGATGAGGACATCGACAGACGCTACAGACATGTTTATCGCCGGCGAAACCGCAGATCGACGGCCACGATTCAGCGTCTCTACTTTTGATATAGATGTTATGATTATTGTCTTAGTTATTTTCTGTTTTTCCCATTTTACCCCTGCAGGGAGTTATCTGTCTTGTAGCCCTTGAGGGCATTTGAGTCCTTTTTATTTTATGTCTTTGTTAGAGGCTATATATAGCCTTCATATTGTAATTTTGATGCTAAATGAATATTTGAATGAAATTGTGTTTTATCTTCTTCTTCTTCTTGCATGAAAGCTAGAGAAGGGTGAGAGCTCAAGGGGAGCAAATCGCAAGGCCCACCAGTCGTTGGAAGAGTCCTCGACTCGTGGTTTTCTTCTTTTATTTTATTTGTTTCCTCATCTCCACATCCTCCCTCACCCTACCCGACGGCATCCATAGCATCACCTCGATCCAAATTCAACATCCTATTTGGATCAAAAGCCTTCCTCCCAAATCATCAAAACCAGCCCCTACTTCCCCACCCGTCCACTTCCCCTTGCCGCCGCCCATTGAATCTCGCCGGCCACATCCCTAGCTCCGGCCGATCACCCCACCGGCCACCCCCACCTCAACTGGCCACCCCATCCCACGGCTATTTTGAATTTTGAAATTTGAATTTTCAAATTTCAAAATCTTTCCTAATTTGGAATTCCAAATTTGGAAAGTTTTTCATGACAAATCCAATTTCAATTTAATTCAAATTGAAATCTTCATTCCATCACCACATCATCACCTCCAAATTGAAACCTAGCTCTCTACTAAATTCCCTCTCCTCCTCCTCATCTTGCCGTCGGCCCTAGCATGGACTCCCCCATTGATTGCCCCATTTAATGCTACTTCTAATTTGAAATTCAAACGGATTTCAAATAAATTTCCCCTCCAAATTTACTTAATCCTGAATTTAATTTCAGGATTGGAATTAATCCCTCATGCTTCTCCTATTGGCCGCCGGCCTTGATTGGGATTAATGCCCATTGATTGCCACTTTATGGCATTAATCATATGGGATTTGAAATTCAAATTCTAAGTAGCCTCCCTCCCAAATTAATCAAAATCTGAAATAATTTCAGATTTGGTTAGATCTCTCCCTCTCCCCTCATCTAAACCAACTCCCTTCCCCATAACCCGCCGCCCCACCCCTTCTCCCACCTTGGCCGAGCCTCTTTCCCCCCATCCTCCTTGGGATATCATTGGATGTTCACCACCTTTGGGATCAAGAGAAGACGACGATCCTCTTCAACATCCACTTCAATGTTGAATGGCGGATCCGGAGCTTGAGTGGGGTCTTGTGTTCAACGCCGACGGGAGCATCAACATTCTACGTTCACCTTGTTTCGACGTAGGATTTGAAGACGAGACAACCGTGGAAGAGTATTTGGAGAGAGTCATTCCGATCCTTGCGAGCATCTACGACCGACAATTTTCAAAGCACACGTGGAGCCTTGACGGTCACCTACGTCTTCCATCCCCGCCGGCTACTTTTCCTCCGACGAGGTTCCTTGGCGCCCTTTCTCTAGTGGTAACTTCCGTCATCGCTTGGATCTTCTATCTCCGCCAAAAGTCCACCAATCTTTGAGTGACATGGCCCCAAGGTGAAATTCTTGTTGTTAAACGTTGGGTTTTGTTATTGTACTTTGCATATGAAATTCGCCTAGAACTTTGAAAGATTCGTTTTGGTTAATCTTGTTTGCAACTCTTTTTGCCTAAGCAAAGTAACGTTTCTAAATCTTAACTCTATCTTGCATGATCCCATAAAATTATAAAAGCAAACTTTACAACTCTCTTTTTAATTTTGAACGTAACTCCTAGTAGTTTCACATCAGGGGAAGTAGATATTGTTGCTCTAATTTCTCTCTTCCTCTCTATTATAGTTGTTCAAATAGGAATTATTCTCTACCATAACCAAGAGCTCCTCTTGTTGGAATTAAAAATAGCAGCACTTTTTTCTTCATTAAGTACCTGAAGAACTCTTGCAAGCACTCTAAAACCTGTCCTTTCTTTCTTGGATAATACCCCTCCTCTCTTTTCCTTTTCCTCTCATCTCTTTATTTCTTTTATTGAGGATACATGCAACCATTGATTATTTCCCTTTTTTATAGTTACATCATGAGGTGATAGCTGCCTTTTTGGCTTTAGGACGTCTTGATTTCCATCAGCATTTGCAGAAGGTCAAGTTTAGGTTTTTGTAAGACAAAGCTTAGGCAGTATATACTAGACTGAATATGGTTCACTCTAATAGTTGTGAAGTCCTAAAAGAGTTAAAACTTCACGTCAAGGTGGTATCAAGACCACTCAAAAGTCATTAAAAAGAGGTCAACCAAAGATGAAGATGTATGTTGATGTAGCATATAGCCATGAAATCAACTTGCTTAACTTCATATATAAAAGACCTTTGGATGCTCATCTCTCCTGAGTACAAAATGAGTAACACCTTAGTGCTAATGTTATTCAAACAAATACTTGGTCTCCATGAGTCATGAAGAAAGAGATTATCCAACAAACTCCTCAAGTGGACAAGGATTTGACAACCCTGAAACTTATGTAGTAATGACTTAATTACCATCGTGTTGATGTAGAGATAAGCGAATAAGGATAATTCTTCCTTGCACATTCTAACAAAGTGAAGCTTTGGAATCAACTCTCCAGATAATGTTGTCATTGATCCCAATCGCTCGTGGCGAATCTCCAAAGTGCTCTTGACATGTCAGCCAAAAATGTCTTGAGGTGGCCTTGCATCAAGAGCTGTCCGAAAGCACGAAGGACAATAATCCTCAACCTTGGTTGAGCTCAAAGCTTGCTCGAATGCCTTCCCATCCTTGAATGGCTGCAATAACAACTGATAATGAACAATTGAAGGCCTTGAAAGGCTATGAGGGTAATGTCACACACAAATGTGGAATATTTGGTTGAGAGCCCATCTAATGTCAAAAAAATTTGTCAACACGCTCATTATGACACTCTACTATTGCTATTGATCAAGGCCCACCCTTATACTAAAAAGGTCTTGAAGACCTTTTTGATCTAAACAAATTGAGTAAAGCTTGAGTCATAGCTACCTCAAGCTTGGCTCGCCTATCTCATAATAGGCTTGAACTCAAGCTCCATTTCATATATTGAGCTCGAGCTAGACTAGTCATATCAATTAAATGGTTGAGTTTGACTTGTAAACTCGAATTACTTGCTTTAATTTCCAAACCATCAACCAAAAAGAATCCACCTACATACCAACTAACAATGATTAATGATTCCTCCATTTCATAATTAAACTCCTAGGTAGTTTGCCTCAAATGGCATACATCTCTTATATATATACTTCACTTGGGATGATTTATTTCATATTAGAGAGCTTATTCCTATTTTCTTCTATTCAGGCATATGATAGTTCTTGCTTTCAGGCTTTCAGCATAAGTGGTTTGTAGTTTCAAGAAAATCTTCATATAATCAAATAAAATTTGTGACTCAGAACTTTTATCTTCATCTTCATAAGTGCCGAGGACATTTTCCATTGCATGCAAGGCATTATCCTCATATGTGTGATAGAAGCTTAGTTGACTTTCTAATAGAGATGCTAGTGTCCTCTTCCAACCCCTATCTTGTATAACATTCGGCATTGGATCTCCCAATCTTTATTTGAATTGAATTGAGCACTACAAGTTTTCCTACAGAGATTGATTGAGCCATAGTGCCCATTAATTGATGTGAATGATTGCTTAACTTTAATTGCTTCATCAAATCCCTTAGAGTTATAACTTGAATAGTTGAATCCCTTAGAGTTCTCATCCAGCTATTCCTATGATGACCATTTGAATTTTTAACAAACATGCAATCATGTAGGCGAGCTTATACATGTATTTTAAATCATAAAAAACTTCTTTGACAAGCTTCTATGATAGTTCCTATGTCTATTTTATTCAAAAATTGCATGCTTCAGGTTTTATCCATCTGAATTTTCTAGGAATTCCCTCGAAGCATCATTCATAGTTCAATTGATCAATCTGATGTAAAAAGATGATTCACTACTAAATTAGTCCTATTCAACCAAGATAAATTATGGGAAGGCACCTTAGCTACTTCAAGTTATCTAGGAGTTAACTGAGAACAAGGTGAAAAGCAAACTAAAAATAGTTAAATGTAAGTAGTCGACCTCTTACATCAGATCAGTGGTACTTGTTAATGTAAGACTAATGCTTTGACAACAGTACTTGGCCAAATAGTATTCGTCAAGGCCGATTTCCTTCCTAGTGGTGGTCGCATCAGACTCTAGGCATGAAACTTCTATTTGGATCACCTTCTAGGATTGTCACATGAATATTTTAATCTTGCAAGGGCCATTTTTGCTAAGTATTAAATTCATCTCAAATTATTTATTATTTTAATAACTAAATCTAATATAACACTTATAATTTTCTCTAACCACAATACTTTAATTTCTTTATCAAGTGACATATGGCACAAGTAGGAATCATCTAGAATTTATTTATTATAAAATTACAACAACATTTGAAGAGGTTTGGCAAAAGTTAGCCAATATATGACAATTAAATTGACATATGGCATATATTTGATTCGCATGAGCATGATTTAATTTTTTTTATATTTCCTATTTCCTAAGGGAAATTATCTTTATTTATCTCTAATTCAATAAAAAGATGCTGTGATTTTTTTTTCTGCTTTTTATTTATCTTCTCTATAAATTTGAGGGTTGGCTATCTTAAAAAGATAACTCAAATCTTTTTTCTATTTCATTTTACTTCCTAGTTTCAAATTCTTATCAAAATAGAAATATGATTATTTTTATTTCCTCTAATATAGCTTTAACCATTCAAATACTCGAAAGCTCTTTCATGACTATAGTTTTGTCTTCATAAAAGATTTTGAAAGTGTTCTTACTAGTAATATACTTTTCTACATGTTCATTTTGCCATGAATTCATTTTCTTCCAATATCCATTTGTTTACACTTGAAATACTCGAGAATTTGGCTTAAGCTTCTAAAAAAAAGAGAATTTGGCTTACCAAAATTTTATAATTTCTAATAATATAACAAAGGATGCCGTATTGCTAAATATTTGTCTTCCAATCTTCTTTTATTTTTTGTATTCGATATTGTAATACTATTTTCTAAATTGATGCGAGATCTGAGAAAAAGCTCAATGGGCTTTGCTTTTGTATAATTTTTTCAAGTTCATATATTGATGAAATAATTAGATAGAAATAATATGCTCATCAAATTACATAGACCCTCCTCATGCAAGTATGGATTTTTAAGAACTATCTAGCTAATCTATACCATGTTGCACGGGCTTGCCTGCCAGTGTTACATAAAGGTTGTGGAACTCTCCATGAGAGCATCACAAAACAAGTGGTTAAGTTTTTTTCACAACGTATCATAAAGGTTTCCAAAGGTTAACAAATGGGACAAGATAACTAAAGTAACGAACTCTGCAGCACAATAAAAAGGAAACCAACAAGTTCTTGTTGTCATTACATCTTTACGGAAGATAGGGCACAACAATATAAAAAAAGACATACCTGTAATACGTACTCAACCAGATGTCTTCAAAGAAAAGATTAGAGGACTTCCATGTATATCCAACATGAGCCATAATTGCATTTCCATAAATACATTGCCCAGATAAGTAGGAAGCTCGTTCGTTCAAGATTTTGTCCAAATTAACATTTCCTTCGATCATTGGGACTTCCATCGAGGAATCTGAAGTTAAAAAAGGTACATCTGGAGCAGAGAAATATAATCTAATTTCTGAAGAAGCCTTCCCAACAGTGCTAGAACCAGAAGAGCATCATATACACGAATCAGCAAATGACTACAAGAAAACAAAGTAGATGAAAACATAATAGAATTATTCTATCCTACCGTGACACTAGGATGCGGGATGGATCCCTGACATGCAGTTTCTGTGCAATTTCATCCAAGTAATATAGGCTATCCGAAAAAAATTTAGAGTCAAGGTTTCAACATCTCTATCATGCAAGCTGGGAATAAAAATTGCTTCTACCGAAGACTTTTGTGTCGATACTGAAGTAAGATTCTTAACTGACTCAACAAACTCAGTAGGATAAGACCCTTGCTTCCATATCCAAAATTCGCCATAAGTAATACAGATAGATGCAGACATTTTGGCAGCCCTCAAGATCAACAACAAAACCAAGAGAGGATCTGATTCAGCCTTTGGATTGATGACTTTGCAAAAATTGTTAACTTTTGTGTCACATGTAGCAATTACAGACATTGGAATCATACCAAAACGCTCACCGACTCTACTAAGTGCAAATTTGATGTGTCCAACCAGAGGATGGGTTGAAGAAAGGAACTACATCCAAAGCAAAACCAACAACAAATGTCAGACACTTCCAAAGCCATTAAATAAGAGAATAACAAAATCTGTAATCCTGGTGTTTGACGATTAACTTTATTATAAAATAATTTGTGAGGGACACAGTTTAGATGACATATTTCATTAAATATAAATCAAATGTTATAATTCAAATTATTATTTAGTCATAACTTTAATGATATCCTATATAATATAGTTAACAGAGCAACATAATTAACCAAAAAAATGAAAGGTAATAGACCATGATAATTGTATAATGCATCAAGTCAGTGTTTTTTCATGCGCTCAAATATGAACTCGACACTTCCAACTAAGGCACTAGAGTTCCACCTGAGGAAACACCAATCAATAAAACGCTTTAATCAATTCAGATTTTTCATTATGCCCATTCTTATTCCCGTCTCACCTATTTAATAATCTCTTTTAACAAAAGCTAAAAGTGAAAAGAATGCTGTCTGATCAAATAAAAAGGGAGTGGGGCAAAACAACAAACCCCAAGGAACCCTGAAACAGAGATATACAACAACATAATTCTGCCATTATGATGATCCAAGGAAAGCACTCCCTCTGACCACCACACCGATGCTTTTACAATCTAGTTATCAATCCAACAAATAGGAATAAAGAAAGACGAAGAATCACCATGAGATGTGTATCATACAGGACGAGTCGGCTCGTGAGCCGGCTCGAGCTCGACTCGTTTATGGGCTCGCAAGCCGAGCTTATCGAGCTCACGAGTCAAGCTCGAGTTCGAGCTTCATTAGGTTCGGCTCGAGAGCTCGCGAGATGGCTCGGAATTATTAAATCTGAATATTAAAAAAAAAAGTACTAAATGCTGTATAAATCACACTCATGCCTAGTTTAAATTCCCGCGGGCATACATTTCGAAAATTCAAAGTGAATCTCAATCGTTTGCCTCTCTCTCTTCTCTCTCTCTAACAGCAATAAATGCTAATAACTCTCTCTGACAAAACCCAAAAAAGCTACCCTCCTTCTCTAACAGCAATAAATGCTAATAACTCTCTCTCTCTCTCTCTCTCTCTCTCTCTCTCTCTCTCTCTCTCTCTCTCTCTCTCTCTCTCTCTCTCTCTCTCTCTCTCTCTCTCTCTCTCTAGTTTTAACTTTTAAAAAATTGCACCCATGAAGCCCAAACGAACCACGCGGGAGGCTCAAAATGCGGTTCAACAAGCGGCTCAAACTTGTTTACATTGGAACGAGCCAAGCTCGAGCTCGGTATTTGACAGTTGAGCTTGACTCGAACACCCCGACTCGAGCTCAACTCGACTTGTTTACATCCCCAGTATCATATATACGGCAGCAAAATGTGGTGGCATACATCTCATACCCAGAAAAGAAGAAAATTTACAATATGGCATATGCAAGAATAAGGACAAGTGGTAGAATGCGGAGCATGCATGAGCGGTAGTAATTTGACTAATAATATAAATATATATATATAACTATTTACTCACATATCCCCAACAAGAAGATACATGTATCGATCCCATTAACTTATGTATCCATCAGCAAGCAATAAAGATTCTCTACGCTGAATGTTGATAAGAGAAAAACGGCTTCACCCCATTAGTAAGATTATTCAAAAGTACGCAATTTTTAATAGGAATTAGAATACATCGTACTAAGTTGATATAAATTGTATTAGTCTTGCATCCATAAGTATGGTCTAACAGGAAGGAGAGAAAAATAAATCTGTTGTGGCTATTAACCCAATTGAAGGAGTTCTTTTCCAAATAAGAAAAATTAACGAAAGTAAGTTATTACCATCCATTTATGATCTATCAAACAACAAATTTTTAAAAATATTTACTAGTGGTCTCCGGATAAAAAGATTGACAACTTGTAGCAAGTCATAATACTAACCTCATCTGTGAAGAAGCCACCTAAACGTAAAACTAGTTCATCCATTGCTTCCCGAGGGGTAAGATTGTCTACCTTAGATTGAATACCTAACTGTTACATGACAAGAAAACACAAATAAGGTAGTGGTGGCATAAAATATTGATGCAACATGCAACTAAAAGAGGCACACTTACCAAGAAAAATGGAAGAGCTCAGCATACAAAACTATTATGGCGATAACAATAAAACAGAAGGAAATTTCAATAAATCATTCATCAGAAATAATGCAAGATCTAGTCATACGTGAATCAGACAGACAACAGAATTTGCCGCTATCACTCCTTTTTAAACTTTCTAGACTTGTGAAAGTGAAAGCAATTAAAGGGAATACGAATAAAAAGAAATAGCATAGGTTATGAATCAAGCAGTGCTAAAATAGAACAAAATTGTTTAAAAAAGGATGCTGGGGACTCGCCAGAGGATCATCTCCGGACGAAATGAGAAAAAATTGCCACGCATCGCCTCTGGGGCCTTGGGTTGGCCTTTAAGTCCCAGTTAACGGGCAAATAATCTCATGAATTAACTTAATTAAATTAAATTATAATATTACAAAATTTAAAAACATTATAAATATATTTCATATCTATTTAAATAAAAAAAATGAAAACTTCGTTGTCTTTTAATCTCTTAAAAGTCAATTCATATCAAACTTGTTGATTTACTAATCTTTCCAAATCTAAATGAGCTTGGATTAGGAAAGTATTTAGTGGCCAATTAATGCTGTAATTAGGAGATCTTGTGGCTCCGAAAATTCCACATTGCACCCTGGCCTTTATGCTCTAGGTCTTTTTTTTTTGTTATGAAGGCGGAGAGTTTTAACAAATTTAAGTTCCGGGTGAATTTTCAGAAGGCGGATTGGATTTTACACTACCCAGAGATTTTGCCCTAATTTTATGAGGACTTTTTTATCTAAGTTATGGTTTCCTATAGGCACAAGCCCCTATAGTTAATTACCCCTCTCGCTAATGAGATAGAACTTTCGATTAAGGCTAGTCGTTAAAGCGGTTACGTAGGTTGTAAATCCACGTATAATAGCAACAGTTTTAGAGTTTAAATTTGATTTTATGATTTGGAATTTATCACCATGAACTAAAACTGGTGATGGGGGAAATGAAGACGAGCCCAAATCAAGATCCCATGGTTCCGTCGTCCAGGACTGTCATGATCCCTAGTTTACTTAGTTAGAGGAGGTAGTCGACCCAACCTGACAGAAGATACCTTATCGGTAGCCATGGGTTGCTTCGTCCAAAAATACCTTGTAAACCTGGGTTGGTGTTTATCTAAGGGAATAGATCTGAATCCACCTTAGCTAACAGAGGGCTTTATTCCTATCGAATATATCCTATGATTCATCACTCAAGGGTTTGACGTCGTTAGGGAACATACGGGCTTTGGCCGTGATCGTAATATAATGATGTCATTTTGCGGCAAAATCACCCGATCAGAGAGCACGTGTCACGTTCCTACTAGCACGAGACTATTTGAGGATGAACCTTAGCGATACACCTGACACGCATTTACTCTTTTTGAGCTGAGTTTAATTTCAAATTTAACATCCCCGACAAACAATTGCGGGAGGTGGATGTGTTTTAGTTTTAAAAATTTTAATGTGATATATTTCATTTTAAGGATTTGGCCTTTTATTGGATTTGAGATTTGACCCCTCCAGTTGATATTTGCATTCAACACGGTCATCATCGGGGTGACATTAATGTCACTTGTATATTCATAGAATTTTACGAGGCATTTTGTATTTCAAGTCATGTCAACTCCAATCCTTTTATGGAGGAGGATAATATTTGAATATTTGACCTGCGCAGCATTCCCGGACCGTTAGATTTAGGAATCATATGCGACGGTCGGAGTACATACGAGTTTTGTTTAGTTTGAAACTAGAATGGGCATCTGACCCTGCGCAGCATTTTCGGACATTTGTATTTGTTACTTTAACATGTTTGTCGGAGCACATGCAGAGGGTGTGTTGCACTTCAGTTTAGTGGGACCATGTTTAATACATAAAGATGGGGGGTTTAAATGTTTAAATATGATCCATAGTGCCAAAGATTTCATTTAGAAATGCCCAAGATTTTATTTAAAAGCCTACGAATGTCTTATCTCCGCTTGTATAAGTATATTGCGGATCTAGTGACGATCTTTACACACACTTGCAGATAAACATTTCATACTGTATTTGGATTGTCATGGTCTTCGTAGATAGGGAGGTTGTTTTACTTTAATGATTCATAACAAGTGTTGTTTCATAACTTATCATAGATAGTCATAACCATTTCATTTAGATCACCATACCTTTTCACAATCATTTTAGAGCACATAGATTTCATCACTATATATGTATTATACTATGATTTCAATTGAATTCTCTGAAAACACCATGAAATCTTTAGAAGTATCTTTCATTAGAGATTAAATGTCCATAGCATCTTCTCTTCTTTACCTAATGTATCCTTACCATATTCATCTCCTAAGATGTACTGATGAGTACGAAAGACATTATTATCACACCAACGTCCATACCGCTAAGTACATGCTCGGTACCGATATGTACATGCTCGATACTGCTCGGTACCGCTATATACTTGCTCGGTACCACTATGTACTTGCTCGGTGCTGCTTGGTACATACTCGGTACCACTAGGTACACGCTCGGTACCGCTGTGTACATGCTCGGTACATGCTAGGTACCGCTAGGTATACGCTCGATACCACTATGTATATGCTCGGTACATGCTCGGTACCACTAGGTACACGCTCCGTACCTCTAGGTATCTTTCCATACAACCGACTTACGAATTTTAAAATTACTCTTACAAATAAAATTTGTTCTGGGGGCGCTACCCCTGAAAATCTCCGCAAGGGCACTGCCCCTTGACCCCACAACCTGATCGGGCAGCTCTAACCCCGTCAGGGGGCAACGCCACTTTGGACCTCCAACAACCCACATATTATGTTTCTTGGACAATATTATATTTCTTTTATCTAAATTTGTTTGCTTTTAGGTGATCATAAAATGTCAGATTCACTTCAATCTTTAAAAAAAGATCCAGCATGGAAATATGATATACTAACAAATGAATCCGACAACAACAGTGTGACATGCATTTTTTATGGTAAAATAAGAAAAGGAGAAATTACACGCCACAAACAACACCTCGTTGGGGGTTTTAGGAATGCAAGGCATTGCTCTAACTATCCTGAGCACGTGAAGTCTGAAATTAAAGCATCCATTTTGAAAAAAAAAAAAAGATTTAAAAGAATAGTTTAATGATCTATCAATTGTCAACCCTGCTGAAGGAGGAGAAGACTTTGATGTTATGATAGATGATATTTTAGTTCCTAAACCATCCAAAATATTGCGGAGAAATAAATCTAATACATCTAGTCAAAATTCGACATCTACATCTATCTTCAAAACATCACGACCTAAAGGTCCATTAGATACTTTCCTTACACCAAATCCTGAAGATGTAGTAAAGCATAAAAAAAGGTCAGTTTAGCAAAGAAATGGATGCATCTAAAAAAGAAATGAGGGGAAGGGCTATTCAAGTGCTCAGTATATGGATGTACGATGCCGGGATTCCATTTAATACTGTGAACTATGATAGTTTCCCTGCTATAGTGGAGGCACTTTGGCAGTTTGGATATGGTATGAAACCTCCTAGTTATTATGAGGTACAAGTTACTTGTTTGAAGAAAGAGGTTGGACATACACATGAGCTATTACGACGCCATCAACAAGATTGTGTACGACATATTTGTTCTCTAATGGCAGATGAATGGACGTCGAGGAATGGGAAAAGCTTAATTAATTTTTTTGTTAATTGTCTAAGAGGTAGCGTATTCATAGAGTCAATTGATGCTAGTTCTTTCTCCAAGAATGTTGTGAAAGTGTTTGAACTTTTTTGCAAGTACATCGAGGTTATTGGACCACATAATGTGATCCAAGTGGTCACTGATAATACATCTGAAAATGTTCTTGCATGTTTGTCACAACTTTTATTCTAAAGTTATGTTATTTTATGAAGAATTTTTATATATCTTAACTTAAATTATAATGATATAACAGAAAAATTATTGATGGAAAAATATCCTCATATTTATTAGACTCCTTGTGCTGCTCACTGTTTAGATTTAATAATGGAGGACATTTTCAAAATTTAAAAGCTAAGGTGATGCTTTGAGAAAGCAGTGGCAGTACACAGTTTTATATATTCTAAGCCTCGCTTACTTGAGTTAATGAAAAGGTGCACAAATCAAAGAGCACTTGCAAAACCGCAAAGACTCATTTTGCAACAGCTTTCTTAACTTTACAACGTTTCATCAACAACAACTGAACTTGAAGAAAATATTTACATGTGAAGAGTTTATCTTGGGTCATTATGCGAAAGAGGCTAAAGAAAAACAATCTCAACATACAATCTTACAGCAATCATTTTGGAACACTATAGTATATGCCTTAAAAATAGTTGATTCTTTATTAAAGGTTCTTAGATTGGTTGATGGAGAGAAGATATATATGAAGTAATTGATAGAGCAAAAGAGGCAATTGCTGCAAGCTTCAATAACAGTGATAAGTATGATCAAATTTTTAAAATGATTGATAGAAGATGGGAAGTGCAATTACACCGGCCTCTACATGCAGTAGAATATTTTTTAATTCATGAATATTTCTTTAATAACCATGATATTGTCGAGGATAAGAAAATAACTGATAGTCTTTACCAATGAATTGGAAGGTTACCTCAAGATGTAGCTGAAGAAGATAAAATTAATAATGAATTAAGTTTATACATTATGAGTGAAGGGCTATTTGGTATTCCTCCAACTATAAAATAAAGAACTACCTGATCTCCATGTATCATTATTTACAAAAAAATTAATACTAATTTGCAAGCATATAATATTGAAAAAAAAATCATTTCTTCCAACTGATTGGTGGTTGGCATATGGACAAGGAGCTCCCAATTTACAAAGCTTTGCTATCAAAGTCCTAAGTCTAACATGTAGTTCATCTGAATGCGAACGCAATTGGAGTATTTTCGAACATGTAAGTATTTTATAATATAAGTGTTATTTTTTTATAAATGTTCATAATATAGTAATGTAATAATATTTTAATTGCATCTTCATAGAAAACGAAAAAGTAAATTGGATCATGGTCGCTTAAAGGATTTAGTTTATGTGAAATATAATAGAACACTGATTCGGAGATTCAATCATCGTGATGTGATTGATCATATTTCTTTAACTGAGACAGATGATGTAAATGAATGGCTAACATGAAAATTTGATGATGAGTCTGATGATAAAAATGACTTTATTGCTGGAGAGGAAGATTTAACTTGGACAAGTGTTGCTAAGGCTATTGGTGTTTATGATAAAAGCTATAATATTTATGAAATATCTAAAGGGAAAGAGAAAGATTTTTCAATTAGGCATGATGTTGCTATTGAGAATGAGAATGAGGAGGGTGATAAAGAGGATTATGAAGTAGGAGATAATGTTGAAAAAGATAATGAAGCTTTTTTAACATTTGTTGATGATGATGATTCCCAAGAAGAGTAGATTAAATTCTTATTTGATCTTTAAAAAAAATATTGTAATAATTGAATTATGAGATATTTGGATGTTATTTAGTCAAACTTATATATGTTATAATTATCTTTCATTATTATGATAGTTTGTCTTTCATTTTTAATGATATTTCATATTCATGCTTATTATTTTATAATTTTTTAATAGCTTGCGTCATGTTCAAAATGGCGTGCGCCGCGCTATGCGCCATGGCTCCAAAGGAACTTTTGCGTCATGGTGCGTCATTCGCCGTTAACAAGTATGTTTGAGTCGGAGACTAGGAGTAGTGGATCGACAGTCGCCTAGGGCACATGCCCACAGCGGCTTGTTCGTTCGTCTATGTAAGTTTGAAATCCTCCCTCGCTTGAATCTTCCTTTCTTTCCTTGCACGTGATTCTGTTTTCAAACTAATGGGGAGGATTTTTGTTGTTTTGTGTCGTGAGAGATCATGGGGAGCGACAGTTTCGTTCGTGGGATCGTGGATGGTCGGCTGGGTAGTTGGGGCCGATCGGTTACAGTCAACAGATCTGATTTAGGCTTTTGATTGGATCCAATAATAGTATTAATTTAATTTTCCTTATTATTACATTAATTAGGTTTTCCTTAATTGTTTTATCTTAAATTTATAAATTAAGGGTTTGAGGGCTATTGTAAATGAGAGAAAGAGTCAATTGTAATCCTATTTGTTTCTCCACAAAAGTGAAATCATTCCCCACCCGTGGATGTTGGCATCTTCACCGAACCAATTAAATCATCATATTCTTTATATTGATTGTGCTTTGATTTTGATTTCATTATCATTATTTGCATAATAATCGGTATCAAAGTTGAATTTCGATGGGATTTCTGATAGCGGCTTGAAAAACGGGAGGTCAATTTATTTTTCTGTTTGTGTGGGTCATCCAGGCGAAGGAAGAAATTCGGGATAGTGATTCCTATTTTCTTGAAAAATGGGAGATAAATTGTAGTGATTGGACTATTGATTTTTATCCCAGATCGTTGCTGGAAGCAGAAAGAGAGTCGAATTGGTGTTATTTCGGCTACATGAGACGGTAGCAATTTTTTAAAGATATGAGATCTCGTGGGGCCGTGGATATATCCACTTTGTCGATGGAGAAGGTGTTGATTCATCAAGTCATTACACATCCCGTCAAAATTGAAGTGATGAAATTTGACGGCAAAATAAACTTTAGTACGTGGAGATGTGAGATGATAGAAGTGCTGGGCTCTTTAAATCTGGAGGATGTTTTCGATAACGATGAACGTCCTGAAGAGATTTTTAAAAGAGATTAATTGAAAATGAAACCGATGTGCTTGTGGCATGGTCAAAAATTGCTTATCTCAAGAGATGGGGCAATGAAGAAGACTTATGCTATGAAGTTGTGGAAGATTTTGAAGAACAAGTATCTGACGAAGAGCGTAAAGAATCTTCTACATATGAAACATCGGCTCTGCAGATTTCAAATGAAAAATTGGTTTAGTATTGATGAGCATCTAAATGACTTCATAAAGTTGTTGGCAGATCTTTTGAATATGGATGAGGAGGTTTGAGATGAAAAGACAAGGTACTCCTTATGTTGAATTCGCTCCCCAATGAGTATAAAAAATCACGATGACATTCATTCATGGGTAAGGAAGACTTGAATTATAGTGAGGTGACTACGACATTGCTAAATCATGAGATTCGTCGTAGAGACAAGGAATCTGCAAAGTTGAATTTGGCCAAAGCTCACATACTCCAACAAGAAAGATCTGAAAAGTAGAAGAATAAAAAGAATAGCAGTGATAAGCAGAGCAAGTCTCGTGAGCGTAGTCTTGGGAAGAATCAATGTGCTTCATATTTAGAGACTAGTTATTAGATAAAAGATAGTTCAAAGCTGAAGGAGAGAGGAAATGGGGTTTCCAAGAAGGCAAAGGCAAACATTACCATGGAAGAGCATGAAGAAGACTCAAATGTATCATTATCTACAATTTCTCAGAGTTTATATACAGGTGGTTCATGCTGGATTCTGGATACTAGTGTTACCTATTATATTTGTCCCACCAAAGAGTAGTTTTGTACCTACATGGAGCATGATAGTGGTATAGTAACTATGAGAAATGATCAAGCCTGTCGTACTATTGGTGTAGGGAGCATCTTCATCAAAATGAATAATGGTAATGTGAGAGAGCTAACTAATATGAGACACGTTCCAAAAATCAGGAAGAATTTGTTGTCTGTCGGAGGGCTTTAGAAACCAAGGGCTACAAGATGGTCATTGAGGCAAAAGTTTTGAAAATGTATCATGGAGCGCTGGTGTTTCTAAAGGGAGTCCGTCGCCACAACTTTTACTATCTTCAAGAAAAACTAGTAATTGGAACAGTTGTTGTTGCTTATGATTCTTCTAATGTCACTACATTGTGGCATATGAGGTGGAAGAGAGGATGAACCGTACTTTAATGGAAAAAGTTCGGTGTAGGTTATCCAATGCTAGGTTGGATAAAGTCTATTAGACTAAGGCTATAGACTATGTTTGTCATTTGGTGAATCGTCTGCCTTCTGCAGCTATTGGGAAGAAGACCCCAAAAGAGATGTGGTCAAGGCATCCTGCTAGAGATTATGAGCACTTAAGAATGTTCGAGTGTCTAGCTTACTTAAGAACTAAGAGCAAACAATGCAATTTTTATTGGCTTCAAGCATGGAGTCAAGGGCTTCAAACTCCATAATCAGGGAGAGAAGAATATTGTCATTAGCATGAATGTTAGATTTGACAAGGCAAGCATGTCATTTCTTCCAGGGTATCTGATTCAGTTGTAAATCAGGAGATGGAAGATGATGTTGAGGATGGGATTCCTGATCAGGCATCTATTGCTAGGAGCAAAACTAGGCGCCAGAATGTCCCAAAACCAGCTTGATTGATGGTTCACATTGCATTTGCATCTGGAGTCATACAAGTTTCATCTAAAGCCCAAACAACATAGTTGAGTATAATAAAACTCCGTAATTATTTACAAAATTAAAACCTTTGATTAACTTCGTCATGGTTCATACCAAGACATATCTAAAAAATGTCAAAATAGATTGATTTAATGTTAATCATCTAATCTCCCACAAATAAATTTTCTTTTCTACAGAATTTCAATTGATAAAAAAGAGCAATCACAACTGTCGTCCCTTTACCACTATATATAAAGCACTTGAACCTTCTCGTCTATACTATGAATGGATATTGAATTCTTCTTTAAAAAATATAGTCATAATAAAAATACTAAATATCATTGGTTTTTTTTTTTCTTTTATTGTTAGGCAGACCACAAAGTGAACAATGAAAACAAAATGAATCATAAAAGATCAGAAATACAATGCAATATAATAAAGCTTGACCTTTTCTATAGCAATTTTTGCAGCAGCATGCTCAGCATCCTTCTTTTTTGGTAATGCGTCTGAAATAACAGACAACTCTGGAAGATCCAAATAGCATCTATATAGACTCCGGGTCTGTTGTGCCAAAGCCAGACCAGGACAATTGTTCTCAAGAGGCTGCCTCACTTCTTCAATCCTGTACGACGCTTGGTTACCGAACTTCTGATGTATAAGTGCCTTCGGAGCAAGTGCTGGCCGCTTCCTTGCAACTGGGGACAGTTCATCAGCTTCTAACATCCTTCCTATCTTCGCTGACTTTACTACTAGTTAAGTAGCAAGTGCGTCATTCAAAGAATCAAGCAAAAATCCACGATGGTCATATTCAACCTACAAAAAAAAGTTCATATGAGTTAAACCTGAAGTGAACAACACTAAGACGCGTTACTGCAAGTCGGGAATGTGAAAGTCCTCAAAGAAGTTTTCACCTCAATTTTTAGAGGATAGGCCATAACGATGACATAAAATCGACTTCTAAAGATAATGCCAGCAAGTCAAGTATACACACTCAGGGGCTGTTTGGTATCGGATTTACAGCGGGATTTAAGTCGGATTTACGCTAAATCCAGCCAAACAGTTTTTTGTGCGCCCGTTAAATCCCGGGATTCGGTAAATCCCGGATTTGCGGATTTACGGAGAAAGTTACCTTCACAGCCAGCGAGCTCCTGTTCTTGCTTCCGATCAAAATGTCGTAACTTCCGATCCGACAGCAAGGGAAAGTCGTCGAAGGAGCGAAGTCGAACAGCCACGAATGAGCCGAAGAAGCAGACGCGTGCAATCTCTGCACCAACGAAGCCGAACAGCAATGAAAAAGAGAAGATGAAAGGCAAAACCCTTAAGCCTCTAAGGTATTATTGATTAACTTAATTAATATAATTTAATTATTAATAATTAAATAAATTAATTATATAATTAATTATATAATTTAAATTAATTGCATAATTAATAATTAAATATTAATACAATTATCTCAATTAATATAACTTAAAATATATATTATTGAATGTATAATCAATAGTGTAAATAATAATTAACGAATAATTTGTATTTAACATGTTATTACTTTTTTATTAATTATGACGAAAAAATCGTCCAGGAGCAAAGTCGAACAACCACGAAGGAGCCGTAGAAGTGACGCGTGCAATCTATACACCTGCAAAGCAACGGAGCCGAAGAGCGACGATGAAAAGAGAAGATGAAAGGCAAACCATAGAAGCCTCTAAAAGTTATTATTGATTAACTTAATTAATATAATTTAAATAATTAATAATTAAGTAAATTAATTTAATAATTAATTGTATAATTAGTGCATAAATTAAGTATCTAATTTAACTTAATTGTATAATTAGTAATTAAATATTAATATAATTAGATTAATTAATATAACTTAATATATCTATTATTAAATATATAATTAATTGTGTAAATAATAATTAATGAGTAATTTGTACTTAACATATTATTAAATTTATAACACATTATATTTTTTATTTTTAATTATAAATTTATTTTTAAGTTATAATTATCTTCTTCACATTTAAATCCCTAACTGCTATAAATTCTGAAATATGTTATCAAACAGTTTCTCAGGATTTAACATTTAACATATCAAATAATTTTCAGGATTTAATACATTTCGTATTTACTAAATCCGAATTTAAAGGATTTACTAAATCTCACTAAAGTTAAATCACACTTATTGCCAAACAGCCCCTCAATGAACGAAATAGTTTTATTTACTCTCAAAATAGATCCTGTACCCTGCATTCCCAGAAGATAAAGAACACTTTGGGAAACCCTAGCTTTAAAAAATCATAAATCAACCACTACATCGTAAATTATAACGATCAACCAAGTCCGAAAACATTTGTAAGGCAAAGAATCTGCAAGAAACCCGAGGCTTTAACAGCACATTTCAAAAACAAACTCATTGAACCCAGAATTCAGGCATGTTATTGTTACCCGGGCAATAATAAAATAAAAAAAGGCGCACACCTCGCTTTCCAGTTTCCATACCGCTTCAATCCTATTACAATACAACTAGAGCTATTACTTAACCAATCGAAAACCTAGGCAACACAACACTATTATGGCAAATCAGCAAGCATATCTCCTGAAACCATATAACACTGGGTAAAAGAATCCGCCCATTTCGCAGAAAAAATTGCATGAAACTGGAAGAAAACATATTCAATAACTAGGATCGATAGGGCGATACTCGATTAGATAAGGTTTCTTTTACTTGCCTTTTCAACACAGGTCGAAGAATTCGCGTCAAATAATCGCCGGCGAGTAGCGGAGCGAGCGAGAGAGAGAATGTGTGTGCGTGAAGGAGGGAAAGTTAAAAAGGGGAGATATAAAAGGAATGAATCCGCTATTATCGCGCGCCGCTGACGCTAACATGCGCCACAACTCCTGCAGAGCGGCTTCAGTACTGGCTTCCTACTTTTGACTACTACGCTGGCGGAGAATTGGTCCGGGTGGTCCCCATCGGCATCAGAACTTGACGTGCATTTGCACTGGTCGCGTGGGCAGAACCAGATAAGAGAACATTACCTCGGTGGCTGATTGTAATGGTATTGATAGCTTTTAATAAGTGAATATTATTTTATATCATTCATTTATATATTTCTATATTTAATATTTAAATATTTCATTTTTATCATTCGTATCAAAATTTAAGAATATTAAATATATCACATATATATATTACTCATAATATTTATGTCAATACATAAACTTTAATATTGTATTTCTAACACTCATAGTTGATCTATGAGTGTTATTCATGTAATATTTAAATTTTAAATATATAAATAAAAATAATATAATGTGGTATATACTTAAATCCCCTTTTAATCATTATGATTTATTATGCTCAATGTACGAATAAATGAAGAAATATATAAAAATAATAATAAATTAATATTTTTGAATCATAGATGTTCTAAGCTATAAAATAGTAAAATGAATAAAGATGCCAATACATTAGGGAGTTTTTATTTTTATTTTTTTCTAATATGAGTGCCAATAAATTGAAAAGATTATTCTTAAAATAGATGATTGATTATAATGATTTAGCCCTAGAGCTAGAGAGAGCAATTGACGACGACAGCCACCACTATTGCAGAAAAGCTGCAGCCACAAAGCTACATCCATAAATCCCTACCATTAGCTTATAACAAACCTAAAACATCCTAATTTTACATGTGTAGACAGAACTACATTTAGATCATCTTCAATAGAATTGCATATCACCATACATAGTTCGTCATTTGTTGCATTTGAACTCCAAATCTTACGCTAAAATTCTATAGGTGAACAATGTAACATCAATATTGACGTTGGACTGTTCACCTATGAAAAAAATTAGGTTGACGAATTTAGAAAAGACGAGCACGAAAGAGGAGAAATGCGTGCGAAAGAGGAGAGATTGTTACCTTCGTAGGATACACGCGAAAGAATAAAGAAATACAATTCGATCGGAGATGAATTACATTATTTTAAAATTTTACTGCATTTTAGATTTGAAAATAAATTTTTCGCTTGGAGATGCCCTTAAACTTATTACAGTGAGGCAGGAAAAAGAGTAACAGAAAAAGGAATATTTCTTATAGCAGCTACCTTCTTTATATATACAGTGAGGCTAAAGGGACAATGGCAGCCATTTCCTAGGAGCATTCGCAATGAACCTATGAGCTTGGTGTACGATGAAGCTCTCCAGTGCGGCAAATTATTGCGTCAGGTGACCGAAGCCATCTCTCCGTTCGGTCGCCAATGAAAATGCGACATCTGTTAGGCGTTTTTTTAATTTATTATTAACGCTTTATGTCTTGTCAGATTAGCGACCCGACCCGATAACGCCTTTCATTTGAACTTTTAAGCATTTGCCGCCCTATTTTTTCATTTTGGAAGCCGCGAAAGACGCAAATAAAGACTGCTGTAGAAGAAAAAATGAGCCAGAAAATTGCAGAGAAGAAATGGACTGCTCAGCGAAGAGGGAGGTCGAAGAGGTAATGGAAGAGGGAGTACATGAATCGGAAAGGATGCACGAATCGGAAAGGATGCATGAATCGCAAGGGGTAGTGCATGAATCGGAATCGGAACCTAACGTAGCCGGAAATTCCTCTGGTTTCAACATTTCGGTAAGTTAGAAAGTTGTAAACAGTCAGTTTTAATATTATCGCCGCAGATAGAAGACGTAGGTTTCAGCTCATTAGTCTTAGGATCTCTGATTTTGCGATTTTTAATAAATTTCTTTTGTCGAAAAAGTAAAAAAAAAAAATATATAATGTTGTTGTTTCTTAGCTTTCATTATTGATTTTAAGTAATAAAAAAACTGAACTTGTAGATATAGTTGCGCCATGGTTGCGCTATGGTTGCGCTATGGTTGCGCTATGGTTGCGCTATGGTTGCGCTATAGTTACGCTATAGTTGCGCTATAGTTGCGCTATAGTTGCGCTATGGTTGCGCTATGGTTACGCTATGGTTGCGCTATGGTTGCGCTATGGTTGCGCTATGGTTGCGCTATGGTTGCGCTATGGTTGCGCTATGGTTGCGCTATAGTTGCGCTATGGTTGCGCTTTACTTGCGCTTTACTTGTGCTTTACTGTTTCTTTCAGGCTGTTTATAAAGATGAGACAGAAGCATATGAATGTTTTTGCACTTATGCTCACGATAATGGATTTAGTGTCCGAAAGGATCATCACAGTTTTTGGCCAAATTCTAGAAAGATAAAATCGAAGGACTTTGTTTGTTCAAAAGCTGGTTTCAAGAAAAGTGATGATCATACTTCAGGAAAGAGAAAGAGATTCACTAGACCAGTTGTCAGAAACGGTTGTCCAGCCATGGTGAGGTTTGTCACAGATGAAGATGGTTACTGGCATGTCAAAAGATTTATTG
This sequence comes from Dendrobium officinale, assembly GCA_019514585.1. Classification (NCBI taxonomy): domain Eukaryota; kingdom Viridiplantae; phylum Streptophyta; class Magnoliopsida; order Asparagales; family Orchidaceae; genus Dendrobium; species Dendrobium officinale. The sequence goes on along the minus strand of JACXSL010001516.1, from coordinate 510,591 downwards.
AATCCCACAACCATGAATTAGCTAGCCCAGCCGACCGACACCTTTTAAGATCATGTAGGAATATTATTGAGGAAAGAGCTTCAGTCCTGAAATCAATGACAGATGCAGGGATTAGAACCGTTGATGCATATGCCTACCTTGCAGAGGAAGTTGGTGGATGTGAGAATGTCGGATTCTCTAAGAGGGATGCATATAATTTTATTCAGAAGGAGAAAAGAGCTAGGATTGAAATTGGTGACACTAATTCTTTGATTCAATTATTTAAAGATCGACAAGTGGAGGACCACATGTTCGCATGGGATGTTCAATATGATGATGAGGATAGATTGGTAAATTTTTTCTGGGTTGATGGCAGAAGCAGGATTGATTATGAATGTTTTGGGGATGTGTTGATTTTTGATACTAGTTACAGGCTGAACAAGTATAATTTAGTTTGTGCGCCATTTGTTGGTGTTAACAATCATTGGCAGAATATTTTGTTTGGGCTTGCTTTTTTATGATGATGAGGATAGCTGTTTGTTTGTGTTGGAATTCCACGAACCGTCTGGAGTTTCCATTTTGTTATATCGCTAGAAAAGCAGCCTACGGTGTCCTCGTGCAAATATTTTATCTGTACGAATAAAACATTTTAAACATTTATTATGTATATAAACATAGTAATCAGGATTCAATTTAAAATTTAAATTGCACTTACAACTTTATGACAAATATGCTTGTGTTCAGGATTAGGTAATGAGTCATACAGTTTCCAGACTTTCTCCTTCAGTTTCCCAACAAGAAGAACCCAGTGCTTCTGGTAAATTATGGTTTGAACAATAAGTTTGCTTTCTTCAACTGAAACTGGATTAATGTGTTCGATAAAAATTTGATAATCCTGATTGAATGACTTGTATACCTGCAATAATTCAGTTCCATAAGGAAAAAGAAAACGTGAAATAAAAATATTAAAATATTATTTATACTTACCCTGTACAATGGAGAAATATACAAATAACGTTGAAATTTCTCTGACATTAACCTACTCTGCTCAAGTAAAAAGTAAGCAAATGCATCAACATGGTTATCACCTAACCAATCATTTGTGAGCAGAAAGTCAATATCTGATCTCTTTATTTCGATGTTTCCAGAAACAAATATTTTGTGCTCCCTACAAAAAAATAAAAAACAAATGTTAGCGCAACCTTAGCGCAACCTTAGCGCAACCTTAGCGCAACTATAGCGCAACCATAGCGCATCCATAGCGCAACTATAGCGCAACTATAGCGCAACTATAGCGCAACCATAGCGCAACCATAGCGCAACTATAGCGCAACTATAGCGCAACTATAGCGCAACTATAGCGCAACCATAGCGCAACCTTAGAGCAACCTTAGCGCAACCTTAATGCAACTAAACTTACTTTGTATTAAATTTTTTGAAGCATTCATCCATAAATTGTTGTTTTTGTTCTGCTAGAAAAGGTTTCCCTGGATAGTCCATTATTTCCAATGCAGGATGTGATTCAACTATTATATTATCTACAGATATAACCTCTTTGGTCTTCTTCTTTACGTATGGAACTACTTTTTTTGATGAAATCTCCTCTTTTTCACCATGTTCTCTTTTTCTTTTCTGTGATGAACTAGCTTTTGTTGGTGGCACATCTTTGGCCGATGATGGAAGAACTTCTTGTATTGGTGGAGGAACAACTTGTGTTGGTGGTGGAGGAATTTCTTTAACCATTGGTGATGGTGGAGGTACAACTTGTGTTGGTGGTGGAGGAATTTCTTTAACCATTGGGGAAGGTGGAGGAACAACTTTTATTGTTGCTTCTGCTGAAGGATGCAAAGCCGTCTTATTCACTGATTGGAAGCTGGAGGCAGAACTGGATATATGCGGCTTCTCTTGATTGTGATCACACTGCATTTGAAATTCAATAAATTTGTACTTCATTGAGTCTTGATCTGCCTGCAGTTTCTCCACAATATCTTCAAGCCGATCCAACCTAGCTCCAACATTTTCTTGAATTTTATTCAACATTTTATCAAATATTTCAAAACATTTATTCTGAACAGCCTCTAAATCTGCCCTTGTAATAGGTGGCTGTTCAGCAGAAGGTTGACTAATGGAAATTTTTTTGAGTCGGTGGACGAGTAGACGGTTGAGTTGGCGGCGGCACAGTTTGAGGTTCTGGTGGTTCAATTTGTGGAGAATCAGGGGGGAGAGAGGGGAGAGAGAGAGGTGGGGATGGAGGTGGGGTGGTGACAAGTTTTTTTCTTGCGGAAGTCTTTATTTTTTGGGGTGACTGCAATTTAAGTGGTTCATGGCCTGAACGAGTTTCAGAGTTCTGTATGGCAATAATATCAACACCGTATTTTTCGGCCTCTTCATTAGTAACATTTTCAAGACAAAAAAAAATCTGCAAAAAACATATAAATTTGTTAAAGCGAAACCATAGCGCAACCATAGCGCAACAATAGCGCAACCATAGCGCAACCATAGCGCAACCATAGCGCAACCATAGCGCAACCATAGCGCAAGCGCAACTATAGCGCAACTATAGCGCAACTATAGCGCAACCATAGCGCAACCATAGCGCAACCATAGCGCAACTATAGCGCAACTATAGCGCAACTATAGCGCAACTATAGCGCAACCATAGCGCAACAAGCGCAACCTTAGCGCAAATTGCATCATGTAAGCTAAAAAATTACCTCAGTATTCTTTAAAAATTTAAATAATTTTGCTGCATTCTCTTGAGTGAAGTATAATTCTGTATACCCCTGCCATCTCAGAAAACGGGGCCTTAATTCTGAATCTGTTGGTTTATTCAAAGGAAAATGTTCCAAAAACCAAATCTGTATGTATAATTCCAAACATAAAAATTTTAAATTTAGCATTAAAAAACATTAAACATGTAGAATAACCAGGAGTGGAAACGTACCAGTAGAAGAGGAAAAAAACCATTGATGTAACCCAATGGTCTTTGGAGTTTATACTTCTCAAAAATTGTGTTGAACTCCTCAACCATGAAGTTCCTTAAGCTTGAAGCCCAATTAATTGAAGCAAACTCACTTAAATTATTTGCAACAGTTGTGAGCCTTCTATGGGTTTTATGACTATTTAGGGGAAAGAAAAGGTTAGATAGCAAAAACATAATAAAGGTCTTAATTTTTGTTGGATTATCAGCTAATCTGTCTAATATTGCAATATCTGTTTTAACTTCAGTAGACAGAGGTCCATTTAGAGGATCAATCCTCCATTTTATATCAATGCCTCTGTTTGGCATCCCTGTCAGAAAATATCAGTCGTTAAAGTAAAAAAAAACATATAGCAATAAAATTTCCATATTCAAAATATTACCTATCAGCAAAGCAACCTCGTCAGCAGTGAATTTCAAAACATGACCCAGGACGATGAAGCCTTCATCAGCAGGACTCCAAAATTTAAGAATTTCAAAAAGAAGTGGTATGCACTGCTGAAAAGCCGGGAACTTCAGAAATTGATGAATGTTCAGATCCTTTAGTGTTTGTTCCACTTCATCATCAATGATCTCGACAAATGCATCACAATGTTTACGGAAAGATGTAACATAACATCTAGATGTAACTGGCCTTTGATACGGAGTCTTCATCTATAAAAAGAAGAAAAATCAGAACACCGTAGCGCGCAAACCCGCAACCATAGCGCAACCATAGCGCAACCATAGCGCAACCATAGCGCAACCATAGCGCAACCATAGCGCAACCATAGCGCAACCATAGCGCAACCATAGCGCAACCATAGCGCAACCATAGCGCAACCATAGCGCAACTATAGCGCAACTATAGCGCAACTATAGCGTAACTATAGCGCAACCATAGCGCAACCATAGCGCAACCATAGCGCAACTTTACATTTCTTAATTATTGAGCTTCAAGAAGTTTCAAATTCCGAAAAAAAAACAAAAATTTAACACCTCATTGAACATATATGCTAGTTATACAACTATTACTAAACCATAAAAGTTAGAAGATAGCGTAAACCTTTCGTATCATCCATTTACGAAGAGAAGAAGCGTGAAAAATCAGAAAATAAACATTTGAACAGTACATTACATTAAACAAATAATGAAAAAATTATAACCAAACCCTAAACCCTAAAATTTAACGGTTAACTTAAACGCAACGAAAGCGCAAGTCAAGCGCAAGTTAGGCGCAACCATACCTCTTCCTGATTTATGATCTTCTACAAGTTCGTCGTCTACTTCCGGCAGGAATAAGCTAATGCAGAACCGAAGGAAATGGAGGAATCCGAGAGCGCGAGCTGGAGCTGGAGAAACAGTGAAGAGGTCGCGCGGCGTTTCCATTCTTTATTTTCCGGAATTCAAATGAAAGGCGTTATCGGGTCGGGTCGCTAATCTGACAAGACATAAAGCGTTAATAATAAATTAAAAAAACGCCTAACAGATGTCGCATTTTTATTGGCGACCGAACGGAGAGATGACTTCGGTCACCTGACCCAATAATTTGCCCTCCAGTGCGAGGTCCTGAGGCAAATGTACCGCATGAAAAATAGTGGGAGGCAAGACTGATCGACAGATAAAAAGTTGCTTCGCATCTTATGGCTTATTCAAGATGGAGGGCATCAAAAGATTATAATTCATAACGTAGAATATACCATATGAATGAGATATCTTTGGAAGCTAAAATATCATAACATGATCAATTGCTTAAAAATATAAATTGGCTAGAGATTTGTTGCAGGCTAGAATATACGCTGCGATAGAGTTGTAGCCTTACGTTTTAACGTTGCACGAATATCTAGCTCACACGTAGAGAAAATAAGATTTTTTATATGAAAAAATATAGAAAGGGGAAAAATCACGGGGCCTGAACCAATTGAAAATCATTCCTCTAAAACTTAAGTATGTTACAGTGAGCTGACTCAACTTCGAGGGCGATCAGATTACAAATATCAATCGTATGGTTGAAATCTAGCGACCAAAGAGGATGAAGGTCTTGTGCACTTGGTGGACTAGCAGAAGTTCGGTGCAACTTGAATATTCGGGCGTTAGTTGTTAGCCTGGTGGTGGGTTGACAGAACTTCAACGTCGGGTCGTGGTCCGATGGAAGTTTGACATCAAATGATAGTCCAGTTGAACACCGGGCATCAAGTGATGATTCGATAGAACTTTAGGCGTCATGTGGTGGTCCGACTGAAGTTCGGGCCTCATTGGTCTGGCATAACTCAGGGCCTCAGGTGGTGGTCCGGCAGAGCTCAGAGCCTCAGGTGGCGGTCTGGCGAAGCTCAGGGCCTCAGGTAGTGGTTTGGTAAGACTCTAGGCGTCAGGTGGTGGTCAGGCGGAGATCATGGCCTCAGGTAGTGGTTTGGTGAGACTCTGGATCTCAGGTGGTGGTCCGTCGAGACTCTGGGCGTTAGGTGGTGATCTAACGGAGCTCAGGGCCTCAGGTGGTGATCCGGCGGAGCTCTGGGCCTCAGGTGGTGGCCCGGCGAGATTAAGGTGGTGGTCGAGGAGGAGTAAGGAGACAAGAGTGATATCCGATCTCTCTCTTGAATCCTTTGGCTTGTGATCCCTTTTCAAAAGAAAATGGGGCTCTATTTATAGATTTCTTGGAGTGGCATGGCCCGTAAATAGGTGGAAGATCAAGGGCAAATGGGGAGTGGTTGGATGGATGGCCGATGTTGAATCACTTGATCATGTACTCTTTTGATGGATATTGGAATGTCTTAGTGATGTCGGAATTCGATGATCTTGGGCTTGTTGGATTCCTATTGTCGAGCCGCTCGATTCGACTATAAGAACATTATGTTTGGAAACCGTTTGGTAATCTAAATTGTGGTTCAAACCTCCCAATAATGCTTATAACCCTTGATTTTGACCCATCTGGGCTCGGATTGGGTTGGATTTGGTGTCGTTGGGTTCGTATTCTCGAGACGTTCAGTTCGACTATAAGTTTGCTGAAATCGGAGTTCAAATGATCCCAATTTTAATTTCGAAAGTTTCCAACTTGAATTTTCATCAAGATTCGTGCCCGATCAAGATAAAATTTTGATGATGTATCAAGATTAAAAATTTAATTTGATCAATAGTTGTAAAGCTCATTTGATTTGGTGAATTCTATATTAAATGATCTAGAATGTGGTGTTTAAAGCTTATTTGAGAATATACAGAGGTAAAAGCAGGTCTCAACAATTATATAGATTACAATGCTATTTGATTTGAAATAAAATGGAAATAAAATATTCTAAATGTAAGGATTTTAAAAATATCAATACTATGTTTGAAGTACAAAAGAAAGGTGTGGAGTAAAATTTTTGAAGTATTTGAAATTTAATTTCTTGTTTTTTCCCTTTTTGTGTATTTGCAAATTAGTAGACTTTGGGTTACTTTTAAATACATTGTAAATTCTCTATTATTATGGCCGTAATTGTCGCTGCTAGCTATCACCACCACCACATATCGATCTCCTTTGTCAGCCGCAAGTCAATGCTCGATGTCGATTGCTACCACAGGCTGTCGCCTGCTACTGCCGTCGCTGGCCACCACCCAAAGTTACCCACATAGATTTCATAGGATTTACTTAATCCTATATATTTGCAACCAAAAAGCCCCCAGCCTAAGGATTTCGATGGGTTTTGGCTTGTAACAAATTCAAGAATGCCGGCCATTCATACTCAGATACATTTCCAAAAAAAAAAAAAATGATCGGATCTCTTAAAACATTTATCTGAGAATAAAACTAGGAGTTTCTCGAAGGAACTTACGTGAATAATATGAAGATCTGCTAAACTGGAAGGAGGCCTGACGGACGCAGAGGAGAGAGAGCGAGAGAGGCGTCCGCCGCGTCTCTGTGTATCACAGCTGTGTATTTCACTATTTCACATAATTGGATGTTGATTGTTGGAATATATAGCATGCCGTCTAATAATATTTTAATATGGAGTTTTTCGCCCACATTTTTTTTAGTGATAAAGGGAGTTAATATGTTTGTGAATTATGATGCTTTTTTTTTTCTTTTTTTCTACTACAATATATATATATATATATATAACGACTTGAAGGAGAGAAATGTAAAAAATAAATAAAGGGGAGGGAGGCATTGATTGGTGGGTTAATTTAGGAAGTGTACATTTAGTTTTAATTAAGTTTTATTTGGTCAGATCATTTTAGGATTAACTTAATTTTTTTCTAAGAAAATGAAGCTTGAGTTTCAAATGATGGAATTATTTTGACAGGATTTAGGCTTCGTTTGGGACGGTTTTTTTATTGTTTTTTAAAACGGAGTTGTAGTAAAAATTTTTCAATTTTTGTACTAAAACTCTATTTTCAGAAGCAATAAAAAAGCCGTCCCAAACGAAGCCTTAATGTGGGATAATTTTCTAAGGATTTTAAATTATTAAAATTTAAGAGTGATTTTTAAGAGAGTTATATATATATATACACACACACACACGTTGGTGCACGCACACACACCCTTTCTATTGGACTAATTTTATCGTCAATCCACTGCCACCTGATTTAACTCCAATGCAATCTCCCAACCACTGTCAACTAGTTGTAGTTTGTCTGAAGATGATATATGAACCATCATCACAAGACTATGGGTGTCAATTTCGGGTCACGGGTCAGTTTCGGGTTCCGACACAGTTCGACTCGACTCGAACTCAACCCATTTTTGCAAACGGGTCAGTTTTCTGGACCCGACCCGATGTTCGACTTCGCAATGTCACTTTCAAATAAATTATAGGGGGGGGGGGGGGGGGGGGGGGGGGGGGGGGGGGGCAGAAAAAGAAAAAGCCGGAGTTCCTCTCGATCTCCACCAAAGTTCTTGCCCAACATCATCGGGATTTCTTCCTGACCGTTACCCAAGTTTCTTCCCAATCATAGCTGGAGTTATCTTCCCGATCACTATCGAAATTTTCTTCTGAACCATTGCTGAAACTCTTCCCAACCATTGCCTTATTTCTGCCAGTTCATCAATCATCGTCATATTTCTGTCTGCTTATTAACCTGTTGTAACTCCAACATCTTCATGTAAATGAGCGAATCAAACTTTGTAACCAACCCAAACATAGTGAAATTTTCTCATATGGGTCAGACCCCGTGGTTTTTCTCCTTTCACTACAGGAAAATCACTTATTTCCGGCGGAAATTGGGCATTTTCCGGCGGTTTTGTAATTTAGCGGCGGTTTTCCGGCGGTTAAAATGCCGCCGGTAAAAACCGCGTAGGAAAATAAATTCCGGCTGTTTTTTCCGGCGGCTTACCGGCGGTCTTAAACCGCCGGTCAAATTAAAAATAAAAAATAATAAAAAAAAACCGCTCCCGCGCCCGAACCCCGCCCCCGCCGGGGCTCCTCGCTCCGGCCAGGCTCCCGGCCCTCACCCGCGCTCCGGCCAGGCGCGGCCCGCGATCCGGTTCCCGCGTGTTAAAAACACTAATTTTCCTGTAGTGTTTTTAGGGGTTTCCACGTAAAAATTATGGTGTCTCTTAAAAACGCTATAACCATATTCTTTTATATGTTTTTGTGTTAGATATTCGTACAAAACTAAGACTCTAAACTATATCACTCTCTACCGTCGTGAATATTCCAGTCCGCATATTGTCATATTGTTGTTGTATGTCTAATTTGTTTAGCAGTATTCATATTCTTCACCTAATTTGGTGTAAACAAATCTAAGAATAATATTCAACCGTCAAAATAATAATTTTTTGATATAAATAAATGTCAATTATTCATTTTAAATAAATAAATAGTTTTAAATTTATTTTCTTTGTTTAAATATTGATAAAAATATTGACTTCTCAATAATTTTGTATTGTTGGAAAATTCTAATTCGAACGTTTGAAAGCTATTACGATTATCATTATTATATTGTTGTTGGAGTAATATTTTTGTAGATGTAAACATATTTTTATTAGTTAAGTTACGATGGCTGTATCGCATCAAATATGTCTGTTTATTTCTGTTTGTCACATTCCTCCATCAATGTTAAAATTTATTTTGAAGCTTTTGTGCTTTAGATTTAATATAATTGATAAGTTTTAAAAGTTATTTTGATATCAAAAATCTGGAGGCATAATTGAATTGAAAAGTTTTAAAATTAAAATTGGGACCATCTCAAGTTCTCAACGCCAAAACTCAGCAAATTTATAGTCAAATTGAACGTTTTGATAAGACGAATCCAATGACATCAAAATATGTCTAATTTGAGCTCAAATGGGCACGAATCAAGAGATCAAAGTAATTTTAGAAGCTTCAAAACATTCATTGAATAATCAAATAATCTCCAAATATTGCATGCTTATTGTCGAATCGAGCGGCTCGACAAGATCAATCCAACAAGACTAAGATCACTTAATTATGACATCATTAAGGTATTTAAATGCTTGACGAACTCTCTATGATCAAGAGATTCAATATAAGTCGCATGACAGAGCACTCTGAATTTGATATATATATTCTCCATATTTAAAGAGTATGTCACTCCCAAGGATCTATAAATGCGCCCTCATTCTTCACATGAGGGGGGTTCATAGTCAGGCAATAGTGGTCGGAGGGATCATAGTTGGGCAACAAGGGTCAGAGGGTATGTTGTCGAGCAAAGGAGGCTATGCAGGAAGGGCAACAGTCATCGGACAATGAAGGTCGAAAGAATCATAGTTGTGCAATGAAGATCAGGGGATCATAGTTGGCAGGTGATGGAGGTCGGAAGGACCATAGTTGGAGAGCAACGAAGGTTTGAAGGATCGTGGTTGAGCAACTGATTGTGAATGACTATAGTTGAGTGACAGTGGTCAGAAGGACCGTAATAATGCGACGGAGGTTTTAGGGATTAGTAGTCAAATGACTAAGGTTGGAGGGACCCTAGTTGGGTGACGATGATCCAAAGATTGTGGATGGTGGTGGAACGCATGTCCGCCAGTGACAACCGTGGTGGAACGTATGTCCGCCAGTGACAACCGAGCAGAGGTCTGGTGACTGCAGTAGCTAGGTGGACGTCCAATAACGATGGACTCATAACAACCTAATATTTTGAAATTAAATTTAAAAAAGGAAAATTTTGAATTCCTATTTGAACTAGAGTGTTGTAGTGCTGAGCTTGTAAATGTTGCAGCGCTGGGCCTGTGAGCGCAACGTCATCAGAAGTTGCCACTGCGACATTGAAGGTTATATTCTACAGTAATTCTGTATTCAACATGCTGTAGCGTCAGGCCACTAACGGTGGTTTTATATATATTAAAAAGTAATTTTGTCCACTCGCTCTCCATCATCCACCAGTGCCGGCTTGCCGTGGAAGGAACAAAAAAAAAAAAGAGAAAAAAGAGGAGAGAGAAAATTTGGATTTTGGTTGCTAGTTCGCTTCATTGTTTTGCAAAAATTGCTCAGATTGTGATATATAACTATTATCCTATTCATGTTTTAAAAGATTTTGATTTTGACAGTTCGTTCCAAATTAATTTTACTAGATTTTTTCTGAATTTAGTGAATTTTCCACGGTGTAAGTTTTTTATATTTTGTAGGATTAATTATTTTGGACATTTTTACTAGTTGATTGTGTAATTTTACCCATAAATAAAAGTTATTGTATTTTGTATAATTTATCGAGAATGCATATGTTTGTATTTTAATATAAGAATATTGGTATTACAAGCATTGCGAATAATATATGAGTATGTGATTAGCTAATAGTTGATCACTATTATTTTTATCATATAATAATAATAATATGTGAAAACAAGCTAAGATTGGTGATTTACTGATGTTGGCTAGGGATATCCTAACATGATCGTGGGCCAACGGTCTTTCCTTTAAATATTATGATATGATGTTATCATGTATTGATTCACGTGATTCATTGATTATGGTAATAAGGAGTTATTACTTTGCCAACTGGTAAAGAGTGACAACTTTATTTACTGAGCAACGGTTACTAACTTACTAACTACTAGAAAAAATATCACATAAGTTATAAATTTTTACTTGTTTGATGTAATTACTGTAATGCATGTTACTATACTAGTTTATTATTGTTGCACTATTGCCCCTATATTGTTTTATTGTTTCAACACTTTTACTGATTATTGCTACAATGATTGTATTGTTTTACTGTTATTGTCATCGATTTTATGGAACCTTCTTTATCAGTTCTTTCTTTGCTTCAATTTTAGATGATTATTTCTTGGATAGCTTAAAGTGAATATCCAAGGGAGTACAAACTGATTTTGCCTCTCTCATGTTAAATCTCTGAAGCACCTTTCAAACATACTTTACCTGAGATAATTTTAGTATAACTGCACTTCTATCCATTCTGATTCTTATACCAAGAATTTTCTTTGTTGGACTCCAATCTTTCATTTCAAACTCATTTGATAATTGTTCTTTCAGACATCTTATCTTCTTCATATATGACCCTACAATCAACATGTCATCCACATACAAAAGCAGAATAATATAACAATTATCAAAATGTTTGAAAAAAAATAACTGTGGCCTAACTTGCACTTCGTGTATCCATTATCTGGCATAAACCTATCAAATCTCATGTACCATTGTTTTGTTGCTTACTTCAACCCATATAAGCTCCTCCTAAGCCTACTCACCAAATCTTCATTACTTATGACTATATATCCCCAAGGTTGCATCATATACAACTCTTCATTAAAGTCACCATGAAGAAATGCAATATTTACATCCATCTGTTCTAGATATAAATCCTCTACTGCTACTATGCTTAGTACAATTATGATTGCAGTCATCTTCACCACTTGAGAGAGCATTTTAGTGAAGTCTACTCCTACTGAAAACCTTTAACTATAAGCTTGGCCTTGTAACACTTGCTACCATCGTGTTCTGTTTTTCATCCTAAAGACCCACTTATTCTGCAGTGCTTTCTTGCCATTTGGTAGCTCTATCAACTCCGAAGTTTAATTCAATTCAAGTGAACACATCTCATCATCCATGGCATAGTCCCACGTCTTTAAATCATCAACTTGAATGACTTAATCATAACACTCTGGTTCATCACTATTTGTCAATAATAAATAGTACAAGGAAGATGAATCTATTTATACTGGCCTAAAGATTCCGCTAGATCTCCAAATTTTAGTAGCAGGAGTCTGAGTTATACTTTGTGCTTCATCAGCTTTGCCTTCTTAATCATCATCCTGTGTCTAAACATATTTGGAAGAATCTTCAGGAATCTCATTTCTATCATTGTACATTTCACTTTCATTGAATTTAACATCCAAGGTCCTGATGAACTTGGGATTCTGATAATCCCAGAATTTGTGGTCAGATTCATCTGAGCCATATCCAATGAATGAACACCTGATAGATTTTGGATCAAACTTAATCTTAGATCTTGCATAAATATAAACATATGATGAACAACAAAAAACATTGAGGTGGGATAAATTAACCTCCTTTCCACTCACGGAATAAATCATAAATTTCATTGATCATATCCATATATTCAAGAATTAAATATGGTCATATTAAACAATTTTGAAATATTTTTTAAGCACATTTAGGCCAATTAAAACAAACTCATACACACATCACATACATAAGACTCAAATTTAAAATTTCTTAGTTGATAGCTAAAACTCCAAGCCAATAGATCAAAATGAGCAGTGTAAAATTCTGAAATGTAAGAAGATACATTTAATTTAACTCTTATAAGATATTCATAGTTGCTCTGCAGAATTTAATAACAAAATAACTAAAACTGCTTTTAAGAAAAAAAAAAACTTTGATTGATGACTTCAAGCATCAACAGACTTGATACATATGAAGCATTGGATAAAACACAAAAAATAGTTTTTTTTTTTAATTAATCAGAAGTTTAACTGATTGAAATGACAAGAATTACATTGAATTTCAATAGATGTTGGAATCCCCTTTATAGTATTGTTCAAGTTTAATATCAATCTTAATTAATGTATCATCAGCTCATCTTGATCTGTTGGTTAGGAGCTTTGACTATCAATCAAGAAGTTATAGATTCGAAACTTGCATATGCGATGGACGTGTGAGTTTGCTTTAATTGGCTCAAAAGTTCAAAAAAAAAAAAAAAACTACAAAAACCGCTCAATCACACACGAGCTTGTAATTCTTCCACAACATCTGGAGGGTTAAACACCAAGGGGCCTAGCTCAAGACAAATATAACAGTGGATAGATATCCCTATCTAACAAAAGTTTAAGCTAATGGTAACAACAATTAGGTCCACCACAACAACATTAACAATTAAAAGCTTATTCTAGTTCTAACATGGGACCATTATCCACTCCCACTTGAATATAAACAAACACTTACAAATCAAGCACTTATAATCATATTTGCAACACTTTAGTCGCAATCATGCAATGAAAAAAGAAAAAAAAAAAAAAAAAACTGGACAACTGTGGGCCCTTTAAAGTCAAATATGAGAAAAACGTCTTACCAATAATTCAGAATAGACAACTGTGAACATAAATAAAAAATCAGAACAGTAAAAGACAACATTTACCAACGAGATAAAATTTTCACAATTTGGAGCTTAGGGTAAACAAGTTCAGTTTTTGATTTCTATTGCCAGGACTCTGCAAAATCCTTTGCATAAGGGTTTTACAAATAATAAGGCAAGGAGCATTGCACTTACCTTCCCAGCAGGTTGCTGCTAGTCTCTCCACTGATATTCTGCAAAGGCTCATTTTCAACCATATCAATACATGGGAGACTAAAGCTCAAATCAGCAAACTTTAACTCATTTTTAGTAAAGGTGTTGTCACCCCTGCATTGCATATAAGCTTCATTGAGCTGTAGAGCATACTCCAAGTGCCACAAGACTTCCCCTATGGTAGGTCTGTTTTTACCTTCATCACAAAGGCATTTCTCTGCAATCTCTCCAAACTTCTTCAAAGACTCCAACGAGAAGTCCCCCTCCAACCGAGGGTCGACGATGGTTTCAATCGATCTTTGGCGCTGCCACCGCACAGCCCATTCTGCAAGGTTAATTTGATCTTTCGGAAGCTCCGGGTTCACGACAGGTCGAGCACAGACAACCTCAAACAGCACCACTCCAAAAGAATAGACATCAGACTTTTGAGTCAGTTGCTGCCTCCTATAGTACTCAGGATCGAGGTAACCAAAGCTCCCTTTCACTGCAGTGCTCACATGAGTGTGATCCAATGCTGGGCCGGTTTTAGACAGTCCAAAGTCAGCGATTTTCGCGACAAGATTCTCATCCAATAAGATATTTGTTGTCTTGACATCTCTGTGAATTATGCCTCTTTCTGCTCCTGTATGAAGGTAATGAAGACCACGAGCAGCACCAATGCAAGCATCCACCCTCTGTTTCCATGAAAGAGGCGGAAGGTTACTTCCATATAAATGGCTTCTAAGAGTTCCATTTGCCATGTACTCGTAGACTAAGATCATTTCATTCTCATCCTCACAGTATCCAATCATAGAGACAAGATGCCTATGACGGAGTTTTGAAAGCATCTCAATCTCAGTCTCAAATTCAGCAAGCCCTTGATTGGATGAAGGGTGTGCCCGCTTGACTGCTATGAGGTTTCTTTCCTCAATCTCACCCTTGTAGACCTTGCCAAAGCCCCCACTTCCAATGACTAATGCATCATCAAAGTTTCGAGTTGCGGTTCGAATTTCCCCTAAGCTGAACCTTCTTCCAATTCTATTAGAATTTGTTGAGCCAGTATTAATCAAAGGTGACTTTCTTAACTTGGAATTTCCTGTACTTCCTACTGTGTCATGAAGGTAAAGAGGATGCCAACCAGGAGGATTATCTTGCTTCATTGAACTCATCCTCTTATTTCTCCAAATGAAAACAAATAAAGCAGCAGATGACACTGATATGGCAAGTAAAGATACAGAACCAACTCCGATTGCAGCCAAAATACTCTTACTCTTATGTTTTTTACTAGCTGCCCCTTCACCAAAACCATCAATTCTCTCAGGACCAAGAGCAAGATTTCCATTATGGCTAAGCTTGAAGATCTCCAACCCATTGAGAAGAGCATCACTGCTTGGAATACCAGTTAACGTGTCGGGTCCTAACTGAAGCCAAAGGGTGTCTGTTTGATGTGAGACTCCGACGACGTAGTCTTCATGGTAAGCTTTGTTCATCCCTCCAGCTTTTACAAATACATCATAGTTATCAGCTGCTGTTTGGTTGTTGATGTAGATTCTGAAGACCCTCTCGCTTCGCGTATTATAAGTTAGCTCGCAGAAATGCAGCCTCACTAAGTAGTCAAAGTTAGGGTCTACTTCAAATCTCCATGACATATTGAATCGCTTTTCGATTACCTCATTGTCGATCATAATCCTTGCTGTCTCATAAACCAGAAGAGGTGCAGCAAATGAATCAGAAGAAGAAACATAGCTTATGTTAGAATGGTTGGCTAGGGTGCTCGCAGCATTCAATGAGAACATGTAGCTTTCATCAGTTTCCCATTTCCTCCACAATAATTTATCTTTACTTGAATCAATTTCAAGACCTCCTACATTCAATCTATAAATTGTCTCAATGCCTTGGCCACCAAGTCCCTTGAAGCCAACATCGCCTACTTTGTTCACAACATCAATGAACAGGCCAGCAGGAACAGGAATGACTTCAATTGCATTCACAAAAGCAAATGATCCTGAGTTGGGCACAAAGTCAATCATTATTTCGTTCGAGCTCACATTGAGAAAGTACTCTTTTACTAGAGAGGTGGCACTTGAATTGCTCATCAAGTTCTTCAAAGATATCTCTCTAATTACACTGAACTTGGAAACCAACTTCAGATCATTCGCCATCACATCGAATGTGGAATCATTCACATTGAAGCTCTCAAATATAAAAGGATGGAAATGGAGCCTAATGCAATAGCTTCCTGGTACAATGGTGAAGTTATAGTGTGATGAAGAGTTGAAAATCCGGGCTGTCTTGTACAGACTTCTATATCCTTCATCAACAGTGATTGCAGAAGTATATGCAATAATCCCAATAAAACTGGGGCTCAAACCAGTTCTAGACACAGAATCTCCAACCCATTTCCTTCCTTCAGCAGCAAATACTGAATCTGAACCGCAGTTTATAAACAGTGGACCCTTCTCTTGAGCTAGTGCTGTTCTTAGAAAGATATGTATAGAAGCCACATAGAGGATCCAGAACAACTTCATTCTGCAAATTCCCTAATCACATCGATGCTGTTCTCTGATATATATATGGCAGAAATCAAGAATCCTCCCAGAACAACTTTAGGTGTAACTTTTGCAAAACTATAGAAACATGCAAAGAAAAGGCACCAAGCTCTTGAAGAAGGAGATCTCAATTTCTACGTCTTAAGAAATTATTTCTTTTGGATGGATCGCAACTACACCATTAGCACATTCAATTTTCTGCGTTGTCCAATGGAATGCCCTAAAAATTGAAATTGAACAGAAATAAGAGATTCTATGATAGAAATTAGGAATCTATTCAGAATAACTTCTGTAAACACTATGAAAACATCCAAAGAAAAAGTACCCAGCTCTGAACAACTTCAAGTAAATCCCAAATCCTTAAAAATTGCCTTTTCCGGAAGTAAACGCATTCATGATTATTTATTCAAATTTCTGTATTGTCTCACAGTGCACGGAAAAAGCAAAATTTAAAGACAAAGAAGAGATTCAATCAGATAAATAACTTTCCTACTCTCTTTTAGACAGAGAAAGAAGAAACAGCGGGAACAAGAAACGCAAACCAAAAGTCACATGCAGTCACAAAGATCTGATCTACAAGAAATGCACCTTAATAAGTTCAAAATCAGTCTGAAAGAGCTTTCGGGACAAATATTTGGTTTTGCCCCCTCTCCACAATCTGTAGCAATTGTAGCGACCAGCGATACAGATCAACGGGAAAGGAAGGCTTTTCCTCAGCTGAAATCAAGGGCAGTGTTTGTGTGTGTG
Source organism: Dendrobium officinale (assembly GCA_019514585.1). Lineage (NCBI taxonomy): Eukaryota > Viridiplantae > Streptophyta > Magnoliopsida > Asparagales > Orchidaceae > Dendrobium > Dendrobium officinale. Next base: position 493,671 of record JACXSL010001516.1, on the reverse strand, counting down.
TGTGTGTGAGAGAGAGAGAGAGAGAGATCTGCAGTGAAGCACTTCGACAGTTGAGTGTGCCAAGGCGGAATTATTTGGTGCAGCGATTACTTATTTTTGTCCATACTCCTTGTATTCATTTTCCTCCATTAAAGTGGGCTTTTAATATGGAACTGAGGTGCTCATAAATATTAACTTTTTTTAGTGAGTTAATAAATTTTAAAAAATATAATTTATTTTTATCTGAGAATATATTTTATGAGATCATCAAATATTTCTCGAAATAAATTTTAATGTAATTTTTAATAAGTATAAAATAAGTCAGCGGCATTATGGCATATAGAATTGTTTATAATATGTTAAGAATTAGATACTTTATTTATATTTATTGTCGGGTAATGTGCTGCTTAAGTGAAATTTTTATAATGAATTTATTTTATTTTATATTGATATTTAATTTAATATAAATTTATTAATATTAATCTCACTAGTTATTAGGAGTGATAAAAAATTTTAATAAAAAGTGAGACTTAAAATTTTTTATTTTATATATCCCATAATAGGTGAAATTTGGAGAAAATGTGCTTTGTTTGATTTTTTCAAGAAATATATTTTAAAAAAAAAAATCGTACTAAAATATCAATGTTTTTGAACCACAGAATATTACACAACTCTCCTTGGCCTATTGTTTGAGAGCTTCGGCTTCTAATCAAGAGGTTTAGGGTTCGAGTCTATGTGTATGGGTTATGTGTGTGAGTTTGCCTTAAAAATGGCCTAAATGTCTAAAAAAAATCACATAATATTTATTATATGTCATGATAAATGCTGATTTGAATAAGCTTCAAAAAAGATTCAACCAAAGTTGTTCGTACCATAAAATAATAAGGTTTATGACCTTTGATAAATCATATGATATGAATATTTAATAAAATCTTTCTTAGACAATATTTGAAATTTATCGAAATAATGTTCAAATTTTATTTGAAACTATGTTGAATATGGTTCACACATGGATTGATTATAGTTTGAACATGATTTGAATACTAAAAAAGTTCAAACAAAAGTGTCACAAAATAATTATCTTGGTTAGACACGAATCTCGATGCAAATATGAATAATTTTTTTAAAAAATTTTCCACTACGTTAGGTTAGTAAGATCAAGCACTTGAGGTGCAATAAAAAAATTCAACATACTAATTGGAGGACCGGATAATCTATATATATAACATGCATGCTTATAACCAAATGGAGTTTTGAACTAGATGAATCCAATGAGTCAAGCCCAAAATTTTCAAATTATGATATATTGATATCATTAAGACACTTAAATACATAAAGAAAGACATATGGTTGAGGGAATTAATACAAGTTGTCTATCAGAGAGTTCGAATTTTTGCTTTATTTATATGACATGCCACTCTAAAAAATCTATAGATAGATTCAAAAATTGACAAATTATGATATTATTAAGACAGAAAATGCCCAAAATAATGAATTATAATTGAGGTAATTAATACATGTCATGTAATGGAGAGGTCTAATTTTATGCTACTCTAAGGGGCTATTTGGCATCGGATTTACAGTGGGATTTAAGTTGAATTTACGCTAAATCCAGCTAAACAGTTTTTGTGCACACATTAAATCCCGGGATTCGGTAAATCCCGGATTTAGGGATTTACGGCTTAAATCTGGGATTTAGAAAATCCTGGGGTGGGGTAGCCGAATTTAATGGGATTTAAAGTTCGAGCGATACATTTCATGCGGCGCCCATGTCGTCAACTGCCCAGCTAGCCCTATTTCTACAAACGAACGCAGTCATTCTTCTTCATAGCCGCCTCACTGGGGATTTCTTCTTCTCATCTTCATTAAGCTGCCTCGCTAGTCTGGCTGAGGCGACAAGTAATCTAGTTTTTTCTTTTGCTGTGTAGATCACAGTTCGATAGTTGAGAACTTTTTTTTGCCGCAAAGCGCTGGAGTAGAGGATGTGGAAGATACATTATCTTCATATTTTTCATGAAAACTTCAATTACTTTGGGAATTACATACACCAATAACTAGATTATAAAATATTTTGTAAGGGCTAATTTGTTTGCTTGTACATAAAGAACAACTGCTAAAAGATTTGATATCATTTTCACTATATTGTTGATACAAAAATAGTACATTTTACAACTACTTATTAAAGTTTTTGAAGAGTTTGCAGTAATATTAATTTCAAATAACGGATGCTATTTAAAACACAGTCTTGTGGAGAACCTTTTTTTTTTTTTTTTGCCGCAAATAATTTTGATTTTATTTTTTGAGTGTGGTGCAATTAGAAGCTTGTACAAATTGAAAATTATAAATTAATATAGAGGTAATTTAATTACAAAAACCTTAAAATCAAAATAGATTAATATATATAAATATAATCGTTAGCATCTCTTTTCAAAATGAATGGAGTGGTAATTTAATTATATTTAGATTATGTCGATCATTATTATTTAATTATTTGGTAGTACAATGGTTATGGTTAATTAATTGAGAATAAAGCGAACGTATAACACAGGGTTTGACAAAGAAAATATCAAATCAGTGAGCGACAACGAGTCATCTAATGACATCTATCTCAAAAGTTATGGGTTCCCTCTTGATTATAGAGTTTGTGAAGCAAGCAAGGGTATTACTCATGAAAATACTTGATAAATTGATTTACATATGTGACAACAAAAAATTAACATACTTATAGTGTTTTCTTAAATATTTGACAGAAATGAAGAGATTTCTAAAAGGAAAAGATTTAGCTCATGCTAGTAATATCTCTCAACCTCATGGAGCTCAAGAGAACCTTTTTTTTGTCGCAAATAATTTTGATTTTATTTTTTGAGTGTGATGTAATTAGATGCTTGTACAAATTTGAAAAATTATAAATTAATATAGTGGTAATTTAATTAAAAAAACCTTGAAATCAAAATAGATCAATATATATAAATATAATTGTTAGCATCTCTTTTCAAAATGAATGAAGTGGTAATTTAATTATATTTAGATTATCTTGATCATTATTATTTAATTCTTTGGTAGTACAATGGTTATGATTAATTAATTCAGAATGAAGCAAACGTATAACATCGGGTTTGACAAAGAAAATATTGAATTAGTGAGCGACAATGAGCCATCTAATGATATCTATCTCAAAAATTATGGGTTCCCTCTTGATTATAGAGTTTGTGAAGCAAGCAAGGGTGTTACTCATGAAAATACTTGATAAATTGATTTACATATGCGACAATAAAAAATTAACATACTTATAGTGTTTTCTTAAATATTTGACAAAAATGAAGAGATTTCTAAAAGGGAAAGATTTAGCTCATGCTAGTAATATCTCTCAACCTCGTGGAGCTCAAGATATATCAATCCACTCCGGCCAATCCAAAAGCACATCTCAAAACCCTAAGTGGCCTGAGGATCACAACGTCGTGCTTGCCGAGCTCTTTGAGCAATTTGTGAACGATAATATATGTAATGAAAACTTAAGGAGGGAGCAGTGGTCAAATCCTGTCGTTGTTTTGAACAGGAGGTTGGGTACATTTTACACTGAATCATCAATAATGATTATGTTCAAGAATATGAAAGTTGACGCTTTATAAACTAATGAATCTGAGTGGTTGGTTTGGGATGAGGAATTACACATTCTGATTGCTACTGATGAACTTGGGGAAGAAATTGTACATGTAATATTTATCTTATTTATTTTACAGTTAGATCTATCAACACATTATGTTAATCAATGTTGTATAATGAAAGTGTAGGTGAATCCAAAGCTATTACAATTTCGATGACATCCGTTTCACCAATACGAAATTTTTTTAAAAAATATGTGCAGATAATATAGTTGTTGGGAGCGGTGCGAGATGCAATAAAACAACATCCAACACAATATGTTTAGATGTGGACGATACCCCTCAATTCAAATATGAATTTCTTACAAGTAATGTTGTTGCCTACGAGTTCGAAGGAATCCCAACAAGTGATCTCCCCGATGCAACATACTATATGCCACCATCTTCCAAACCCACTGCAGGTCAAACGGTTGGCTCTAAGCGATCAAGTGATGAACCAATCAAAAGTATAAGCCGACCACGAAAAAAGGGAGGTTTAGATAACCTAAATAAATTATTGGTGGAGTCCAACAAAAATGTTAAAGCTTTTAAAGAAACGGTTATAAGAAGCAACACATACACAATGACTGAATGTTTGCCAAAACTAGGCACTATAGAGAACTTAACAACGGAAGCTCTATTAGCTTTTGTTGATGCATTGAAGGATAATACTGATTACAAGGCCATACTAATGACTTGGGAGGGTGAAGTTCTTCACAAATGGATCGAATTTATTGTTGAAATCCATCTGCGATTTTATTCATCAAAGATTTGGCTGTAGTTTTTCCCTGCAATGGTTTAGTAATAATAACTTATTTGCACTTCTGTAGATCTATTGTACTTTTTGAATTTGTAGTTGCATAGTGATTCCATTTGAATATGTTTGCTTCAGAAAATGTAATTCATAACTTATTTGAATAAGTTGTGCTTTCTCATTGTGTTCTTAGCAATATTAAAAATGTAATTCGGGATCTTCACGAATTTATGAAATTCTTCTATAAGCATTTACGATCATGTTCTTCTACACGCATGAATAGTTTGGGTGAGGTATGCTATGTCCACAGTAGTATATGCAGACAGCATGATTTAATCAAAATGTGTTTCAGAAGTTAAGGGAACTTCTTTTGAAGCAGGATTAAATGTGAATACAGATGCATGAATGTTCAGATTCTTTGGTCTTGCTTAACAAGTTTATTGTTAAATATTTTCTGTTGAAGCAGTTCACAGAGTAACGAAATGATTGGCTTGAAAGGGTGTATAATCAGTTTAGTAGCATATCTTATTTTATTGTTGTTGCGTCCATGAGTATTCGCGGCGGTAGAGAAATATAAAGTTTATCGTCTTAGCGTTGTACGAAAATCCGGCACGCAATCAGATAAGAGAGAGGGTCTAGCATTTATGAGACACCAAGATTTTTACGTGAAAAACCCCTGTAAAAAGGGGGAAAAACCACGGGGCCTAGCCCAGTTTGAACGAATCCACTAGTATTTGCAGTCGATTACAAATGAGGCCCTTCATTGGGAGAAGGCCTTAGCTTGATGTACATCTTATGGAGTACATTACATGATGTAAATACAAAGAGCCACTATCGACGTATTCACTTTGTTAGAAGGACTGCAGTCGGCGGGCGACATAGGTCAGGAGGACCGTAGTCAGCTGGCGACGGAGGACTGTAGTCGGCGGGCGACATAAGTCAGGAGGACCGTAGTCGGCGGGCGACGGAGGTCGGAAAGAATGTAGTCGGCGGGCAACATAAGTCAAGAGGACCGTATTCAACGGGCGACGGATGTCGGGAAGACTGTAGTCGGCGGGTGACGTAAGCCAGGAGGACCGTAGTCGGCTGGCGACGTAGGTCAAAAGGACTGTAGTATGACGACGAAGATCAGAAGAACATCGTCAGGTAAAAGTCCAGCAATGGAAAGAAATGCATCTTCGCATAGACGTCCAGCGAAGTCCGATAACATGTAGAAGTCCGGCGTCGGGTAGAAACTTGGCGAAGAGTGAAGGTCCGACGTCGGGTAGAAGTCTGACATCTTTGGTGGCAGAGGAGAACTCCGGCTTCACTTGAGCGGAGTTTCGGCGTCAGGAGGGAACTCTCTTGTAAATTGGGAAGAATTTCAGCATCCCATGGAAGTTGGGCAGAATTCTGGTGTTCTCCCGAATATCCGGCAGAGTTCCGGCGTCTTCATGCGGCAGAAAGAGCTCCGGCGGTGGTCGAGGAGGTGAGGAATCTCCTTTTCCCCTTTCTCCTCTTCTTCTTCTCTCTCTTCCCTTCCTCCTCCCTTGGTGTAGAATGAGGGCTCTATTTATAGTTTTTCTGGAGTGGCATAGCCCGTAAATAGGCGTGAGATCAGCTGATCAGGGGGGAATTGGGAGTGTTTTGAATGGACGGTCGATATCAAATCCTTTGATCATGCACCGTTCGTTGGGCATTTGAAGGCCTTAATGATGTCGGAATTCGGTGATCTTGGGCTCGTTGGATTTGTCTCATCGAGCCGTTCAATTCGAGTATAAGCTCGTCAAAATCGGAGACCGTTTGGTAACTCAAATTGCGGTTTGACCCTTCCAACAGCGCTTTGAGCCCTTGATTCAGACTCATTTGGGCTCGGATTGGGTTGATCTTGGTGTCGTTGGGTCGTATTTCTGAGACGCTCGGTTTGACTGTAAGCTAGCTGAAATCGGAGTTCGGGTGCTCCCAAAATTAATTTTTAAAGTTTCCAACTAGCTTTTGCCTCGAAATTCGTGCCCGATCAAGATAATTTTTGGAGTATGTATCAATTGTATTCATTTATTGTAATGTTTTATATAGATGGGCATTCTTGGTCTTTTATTGCCCATTGTTCTGACAATGCACTTATATGATAATCTAAATTTAAGATCATTGCTCATTATTTCCAAAACTACTAATTGAGCAAGTTTAATGAATCTTTTGTGTTTTTATTTTAATGTTGGTATTCAACATGAATAACTTATGGAATTAATTTGCATATACAGGCCCGTAATGTCAATTTTTTTATGGGGTGTTCTTTCGGAAGAACAATGCAAAATGGTTGATTTACATATATAGGTTACTAGTGCTATAGCTGAACTTGCCCCTATTATTATAGAGGAAGCTACTAATATTGATGAAGAGAGGAGCGCATCTGACGTCTGATGTTCTAAAGAACATACACTGGTCATTAGTACGTGTTGGATGTACTAGCTGGACATCCAGGGCGGGCATACCAGTGTTTTCGCCTGCCACCGGATGTGTTCATAAGCTTAAGATATATGCTTGTTGTAAGAAGACATCTATCAGACACGAAAAATATGCTTGCAGGGGAACAACTTGGTATTTTCTTACACAGTGTTGCACATGCGCACAACTATCGACAATTATGTAAGTTTTTCCAGCATTTCTTAGAAACTGTTAGCATATACTTCAATCAGGTATTACAAACAATTATATCTTTGACTGATGAATTCATAAGTCTATCTCAAATAGAAGTTGATTGTCATCCATTCGTGCGTACCAATGAACAATTTTACCCATTCTTTAGAAATGCAATTGGAGCAATAGATAGTACACATATTCCAGCAGTTGTTGGAAGTACTTCACAAAATCGTTATCGAAATCGTAAGGGGTTTACTTCACAAAATGTTATGGTTGCAGTGTCTTTTGATCGACAATTTGTGTATGTAGCCTCCAGATGGGAGGGATCAGCGGTGAATATGTGTGTGCTCATATGGGCTGTAGAACAAGGATAATTTGAAGTACCATATAGTAAATATTACTTGTTTGATTATGGATATGCTAATACAAATAAATTAATTGCACCATTTCGTGGATATCGATATCACTTGGCTGATTATCGTGGATGTGCTTCTCGACGAAACACTGTTGAGCAACAGTTATTTAATCATAGGCACGCACAGTTACACAATGTGGTTGAGCGAACTTTTGTGATATGGAAGGAATGTTTTCAAGTTTTGACCCGAATGCCACAATTTTCATTGAATGTTCAAGCAGATATAGTTAAAGCTCGTGCCGTTCTACACAACTTTATTGGCTGATATCACGGGCATGACCTCTACTTTAACATGTCATAGACTGAAATGCAGCATGACGCTTTAGGTGGGGAAGTTGATATGACTGAAGAGGATCCCAATTTACATGCATCAATAGGAGAAAGAATTCAGGGCGAAGTTATAAGGCATAATATCGCCATTGATTTATGGAATGTTCGGGTAAGAATTTTGTTTTGTATTATATATCTTTCATAGATTATATTTTATAACTAACCCATTCATTTCTTTACTTCAGATTGCAAGTCAAAGAAATTGATCGGTGTGAGAAATTTTTTTCAACATTCTACCTATATGAAGTCAACCAAAAAATTGAAGATTGCTCTTACTTATGACTTTTTTTTTGCTAATATTAGTTTGGCATTTCCTCTATTTTGAAAATTTCATTAATATTGTTTGAACTTGAATTGTTGGTATTGTGTTTTATGCAATGAACTTGATTACAAAAATATCTACATCAATTTTAAATCCCTAACAGCCATAAATCTTGAAATATGCAACCAAACAGTTTTCAGAATTTAACAGGATTTTAACATTTAGCATAGCAAACAATTTTCAGGATTTAACACAATTCGGATATACTAAATCCGGATTTACAGGATTTATTAAATCCCACTTAATTTAAATCCCACTTGTTGCCAAACAGCCCCTAAGGTGGGAGGATTCTGGTCAGGGAATTAATACATGCCATTCTGATTATCTAATGGGGAGTTCTAACAAATGTCGATCACATTTCCTTGACCATCATTGCCCCATCTCGACACTCTGTTCAAGGTTGTCTAACTACTGTGATATGACAATTATTGTTTGATTATGATAGTTTAGCAATTGTCACATGGCTACCGAAATCTAACCACAGTCATCTGCCTATGGACATCCAACCACCATCATAGAATTATGATTCTCCGACTACTATTTCTCACTTGTGGTCCTCATACCACCATCAACCAATTATAATAATCCGACTAGCATTATCTAATTACAGTCCTCCAATCATTTTTCACACTCGATTACAATATTTTGACCACAATCATCATACTATGATAATTTGACCACTGTAGCTCAACTACAGATCTCTGATTACCATCGCTAACTACGATCCTTCGACTACAATTTATATATATTAAGTTGCATTAACATCTTTCTCAAATAAAATAAAGAACATCATTTATAATCAATAAAAATATAAATAGAATCATTTCAATTCATGATTTTTTTTCCAAATAAAAAACTTGTAAGTACCTGTGATGAATGTTTGTGAAAAATAAAGAAATTAATTTCGCTCTCTGTCACCATAAATATTTTGACATATAAACTAATAAAAGTATATATAATTTCCCCCAAAAAAAAAAGTATATATTATTAAACTATTACATTTTTTTTTGGAAGCTATTACATAATTGAACGTAAGAAATAAATTATAATCATATTTAACTTTTTAAGTAAATGAACAGAATCCACACATTGTTTTGAAAATCGGACCGGACCGGTCAAAATCGGTTTGAACCGCCGGTTGAACCGGTCCTTTTTTTAAAAATCGGCCTGTTCAACTAATAATATATTTAAATATTTTATTTTTATATAAAAATATTAAATTAATATTAAATTAATTTAAATATCATATATTTTATTTAATAATAAGATTCAAAATTTTTATTATATTATATATTAAATTAAATATAAATAATCTAACTCACATGATGCCATAATACCATGAAAACTCTTACACCATTGGTACAAGGAAAATTATATAAACAACACAACTTACAACTTCTAAGTGATGTGGGACTAAACAACTAGTTATTTTTTGTTTCAACATTCAATGATGTGTGCATAAGACTTGTTTGAATGAGAACTTGTTGGGAATTTTTTTTTAGAATATTTAAATAAAAAATCATCATAAATTTTTAAACTTCTTAAATTTATTATTAATTATATTTTTATAATTATTCAAATAAAAATAATTATTTATCATTTTTAAAGTTCTAAAAAATTTTCTAAATGCAAAATTAAATGATAAAAAAATAAAAATCTTAAAAAAATAATATTGTATGACTTTATAAATATAGTTTTATAATATAAAATTTATATATAATTCATATATGTAAATTATGCTTAAAAATATAACATAAAGCAATTATTTATATCAAATATATATTTGTATATAAACTAAATTTTTATTAAATATAAATTAAAATTGAAAATTGAAGATGTTTATATTTAAATTTAAAATTAGTAATTATTTATATTTTTATATATAACATAAATATAATAATTATTTATTTTTAATTTTAAAATTATGTAATATATTATATATGTATGAATTTTATTTATTTTTTAGTCTAAAAATTCTTAGAATTATAAAATTTTTATGAATAAATTATCATTATTATTATGTTAATTTTATTATTTTTAATTATATTATTATTTATTACGTCATCCGGTTCGACCCCGATTCAACCGGTCGAACTGGTCGAACCATGAACCTCTAATTCTTCCGATTCGTTGTCCGATCCGATTTTCACAACCTTTCATCCACACGCTCCAACAAAACCCTACCATAAGAAGCCCAGCAGCAAAATAATGGCGAGCCTCCTTCAATCCATGGACTGTTATTATCAAATAAAATAAAATCAAGCAAAACATGGCTCTGTCCTTTGGCAGTGAGCAGCTCTCCTTTTATCAAAAACCTTATCAGATAGAAAATGGCAAGCTGAAGATGTGCCACACATATCTCCAATGAACCACTAACCTTCTGCCTCCTGTCCCACCAGAAAATTGCTCCTCTTAGAACACAAAACCAATAAATCCTTGGCCTATCTCGTTTCCCTCGCTCTCTCCGTCCCTCCGCTGAAGAAGAAGAGCCCTACTACCGCAAATTCGTGGAGGTAAGCTCCCATCTTCTCGGTGGCAAATCTATAGATTTGATCGGAAGTTCAGTCGTCTGTCTTCTCTGCCGCGAAATTAGGGTTCTTTTCGTACGAAACAATCGAGAAATAACATTTTTGTTTAAATTTTGAGCCCGGGTTATATAGTTTATTGAATTTAGAGATCCAAAATGGACAAAAAATGCGAATTGGTTTCTTCCTCTTAGGTTAGGCTAGAGCTGGTAGTACTTGTGTCTTTATGTTGGTCTTAGGTTGCCAATTAGAAGTAATGGCTTCTCCTGCTTCCCTTGCAACGCTGGGAAGCACGAGGGCTTCGCATTCTTCTCACCTCGAGGCTGCTCCCCTGGTCTTGGGCAATAGAAGAATCCATGTAATTTCAAGGCTTAGTTTCAGTAACTCTGGCCGGAGGCAGCAATGGGTTTTGCATTCTCGTGGTGGTGTCTGTAAGTGCATGGTTACCACAAACTTAATAGATGAGAAGCGGGTTTCCTCTTCCCTTGAATCAGTATATCAAGCTAGTAGTGCTAGTAAAGATGAGGATGCTGATCTAATTCTCAAGGCTGCCCCAAAGCCAGTTTTAAAAGGCAGGCCAAATAGTCCTGCCAATTTTGCAAGCTCTACTACATCATCGAATGGGAAGATTCTTACTGGCAAGAGAATAGAAACTCGGGATGAAGATAGAGAGAAGGTGATAAAGTCATTGGGGGAGGTTTTGGAGAAGGTGGAGAAGCTGGAGACTGGGATGGTTGTTAATACAGTTAAATTGGTTGGGAGTGAGATTAGGAGCAATGCTAAAACAACTGGAATCCCTAAGCCCAATAGGTCTGTTAACACTAACAATGCTACTCAGAAGTCGAAAACAATGAAGAGTGTGTGGCGGAAGGGAAATCCAGTGGCAAATGTACAGAAGATGGTCAAGGAAGTGCCAAGGATTGCTAAAGAAAAAGAGGATGAGGAAAAGGCTTCCCTGGTATCAGAGACAATCAAACAAGAAACTACATCTGTTAAAGCATTCAGACCTCAGAAATCTATGTCAGTGCCTCCCAAACCTGTACCAAAACTGCAAGCAAAGCCTGATGTTGCTCCTCGGTCTGCAAGTCAAACTAATGTACAGAAACCACCCGCTGCAAAAGAAAGAAAACCAATTCTTATTGACAAGTTTGCATCTAAGAAACCGGTTGTTGATCCCATTGCAGAAGCTGTATTAGCACCCACAAAGCCTGTAAAGGGGCCTCCTTCAAAGTTCAAGGAGGAGCGCCGTAAGAAATCTAGTGCTGTTGGGGGTTTGCGTAAAAGATTGGTAAAAGAAGATGTTGATATAACTGAGGAAGATGCTTCGGAGCTTGATGTGCCTATTCCTGGTGCAAGGAAGGGAAGGAAATGGACAAAAGCAAGTCGAAAGGCTGCAAGGCTTGAGGCAGCTAAAGCTTCAGCACCTGTTAAAGTAGAGATTCTTGAGGTTGGGAATGAGGGAATGCCGGCTGAGGAGTTGGCTTACAACCTTGCTGTTAGTGAAGTTGAAATTCTTGGGTATCTGTATTCAAAGGGGATCAAACCTGATGCAGTGCAAATCCTGGACAAAGATATGGTTAAGATGATATGCAAGGAATATGATGTGGAAGTTATTGAAGCTTCTGAGGTTACAGTGCAAGAGATGGCAAAGAAAAAGGAGGTACTTGATGAAGAGGATTTGGAAATGCTGGAAGTAAGGCCTCCGATTATTACAATTTTGGGCCATGTTGATCATGGAAAGGTACTTTTCCACCATCCAGTTGTTCTTGTTCTACAATATCTTGTTTATCATAGTTTAATGCTAAGATGAAATTCGCTCATTTGTTTTTTTGTTTCTTATATTGCATTGACAGACAACTCTTTTGGATTGTATTCGCAAGAGCAAGGTGCTTTTATTTCTTTTTTGCAATTCATGCTTTTATTTTAATGCCAGAGGTTGAATTTCTTGAACTTTTGTTGCTTTCTCTCTAGATTAATTTAACAGAAAGAAAATTACAGGTTGTGGCATCTGAAGCAGGTGGAATCACACAAGGAATTGGAGCATATAAGGTTCAAGTTCCAGTAGATGGAAAACCCCAGTGTTGTGTTTTTCTTGATACACCTGGGCATGAGGTATGCATGCTAACGTATTATATGTTCATTTAGGCTTCGTTTGGGATAGCTTTCTTCTTGCTTCTTAAAGCGATTTTTTAGTACAAAAATTTTAATGTTTATACTAGAAAGCCGCTTTAAGAAGTAGTAAGAAAGCCGTCCCAAAAGGAAACCTTAATCATTTAAACTCTTGACTGTTGTGTTCAGTTTTTCTGGACTTCTGAATCATACATAAACTTTGTAATCCAAGTCTTTATGCTTTTCTAATCATGGGGTTCCATGGTAATAGCACTTCATATGTTAATTGAAATGGAGGAATTAATCTGACCTTTCACAGGCATTCAGTGCAATGAGAGCTCGCGGAGCTCGAGTGACGGACATAACCATCATTGTGGTTGCTGCGGATGATGGGGTTCGGCCCCAGACGAATGAAGCAATAGCTCATTCAAAAGCAGCTGGGGTGCCTATCATAATAGCAATAAACAAGGCATGGAGATGGATTCAAATATGTTGATACCTGTTAATCTAGTATGCTATTTTAATGGCATTCCTGAATCTTAATTACTTTCTTTCTACCTCTCAGATAGACAAGGATGGATCTAATCCGGAAAGAGTTATGCAAGAACTTTCACAGGCGGGCCTTATGCCAGAAGAGTGGGGTGGTGACATCCCAATAGTCAAGGTTGCTTCCCTAATTTTACTGCTTGAGTTTTCATATTTTTTCCTTGCTCTCTCTCTGAAACTTTTTTGGCAGAGCTGATTTATTACTCTTATTTTTTTATCAGATAAGTGCTCTTAACGGTGAGAATGTAGATGAACTATTAGAAACTGTCATGTTAGTTGCTGAGGTATGAGAGACACGTCAACTTATATAGCTGTTTCTTATATCAAAGTAGCCTTTTAACTTTTATCTGTGAAATTTATCTTCCTTCATTCTATTTCAACCTTTATAGATGCAAGAGTTGAAGGCAAATCCTCATAGAAAAGCAAAAGGCACTTGCATAGAGGCCGGTCTGGATAAATCAAGAGGACCTGTTTCAACACTTATTGTGCAAAATGGAACCCTTCGAAGGGGTGATATTATAGTATGTGGTGAAGCTTTTGGAAAGGTTAGTTGTCCTGAACAAGTAGCTCTTTTTGGAAAACTAAAATATAAAGTTGGTTTAGGATTCTGAGGTGAAATTTGTCCTAGTTCGGCATGGTAGTAATAGCATCCGTGTATATTTGACTCTACGAACTTTCCAATGAACAGGTTCGTGCTTTATTTGATGATAGGGGAGGCCGTGTTGATGAAGTTGGACCGTCAATGGCCGTTCAGGTTTGTAATTCCTTTCTTTCCTGTTATGAAAATTTTAAATTGTTTCTAAACTACTAGCCAGCTATATTTACTCGGTAGAAGGAAAGGATTTTCCATATTTTGGAATTTTGTAGGCCTATAAAGCTCTCTGTTAATATATTTATGCATTCTGAATGCAGAGTCTTTTCTTTCTCGAAACATATATCTTATTTATGATAGATTATGTTGATTTTCACTAGTTTCTCATGATTAGCATGTGAAGTAAAATGAGTTTCTTTAGTTAAAATGATGAGTGGCCAGAGTAAAAGTGCACGACTTGACAGCAAAATATAATAATTGCGAATATTATATTGATTATTTATTTTTTAAGCTATGGATCCATATCAAGACTTGTTGTTGGATCCATATCAAGACTGCATGTACTTGATGTTTCATGTTTTATTTCTTGCAGTTGAAAGTCGCTTGTTGAAATTTTTGAATATCTTATGCTCTTAGCCACTATTAAAATAAGAGGATCTTGCCTTCTCAGATTTCCATGATGTTTTGCCGTTGAATGCATTGGCATCTGTCTTTTTTAAAAATTAGAAGAACATGAATATAAGGGCGATGTTTTTTTTTTCCCTCATTTATTCTTTTCTGGCACATGAGAATTTAGGAACATGTACACATAGGATGGCAATTCACATTTTTCTCCGGTATCATGTGGTTCCATGTTATGCTATCATCACATACTTCACAAAAAGTTGAAAGATTATATTTGGTAATTTGGATCACATTAGTAGATTTTTTCCGGATGTAGAATGCCATAATATAAATTATCTTGTGTCCTACTTCTATTTTAAAAAAAAATGGTGATGCTTGCCGACAATGTACAATTATATATATATATATATATATATATATATATATATATATATATATATATATATATAAACTAATATTTGTGGTCTTCGAAAGAGACTTATGCGACAACGAGGGTCATAAAAAGATTGAATCGTACCATCACAAGAGATGTAAATGATCATAGGGCCAAAGAAAGGAAGACTAGTCACACATGTTTATTTTCAAACACTTCATAGAGAGAGGACCCTACTTCCTCAAAGGATAAAAGGACAATTTACTCTGCATTCAACACATAATATTAAATAAGATTTATTTTATTCTAGGTAATCAGGTTTTTCAGGAGTGCAAGCTACCATGATTAATTATATATTAGACAAAGAGTTTAAGAATTATGTTGATTAACGATTAAGAGTGTTCGTTTATTTTCCTTCAAGGTTTGGTACATAAAAAGTCTTCTAAGGATCCCTCTTCCAATGGAAGAAAGGGCTTATATGGCTACTTATGCAAATGGTGATACAATCAAACATACAGAGGTCAACACAATGAAGGTGTAATCATGCATGGCATGTATGTATACTAGATGAACATATGAAGGAACACCATTCAATGAAGTAGATATGTGGGTTTTATGAACTATGACACTATACTGATATTGCTAGTCTTTATCATAAATCTAAAGGGGTTAAACATACTAATGATGTACGACCCATGATCTAATCTAATGCAGACGTTGTGATGGGACTTGCAATATGAAAGCTCACCAAATGTTAAAGATGCCCATGATTTGGATTTACACTCCTATTTGGAAATGATGGCTATATATACCCATCTAGTTGCATAAAATCATGATGTTTAGTCTCTTACCTAAATGCAAGATAGGTTGGCATATAAGAAATGGTCTTACAATATTACTGCTAAAGCAAAGTAGTCGGACCATGAATGAACATGATATGCATAAGTAAATTTGATTTAGTTATCTAATTATAAGGAAGTTATAGAAAATAAATCTAATATGATGACTCACTAGAGTATCCATATGTTTGCATCAATATAAGATTTTACAGACTTTGAAAAGCATACTTTTAATGAACATAGCAAGCAAAAAAATGCTGACTACACACTTATTGTCCATTAAAGTGGCGAAGATTGATTATTTAAAAAAGTTGGCTTTAAGAAAATTAGAAAAGGCATGCATTTAATTTTATAAAGAAGTTTTTCTTATGACTATTTTTAAGTAATGTGGTTATTTAAGATAGAAATTCTAACATCCTAAGAGCTTAACGATGACACAAGTCTTGGCCATCTTTATGCAAAATATATGAAGAAACCTAAGAAAAAAAAATAGTCCTAGTGTGCAATCAAAGTAGACAATCAATCACAATCATATCACAAAAGAATAAATAAATACCAAAAAGGCAGCTAGTATTTGTAATACACTCTAAGAGAGAAAAAAAATGGTTACTGAGCTCTATCATATTATAACTCAGTTTAGAAACTACACATAAAAATAAATGATATGTGGAGTCTTAAAGGTCTTCAATCTATATCGTTATTTAGCTGTTGCCTTCTAAAATAACATACATACCTACCCGACTTTTCTAACCTAAAAAGTATATGAGTAAAGTAAAAATTACAAAACCCCTACAAAATTGATTTTAGTATAGTAAAATGCTCATATATAATCACATAAGGCTTGTCACAAATTAGTGCCAAGGTATATTTTAGCCACCTATTGATCATGCCTACTCAGGGGCTAAGCTTATCATGATAGCACTTATATTTAAAATAAACCATGTATTTATTTAATTTAACCGCCCTTGTTAGGCATGGTCATCTGCAAGGAAGAACAAGATATCTCCATCCTAGCCTTGTAAGGGGAAGTGATCACAGCAATATCACATTAATAATAAACAAACAAACACAAATAAAATATCATATTGAATCATCACATTAGTTCACATTATGCATAAGAAGAAAATTCCTATTTAAATCATAATCCTAGAATGCCTAAAAGATGTGTCTATCATTGCACCTGAGATATGCTAAGCTAGCGAGGGTATCAATTTAATCAAATATGTGATATTCAAGTTGTAGGTTTGATTGAAAAATATTTAAATTTATGAGTTATGTGTGACTTCAACTTAAATTATTAATATTTTATGCTCATTTATTACATACTTTAACTTGCCTAAATATAATGAACATGACGCATGCTGAAGTTGGACGTGCCATTATAGGGGTCTTAAAAATTATTTCCTAAAAGAGAGCAACAACTTTGGTGTTCCAAGTAAAGATATGTCTGGATCACCTAAACTCTGCTAAGCAAAGTGATAGGAATTAGATGTAATTTCAACCAAAATCGGTGAACAACAATAAGAAATTATGAAGAAGAACATACCAAGACTCTTTTTATTGCAAGATATATGAAAGAAAGTAGCAAATATATAGTTGGATCGTTAATTGGAGAGGAAAATCCGGCTCTCCCAAATCCTTAGCCATCAGCTAGAGCACTCACAAGTCACAACCTAAGAAATTCTAATTTCAGCAAAAACAAGCATAAAACTCAACCCTAGGATAAAGAATCTACTTAAAGCAAATAATAACAAAGCCAAATTCCAAACCATCCCTCCCCAAATTGCTCTTCCCTCTGAACTTCTGCCTGGCGTAAGCCTTGTTCGGACCGGTCCATCACAAAAGTTAGAATTAAAGAATATAAAGCTCCACCAAAGGAACTTAAGGTCATTAGCAAGGATTATGACCATCTAAATTTTTCTGAGATTTTCTATTAGCTAGTCTATGGGTTAAGTGGACTATTGGATCTCTTATGATCAAGAGTTGCTAAAACTAGTTTATAGGAAGATCTCTAATTTGCTTAAACTTATCTAAAGAGAAGGCTAGAGCCACATAGGAAAGTCATTGGATAGTTCAAATATCATATGAGATTATAAACCACTGGACAAGGCCTATGATCACCTAGGACTAAGTTGATGGGAGGCATGCTAAGTCATCCAGGGTCCACTATGGGGAGCTAAGTTCAAAATCGGTAAAAGGAAAATTGATGACTAAGGTAAGCAGCTTTCAAAATCAGGATTTTATTAGTTTAACAAGAACAAAGGGAGTTAAGTTTCGAGTGTTTTTATTTAAAAAACCATTTTTAAGCATATCTTTGTGTTTCTTAACAACTTTAAGAAAATTTTAAAATTTTTAGGTGTATAAATCCGTGTACATAATGCTCGGTGTCATGATATGGCACAAGTAGTTAGCCTACTAATAAGCGATAATGGAGCCTAAAGATTCTATGGCTTATAACATAAAGGTAGATTTGGACTATTAAGGCCCAAATCACATGTGCAAGTCGCCAACTATCAAAAGGGGCCACTATGACCCATGGGATGAGAGTGGAATATATGAAGTTTTGCCCTACCATAACTATATATGGGTGAAAAGTAAGATAATAGTCAAGGTGTAATGTGTGCACCCATCGTAGCAAACAAAGATGAGGTATATAAAATACAATAAATTATATCTCAGCTGGGGCTATGACTTAAGTTACTAGATTGAGTAGCATACCTAGGCTTGTGCGCACGCCTCAAAGAACCAAGGGGACCTTACTCGAGGTCTGGGGAACTATAGTTCAACTACCAAGACATGGACACAAGTTTCTCATAATTAACAAGAAAGAGCATCTATAAGAATAGTTATGTGAATGAGCAATGTAAATAATCATCATGATGAAGTTATCATGCCATGCAATGCATGTTGTCAAAGTTGACACAAAATGATGCCTGAAAATCACATAAGGCTTCATGAAGATAGTATGGCAATAAAAGTCAAGGCTTATGAACAAAATGTGGGTTCACATGTGTTGAATGAAGAATGATCATATGATGTTTTATATGGGATCATCATAAAAGGAGTTTCATCTGTTGAATAGTCTTTGCATATACAATCTATGGCTTGCCAATGATATTGAGGCATTTTCTCTAATAAATGGCATTCAACTTGATTTAAGATTATGTATATCTAGCATGCCATACTCAAGTAATGAGAAATATATGCCCAATAATTTGGGCTTAATGCCATGTCAATATGAGATCATGACATGTTTCTCGTATGCAAAAGATGCAAATAAGTAAAATAAAATTTTGGTCAGAACTTTTCACGAGAAGTTTAGCTTCTAAGTAGTTTGGATGATCAAAATCAGAAACTATGTGGCTTATTTTAATATAAATTTGAGATCAATATACATATGCAATATGTATGAAGGGTAATCAAAAGAATCCTATTAAGGAGAATGCTTACTATTTGGTCAAATTTAATGTGCAGGATGAGTCAGTGTTGTCAGTTGTATAAATAATATCAAGCCATCGTGATTTGAATATGAATCTTAGGTGAGAATCTAGGCATTTGAATATGAAAATATTTCTCTTATGCCAAAGATGCATGCAAGTAAAAATAAAAAATTTGTTGGGACTTTTCATGAGAAGTTTAGCTGATCAAAATAAGAGACTATGAATCTTATTTTAATAAAAATTTGGGTTCAACATGCATATGAAATATATATGAAAGGATCAAACTTATTAAAACAATCCCATTAAGGAGACATACTAATTGAGTTGATCAAACTTAATATGCAAGATGAGTCAGAGTTGCCAGCTTTTTAAATAATATCAAGCCACCGTTATTTGAATATGAATATTATATGAGAATCTAGGCATTAAATCTCAAACTGTTGGCTCTTAAAACCCAGTACGTTAAATCTCCTTGTTCATGTACATATTTTATCCAAACAAGGAATTAAATAAAAGAAATTACTGTATTTTATCTTTTTCCCATTAAAAAAGCTTAGAAATGCTTTTTTGGAAAATAGTTGCTTTAGATAGCTTCAATTAAGGGCAAAAGAAAGAGAGAGAATAAGTACTATGTATTTATAATTATATAATATGAGCATATTTCAATAAATTAATTAATCATATTATATATATATATATATATATATATATATATATATAATAATAATAATAATAACTTAATCTCTCACTTAGATCAAATAAGCCAAATTTGGATGCAGATAGGCCCAGTCTAACTGTCTCGATAATTCGAACTCCCTTGCACAATTCATTTTGTGAGAAGAATCCTTTATCAAAGAGTTTACATAGGTGAAAATTTCATACAAATGGAACTTTGCACCCACAAAACCATGTGAAAATTTTGGCAATCGTCAGTTGCCCTCTTCGTGTGTGCATCCCCAAATGTGATGACGAACGCGGTGCAAGTCACATAATCCAAACCCTAGTATGACAGTTTGGGGTGACCACAAATGATTCGACCTACGCGCGGCAGTGTACGAAATGCATGAATCAAAGTCTATCAATGGTTCTCAAGGACAATGATGACCGCAATCAATGAAGGACCATTTTATGATGTGCATAGATGAGTCTAAGGAAGGTCTGTGCCAAAATGAGGTCAATGATAACTAATTTGTGTTTTATATGGCGATATTTCTCTCCCCACTTCGTTATACATTTTTTTGAATGCTGCTCAGCCAAGTTTTGATTACGTGCTGTGTTGCTCTGTGCCTGTGGTACTCTTCATGGGAGGCTAGTTTGTTTAAAAAAGAAAAGTTAACACCTTAATAATCAAAGGCGTAGAGGTTCAACAGCGTGTTTACATTGCAAAAGTTTGTATTTCGAATGTTTTTCCCTATGAACAGTTTTTTTTATTCGGCATTTGCTAATTATCAAGTTATCTTCTGATTTTTGCTTTGTGCTTCCCTGATTGGGTCACTGCCCTCTAGGTTATTGGCCTCAGTGATGTTCCTATAGCTGGTGATGAATTTGAGGTTGTTGATTCCCTTGATTTGGCACGGCAAAGGGCCGAGGCTTGTTCAGAATCTCTGCGGGTGTCGCGGATATCTGCTAAAGCTGGGGAGACAAAGCTTACTCTATCTTCCTTAGCTTCTGCTATTTCACTGGGGAAGCAGTCTGGAGTCGATCGGCATCAGCTGAATATTGTCCTGAAGGTTGATGTCCAGGTAACTTATCATCAACATTTTGCTTGCATAACAGCTTTTTGACTTGATTTTATGTAAACAGCATTTTAAACTCATAAATTAAAATATTGTCTCAAACGAACTAATAACTTGGGGTGTAAACGAGTCGAGTTTATAACTTGGGGTGTAAACGAGTCGAGTTTAAGCTTATTGAGCTCGACTCGTTAGTTGGAAAGTGAGCTCGAACTCGAGCTTGTCTCACTGTAAACGAGCTCGAGCCGGCTCGCAAGCCATGGGTGGGAATTTTAAAAAATTAGGCGGTATTATTAAAACTTTAGCGGGAGTTTTAAAACTTAGTTAAAATTTAGAAAAAAAGATGAAATGTTTAACATTTAAATAAAACTTAGGTGGTTTTTATTATTTTTTTTAATATTTAAATTTAATATATAAAATGAAGTTATTTAAAAAATATGAATATTTATTCGAGCCGACTCACGAGCTCACGAGCCGAGCTGACTTGAGCTCGATAAGCTCGGCTCGCGAACCCATAAACAAGTTGAGCTCACGAGCCGGCTTGGCTCACTTACACCGCTACTAATAACATCCACCCTCGTCAATGATAGGGCTCAATTGAAGCAATCAGACATGCCATTCAAGTGCTTCCACAGGATAATGTCACTTTGAAATTCCTTCTCCAAGCACCAGGAGATGTAAGCACAAGTGATATCGATCTTGCTGTTGCTGCTGAGGCTATTATATTTGGCTTCAATGTTAAAGCACCAGGGTCAGTTAAGAGCTATGCTGACAAAAAGAACATTGAGATTCGATTGTACAGAGTTATCTATGACCTCCTTGATGATATGCGCAATGCAATGGAAGGTCTTCTTGAGCCTGTTGAGGTGAGTAGCTTTCTTAATTCATTAACTGGGTTTTGTGGCTCACTTCAATGCAGCTCCATTGAATAATTATGTTCTGTTAATTTTTATAGGAACAAATGCCGATTGGAATAGCAGAAGTTAGAGCCAGTTTTAGCAGTGGAAGTGGTCGAGTGGCTGGATGCATGGTAACTGAAGGAAAGCTGGTGAAAGAGTGCGGTCTTCGAGTTGTTCGAAAGGGCAAGACAATTCACACTGGAACAATTGGTTCTCTAAGGCGAGTAAAGGAAGAAGTGAAGGAGGTATGTCCTAAAATATTATTTTAATTCGTTCATTGATGTTTTACTGGGTGCATTAAAATATTGCTAGCAAGAAAAAGGTAACTAATGATTTAGAGTAGGGTTTATGTTTAAATGCATATTATTTGTCATTTAACAATAATCACTCACTTGGGCTTTGTTTGAAACAGCTTTTTGGCTACTTTGTGATAAGAAAAGTAGCAGTAAAAAAATATTGTGTTTGGAAGATCACAGCTTTTCCAAAATTTTGACTTTAAAAATCTGTTTTTGAAAAAAACAATTTTTAATTTGTGGTTGAAAAAGGAGCTTTACAAAGCAAAAAAATAGAAAAGCAGAAGATGCCCCAAATAAAGTCTCAAAAGGCTTGACCCTATCGTTTTATTTATTTTGTGCTCTTGAAATAAATGATTTGAAGGTAGCCAATTATTAAAAATGAATGCTGATAGATCTTTGTTCTTTTTGTAAAGATGGTTGTAAAGCTTTTTTGAGGAGAGCATGGGTCTATTTGAGATAGCTATCTAGTTGCTTTGCTTTTCAGACAACAATTATAATTTCGTATGACTAGTGCATTCTCGTTGTTTTTCAAAAATTTCTTGATGGAAAGTTATCTTTTGCAATCATAGTAGATAAGTGATAGGAAACACTTGGATTTCCAAGTGTTTTTCACCAAAACCCAATAGATTCAAGAGAGAAACTGTTGTCCTCACAGTAAAAACAGCAAAAATACCGTCGAAAATGGGAAAAATGACAGAAAACGTAGGGAAAAACACTTGCAAACGATTGTATTCCCCTATATGATGCAAGAAACAAGCAAGATAACTTTCCTTCGATTCGAGAGGAAGGAAATAACTCTCCTAATCTCTAGCCGTCGTCTAGAGCCCAAAACAAGAAACCCACAAGAACTCAAGAAACTTCAAATGCAAGATAACCCTAATCCCTCCCTTCCTCCTCTATTTAAACAATAAAGGAGTTTTACAAAAGTCCTAACTACCCTTATTATTTAAATTTTTCCTCAAAAAAAAAAAAAACTCTTAAACCGCCCCGTCCAAAGCCCACGCCCATCCCGCCTGGTTCCGTTGCGTAAACACCCGGACCGGTCCAGGGTGGACCGGTCCAGCCGGTTCAAGTGCCGGCTTAACATTATTCCCCTCCCAAAGTACCACCTTGTCCTCAAGGTGGAAAGCTGAAAACTGCTCTGCAATCCTCTCCTGTGGCTCCCAAGTAGCCTCATAGTCTGGGAGGCCGCTCCACCTAATCTTCACCTCCTTTTCCCCCTTCTCGTTGCTGCGCACTCCTTCTACAGCCAAAGGTTCTACTGTCACTTCCATATCTTCACTCAATGTGCTGGGCAGATCTGGGCTGACCGCATGCTCCCCCACCACTCTCCTCAACTGTGAAACATGAAAAACGGAGTGTATCCTGGCTGTTGGAGGAAGCCTTAATCTATAAGCCACCTCTCCAATCTTATCCTCCACTTCAAAAGGGCCAAAATATCTTGCTGTCAGCTTCTCGTTTCTCCTTTGGGCTATAGTTCTCTGTCGGTATGGTCTGAGCTTCAAGTAGACCTTGTCCCCCACTGCAAACTGTATATCTCTCCTTTTGCCATCCGCCTGTTTCTTCATAAGTTGTTGGGCTCTAAGTAAATGCCTCTTGAGCTCTTCCAATACTTGATCTCTCTCCTTTAAATGCTGATCCACTGCAGATACTGGAGTACTTTTATGGTTGTAGTGTATCAAATGTGGGGGGTCCCTCCCATATAATACCTTAAAAGGTGTCATCTTGGTCGATGAGTGAAAAGAAGTATTGTACCAGTATTCTGCCCAAGCCAGCCATTTAGCCCATTGCTTTGGTGTTTCAGACACAAAACACCTCAAATATGTCTCCACGCTCCTATTCACCACCTCTGTCTGTCCGTCAGTCTGTGGATGATAGGATGTGCTCCTCTTCAGTACTGTTCCCTACATCCTGAATAGCTCCCTCCAGAAATGGCTCAGGAACACCTTGTCCCTATCAGAAATGATGGACTCTGGTACCCCATGCAGGCGGACTACCTCCCTCACAAATGCTGCTGCTACAGATACTGCTGTGTAAGGGTGTCTCAAAGGAATGAAATGAGCATATTTGCTCAGCCTGTCGACCACTACAAGTATAACTGTGTAACCTTTAGATTTTGGGAGCCCATCAATGAAATCTATAGTAATTTCCTCCCAAACCTTCTCTGGTAGGGCCAAAGGCTGTAATAATCCCCCCGGTGCCATCGTCAAGTACTTATTTCGCTGGCAGATATCACACTTCGCCACCATTTCCTCTACATCCTTCCTCATCCCCTTCCAGTACAATTCAGCAGCTAACCGGCTATAAGTTTTTTGTACTCCTGAATGCCCTCCTATGGCACTCCCATGAAACTCCTGTAACAGCTGGGGAATGTGGATAGAAGATCTTGGAATCACACTCCTTCCCTGATAGTACAGTCTCTCTCCCATCACTGAGTAACCTGAGTGGCTGTTCCCATCTGATAATATATCTTTTTTGATTTTCCTTAGCTCCTCATTCTGAATGCTCTCTTCTTTGATGGCTCCCCAATCCATCAGCACTGGTACGGATACACCAATCCCCTGGAGCTCCCCCATACAGCGTGATAAGGCATCCGCTGCCTTATTCTCTAGTCCCGATCGGTAGTGGATCTCAAAGTCATAGCCCAGCAGCTTGGATAACCACCTTTGGTGCTCCTATGTGACCATCCTTTGCTCTAATAAGTACTTCAGGCTCCTCTGATCCGTTCTGACAATAAAGTGCCTGCCCAGTAAATAAGGTCTCCACTTCTGAATGGCCAGTACAATAGCCATCAGCTCTCTCTCGTAGACCGACTTCAGTCTAGCCCGGGACGACAGTACCTGACTGAAATAAGCTATGGGCCTGTGACTCTGCATCAACACTGCTCCAAGTCCGTAGCCTGAAGCATCTGTCTCCACTATAAACACCTGGTTGAAGTCCGGCAGAGCGAGCACTGGCACCGTGGTCATGGCCTTCTTCAGCTTCTCAAAAGCCTCTGAAGCTGCTTCTCCCCATAGAAAGTTGTCTTTCTTCAACTGCTCGGTCAGTGGCCATGCTATGGTGCTATATCTCCTAACGAACCTCCTATAGTAACCTGTCAATCCCAAGAATCCTCTGAGCCCTTTCAATGTCTTGGGTTTCGGCCATGCCAGCATTGCCTCAATCTTGGACTGATCGGCCGCCACTCCCTCCTGGGATATCACGTGCCCAAGATACTCCACCCGTGCCTGAGCGAAGTCACACTTCTTGAAATTGGCCTTCAGCTGGTGCTCCCTCAGCACACTCAACACCACTCTCAGGTGCTCTAGGTGTTCCTCCTCAGTCATGCTATCATCAAAAAATACCAACACAAACCTGCGGAGGTGTGGCTTGAAGATCCGGTTCATCAAGGCCTGGAATGTGGCAGGTGCGTTGGTGAGGCCAAAAGGCATCACCAGAAACTCGTAATGACCCTCATGAGTCCTGAAGGCCGTCTTCTGCACATCTCCCTTCCTCATCCTGATCTGGTGGTAGCCCGACTTCAGATCAACTTTGGTGAACAAAGCTGCTCCATGTAACTCATCCATCAACTCGTCAATCACAGGTATAGGAAACTTATCAGGCACAGTTTCCTTGTTGAGAGCTCTGTAATCTACACAAAACCTCCAACTCCCATCCTTTTTCTTCACAAGTAGAACCGGACTGGAGAAAGGACTCACACTGGGCTGAATTATCCCTCCTTCTAGCATTTCTCCCACCAGCTTTTCGATCTCATCTTTCTGCACCTGAGGGTATCTGTAAGGTCTCACACTGATAGGAGATACTCCCTCTTTCAGGATAATCTGGTGTTCATGCTCTCTATCGGGTGGTAGTCCCACCGGAGGTTGGAACACATCCTCAAATTCATGTATAGGAGGCTGAACCAATGTGGGAAATATCTTCTCCTCCCTCTCCTCCTGCTCCTCCAAGCTCTGTAGCTCTACCAGGAATCCTCCCCCCCCCCCCCCCCCCTCATGGATGATTTTCACCATAGATCGGAGTGACACTCCAGTTCTGGTCAATCCTGGTTCCCCTTTTAGCTTCACCTTCTTCCCCTCTACAGTCAGCTCCATCACCATGGTTCCCCAGTTCACCTTGGTTTCACCCAAGGTCTGTAGCCACTTCATGCACAAAATGACATCTGTGCTACCCAATTTTAGGGGTAGGAAGTCCTCTATCACCCTGATCTCTTGCAGCCTCATCTCCACCCCTTTGCAAATCCCAGTACTAGACTCAATCTTCCCTGTCCCCATCATTACCCCATAACTACCAGTCTCAGTAGGCTCCATCCCTAGCTCCTCCGCCAACTGGGTGGATATGAAATTGTGGGTTGCCCCACTATCAATCAGAACACTACACTACTTCCCTCCCAAGTTTCTTCCCCTTCACCTTCATCGTATGGCTAGGAGTAAATCTCATTACTGAATTGAGGGATACCTCGGCTACCTCCAACTGGGTCTCATGCTGCTCCTCATTAGATTCATCGCTATCTTCAGGCGCCTCGTCTATGTAGACGGTGAGAGCCCGAAGAGAGCGCCCTGCATCGGTGCCCGGGAACAAACTTCTCCTCGCATCTGAAACAAAGACCCTTAGCCCTCTTCTCCTGCATCTCCTCGTCAGTCAATTTCTTGAAGCTTCCAGCAGATCTGGTCACCCCACTCTTCTCCTTTCCACTCTCTCTAGGGACATTAGGGCTTGCCCCTTTTGGAGCCAAGTAAGTGGTAGTGGTCCTGGTGGGACCTCCTGAGTGGCTGTTCCTCCCAATTTCGGGCATTGGTTTTCTGGTTTTCTCTACCAACTGAGCAAGTTCCATTGCCTCCCTTAGGTCTCTTGGTCTCATGACCTTCACAGCATCTCTAATTTCCGGTTTGAGGCCCTTCATAAAATTTCCCCCAATGTACTGTTTGACAATCCTTCCATATCTCCCACCAGACTCTCAAATTTCTTCCTGTATTCCTCCACTGTTCCCTCTTGAGTAGGGCATAAAATTGTTCAGAGATCTCCCATGGGCTGCCCCCCTCTGGATCTCTCTCTGATCGCCACCTTAAACTCTCTCCAGGATCTAACCGGTTTCCACTTATCCATGTACTTGAACCATGCAAATGCCGCCCCCTCCAAGCATATACTCGCGGCTATCAATCTTTCCTCCTCCATCAGGCCATTTACTGCAAAATATCTCTCCACCTTGTGGATCCAATCATCCACATTTCCCTCTTCGAATACCAGCATTTTTAATTTCCTGGCTCTAGTGTCCACCCCGTATGCCCTATTTCCTCCGTGGCCTCCTCTGTCCCAAACTATGGGATCTTCCCAAGTTCCTCTCTCTCCATATCGGGGCTCATCCTCCCCTTCTTGGCCGCCGGTAGCCCTCTTCCCCTCGTGCCCCGCCCTGATGGTTATAGGCCTCCCATGGCCTATCCAATGGATCTGGCCTTCGACGTCGCCAATCATCTTCTCTTCCCTCCCTGAAGTCTCTCTCCTTCTGTCCTGTTCTTCCCGTCTGATGGATTCCCGATGAGGCATCCTTCCGTTGCTGTTGAGCAGTTCCACTTCCTCTTCTTCCTCTAGATTCACTTTCTCTTTGCCTTTGCTATCACTACCTTCTCCTCTTTCCTCCGCTGTCGCTGCCTTTGCTTGTCCTTCCAATAACTTTTTCATCATCTCTTCCAATACCCTGAATTTCCCTTCTACATTCTCGCTTAATGTCGCCATTTTTTCCTCCAGATCCGCTTTATATTGACCCATCTCGGTCTCCAAGACTTCTACCCTCTTCGAAGCCATGAAAACCCACTAGATGCCTCCGGATCGTTCTCCAAACAGTGAAAATCTGCAGCGAAATAGTGGAAAAAACAGCCCTCCAACTCCCGGACCTTGCTCTGATACCAATTTGATAGGAAACACTTGGATTTCCAAGTGTTTCTCACCAAAACCCAATAGATTCAAGAGAGAAACTGCTGTCCTCACAGTAAAAACAGCAAAAATACCGTCGAAAATGGGAAAAATGACAGAAAACGTAGGGAAAAACACTTGCAAACGATTGTATTCCCCTATATGATGCAAGAAACAAGCAAGATAACTTTCCTTCGATTCGAGAGGAAGGAAATAACTCTCCTAATCTCTAGCCGTCATCTAGAGCCCAAAACAAGAAACCCACAAGAACTCAAGAAACTTCAAATGCAAGATAACCCTAATCCCTCCATTCCTCCTCTATTTAAACAATAAAGGAGTTTTACAAAAAGTCCTA
The DNA here is from genome assembly GCA_019514585.1 of Dendrobium officinale. NCBI lineage: Eukaryota > Viridiplantae > Streptophyta > Magnoliopsida > Asparagales > Orchidaceae > Dendrobium > Dendrobium officinale. The sequence continues at coordinate 465,373 of JACXSL010001516.1, read as the reverse complement.
ACTACCCTTATTATTTAAATTTTTCCTCAAAAAAAAAAAAACTCTTAAACCGCCTCGTCCAAAGCCCGCGCCCGCGCCCATCCCACCTGGTTCCGTCGCGTGAACACCCGGACCGGTCCAGAGCGGACCGGTCCAGCCGGTTCAAGTGCCGGCTTAACAATAAGTTATTTTTCTCCCAACAGCTTCACAACCAATTTTATAAACTGATACATCTATCCTAGTCATAGCTGAATTTTTTTGAAAGTTGCTATAAAAAATAACTTTCTAGCCTAGAAATTTTTAAAAAGCAGTAGCCAAGCAGACCTTTGATAATGATTTAAAAAGCAAAACAGTAAGAAAGTTGTCCCAAATAAACATTTAAGTTTAATGAAATTTGCTATGGAAAAAAACTGACCATTAGGAAGAACATTATTCATGAGCTATGATGAGATTAGTGTTGAGAATATTTCACTGTTATTTTCGTATCTTTAGCTGTTGCAACTCGGATCTCTCTCTCTCTCTCTCTCTCTCTCTCTCTCTCTCTCAGCTAGCCATAGCCAAACAGTTTAACATTGTAAACTGCCAATCTGTTTTAATCTCATATGTACCATTATGATTAGCATGTTTATTATTATTATTGTCTTCCTCGGCTGATCCAGAACTAGTAAAGTGCTAATAGCAATTCCTTACTCTTTATCTCCCACAACCTTCTTCCAGGTTGGTGCTGGGCTAGAATGTGGCGCTGGTGTGGATGATTTCTCAGATTGGGAAGTCGGAGATGTCATCGAAGCCTTTGAAACAATCAAGAAAAGGCGAACACTTGAAGAAGCATCTGCTTCAGTTACAGCTGCATTGGCCGGTGCTGGTCTCCATCGCTGAGAATGTAGAAGAAGACCGCGAAATGATGCTGGCTCTGAAATTCGGCTATGGTCTAGTCCTGCGTTGCAGACACCTCAGCTTAGGCTTCTGGTATCCATACAGTGCTAGTGCCTTCAACTGCCATTGATAATCAAGCCTGAGCTTGGCTTGATAGTATAATTCAAAATCAATCTCAAAGTTTTTTTTGGCTCATCTTACGTGTGTTCATGTAAATAAAATAATTCAGTCTGGGCTATCATCTTTCTTGTGTTTTATTTGTGTAGCGCCATTCATTTATCCCACACTGTAACAGATACTCATCTTACAATTTCTTGACAGTAATACTTCTCTACAATATATGGTACTAAGCTAATCCTGTCTTTGATTATCCTAAATCATGCTGCGCAGTGTTTGCAATTTAGAAGAAAAGTGATGGAAAATTCTTATTAGTAGGTATATGATAAATAGTCGTTCTTCATAAAATTCTTACATGTTTTAAATTCCAAGCATTATGATATTATTATAGAAAATTATTGTAAATCTTGAAATTATTAGTAGAGCCCTTTATGGAATTCTATTATACAATTTACTGTTATTATAATAATAATGTTAGTTGTTTATAGCAAACTCTTGTGAGAATATCATGATTTTAATAAATCTGGCTGAATTTTAAGAAATCTGTTTTATAACCTTCATTTATAAACTAAATAAACTATGGTTTGTTTATGAGTTTTTGAAATTATTATTATGTTTACAAAAATATCATATTATAAAGAGCTTTATACAAATCTTACAACGATTTATGATTCATGTAAATGAAAGAATTAAGATTTTATTTTATTTATATTTGTGATTTTAGTTTGACTTTGTATATTGTTTTGATGAAATTGATTTTTTGGAAAGAAATTGAAATGCATATGCATTTATCACATGTATTTAATATTATATATATGAATAATATTTTCATTAGCACTGCTCGATCTCTTGCAATTCGTCGTTCATGTGTATGCTCTGTGAGAGATTATTATGTGCAGAGACCAGACACAGAGAACCGTCTGAATTTATTTCTGTGAATAGTAAAAGTCCAGCTTATTTCGTTTTTACTGTTCACAGAGACAAACCGGATGGTTCTCTGTGTCCAACCTCCGCATGTAATAATTTCTCGTGTTGTGCAGACTTAGTTGTGACATGAACTAAGATCCCCCGATCCTTAATTGAGAATATTATCAAGTAGAGTACATAATAAGTAATTGAATATGGGGATCATGTCATAAAAGATCTTGACCCCTTTTTTGGGATATTTAGGCTAATTAGGACAAATTCACACAAATAACACATACGCAGGATTGGAACCCAAGATCTATTTGTTGGTTAGCATAGCCAAAGCTTCTAACCAACAAACCATGATGAGATGTGTCTTAACCTCTTAACTACTTAAATTTTTTATGATGTTGTTTATTATTCAAAAAAAAAAAAAAATCTTATAACATATTTTCAATCTATCTTTCATTGTTTCTCATTGGTTTGTGTTAAATTTTGTTGGTCATTGTTGCCTACTAATCATTATTTTAAAATTGAGATATGATAACCACTGTTTATCCTAGAACTTGATATCCATTACTAAGCATTGACAAATGTGACGATTTTAGCATAATATAATATATTCTATCAATGATATATATATATATATATATATATTGAAATGGAGGTATCTATCGACTGTCACCTCAAAGAAAGAGCTTGGCGGAATCTAGTGAGGCCACCCACCTACATCGAGCCCACCCACACTTGCTTTGTCTCACTGAAGAGGCGAGACCGTAATAGAGGGGATTCGAGCCCGGGATGGGGGTTCCCAACCGTGCTCACCCACGAACCACCCTAAGCCTAGGTGTGTATTCATAGATTTTTTTTTTTATTACAGCACACTTTTCTTCACTTGATGCATTGCTCAAAGCTTGAATATCATGAAAATAGTGTTTTCTCTTTTTACATGTGTTGCGGGCTAGAATATACGCGGCGATAGAGTTTTATTCGTTCGTCTTAGCGTTATACGGATATCCAGCTCACACAAGATTTTTTACGTGGAAACCCCTTGAAAGGGGAAAAATCACAGGGCCTAGCCCAGTTGAAAAAGATTTCACTAGAACTTGAGCTGGTTACAATGGGCTGACTCGTCTCTAAGGACGATCAGATTACAAGTAGCAATTGTACAATAAAAATTCGGGTGAAGAGATGATCTGATAGAGCTTCGGGCCTCAGAGGATGGTCTGCCAGAAATTCGTGTTGCAAATCTATTTTTTTCATGGCTTAGGTTTTGATGATTGACAAACACTACTTCTCTTGGACTACTTGTTGCTTCTAACTTTTCAGGAATCGAAGACCGGACGATCATGAAGAAGCCAAGTTCAAGATTGCGTAGGTTTAGGGTTGAGTCAGTCTGTAATTTTATTTTTTCACCTTTTGAGTATACTTGTAATGGCCAAAAAGACTGATACTAAGTAACCCTTCACACACACACTTGAGAGACTTAGAATTTCTATTTTTACCCACATCGGCCAGGCCGATTTTTATATCGTCCTGGACGATCGGTTTTAAAAACAGAAAGTCTAATTAAGGATTCTTAATTAAGGCAGCCGACATTAACCTATCGGCATGGACGATACGTGTATCGGCCAGGACGATAAGCTCAAAATAGAAAGAGATAGCCGCCTTAGACAGTTTAGGCATACTGTATTTTAAATTATCGGCCAGGACGATTCCCGGATCGGCCTGAACGAAATTACCAAATTATGCCTTAATTGATCAGGAAATCAAGGGAGTAATTAAGGATGATTGATACGATCCGATCGGCCAGGACTATCGTGAGATCGGCCTGGACGAGCAAGCCAAATTTCAATCGGCCAGGACTGTTCCCAGGGCTGTGCTCAGGACGATTTACCTCTGATTTGAACTAATCGGCCATGACGATCGTGAGATCGGCCTGGACGATAAAGCCAAATTTCAATCGTCCAGGACTGTTCCCAGGGCTGTGCTCTGGCCGATCTTCCTTGATTTGTACTAATCGGCCAGGCCGATGTCCATATCGGCCGGGACGATAAAGTCGGCTACTTGCAATTAATGAGCTCCTCTTGAGCTCTTCTATTTAAAGAGCTCTTCTTCAATTTTTTTGAGAACCTTTTGGCTGCTGCCTTGCCCTGAGAAGACCTTGAGGAGAGAAAGAGAGAGAGGGAGAGAGAGAGGATCTTGTGAGGGGGAGCTTGTGAGGGGATTCACAAAGGTTGCTCAAGGATCGCTCTGCTTGTCTTTCGTCTGGAGTTTCTCGTCCGTGGAAGGGTCGGTAGAGGTAAGGAGTTTGCTTTTGGTTGTGGTTCTCTGCCAGCTTCAGGAGGAAGCAAAAGGAGGTGGGTTCTCTGCCTTACCGGGGTGGCAAAAAGGAGTTTCTTGTGAGAGCTTCTCCGCCTAGCTGTGGGGGCTAAAGGAGAGTCACGTTTTGTAGTGCAATACTTGGAGGGTGCCTCCAAGGAGTGGACGTAGGTCGAGTCGACCGAACCACTATAAATTTCTGTGTTCTTTTTCTTGCTTCCGCACTTTTAAATTCCGTATTTATTTTTGTGGTGTGATTTTCTTTCTTTGTCTTAAGAATTTTTTAAATACCAATTCACCCCCTTCTTGGTTAGCTTGGGACTAAGTTCATAGGGCTTAACATCCCGAACGAACTTTCAATTCGGGCCTTAGATGAGGACCTGGCGAAGATGAGGGCCTCGGGTGGAGGTCTAACGAAGGTGAGGGGTTCTGACGGCGTTCTGACAAAAGTGAAGGCCTTAAGTGGTGGTCCGGCCGAACAACGACGTTAGATGGTGGTTCGGCGGAGCACAGGGCGTCAGGCGGTGGCCCGGCGGAGCACAGGGCATCAGATGGTGGTCTGGTGGAGCAACGACATTAAGCAGTGGTTCGGTGAAGCACAGGGTGTCAGGTGGTGGTCCGGCAGAGCGACGACGTTCGGAGGTGTTCCGACGGAGCACAGGGCGTCAGGTAGTGGTCTGGCGGAGCGACTGCGTTCAGAGGTGGTCCGACGGAGCACAGGGCGTCAGGTGGTGGTCCGATAGAGCAACGACGTTAGGCGGTGGTCCGGCGGACGTCCGGCATTGGTGGAGAAACGGTGGTTCGTCGGAACTCCGTCGGTGGTCCGGCGAAACTCTAGCGGTGGTTGAGGAGGCTAGGAAGCAAGAGCGATTTCTGATCTCTCTCTTTTTTCCTTAGGCTCAGGGGTGCTCTTTCAAGAGGAGAGGGAGCTCTATTTATAGATTTTGGGAATGGCATGTCCAGAAATAGGTGGAGGATCAAGGGTAAGTTGGGAGTGGTTGAATGGACGGCCGATCTTGAATCCCTTGATCATGAACCGTTCGATGGATATTTGAATGTCGTAGTGATGTCAGAATTAGTGATCTTGGGCTCGTTGGATTTGTCTTGTCGAGCCGTTTGGTAATCCAAGTTGTGGTTTGAACCTTCCAACAATGCTTCGGTTCCTTGATTTGGACCCATTTGGGCTCGGATTGGGTCGAATTTGGTGTCGTTGGGTTCGTATTTTCGAGACGCTCAGTTCAACTGTAAAGTTGCTTAAATCGGAGTTCATATGCTCCTAATTTTAATTTTGGAAGTTTCCAACTTGATTTTGCTTTGAGATTCGTGCCCGATCAAGATAATTTTCGGATGATGTATCAACATGGAGTATTTGCAACATTGTATTGTTGTATGAGAGTTCTACTGAACTCTTGAGAGAATTTATGGGCACTAGAGAGGACTGATGCTGATGTGTTCTTTGAATACATTCTAAGAGGACTTTCTTAATAGCATTAGTTATTGAAATATCTTATTACTACAAGAAAAATAATTGATCACCAACAAAGTTTTACAGTGGACACCACTATAAGCTAATAATGTATTATCGAACTCACTATTTTTGCGTATTCATGTTTCATATATTTATTGTTTCAGTCGTTTGTAAATTCGTTCCAATAACCATCAATTTATGTAGTATTATCATGTAAATGCACATAAAGTATGAGAGACTAAACACTAATCTCTAATATATTGAACTTGCTGCTAAAACAAATAATCTTTTTTAAACTATCTTTAGAAGAAAAGTACCATAAGGAAGAGTGAATACATATTGAATTAGTCAAGCTATAACTATCCCTTCTCGTGATAGCATCTCACTCGCCCTAATCTTTTCATGCCGATCTCAAAGCTTCCACACATGTTGTTGATCACATCAACTAACTTGCCATATGTTGAACCTTTTTTTATTTGAGTACTCGCTTGCATACTCATCCACATCTACTTGGCATCATAGAGCTTGCCTAGAGATAACTTGTGAAAGGGTTCTTATCATGTCCTTTTTCAGCTAGTTAGGAGGTGACACATGTCTAGGATATTATGTTGCGTTGCAAATTTGACTTTTTTCTTGATTAAATTTTAATGTAGCAGTCAAACCCTTTTAATTAGGGGTAAATATGAATAGCTTGGAGATATTTTTTAAGAATTTTTAAAAAGGACTTTCTCGATCTTTTTAAATTGATAGTGAAAACTTTGCCAATTTTAATGTTCACATTCTCTATATTTCCTCTCTACCCTCTCCCTCTCTCCTTTTCTCCGTTATCTCGAGGGTTCTCAAGTCACTCACCCACCCTTTCATTTCGACATGCTAGTAAGGTCAGGCATCCTCTACAGATAAAATTTGATCCAATTGAAGGCGAATGTAAATAAAGTGGCTATGACTTTATACTTTGGATACGAAGGGGCTAGAGTAAAGACAAATGCATATAGTACAAGGGATGGATATAACGAGATGTAGATGACAATGTCATTAGTAAGAGACTAAGGCGAAGGCAATGAGTGTTTCATCTAAAGGCATAGATACATGTGAAATTTTATGGCAGTCAAAATCGGGTCATGGGGTTGAGTTTGGGTCAAACCCGAAACTAACCCGGTACAGCTTGGGTCAACCTGAACCCGACCCGTTTTTGCAAACATGTCATTTTTCCGGACCCAACTTGCATATTTCACTCCTTAGACGATATTCCATTCCAGTCAGAATCAGAAGTTACAACATTTTGATCGGAAGCAACGATAGGAGTTCGCTCACTGTGAAGGTAACTTTCTCCCTTTCGTGCGCTTTTTCGCAGCTCTTCGACTTTGCTCATTGGATGACGTTACCTTCCAGTCGAAACAGAAGTTACAACATTTTGATCAGAAGCAACGACAGGAGTTCGCTTGCTGTGAAGGTAACTTTCTCCCTTTCATGCGCTTCTTTGTAGTTGTTCGGGTTCGCTCCTTGGATCATGTTTCCCTTCCAGTCGGATCGAAAGTCGCAACATTTTGATCGGAAGCAACGACGGGAGTTCGCTCGATGTGAAAGTAACTTTCTCCCATTCATTCGCTTCATCGTACATGTTCGATTTCACTCCTTGGACAACGTTCCCTTCCAGTCATATCAGAAGGTACAAAATTTTGATCGGAAGCAATGAAGTTTGTTTGTTGTTTGGATTCTGAGTCAAAACTGGGTCATACTTGGGCTTCCTAGTCAACCCGAACCTGACCCAGAATTCGAAATGGGTCCAAAATCAGGACCCAAACCCGAAAATTTTCGTGTCGGGTTCCAATCAGGTTTTCGGGTCATGTTAATTTTTGACACCCTCATGAAATTTGTTTAAAGAAGAGGGTCTGATGGGGCCATACGTCGCTCGTGTGGGTTCTAACCCCAAAACTAGCAAAAAAAAAGTGTGTAAGAGATAGGCATGTATAGTTATCACATGATGATTCTTAATTAGAGGTTAAGAGAGCTATTTTTATATTAATAAAAGTTGTTCATATATATATATATATATATATAAAAGCAATTAAATATTAGATATATATTCAAATAAATAAGAATTTATTATCATGTGACCCAAAATAAATAAAATTTAGAAACATCTACTTATAGTAAAATCTGGTTTAAAATTGCAGGCAGCGTGGGTCGGTCACACCTCACCGGTCGGTGAGAACATCCATCGATCGAATCGCTCGGATTGAACGGAGGCAAAATATCTCACAAATCGAACGCTTCCTACGCCAGCAAAGTGCCCTAAACTTTGTTCAGATTCCTATAAATCGAACGCTAGACAGGTCGGCTGTCAGCAAACTCCTCAAAACCCTAGTTTTCCTGCTGCTAGGGTTTTTGTGTGTTTTTAACACGAGCGTTCTTCTTCTTAAACCTCTTCGCGCAATACATCCTTTGCGGCGGCGCTTAATTCCGTCTTCCTTGATCTCGACACCTTGTACCTTGTAAGTTTATTGTCCTCATCGCGTGGAACTTTTGCTCGTGTTTTCTTCTCATAACCATCGATGTTCTTCCTGGATCCTGCTACATCCGTGATTACTTAATCAATATTGTCGTGAAACTCAGTGCGATTTGCATGATTCTTAGGATGATGATTGTTTTTTGTAGCACAGAAAGCCGAGTTCTTTTTTTCATTTACTACAAATAAGGCTTTTCTTTTTTTGTCAATTGTTCAACTTCTTGACGGACCACCCCAATACTGGTTTTATCTATTTCTGTATTAATTAGTTCAAAGCCAAATTGTGCATTAGATTTTCAGGGCTTGGTATTAATTATTTTGTTACTCCTCCCTTTAGAAGAGAAGAAAGGTATTTTCAATATTGTTTCTTACTCTAATGTTTCTGCATCTTATGATTAGCGCTAAAATGGGTAAATCAAGCAAGAAGTCTGCTGTAGAGGTGAGGGCATCGGTTTTAGTTAATTTTTTTTTTGGTTTGTTCATTTTGTTCTGTTTTTCCGACATTGTTCTTTAATGCAGGTTACTCCTGCTGCTGTCTCCGTCCCTCCTTCCAAGTCGGCCAAAAAAGGTTTGATTCCTCTGATATTTTTTCATTATTATGTTATGGACCTTTGATAGTTTTCATTGTGACGTACTTGCGATTCTTCAACATACTTTGTTCTCATGTTCAGGAAAGAGGGATGCAGAAGCAGTGTTGGAGAAACCTGTGAGTGCCAAAAAGCAGAAGAAAGTAGTAGTGGAAGTTCAAACAAAGCAGATTGCTGATAAAAAGTCAAAGAAGGTTCCCCCACCAAAGAAAACTGAAACCAGCACCTCAGAGGACACATCAGATTCTGAAGAGGAGGTATTTCTTGTGTTGACAGCTTTTAATCACCTTATGTTGTTCTAAAATTGACTCATATCCAGCACTATTTTTAAATTGTTTTTTAATGCTTCTGTTTAAATTCTTTGGTTTACTTGCTTGTAGACTTATTTTAATTTTATTGTGCGAGTATAAGGAAGCTGTTAACATTTTAGTGCTTTAGTATGCCCTAATCTCATCTGTAGTTTGAGTATTTTCAATTTAACTTGTATATAAAGGCACAGCTAGAACTAGCAATGTTTTACAGTATAGTTTCATAATCTATTTTTTTATTGATTAAAATTAGGGTGACTTAGTTCAAGCGGTCCTCACCAAAGTAGGATTTATAAGGTTTTGATGTACTCTGTCTTATCCTTGCATTGTGGAGAACCTGTTTTTCCTAATTCTAACTTATGGTCTTCAATTCATGGAGAAAACTAACCAGTCTCCAAGCCTGTCCTCTAAATGATGGGTTGTGAATTTAGAAGTTCATTGACCTCTTTTTTGCATGGTATGTGTCTGGTTTTTGCATGCATGCAATTTTTCTTATTGATCCTGTGGTATGATTCTGTTATGGATAAATACAATTGATGAGATGATAATACAAATTATGCATTCATGTGATTTGTATTTGCAACTTTTTGTTTATCAAATTGTGATCATGTGCAGAATTCTGATGTAAAGTCCATCATAGCATGCTCTATTTTCCTTTGTCATACACTAATTGTTTATTTTAATTTCAGGTCAAAGTTGCACCAAAAAAGGGTGGCAAGCCAGTACAGAAACCAATAAAGGATTCCAGTAGCAGTGAAGAAGAGTCATCATCTGATGAAGTAGGTCCAAATGATTTTCCAAGTCATAATTTCCAACATTTGTTATATAATATTTGCTTGTGTTTTTTTTTTAACGTTCATTCTAAATCTGGATATTTATAGTATATTTATTGATGCATTACCATAATTGTTAACAGTTTTTTTAGCAATTTTCAAACTCATTGAAATTAACTTTTTATTAGGAATTACATTGCCATGCATTTCATTATTGCTCACATCAGTGTGATGGTTAGGGTCTCTTTTGTGTCTTTTATGTATTTTTTTTCTGTTTTAATTCAAAATATGTATATATTCTATTATATTTGTTGGTGTATTTCCATTGTTTTTAATGGTTTTTTAGCAATTTCTGAACTCAATGGAATTAACTTTTTATTGGGAATTACATTGCGATGCATTTTATCACCGGCAAGCTGAAATAATTTTGCTAAAGCCATATTTGTTGTAAATTGATATAACAATTCATATTTTTCACTTAGATAAATAGTGTAGTTCCAGTACGTGAGCATGGTGAAATTGCTTTAATCTGAGGCACATTGACTGATTATGGCCTTTACTTGGAGAGCACGTCTACAATGTAGCTACACCATTTTAAACTAACTCTAATTAGTAAAGCAGAGTGAAACATAGCCAAACAAAAATCTTGTACCTGCCACTCTAAATGCATCTGATTAGGTCATCTTTTCTTTTAATTTTAAACTCCCTTTAGTTCATGGAAAGGAAATATGATGATTCTTTGGATAATGCAAAATATGAAATGATGGGATGCATATTTATTCATTTCTTTCATTAGTTCACTTGGCACTCCTTTAAGAAAAATTCAATGGTGCCCTCGTTTATTTAGGGCGTTATGAGCTTTACTTTTTCAAAGTAAGCCCTCATTCTTAAAGATTTGATTATCTGATTAGATAGCTTAAATTGTGATCTAGATTCAACTTTTCATCAAACTATGATTGTATTATGATATGAAATTAACTTTGAAAAATGTTGTTGAATGCTGTGAAACTGGTAAGATTTTATATTCTCCATGCTTTTAAAAAGGGTATGCAATGATCTAGAATTTCCCTTGAGATCAAATGCAAGAAACTTTCAAGATAGATGCAAGAGGGAGTAGCTCCTTTGTAGGGAATTTAGAGAATGGCTGCTTGTTTCCCTCACTTCTTTGTAGGGAATTTAGTGAATTGAATCACTGATAGATGCCTAAAAAGAGATCAAGCAGCAGCAAACTAAGGATTCTGAGTTTTTGGGGTTTTTGCTGCTACAATTTTAACGTTAATATATTCAATATTTTCTGCAAGTTATATAGAGCACCAGCTCTTCAAATCTGAAAGGCATGTGTTTAATTAACAATTCTACCTTTATTTATCATACATTTATCATCATTTGATCTTTTGGATTAGTTTTATGTTTGTTGGAGGAAATAAAAGATGTGCTTTTATTCATAGGAGGGTCTCCTATTTATAATTGGAGAAAGAATAGTGTCTCAAAGGACCACCAAATAAGGACTGCTAGCCATAATAAGACATCTTTCCTAATATAATAAATATTAAAGTAAGGCTACCCTTCAAGTTGGAGCTCTTCAGCTTTTTACACATTTTTAAAAACCGAAAAGGATTCAAAGGTTTGAAGACTCAAAACTGGAGAATTTATGTTAAGTTTAAGTCGTGAGCATGCACATCAATTTAACACTTTCATGGTTTTATGATTCATTATGTTTTTAACATTCTATATCTATAATTTCATCAATTTTGTTAAACGTTTTTCTTCTGTCTCTGAACTTTGAGACTGTTTATTAATATTTGATTGTAAAATATTGATATTTCTTCCAGGAAGTCAAACCTACAAATTTGTCTAAAAAGTTGCCTGCTGCGGGAGTTAAGAATGGCATTGCTCTTGCTTCGAAAAAGAAAGAGGACTCTAGTGATGAAGATTCTGACAGCAGTTCTGATGAGGAGAATGTTAGTGCCTAATTATTTTGTTATCAGGCTATATTGCTTGCTGATTTATTTACAATGTTGTATGCAGAAGTCTGTTGCTCCTTCAAAGAAGCAACCTTTAGCTGTTAAAAGTGTTAGCTCTGACAGTGATTCTGATGAAGATGAGGTCAATTTGTTGAGAGTTTCAAAATTAATTCCTTCGAAATTGTCTCACGTTTTTTGAATGACCCTAATCGTCTATTGTAACCTTATCTGAAGCTTGGATTGATTGGTGCAGGGAAATGGACAAAAAATTGGTATTGTCAAGAAAGCTCTTCCAGCACAAAATAATGGAGTTACCGAAGACTCTTCCAGTGAAACTTCAGAGAGTGAATCTGATGATGAGGTAAAAGTCATCATAGATTGAAGCAATTGGTTTTGAAAAGTTAATCCATGCATCATTAACTGAAAATGAGACTTTCACAATTTTTTTTTTAACTTTAATGCTATACAGAAGGTGAAAGCTAAGGCAACATCAATTGTCAAAAAACCACCTTCAAAAGTTACAGCAAATGCATCAAATAAGAAAGAAGAGTCCAGTGAAAGCTCTGATAGTGACTCGGATGATGAGGTTAGTTGACTGTTTGAATTGAGAAATTTTTTTGTCTGGTATTGCATGCCTTTGCATGCCCTGCTCTGTCTGGCTGATTATGAAAACATCTGCTGTTCTTTTTGTAGGATGATGCTCCCAAAGTTTCTGTTACCACAAAGAGTGCTCCAGCTGCTTTGAAGGTTGCTGTAACCACTGAATCTAAAAAGAAAGATGAGTCTAGTGACAGCTCAGAGAGTGATTCTGACTCTGATGAGGACATGGTAGATCCTTGTTTAATGAATTTCAGGCATCTCATAGTTTACTATTGTAGAATGTAATGAGCTAGTTATGTAGGCGTTTTATAAATTATGGCTCCTAGTTTTCTGAAGCCATCACTATACATATTCTCAGCCAGGTTCACCTGTCTTAGTCGATTCATTTCCATGAATGATTGTTCTTGGAATGGTTTACAATCAGGAGTATGCCTGTCAATAGTTTGATGTGTTGCTTAAAGAATGTGTTTCTTCATTTCGTTTATTTGCTAAATACATTGACACTGCAATAAATTGTGACTTAGGTTACCGTCCTCTTCCTTAGTTTTTGCAGGTTTTTAAAAACATTTTATTCTCTTTTTTTTTTTTCTGTATAAGAAGGCTAAGTTTTGTATTTTTTTTTTCTGAGAGTATCACTTGATTGTTAATTCCTTGAATACTCAGCACCTAAAATCTGTGCTTTCTCATACAAATAAAAGATCTCTAATGTCTTCCAATATGATATCATCACCGAAATGTTAGTATATTGCCATTAATTTAGATCTTCAACATGGTACTTTCAATGGATAGTTTGTTATTTAATTTTTTCTTAAGAAACACAAACACAAACATATTTGTGGGTGGTTTTCAATGTGTTTGCTTGCATACACTTATTTTACATTTGCAAGTTTTTCCTGGCAATTTATTTGAAAACTGTTCAAGTCATTGCACGTTTTTTGGGGAATATTTTTGGTTGCTGCTTGGTTATGCTGATTTTTTGCATAATTAACGTAGACTTAGAAATGATGACATAGCTTCTTGCTTTTGTTTACTGTAATCTTGAAGTTCTGAAGTCATACATGTGGTGTAATCAGTTAGATATTCTCTCTGAGTATAAGAATAGTCTTACATTTTTACATAATTTACACATATAAGATTGTTTTTGATAGACAGTATTAAATAGATGATATATCGAATAAAATAATGATAATAAATTTTCAGAAAGCTCTGTATTTAAGTGGCATGCTCTGTCATCCTAGGTTGAACTTGAACAAGGATGCATTTTTTAAAGTTTTGTATTTTAGTTCTATGATGGATATCATAAGATTTTATATAAATTCATCTTGCTAGATGGTCCACTTTTTCTCAAGGAAATTATCTGTTTCTATGCAGGTTCCTGCAGCCATCCCTCTTAAAAAGCCTGAAGCCATAGAAACGGTAAATTGTTATCGTTTATGTGCATTAATTATTTGATTTTTGTTATTGTCATGCATATTCATATTTATTTTCTTGGGCTTGCATACCAGCATGTCGTATAAAGTTCTTTTCTTTTTGATTACTTAGCTTCTCATTGTTACTCCTGTTCTTTTTAATGGCACTAGTCATGTTAGATCATTTTTTTTTCTTCCTTTTACTGGTTATTGGTCCAAGTCTGAAGGAATCAAGTAACAAACTTTGTTGGGTTGATTATCAATGCAGTCATTCAAGAGTTTTAAATAGAGCAAAATATAAACAATACATCAATGGAAAACAGAGGTTTAAACAATCACTGCATAAGTGCTCGAGGAGTTTTCTTATTACTCTTAGGGTCATGGTTACAACTTACAAGAATACAATTGATGAAATACTGCTTGGAAGCAGCCAAGTGGGTCTATAGCGCTTGCGTTAATGTTCCTTTTGGCATTAGGAAATACTACTTGTTGAAGGGAATTCCATTTCAAATAATTTCTTAATTTATAACGAGTAAAAATTTTCTTTCCTAAGATCAGAATTGGCACAAGTGAACATGGATTTGAACGGCTACCTTGCATTTGTTGAATTAAAATTATGGTTGATATGAGGAGTTGTAACTTGCTGATGAGATTACAGGCCAAAAGATGAAACAATAAATCCTAGAAATACCACTTTGATTTGTAAAAAGAAATACTTTTTCTTTGTTTATGTCTGTCTTTGTCTTTGATATCTTCTTGTTTTGAATCCTCTCTCTCTCTCTCTCTCAGCCTTATTGGCTGAAAAGGTGAAATCTATGTAGGGTTCAACAATCTCTCTAGGTAAATTGTTGCTCAGGCCAAGCATGCTTGTTGGGTGAGGATAAATGTTGATGATCGAGCAAATACTAAAGGGATAATTGAAGAGGACCTTGTAAATTTGCTTGGGAAACCATGTAGTTAAGAGAAAATGATTTGATCTCCGTTCTAGCAGTCTTTGTTAGATTAGGAATTTTTTTGAATGTTATTACAGCGAAAATCACTTGGGAGAAAAACTACCAAGAAGATTGGTGCCTCTTGAACATTTTTTTCCTTGAAGAGAAGGCGGAAGAGATAACCCCAATGAAAATTCTTCATGGAATGTTTCAAGGAAAAAATAAAAGATGTAATTGATGTTGAGTTATTCAAGTACTATTTGTTGAAAATACTTATGCTGACAACAATAATGTTTCATTTCACTAAGAATGAAGATGAACAACATATTGATATCACAAGTGCAGCCAATTCTTCTAGTGATTTGTTGGGATTTGAAGATTCTCCTATAGAATATGTGGATGATGCTGATATTACTCTTGTCAACAATGTAGAAGAACATGTTGTGACTTAAAATGCTAAGAACTTGTTGACATAGATTTGGATGTTGAACCATTAATTGTCTGCAATAGTTTGGAGTACTTGGGCTTCTTGAGTCATGACGTTTTGAAGAACCTGAGTATTAGATATATAACATTCTGGTTGAAGAGCCAATTTACTCCCTTAAGGGTTTGGATTGCAACTTGAATGCTCTGACTTCAGAGTTATCTTCATTGAGGGGTTTCCACAATGTTGTGTAGGGTATGACGTTTGAGAAAAATTAGAAAATGATGGGATTTTTCTATAACGCAGCAACTCACTCATTCAATCATTTCATTCAGCTTGCAGATTTAATCATTCAAGCTGATTGTTAACAATGAATCTATTTTCCCCATCTATTTGTTTGAGTGGACAGAACATAATTTGAAATTTGACTCCTAAGAGACTTATCAACAACAAGCATGGGGGAACAAGAAAGTAGACATGGAGTAAGATAATTGATGTGATGTGATTGATCTGCAAATATCATCGATTAAAACATAGTTTCTGATCCATAATCAAAATCATCTGTTCAGAAATTTTAAAGTTTGATGCATGGACAAGAATGTTTTACTGCATCAAGCAATTTTGATCTAACCTTATTCTATCAACCTGTTGCAAATTCCTTGGATTATTCTCTTTCCATGTCATGAATTGACAGCTAGCTCTCCAGACAACTTTATATAGCTTATTCTTGATGCTATTGTAGATGTGAAATTATGTCCGCAGTAGATTCTATAGATATTTACTGATCTAGCATGGCACTTGTTTGTGATGGCACTGATGGATTACTTTTTATGGAGCACAAAAGTTTATGCTAATTTTCTTGATGAGTCTCAAATTGTAAATCTGCTACAGCCAAATTTGTTGGAGCCCAACAAGTTTGATGAAGATCTGTGTTTAAATTTAGCTGAAACTTTGATAAAACATTGGATTTGAGCTTAATTTCTTTTAGACTTTTTTAATTTCAGTTATTTTTTGACATGTTTATGATGAACCTCTTATAGAAAGTGACATTATATAGTTATTGGATTAGTTGAGTTTGCTCATAGGATGGAATTTTTGGTTATTGATAAAGCTCAAGTCAGGAACTTGGCACTTATTTTGTTTAATTGGGTTTTGACTCGTTAATGCTGCTTGGGAAGAATCTTTATATGGATTTTGATTACTAATTAGCTAGTGGGCTTTATTAAAAATTTGGATCTATTGTTTTGTCTACTTAGCTTCCTTCAAGATAGAATTTCTGTCATCGTATTTATCTTATTATTCAGTCCATTCTTACTTGCACACTGCTATATATTGTGCTTGTTTGTTATTTCCAACTTCCTTTGTGTGATTCCATTGTACTTGCTCAGGAATTTTGTGATTTAGTATTATTTGCTTTCACCAAGCAGTAATATGATAGATGTTGAAAAATCTATAAATTACTTACGGGTTGCAATTTTTTTACTTTTATTGAATAAACTTTTTTCTTTCCTTTTTAAAATTTATATTGTTGTTGTGTATGGGTTTCTTTTGAGTGTGGTGCAATTGCAATTAGCAACCTCCCTTGGAAGTTGTCCTCTTGTATTGGTGTGAGACCTATATAATATTAATTTTGTTATTTTCTTTCTTTTTGTCTTTTTCCTTTGTTGTAGCTTTTGATTTTTATCAAAGTAGATACTAATGAAATTTTATTTGTACAATAATTCAATTTATTACTTATTTTTAAAAGTTTCTTATTTTGTGTTGATTTTTTTGGATTTAATCAAATTCAATCATTACATTAGGTTCAAATTCTTGTATTTTTTGATCTGCAAGTGAAGAATGTGAACTTTTTAATTTTCTTTGTTATTTTACATTCATAGCATTATCCTAATTACATTAGGAGGTTTAGAGCCCTCCATCCCTTGCCTTGAATCAGAGAGCCTGCTGCTTCTGGCCTGCTTTGTAACAGCTGCAGAGCCGCTTGGATCAGCTAATGCTCCTCGGTAGATGATTGGTATTTATTGTTTGCATCTTGGCATTTTGACTTATCTCGGCATGAGAAGGCCTTGATTGATGTTGTAATGGTGGTATTTGAACATGAAAATGTCATTTGCTTAGTTTTCATTCTAGTTGGTCTTCTTATGCATGTTTTTCAAGTTATTTTTGTTTGTTTTGATTTTAATGCTCTTGCTTGTAATTTAGCACCAATATTCCACTATATTTATTAGCTTTTGTCTGCTATAGAAGAGTTCAATTTTTTTATTGATTTGTTGGTTCTGTTTATTGTTTCAGAAACCACAAAGCAAGGCCAAGGCGGAAGAGAGTTCTGAAGATAGTTCGGATGAGAGCTCTAGTGAGAGTGATGAGGAACCTCAGAAAAAGAAACTGAAAGTACCTGTATGCCTTTTAATGAGTTCCTGAATTTAAATTGGTGGACAAACTTGTCTAATGTTTTCGGCTAATATTATTGTTATAGGAAACTACTGGATTGAATGCTAGCAAGCATACCATGATAAGTGCTAAAAATGAGAGCAGCAGCAGTGAAGATGAGGATGACAGTTGCGAAGAAAGTTCTGACGAGGAGACTCCAAAAGTACAACAAAACACGGTAGGCAAAATAAACCATGCTTTTTGCTTGTTCTTTCAGAATACCAACATAATGTTTTTTTTGCTTTGGAGTGTTTTTTAAATGTCTTATTACTATGAATTTTATTGTGTTTTGACATACTCGCTAGCCAACTAAACAACCAAAAAAGAGTAGTAGTTCTGATGAGGAGTCCTCAGATGAAAGTGAAGACGAGCAGCCAGTAAAGACACCTGCAAAGAAAGTATGCTTTCATCTTCTCCCCATTTTTTCTCTCCTTGCGAAAACTAAAGTTCATACTATGGAGACCAATTGAAGTTGTTTTAAACTTTTCAGAGAAGGTTTTTTATGCCTTTCCCTGCTGTTTAACGACCATTGAAAATAGTTATTTTTCTAATTAAATGGTTATTAAGGGTCATCTTCATTGTGCTTTTTTCATTGATGATGTGAATAAAATTTCCAGGAGACTGACTTGAAGAGGAAGGCTGCACCTGTAGATCAAACGGTTAAAAAAGTTGATAAGAGAGTGGTATTTTATTGTTTAGTTTATTTCTTTTATTACTGGTTGTTTTAAAATTAGAGATCTAATGTTATTTTAATTCAGGAAAAAACCCCTGTGGGTAATCAAGGTGTATCATCTGGATCAAAGACACTTTTTGTTGGAAACTTGTCATTTGACGTTGGAGAGGATGACATGTGTGTACCTCTACTCTTGTTCTTTGTTGATTTTTTTCCTCGAGGTTTTATTCTAATAATTTTCCTTGTTTCTCTCATTTAGAGTTGAGTTCTTCAAAGAGGCAGGGGAAGTTCCTGATGTTCGGTTATCTAGATTTGATGATGGTCATTTCAAGGGGTTTGGGCATGTAGAATTTGCCACCGCAGAAGCAGCTCAAAAGGTTACTTGGTTATTTAAAAAAAAGTCTACTTCTTATTTTTGTTATCTAATGCTTGCTTATTCATGTTTAAATATATTTACTCTCAGCTTCCTGCAGATCACAGCTTTAAACTGATTTTATGCCCTCGTTTTGATAGGCATTGAATGATTTAAATGGGCAAGAACTTTTGGGTCGTCCAGTAAGACTTGATTTGGCACGCGAACGTGCTGAACGCAGCGCATATACTCCGAACAGCGGGTATTATTGTCTTTCTCTCAACTAAGAAACTACTATGTGTTTTTATTTGTGAAAATTTTCTATCATAGCAACTTGAATAAATTTAATTCCTTGCAGTCTCTTTTAATGCTTATTTTGAATTGAGTCAAGCAATATTAAATTAAATTGTCCAGTTAAGTCGCTTATTGTGCTCTGAGATGACTCCATTGTAATTTAGAATTTGGTTCCAATTAGTCTGACGGGAATTGTTATGTGGATGATAGGGCTGATATCAATTTGAGTTCTAACGAGTTTTGGTTAACTTCAAATCGAAATTTATTAGAAGAACTCCACTCCAAATCATTGTGTGCTAACGCTAAAAATGAAGTTAATTGATTTTTAGTTAACCCTTTTGAGTTGACTTGATTATAAAATTAGGGCTCAAAGTTTGATTAAAAAATAAAGCGCTGAAGACATTTGAAAGAAAATTCAAATGCAAAGTTATAAATCATAATTGCTTGTTATAAAAGAAAATTATCAAATGAATGAATAACAGATGATATACGTAATACATGTTACAGAGTAACAAATGATCATAAAAAAACTTGCAATAACAATTTCAACAATACGTAATACATGAAGATAGTTGTGATGCTCAAAGGCTATATCATCCTTTAGCTGTTATGCAAAGTATTACAAACAAAGTCTAGTTAGCAGCCACCTCAATAACTTCAAACGGGGGTTTTTAGAACAGCGAAGATGTTAATGATAAAAAAAAAGGAGAAATGTTAGATACTAGATAACCATAATCTAATATTGAGTTGCTCAATTCAGAATGCTAACAGAGACTAAATGTTGTCATCCCTACTAACTTAACTCTGACATATTTAGATGTTTAAGTTGTCAAATTCTAAAAAGATTTTGTAAACTTGCCACCAGAGTTTTGAAAATTTAGCATGGAAAAATCTTGATATGAAATTATCTGAAAGATCAAAGTTGGAGACTAACTATATTTTCATGAAAATCAAAACTTTTGCCCTCGAACTTTTAAGCAATCAGCTAAAAAGATTGTGATTTAGGCCAATCCTTAAGAGAACTAGAGTTAACATTAAGTATGTCGCCTGTGATTTGGATAAATCCTTAAGAAAATAAGAGTTAACATCAAGTATGGCGTCTATTTCAGGTGTTCGGCAATGGCAATAAGCCAAGTAGCCATTCCATATATTTTATATTAAAAACCAGCAAGTTTTCAAGGTGCCTCAAATATTAACCTAGTCAATGCATCAGTCAGGGCGGAACTACACTCTCAAAGAGGGTGAGTAAAATATAATTATGAAATGTATAATATTATCTATGAAATAGAAAATGAAAATTGTTCTTAAAATTGGACAACTGTATTTTTTGAAAATGTGAAAAATAGTTAAAATTTTTATTTTTCTAAAAAAAATGATGGGCAATTGCCCAGCCTTAGCTCTTTTTGGTTTCACCGTTGGCATCAGTCATCAATATAGGATGTGATTAACATCTCAAGATTGTAAGAATGTAAGATCAATAATATTAAATAAATAATTAATCAATGAAATTGATTTTGTACAATTAAATATGTGAACATGTAAATCATAACCAAGGCATAGCAGTATCTACATTTAAGTATGTGAACTTTGTATATAAATGAATGAAAATTGATTTTATTTGAAAAATTATTATGTTGCAATCTCTGTCTTGTTTTTCGGGTGAGCTGTGTGTGTGTATTTTTGCTGGCCATGCAAAGTCGCTTGCAACATTGGAACATTATATCCTTTCAAACATATGGGTAGAACACCCTTATGAAGTATGTCTCATTCATACTTAATGAAACTTGATGGCTGTCTTTGAAGTTAATGTTCAAAAAACATTTGAAGCACCCTTTTTCTCCTAGCAGTTGTAACACGTGCGATTCTTTGTTTTTAATTTATATCATTAGGATCTGGTTCTCTGAAACTCAGAACTACGTGCCGCCTTTCTCTTTGTTTTTGTCTCACTGATAATTATGCTATTTACTTATATTTCGTGATGGAAAATAGGCCTTTCCAGAAGGCTGATAAAGGTTCGAGTCTTACCATATTTGTAAGAGGTTTTGACAAGTCACTCGAGATGGATCAGGTAAATTTACTCTCGTTTTATGTTTCTAAGTTTTCATTTGTTTTCTTAAAAAATCATTTTGGAGCTGAGTGTTAACGTCAAATGCAGATTCAAAGTTCCCTTGAAGAGTATTTTGGTTCTTGTGGAGAGATAACACGAATTTCCCTGCCTAGAGATTATGAATCAGGAGGTTCTAAAGGGTCAGTTCTTTTTTATTGTTAACTTGTTTAATTGCTTTTTCTCGTTTGGTCATAATATATGGATTGTATTCTTGAGAGAGTTCTTTATCATTTTGTTGTGTCACTATTAGAAGTAAATGACAGCTGCTTTTGTTTGCAGTATTGGATACCTTGATTTCGGAACCGAGGAGGCTTTCTCAAAGGCCCTGGAGCTTTCTGGCTCGGAACTTGGAGGTTACACACTGACGGTGGAGGAAGCTAAACCGAGAGGTGATGGAGGTAGTGGCGGCGGCCGCGGCGGTGGTGGTTGGAGTGGTGGTCGAAGTGGTGGCCGTCGTGGTGGTCGTGGTGGCAGAGATGGTGGTGGTTGGGGTGGAGGTCGTGGTGGCGGTAGAGGACGTGATGGTGGTGGGCGACGTGGCAGAGGCAATGGCAGGGGCGGTGGAGGTCGTTTTGGCTCCGGCACACCCAGTCAAGGTTATATGCCCTTTTGATTGATGATCACGGGAATTATTGGGTTCGGACACAGGGCACAGTTTACCGTTTGGTACTTCATAGTATCAAGTAATACTGAGCTGGTACTTCACAGTATTGAGCACTGCTAAGTACCGAGTTTAGTATCGAGTAGGGGGTGATGTGGCGCATTTTCATTAAGCTCTGGACGACGTCCGGTGTCCGAACCCAATAATCTCTCATCATGCCTACAGTTAGACTGAATGGCGGAAATTTTCTTTTTCTTTGGTAGAATTTTCTTTTTGGATGGTGCTAAAAATAGAAATTATTATTATTTTTTTACAGGGAAGAGAACTACCTTCGGTGAAGACTAGATGAGTTTCAACTTCCTTTTGCATCTGCAGATCTAGCTGCTTCCGACACTGAAGGCATCTTCTATCAATTTCTGTAGCTTGTTAAAGTCACCGTATGGCTGCCCAATTTTGCAAAGTCAATTTTGCTGCGATATGTTGCAACTTTTGTTACCTTGATATTTTATATTATTTATTTGATTTCCTGGAGAACATTGAATTCAAGTTTAATCGAAGTAATTTGCGTGCTGAAAGTATTTATGTATTATTGTTAGATTAATATTGGTGTTCTGATTGACCATGACTTCACATTAGTAGTAAGTTTCAATTAATGGATCTATTTGGTTCATGATAGCTTTTAGTTTGATAGTCATACATGTTCTTATTCTCTCTTTTCAATATATGACATGGAAATGAGTAGTACTATTGAAGCAGTTGTATTACTTTTTCAATATAATCATTGTCTAAGGCTACTTATGAGATAATTTTTTGTCATTATTTTTTTATCAATAAAATTATTTCAAATGAAGCTCAATTTATTAAATTTTGATATAAGCATTGATGATCGAAATAGATAAAAAAACCTTAGATTTTCTCAAGGTCTTAGATATAAAGGATATAGAATCTTTATTTGAATGTATTAATCAATTTTGAAGAAATTCTGTTTATGATAATTGAACATTATTATTGATGTATTTAATATGAATTTCTCTATTTCATTCTTTAAAATTGTCGTCCCACTCGGGAATTTGGAATAATAACATACGAAGAAGAATTTTAGCTATTACTAGTGAAGGTAATAGACTGTATTTTCTAAGAAAAGATTTGATTATTAATATCAAACTTTTTATTACTTAAATATAGAAGTTTCGTAACTTTCTGATATTTATTTCTATCTATTTGTTTTTATATCTTTTTTCCCCTTTTCTTTTATTTTTTATCGTCATTTTTAAAATAGGAATTTTTTAATTTTAATTTTTGTTCTCTGTCATCCAATTCCTAAAAATTATATTCTTCATTTCATTGATATCAAAAGACTAAAAAAAAGTCTGTCTACATAATAAAAAAAAAGTGGAATGTACAAGTCCAAAATAACTGTTTTGCAATCTTTTTGAGCGCCCATTGATCTTTTGATTACGAAGTGATCAAGGAACTAAAACAGTCTGCATCATCAAGATGACAAAAATACGGGAAAAAAAACAATGGAGACGAGAAATTCTTTTAACAAAATCAATCATTTACAACATTA
This sequence comes from Dendrobium officinale, assembly GCA_019514585.1. NCBI lineage: Eukaryota > Viridiplantae > Streptophyta > Magnoliopsida > Asparagales > Orchidaceae > Dendrobium > Dendrobium officinale. The sequence goes on along the minus strand of JACXSL010001516.1, from coordinate 442,172 downwards.
AGATCAATAAACTTTGCCTGATTTCACCATTCATTTTAAGATCAGTTGGCATCTGCAAGAATGTATCAGCACCGTTTGTAAGAACTCATTTACTACATTAATGTAAAAAGAATGGTACAAGTTTTAACTGTACATTAATTTCCACTCTCAGAATCCAATAATTTTTTGGCAAGTGAAAGTTCTTCCTTATCTTCGGAAATAAAATTTAAACTCTCATCCTCCATTTCATCATCATCCTCCTCATCATCACTATTGTCACCAATATACAAATATTCGATTGTCCTCCTTTCCAAGTGATGAACCTTATCTACATTTTTATCAAATGAAGAAAGATCTCCAATTATCTCTGCACCATTACTGTCATCACTTCCCTCATTGATCACAAGCTCATTTGCTTCCTCCTGTTCTTCTGGTGTTTTTGCTAGAGACAAAAGAATGTTCTTTGCTTTCTGGTCAGCAGACAATCCACCTCTCCTCATTTCCTTGAACCAAATAACTGCACTTTCAAAATCTGAGTTCTTACCATATGAATCCATGATGATAGTATATATTGCTTGGTTAGATTCTACACCCTGCATCCTCATTCTCTCATATACACGCATTACCCTTTCAATATTATTTGTCTTTGCATAACCTTTCATCAGGGTCCCATAGACAATAACATTTGGCTTTAAACCATCTTCTTTCAAGCGCCGGAAGAATTTTTCTGCTCCATCCATGTCAGAAGCATTCACATATGCAGATATCATGGTTGCGTAAGAGCAGAGGTCAGGACTAACTCTGTCAAATAGACAAAGATAGGTTAACAAATAATCCATGAAAGTTAAATTTTAAAGTGGTCTTACTTGTCCCTTCTCATGCTCTTGAAAACAGTTTTAGCTTCCTGCAACATCCCAGAAATTGCAAATGCATCTAGCAAAACGTTGTATGCTTTTCTTGTTGGCCTGACAGCAGAAAAAATGAATCAGAAGCAGCAGGATATGACTATTCTCTATCCAATTTTTTGTAGTTTCCCCTAAACAGGGGAGATGCCGGGAGGTTGCCAAAATTTTGGGTAAATACAAGATCGCACTTGGACTTAAATTTGAACTAACTATAAGCAAAAATGAACTTAATATTAGTTTAAATAAATATAAAAGATTCAATTTTTGACTTGCTAAGCGAATGAAAATAAAATGGACCGTAAGGGACTTTGATTGAACTTGAACTCAGACTGAACAAGGACTCAAATCTAATTTGAACTTGGACCGCAGAAGACTTGGACATGAATTGGACTTATGGATTTCAACTCAAGCTGAACTTGAGTTTGATTTGTACAGCAGGGAACAAGACCTGATACTTAAAGATAAAAATTTAAATTGATAATGAGAATCAGATCCAACATTTCTTTTTTATATAATGAGAAAAAACCTCTAAAGGAGGACAAGTAATTTGTCCACAACTTTGTTTGTTATAGTATTAGAGACAGAGCACTTAATCGTCCTTTTTTTGTTGTCCCTCATGCCTGTTTCCCTAAATAGAGATGTCTTTGCCTTGAGTTGCTCTTAAAGGATACAAAGATCTTGCAAGCCCAATTTTGGCTCACTCCTCTCGTTGACTTGCCCGTGTTCGGTTTTGGTAGCTTGCTTGCAGTTCTTCGATGTTCCATGCGCATCGAGCCAACATCACCAAGGAACATGTTGATTCACTGTAGCGCTACCCAATCAATCGGCATACTCGCATGCAGAACTCACGTCCACAAATTCAATCGTACTTGTGAACTAGACTCAAGTGCTCTGTTTGCATGACTTCTCTTAGTTCGTCTTTGGCTTTTTTTTTTAGTTCATCTTTGGCTTGCTAAATCTAACCAATCTCAATTTATTTTACTGCTTATTGATTATTTTGTTCTAACAAATTTACTAATTCAAACATTATCACTGACTAAGTCTAATATATCAACTGGTGATTTAGATTTTTTTTTTGGTGTACAACTGATAAGTAAAACTTACTCTGATTGAAAATTTTGTTATGAGAAAAGAACTATGGTCATCCAAATTCTTATAATTTATCCCATTTAATAAACTCTTATTTATTGGGAAACAAAGGTCAATCCTCTTCTCATCCTTCATTTGAGTGCTCAATGTGCACATAATGGGGGAGGAGTAAAAGCTTTTCTTTTCTATCACATAGTAGTCATGCTGCAAATTATTTTGATATGATTCATAGTGATACATGGGATATCACTCTTATTATATCTCATGCAAATTATAAATATCTTGTAACATTCATTGATGATTACAATAAGTATACTTAGATTTATTTTTTTTGCTAAAATTTGAAGTTTTAAAATCTTTCAAAATTTTGCTATTTATTTTTGTAATTCAATTTTCATTACATCTAAGTGTTGAGATCCGACTTTGGGGTGAATATATATCACTTGAATTTCATGATTTTTTCAAAACAAGGGATTATTTCTCAAAGATCATGTTCTTATATATCTTAACAAAATGATGTGGTTGAATATGAAAATTGTGATCTTTTAAATATTGTTAGAACCTTAATACTAGAATATTCAATTCCACCAAAAGTCAAGGTTGAATCTTTAAACATAGTGGTTTAACAAATTATTATATTATCCTCTTGTATCTTAGAGTTAGACTTTTTTTATCATCATCTTTTTTAGAAGCATCCTAACGTTGCAAACATTTGCTTACATTTGTTGTTCATCTAATAAAACATGAACGTTATAAACATTCAGCCCAATTTATTAAATGTGGATCTATTGGCTATATCACTTCTCCCAAAGGCTATGCGATTATAATCTATACTTCAAAAGATTTGGAATCTCATCATGTGGTATCCTTTGAACATGTGAAACCTCTACCAGTAATCTATATTCTCCCTAATTTTGATGAACAAATTTTAGTCCTGAAATATTCAAACCTAAATTGATATATGAAAAAACATTCAACTCTTCCATCTCATAAGCCTTTGTTGCCTCTCCAACATTTTGCTACTCACACTATTATTTCCTGCTTCCATTGTTGCCTCTGCTTCCTCTTCTGTAGTATGCCACTATCCATGCTACTGTTTCCTGCTATTACTCATGCGTCGCCTCCAATATCCCGATGATCATTGTCGAATCACTGTTAGTGCTCACTCTGCCTGGTTTGGGCATTTTATAGTAGAACCTAAGAATTGGACTACACAAATCACAACCTTATAAGCAAGGTTTGATGCTATTGGAATTCATGAGAATCTATGTGTCTAGATCTTGATAGATTCTGAGAAGTTTCTTATTTGCGATCTTTTGTGGGCTATAAATGAGACCACTAAGACACAAAATCATATAGCATCAAGTATGACAATAAGAATTCTAATTTTCTTCCATTCCTACGTGTGCTAAATAGATGTGTATTATTTCCCTTCCAAAAGTTTTATACCGTTTGATTATATTAATGGACATCTAATTTGTCGTGAGACTTGTTTTGTTTCAGTTTTATACTATTTGATTATATTACTGGCCATCCAATTTGTTGTGAGAGTTGCGGTTTTTCTTTGCCTTGGTCGATTAATGTTTGGAGTAGGTAAGTGTTTTAAGATGAGAAAGTACAGATGCATTGAACATTTGCTATAACGGCCAAAGTACTAACAAAAAGCAGGCAAATATGATCCATAAGCAAACTATTTAATCCATATGACCATTGAATGCACACGATCTTTTTCTCTTTACGCGACCCATCATGCAAAAACACTAATTACTGATTGCCTTTAAAGAATTATCAGTACCGCATTTAGGCCAAAGCTTCCTCAAACAATACCTTAGTACCCATGTTGGTCGTAAGACTTACCCAAACTGAAATTAGTATTCCAGTAAATTTAAAGAAACATCCACATCTTTATCATCATCATTAGCCTTATCCCTTTGGATACGAATTCTCATGTTCCATTCACTTTTATTGAGAGCTACATAAGGTGTAAAACTCAATTTTGCGCACAATTTTTGGACAAATTCTGACTATGTTGCCATTTTTTCAATCCTTTTTACAATGTAGTTGACATTCATATTCTTACGATAATTCATTTTTATTTGGGCAGAATGACTTAATATAGCTCAAAATAAGAGAATCCTTTGGAAATAATCAAATATATTGCACATATAATCTGACCCAGATAAGTGAATAAGAAGATAGTAAAAGTTAAAGCAAGCGCAAAAGCAAGCACCTGACACCAGCATTTAGCATCTCCTCAAAAACTGCCAAAGCTTCATCCTCTCGCCTGGCCTTCCCATACGCACTGATTAGAAGTGTATAGCTCACCACATCAGGTCTTATCCCGGATCTTTGCATCTAGAGAGGCTCACTAAGTTCAGAATTTATGAGACTGGTGCTGGAATGTTCTATAAAAATAATCTTGCTATCTAGCAGTCAACCTTGAATTCTCCTGATATTTATTTATTCGTTGCATCTAACATGAATTTTGAATTAAATTATCATCTAAAAGTTTTGTTGTGTAAATAGCACTCATATCTTTTTTTTTTTTAATTTAAGAGAAGTTACGATTGCCTTTTTCTAAAATTAAATTGACAACGAATTAATATACAAACAACAAAATACGTGAGTCTCATCTCCACCCTAAACTAGTTGATTTATTTTCCATGTCAAGCTACTATCAATATTTGCAAATATCAGTCACAAAAGATGTATTTAAGGGTTCGTTTGGGATGCCTTTTTTACTGCTTCTTAAATCATCTTTCTAGTACAAAAACTAAATTTTTGTACTACAAAGTTGTTTTATGAAGCAATAAGAAAGTTGTTCCAAACGAAGACTAAGTTTCAAATTCAAACTGCCATAGTTCCTGAAAAGCCTGAAGGATTCATTTCAGTCACTTATATTGTTTGACTGCATATTAATGGGCTTGTTTGACTGCATGAGCAGCAAATATCAAGTTGAGAACTAATTCCGATTTTAATTGAAGAAAAGAGAGGAGCAGAATGATGAAAGAGTTACAATACCTGGTCATATATGCTCGAAACCTCCTTGTAGCTGGTTTCAAAAGACATTAGGCTATTAAAGGTAACAGCACTTTGCGGGATCCCTTTTTCAGCCATTTGGGAAAATATTTTTCGAGCTTGGTTGTAATTGCCAGCTTTCCTGTACATGTATATCATCATATGGAACATTTTCTGGTCAGGCTTAAAAGAAGCTCTCTCTTCATTCAAAAGATTTTGGAAAACTGCCTCAGCTTCCTCAAATTTGTTTGCCTGTCATAAATTTATTGTGTTGATAAGAAATAAGAAAGTTTCATTGAGAGGTAAAATGATAATCATCAACAGCACAAGGAGGACTATTACAAAACGAATCCATACTACAATAACAATAAAGGAGGTTTTACTAGATCAAGGTCTGCCAAGGAAGCTTCTTTAAATCAAACTCTATATGGATAAAGAATCATTCCTTCCGAAATCATTCCATTTTTATGCTTATTCTAATGTTATACTTTAAAACAAGTCAGAAATTCTCCCATCTAAATATAGAAAACCTCCTTGGCTCACAGTAAGAGACTTCACTATGTTCCTGAATAAACTGAACTCATGTGCAAGCTATATCAATAGACAATCATATCAATAAGAAGTGATCAACTCTTCTCTTCAGTAAAATATTTATCGATACCAAGTCAGACATGAACTAAAAGACTCCAGAACTTGAAGGCTCAAGTGTTATATAAGCACTGCTCTGAGAGCCCCGTTCTTGTTTAATAATAAAGTTTCATGTTACTTTTCTTCTTGCGAAGTCTGTTTTGAAAGGCTTTAGTAATAAATACAGCTTGCAAAATCTTTAATGAATTTAATTTGCTTATATAAACGGTAATAAGGTGGATTCCCTTTGATAAATTATATTCGGTTTGAGAATCAAAGATTTGCACATTCACTGCATTAGAGCTACACTATTTAAAAAAACTTATTTTACATTGAAAAAGATCCATTGTGAGAACATGCATCCGAATGATTTTTATTTCAACAATGCAAAATCTTACAAGGATTTTAATAATTTTCTTGATATGTAGTCTAAACTATATGAAAGAATAAACTCATATGCTTATATTTAGGTTGTTTCCTGTTAAAGTTAACAAAGGAAAAGCTGTGAATGGACCAACAGAAATGAACAAATTAAAATTCTGCAATGAATTTTTCTAACGAAATGCTCTACATAGTGTTTTTTTTTTCCTGACAAAATGGTCTAGATAGTGTTGAAATTGGGCATAAGAATATGAGAGAAAAAACTATTCACTCTATTCAAACTGCAGATGTACATATTTACAGGTGCTAAACAATGCCAATTATCAATCATAAAATTAAGGAAAATTAATACATATTAATACAAAATAAATAATAAAGACGATTTGATAAGGATCCGACATGGGTCACAATGGTGCTTTTATAAAATTTTCACACTTCTCAAGCTAAGAATATATATCAATCATTCATAGATTAGAAGTTAGGTTATTGAATTGTGATTGATCATTGTCTTTGGTCAAAATATTTGCTATCCAAGTCTTGTTGGAGCGTACTGTATTTGAATGATCCATTGATCAAAATTTTCTTTTATAAAATGTTTATCAATTTTCATACTTAATTCTATCACGGTGAACTATTCTTTGGCAATGCTAATTGTAGCTTAGCTGCCACAATCATTGGTTCTTCAATGTAGATGTTTATGCCTTCCAACAACTTTTTAAGCCACATTTATTCACAAACTACATGAGCCATGACCCTGAATTGTGCTTCAACACTACTTCTAACAACAACCAATAGTTTTTTACTCCTCCAGCTGACAGTCTTCCCATACAAATAAATAATAACTAGAGGTAGATTTTCAAGCAATTATGGACCTAGTCGAGTTAGCAATAGTAAAATTTCACAATCCTATAATTTCCGTCTTAATAGTCAAATCACATGAGTCCTTTTTAGGTACCTTAGTATCCTGTAGATGGCATCAATGTGTTACTAAATGAGAGTATACTTGCTAATAGCGAATAGTGCACCATAGCGCATAACACAGAGTACAATAGTGCTATATTAAAGATGGTGCAAAATATTAAAATATTATGAATGAAAATGCAGATGAATATAAGACTATTAAGTTGAAAGATAAATCATCATCATAATAAAAATAAATAAATGTGATGCTGAAGTTTAAGTGCTCAAAACTCACCTAAGTTTAAGTGCATTTTGAAAAAAATCCTACATCCTTTTGAATACCTAACATTGATAGAGATAGCCATAATAACATGCACATAGTAAAATTTTTTTAATAACAAAATACAATTTAGAAATAGCGAAGTCAGCATCATAGGTGAGAAATGATACCTTCATAAAAAAAATAAGGCGTGCGACTGCTGTGAGAGGAAGACAGAGCATGTTGGCTAATTTGCGAGGAAATTAAGGCATGCAACTACGCGAAGAAGACAAGGCTGCGCGATGTACAAGTGAGTAGGATTATGTTACGCGTGAACCGGCCCAGGAGGGGCCGACTGGACCCGGTTCAGCCCGGGTCTACACCAGGCGGAGGCGGAAGCTCCCAGAGGAGCGGGCGGACATGGTGGACCCCATTTGGGGATGATTTAATTAGGTGGGAGGGAAATTTTTGAATGCAAAGGGCTGTTTATGTATTTTGTATGAATCCTTTATGGTTAATTAGGAGGATGAGGAGGGAAAAGGGATTATCTTGAATTTGAATGTAATTTGAGATCTAGGGTTTTCTTGCTTGGGCTCTTGGCGTTGCCGGAGAAGATCGGAGAGTTGTTCTTCCTCTCGAATCGAAGAACATTGTATCTTGCTTTTGCTTTGATCATCTACTAGTGGAATATAAGTCCATTAAACGTTTTTCTCTCAGTTTTCCTACGATTTTCTACTGTTTTCATACGTTTTGGGCTGATTTCCTGTAGAAAACAGCAACCTTCTTGTTGTTTTCTCTCCACGTGGAGCGATAGGAATACTTGGATCTAAGTATTTCCTATCAAATTGGTATCAGAGCATCGTTCCGGGACCACCGGCGGCTGAAATTCTGAAATTTCAGCAAGTTTCTTGTCTCCGGAAGAAGTTTTTTGTGGACCCGTTAGAAGGACAATGGCCGGAAAGAAGGTGGATGTGTCTTGGAAGCAGAAGTCGGTCAATTAAAAAACCGATTTGGAGGAAAGATTTTTTGATTTTCAAAATCAAATCACCACCAACAACGAAAGGTTGGAGGGAAAATTCACGGCCATGGAAGAGATGATGAAGAAATTACTTGAGATGAAGACTAATCCGACGGCGTCGGATGCAAGAGAGACTGTCGGCGACCATGGCGTAGGAGGAAATTCGAACCCGCCTCGGGGGAGGAGGAATCCGGCTGTGGAGATCCTTGAGGGAGACGACGACATGCCACCTCTAGAGCCACTTTCTAGAGAGGAGATGAGCCTGGGGAATGACCGTCGAGGTGCTGATTTTCAGCGTCGAGGTGCTGATTTTCAGCGTCAAGGTGTAGATTTTGAAGGCCGGAGGGGAGAATATGAGGGAAGTGCAGATTTTGGCGAAAGAAGAGGAGAATATCAGCGTCGAGGTGCTGAATTTCAGCGTCGAGGTGCTGATTCTGAAAGGGGAAGAGGGGATTATGACGATGGACTCGGATACCAACGTGGGAGGAAGGACCGGGATACTTGGGGAGCACCTCATCTTCGAGGAATGGGAGGTTATGGGGAGTACCGGGGTAACGGAAGGGATCCGAAGGTGAGGAAGTTGAAGATGCCCATCTTTGAGGGGGAAGATGGCCATGACTGGATCTACAAGGTGGAACGGTATTTTGCAGTCAACGGATTGACTGAGGAGGAGAAACTGACAGCGGCAGGACTGTGTTTGGAAGGAAAGGCACTGGCATGGTACCAGTGGCGGGACATGAGGCGACCTATTCGAAACTGGAGGGAGTTCAAGGATTGCCTACTAGAACGTTTCCGAACCAGCAGCGGAGGGGATTTCTACGAGCAGTTCTTTGCGCTGACACAGGAAGGGACAGTAGCAGAGTTCCGGGACCGGTTTGAGTACCTAGCTAGCAGGTTGGATCGTCTTTCTGATACCGTGCTTGAGGGGAACTTCATGAAGGGGCTCAAACCAGAAATCAGAGCAGCCGTTAGAGTGATGAGACCACACGACCTGGGGGAGGCCATGGAGTTGGCACAGTTGGTCGAGGACCAGAAGCATCTAGAGAGGGGGAAACGAGGCAGCAGTTCTGGGGGATCCCACCGGATGACGACCACGTTTTTAGCTTCCAAGGGAGCTGCACCGGGGGGTACACGAGAAGTACCAAAGGAGAGATCTGGAGGAGGAGGGCCTGGGGGAAATTTTAAGAAGCTTACTGATAAGGAAATGCAGGAGAAAAGGGCCAAGGGATTGTGCTTTAGATGTGATGAGAAGTACATGCCGGGACATAGGTGCAAGGACCGGACTCTTCAGGTTCTCCTTGTTTGCGAAGACGAGGAAGACGAAGAGGAAGGTGGGAGCAGGTCAGAAGTGGAGGAGAAGTTGCACCTGGATGTGGCAGAAGTCTCCCTGAACTCTGTAGTGGGATTCACTTCGAGTCACACTATGAAAGTGAAAGGGGTGATAGCTGACCACGAGGTGGTGGTTCTGATAGATAGTGGGGCAACCCACAATTTCATTTCCACCCGGCTTGTTGAGTTGCTTGGTATGACACTAGTGGATACCGGTGGCTATGGGGTGATGATGGGTACGGGGCAGGTGGAAATGGGGAGAGGAGTTTGTAGAGGAGTGGTGCTGACCATTCAGGAGATACAGGTGAGGGAGGATTTTCTTCCCTTAGAATTGGGAAGTACTGATGTGATTTTGGGAATGAAGTGGCTACAGACTTTGGGGGAGACCAAGGTGAACTGGGGAGAACTGAGGATGGAAATGGTAGTGGAGGGGAGGAGAATGGTGATACAGGGAGATGTCGGCCTGTCTAGGACGGGGGTGTCTCTCAAGTCCATGATCCGAACCATCCAGGAGGTTGGGGGTGGATACTTGGTGGAGCTGCAACGATTGGAGAAAGTCAGTGTGGGTGAAGAGGGAGACATTCCACTTGAAGTGCAACCAGTCATACAACAGTTCAAGGAGGTTTTTCAACCTCCACAGGGTTTGCCACCTCAGAGGGAGCTGGAGCATGCCATTAATTTGAAGGAAGGGGAGACACCGATCAGCGTTCACCCTTACCGCTACCCCCAGATCCAAAAGGATGAGATAGAGAGGCTGATCCGGGAGATGTTGGAGGCAGGGATCATAAGGCCAAGTGTAAGCCCTTTCTCTAGTCCAGTCCTCCTGGTCAAGAAGAAGGATGGGAGTTGGAGATTCTGTGTGGACTACAGAGCTCTGAATAAAGGCACTGTACCAGACAAGTTCCCAATTCCAGTGATTGATGAACTGTTGGATGAACTATTTGGGGGCAGTGGTGTTTTCCAAGCTCGACTTAAAATCCGGATACCACCAGATCAGAATGAAAGAGGCGGATGTTCCAAAGACAGCCTTCAGGACACATGAAGGGCATTATGAATTTCTGGTAATGCCCTTTGGTTTGACTAACGCTCCTGCTACATTTCAGTCTCTGATGAACAGGGTCTTCAGGGAGTACCTCAGGAAGTTCGTACTTGTATTCTTTGATGATATATTGGTGTACAGCAAAACTGAGGGGGAACACTTAGAACACTTGAAGGTGGTTTTGGGAGTATTGCAGGAACACCAGTTACAAGCCAACCTGAAGAAATGCAGCTTTGCCCAGACCAGTGTAGAGTACTTGGGGCACGTGGTGTCCCAAGAAGAAGTAGCAGCGGATCAGAATAAAATAGAAGCAATGCAGAAGTGGCCCATTCCTAGGAACCTAAAGGAGTTAAGAGGGTTCTTAGGGTTGACTGGATACTACAGGAGATTTGTGAAGGGATATAGTGCTATCGCATGGCCATTGACAGAGCAACTGAAGAAGGATGGATTTGCTTGGGGTGAAGCAGCAACGCAGGCATTTGAGAAACTGAAGGTAGCCATGACTACAGTCCCAGTCCTATCCCTTCCTGATTTCAGCTAAGTCTTTGTGGTAGAGACAGATGCTTCAGGGTATGGGCTGGGGGCAGTGTTGATGCAGAACCACCGGCCAATAGCTTACTTCAGTCAAGTACTATCAGCCAGAGCGAGATTGAAGTCAGTATATGAGAGGGAGCTAATGGCCATCGTTTTGGCTATACAGAAATGGCGGCCGTACCTTTTGGGAAGACACTTCATTGTAAGGACTGATCAGAGAAGTTTGAAATACCTGCTAGAAGTAAGAATGGTGACTGAGGAACATCAGAGGTGGTTATCTAAACTACTAGGTTATGATTTTGAGATCCAATACAAGCCTGGTTTGGAAAATAAAGCAGCCGACGCCTTATCCAGGTGTGTGGGGGAGCTTCAGGAATTAGCTTTGTCAGTTCCTTTAATGGTAGATTGGGGGTCCATCAAGGAAGAAAGTATGTTGAATGAAGAGATGAGGAAGATCAGGGAGGATCTAGAGAAGGACAAGAGTAGTCATCCGGGCTACTGTATTGAGGGGGAGAGACTATTATATCAGGGGAGGTTTGTGATGCCACGGACTTCCATATACATTCCCCACTTGTTGCAAGAGTTTCATGGCAGTGCAGTTGGGGGACATTCAGGGGTTCAGAAGACTTACAGGAGGCTAGCATCCGAGCTCTACTGGAAGGGGATGCATAAAGATGTGGAGGAGATGGTGGCCAGGTGTGAAGTATGTCAGAGAAACAAGTACATGGCCATGGCTCCAGGAGGCTTACTACAGCCATTGACACTTCCAAACAGAGTCTGGGAGGAAGTATCCATGGATTTCATTGATGGCCTACCAAGGTCGGAGGGGTTCACAGTCATTATGGTGGTGGTTGACAGGCTTAGTAAGTATGCACATTTTGTTCTTCTAAGACACCCATACACCACAGTGTCAGTTGCTGCAGCATTTATCAGGGAGGTGGTGAGACTACATGGGGTGCCTGAATCGATTGTGTCTGATCGAGACAAAGTGTTCCTCAGCCAGTTCTGGAGGAAGCTGTTCAGGATGCAAGGCACAGTTCTAAAGAGAAGTACAGCCTATCACCCACAGACAGACGGACAAACGGATGTGGTAAATCGAAGCTTGGAGACCTATTTGAGGTGTTTTGTCTCCGAAACCCCACGATTGTGGGCAAAGTGGCTGCCATGGGCTGAGTATTGGTACAATACCTCATTCCATTCCGCTTCCCAGATGACCCCATTCAAGGTATTATATGGGAGGGACCCTCCGCACCTAGTGCACTATGTAGGGGTGTCAATTCGGGTCAACCCGTCGGGTTCGGGTCGAACCCGACCCGACCCGTTTTTATAAACGGGTCGAACATTCCAATCCGGACCCGACCCGAGCGGGTCACGGGTTGACCCGACACGACTCGTGACCAGGTTTTTTCACTCGCGGCTGCGAGGCAGCGGCGGCAGCGCGGTAGCGGCGGCAGCGCGACACGCGGCAGTAGGATTATGTTACGCGTGAACTGGCCCAGGAGGGGCCGGCTGGACCCGGTTCAGCCCGGGTCTACACCAGGCGGAGGCGGAAGCTCCCAGAGGAGCGGGCGGACATGGTGGACCCCATTTGGGGATGATTTAATTAGGTGGGAGGGAAATTTTTGAATGCAAAGGGTTGTTTAGGTATTTTGTATGAATCCTTTATGGTTAATTAGGAGGATGAGGAGGGAAAAGGGATTATCTTGAATTTGAATGTAATTTGAGATCTAGGGTTTTCTTGCTTGGGCTCTTGGCGTTGCCGGAGAAGATCGGAGAGTTGTTCTTCCTCTCGAATCGAAGAACATTGTATCTTGCTTTTGCTTTGATCATCTACTAGTGGAATATAAGTCCATTAAACGTTTTTCTCTCAGTTTTCCTACGATTTTCTACTGTTTTCATACGTTTTGGGCTGATTTCCTGTAGAAAACAGCAACCTTCTTGTTGTTTTCTCCACGTGGAGCGATAGGAATACTTGGATCTAAGTATTTCCTATCAGATTAAGACCAAGCAACTATTTTGTGGAAAAGATCGTGCAGCTATTGTGCATGTGTAGCTGAGACTGTGGGGTCAATATGAGACCAGAGAAGTGCATGCGTGGCTGAGGCAATGGCCCAGCCAAGCAAGATGTAGTGTATACGCGTGAGATGCACTGATTGTTAGGATAGGATTTATTGAATGTGAGCAACTATGATAGTTATTTGATTAGCAGGTGATTTCCTTACAAATAGGGTGTTATCAGCCATCCCTTGAGAGTATCCATATTTTTTAATTATAGTAGTAAATCTCCTAAACTAGGTTCTCAGAGATTGCTTTAGGCAATATAAGAATTTCTTAAATTTACAAACTTTACTTTTGTTGTCAATGGCCTCGAATTAAGGAAAGAATTTAATGAAAAAATTCTCCCATTGTCAATTGAAAGGAATTAGATTTGGGTTTAAAAATGGGCTTGAACATAGAGATCAAATTTATTTACAAAATGACAAGTCTTATATTTGAATTTCATTAAGAAGATTCAAATAGGTATAGTGTGGTCATCTATAAAGAATATAAGCCACCTAGCCCCAAATATATTAGTCACATGAATAGATCCCAAAATGATAGAGAAAAATGAAGACTTTATAGGAATAATTAGGATAAGTGTTCCTGGTGTGTTTTAATAATTGACAAGTTTCATTGAAATAACTCAAGATTTTTATTATTGAAAGAGATGAAATTTTTTTTGAGATAAAACTAGGATGATCAAGACGAAGGTGTCACAACAATATTGCCCTCTTTAGGGCAAGAAACATCTTAAGTATGTTTTATTTATAATGTAGGATTTTCTTCATTATTCAAACCATATAATTTAGTATTTTCCTTAGCATTAACAATCATCCACCCTGAGATTGCATCCTGGAATTCACAATAAGTAGGAAAAAAATTAATAACACAAGTCATATAGTTAAGTTTACTTATAATTTTTAAACCCTAATAAAATCGTTTGTGCATAGGCTTAAAGCCTTCTAGCATTGGTAAACGAGGTCAACTGGCAAACCCAATATGATGAACCCATGGGATCTTAATAGAGTTTTATTTCATCCTCATAATCATTCCCCCACTTAATCATATTCAAGCCTAAATAATTGGCCTTAATTGACATTCTTAATTGAAAGCTCCTTTCCATATTCAGAAAGGATAACTAATTATGGGGGTTTGCTCCAGTAGGAAGTCACAAACCTAGATTGAAATAAACCATAAGCATTTGGGGAAAACTCTAGTTAAATTAATCTCTTGAAATCACAATTAAAATAAGAAGTGTTAAATAATTTTTTCAAGTTCGAAGACCTTTTAGGAGCTCATAACAATAAATATCCTTACAGTAGCTTAAAATTTAGTATTTTTTTAAATTTACTTTAATTTGATTTGCATAATTAGGTTGTCTCCTTGTAAAGGGAAATGCTTTAAGCCTAAGAGGCATATACCTTGTATGTCGAATGCCTCCATTGATTGCCCTGGAAAAAATTGGCCTACCTAGTCAAGAAGCAAGCCTTGGAGAAACTTCAAACCGTTTTTAAAACACTGTTTCTTAGACACCTTAATTTGGTGATATTATATGTAGTAATAAACAACTATGACATTTTTCAAGAATTTATTGGTCATTAGCATTTGATTGCAAAATCTCATGGAATTTATGCAAACATCTAAAAGGCATTTTTCTCTCTTTTACTCAATCAGAAGGTTGGCCAAGGTTGACTACAAACAAGGATAAATCAAAAGGTCCATTTTTAATAAAACTGAGAACAACGCTCAATCACACATTCCATATAAAATTGATGGGATGATTTTCTATCTCTTATATATATATATATATATATATATATATATATATATATATATATATATATATATATATATATATATATATATATATATATATTGTTGCGTGCTAGAATATACGCGGCAGTAGAGTTAGAAAATTTTCGTCTTAGCGTTGCACGAGTATTCAGCACACAAACAAAAAAGAGAAATGAACACCATAGTTTTTACGTGGAAAACCCAAAAAGGGAAAAAACCACGGGGCCTCGCCCAGTTGTAAAGTTCCACTAGTGTTTGTATGAAGTACAAAGGTTGATCCGTCTTACAAATCAAGACGATCAGTTTACAATCAACTTCTCACAAAGTTACAAAGTTTTGCAAATTCCCGGCGTTTCCCGAAAATTCAGCAGAATTCCGACGTTTTCAGGCGGCGGGAAGAGCTCCGGCGGTGGTTGAGGAGGAGCTTCTTCCTTCTCTCTCTTCTTCTCTTCTTCTTCTCTCTCTTCACTTGAGTCCCCTTTTGTGCAGAATGAGGGCTCTATTTATAGTTTTTCTGGAGTGGCAAAGCTCGTAAATAGGTGTGAGATCATGGGCCAATAGGAAGTGGTTTGATTGGACGGCCGATATTGAACCCTTCGATCGTGCACCATTCGTTAGACATTTGGAGGCCTTAATGATGTCGGAATTTGGCGATCTTGGGCTCGTTGGATTCGTCTCGTCGAGCCGCTCTATTCGAGTATAAGTTCGTTAAAATCGGAGACCTTTTGGTAACTCAAATTGCGGTTTGAACCTTCCAACAGCGCTTCAGGTCCTTGATTCGGACTCATTTGGGCTCGGATTGGGTTGATCTTGGTGTCGTTGGGTTCGTATTTCCGACACGCTCAGTTTGACTATAAGCTCGCTGAAATCGGAGTTCGGGTGCTCCCCGAATTAATTTTTGAAGTTTCCAACTAGCTTTTCCCTCGAGATTCGTGCCCGATTAAGCTAATTTTGTGATGCCGTATCATATATATATATATATATATATATATATATATATATATATATATATATATATAGTTGCATCTAACCTTTTGTTTGTGTGAATTTCTTTTATTACTTTTTTTCTTATTTTTAGACTCACTTTTCAGTTTATGGATAGCTTGATTTAAAAAAAAAAAAAAATTCATTCCCCTTTTATTTAAAGCTCCATGTAATTTCCTATTTAAGATCTTATTTAGTAGATTTAGATTACTAAATTCATATTTGGAGCAATATAAAGTTTTTTGCAATAGTTGTTTTTTCTTTGACTAGTTTAAGACTCCTCTACATGCTCTTTGGGCACATGTAATTTAACTAGTAGGAAATAACAATAGAATATCTGTGAGGTTCCACTACGAGATGTTGCCATCAGAGTTTATATTAGCACTGTGCTGCAGAAAAATGCTAAGAGGCGTATCAAGAACAGAAAACTGGCTCTTGGTTTCCAGGCTTTAAAGGGTATAGATAACATGATTTTTTTTATTACTCACTTAAAACAATAAACATATGCTGATCAACTTCAAAACACTGATCAAGCCATCAACGAGATATTATCGATGTATTAAGCATGACAGTTGAAGTTTAGTTTTCCAGATGACAGAGAGGGATGAATAACTAAGATATTCCAAAGGTCAGCATAATTGAGTCAAAATAAAATGATACTAAATTAAAAGATAAAAGGCAAAGAGGAATATGGATTACCTCAACAAAAGTTTTAAGAATGATTTGATATGTTAATGGAGATGGCTCGGGCCCTGATGATTTCATCCTGCGAAAGATACCTTCAGCCTTACTGCATTGCCCAGCCCTTCCATATGCTTCCATTAAGGCTGTGTGAGATATTACACTTGGAGTATAGCCTTTCTTGTTCATATACTTAAGGACCCGCTCTGCCCGGTTGAAATCCCCAGTCTTTCCATAAGCTGTGATCAACATTAAAAAATCCATCTCACTGAATTCCCACCAATGCTGGCTCCTAAGCCATTCAAGAATCTGGAAAAGCAATAAAGGTTCAGAAAAAATAGTAAATCCATGTAAAGAACTTGTTTTATCACATTGATGCAGCTTCCATCAGTCCAAAACCTTATTAGAAAAGACTTTTGGATATAATGTTAGCAAGGTTAATGCAGAAGAAACTTGAAAAAGTAAGAGAAAATGAAAATGGAAAGATGAAATTATTAGAAAAATAATAAGATAAACAAGCCTCGTTTTAAGAAGGAAATTACATCTCCATGAAGGAAGTCAAATCTCACACCTTATCAATGATCAAAATACTGAAATAGAAGAAGTGAGGTTTCAACGTCCACAATAAATGCCATAAATTGACTTGTATAACTTAGAATTTTCTTATTTATAGAAGAAAGAAATAACATGTTAAGATTTGCCTCAATAAAAGCATAAAATTCAAAATAAGTGATTTTATGATAAATTCAATATTATGGATAAGAATTGTTTAAAAGTTTGTTGCAAACTTTGAATTCCAACCGCGTTAAGTTCCTGCAAGAAGGAGATGAAAGAGAGGGAAGAAGAGGTTGCATGTGTTTGAGACCTATAGCCAACTGCTCTTAAGAAAAAGAAGAAAGGAGAGAACAAAAGAGATTAGGAAATTTTTAAGAAGAATGTAGGTGGAGATCTTCTTGTATGATTTAGATCTCTTTGTCTATTATTTCTCTTTTTTCATAATTGTAATTTACACAACATATTCGAATGTTTTCAGATTTAGTTGTTTTTTTTTTTGAAAGATGCATATAGCATTGAATAAAAAAAAAACAGCTATTACAAACTAAAAAAACCTAGGCAATCCTTTGAAAGAGAAAGGAAGCCTTTATTTGAAGTAATTTAATCATAGAGAAAAAATTCAAAAAAAAGGAAAAATCATAATGAAAATAAGATCCTCTACTAATCATTTTAAACCAATTGGGATGGAGGGGATACCAAAGATTAAACAACAACCCAAAAGGTTGATTAGTATCCAAGAATTCCCGATTAGGTAAAAAATAAAAAATAGAGAGATACCTAGTTTCCATTAATCTAATTCCCCTTTTCAAATTCCAACTTATGCTTAAAATAAAACTAGAGAAAACAAGAAAACTAAACAAAGAACATAAAAATAAATGAAAGTCATAATCATCCGCTGAGAAGGAAACTTCAATCTTCACTTCTTCATCCATTTTGTTATTCACAATCTTCAACATCTTTACCCAATCCACAAGCCAACCATGGACTCCTTCAGACGTATCTATGACCATATCATGAGGCAAATGATGAAGTGGGTCTAACACTATCACCAATACCCAACTTCTTTCCTCTTAGACTCCCTTTGATTGGACTGAACACATTCAAATCTTTATTAATTTTTTTTCTTCAGATTCCCTGATTTGAAAGGAATAAAGAATTTACCATGCTCTATCACAGCTTCATTGTTCTTTACTTTGTTTATATTATTCAAAGTAGTGATAGAATTTTGCAATCCAGCCAAAATTTCAATTTGTTTTTCATGTTCTTTGCACTTCAAACGTTCAGCCAGAGACATTTCTTCCATGACAGAATCTTTGTAAACAGCATTCTCTATACCGAGAACCTCTGATTTGTCTACCACGACTTGTTCTAGACTAGTAGAACAAACTTGCAAGTCTTCTCCCATTTCAGCATACTCAGCACTCGGATCTATTTCACCATTTTCTAGTTGTTCCGGTTCAGAACTAACCAAACCAGAGTCTTTATTTTTCTCTTATGTCACCGAGCATTGTAAATCTGGATCTCCTCTGCTTTCTTTGGCTAGCATTTCATGTTCTTCACCATCCATTCTAACCAGTTCTTCAGCAAAAACTTGGGACATCAATTTGAATTTGTTCCTAGTTATCTCTTCAACCGGTGCCAAGCTATCTTCAGGAATCTTCAACTCAGCTGAAACCTGAGAATTCTCCTTTTGAAATCTTCTATTTCTCTTAAACTTAACATGAATCCAAGGACCATAAGAATTTTGTGGGTTTTAGTATATCCAATTTGTCCTTAGATTTCAATTCTAAAACTGATCCGAGTTTTTTTGAATTCACCAAATTGGTTCCTTGGCCAACATCTAAACCTTTGTTATCCACTCCTTTGACAACTTCTGTACATGACTCCATCTTGTGACCTATCAAGACACAATTGAAGCAGAAAGAGGATATTTTTTAATATTCAATTTTCTGAAAAAATCTTCCATATAACCCTTCAATCCAAACTCCAAGAGTTAACTTAGAGTCTAGATTAATTCGAACACATGCTCTAGCAAATTCACGCCTCCCCCATTTGAACATTTTCCCATCCAACAACAAAGGAACTCCTATCTTTGAGACAATTTTGATGACATTAGGCTCATCCCAACAATGAAGAGGCAAATAGGGTAAGCGAATCCAAATGGGTGATGATAGCCCTTTCAACGAAGTAGGGGAAAATTTGGGTGTCCATTTATCCATTCCTATGACGTGCCCTCCCACATACCATGGACCTCCACGCAATACTTCTTCCATAATCTGAGTAGAATGAAAAGAACACAAAATCCAATTGAGTCCCAACGAGGTAATATGAAACTTCCCAAATTTATCCCATTAACGCCTTAATTCAATGCTACAAAGCGAAAATGGAATTCCTTTCCCAAACACCTTCACCACAAGAGATTTTTATAGCAATTTTACCTTTTCAGCAACCTTATTCATGTCAAGTTTGACTACATCCGATTCAGCATTATCTTCCAAATCAGGATGAAATGAATTAATTGTTATATGCTGTTTTTTTGACCAAACATTTACCGAATTTGAATCAAAATTCAGTAAGGTATCCTGATTAACAGCTGTTTGATTTCCAACACCAGAAATCAATCTTCCATCTTCCTTAGATTTCATCAAATTTGAATTCAAAATCTCCTGATTATCCGCCTCAACACAGGGTAAGTTTGAAAATCTGCTTACCTTCAACTTGCAGCCTATGGAAGACGACGCCTCCGCATTATTTCCCGCACCTGCCAACCAATTCTTCAATGGGGATGAAGGGCTAGACTGAATCTTCTTATCCAAAATTTCCAAAGGTTCTTTGCCTTTGCCTAGCACCGAAACCACATTGTGGTTTGGAAGAAACCGACCTTCGGTGATAACCAAAGGTCCTTGTTTGATCACAAATTCCTGGTTCTTAGAATTTCTACCGTTGGATCCACCATGATTAAAATCATTGGGTAATCTGGTAGAATGAAGATTTGAGTTATTCTGATCATCAGGAGATGATGACCGGCTACCCTCCACCACCATTCAGGCGGTACCAGAAGATTTGGATCGGAAAATTTTGAAAAATGGCAGTTTTCACTCTCTAGAAATCGGGAGCCTCTCTCTCCTTATTATTTGTTTTCAGATTTAGTTGGGTTCAAAGATTAGGGCACTTTTGGTGAGATGGGGTCTACTTGGCTTGGGGAACAGTGTTTTTTGTGCCCAATTTTATTTGTGCATTTGTGTGGCTCTTCTTGATAGTGAATTGGATCCTCTATCCTCTCTTATAGAAGTTTTTTTTTTTTTGAACTACGACCTTACTTGAACAGGATCTATTCTATAGGATCATACAGCTGCATCTTTAACGATTAAAGAGGCAAGAAAATTTAATAATACTAAGTTAAGTGTTGCAGAGATGAGGATGCTTAGGTGGATGAGTGGCTTTACCCTTAGAGATAGGATATGAAATGAGCATATACGTGAAAAGGTTGGAGTAACTCCAGTGGAAGATAAGATTAGAGAGAGTCGTCTTAGATGGTTTGGCCACATTAAACGGAGGCCTTCTAATGACCCTGTTAGGAAAGTTGAGGTATTAGATTTGACTTATGTTAAGAAAGGTAGAGGTAGGCCTAAAAAAACTTGGTTATAAAATATTAGAAATTCTCTTTATTTATTAGATTTAAGTGAGAATTTGACTTTTAACATGACACAATGGCGAAAAAGGATTCATGTAGCCGACCTCACGTAGTGGGACAAAGGCTTGATTTTGTTGTTGTTGAACTACTTAAATCTTTGTGTATTCATTGAACATTTCCTCTCTTTATTATTACTTTGTGTTCATCATATATATGCTTAGTAGAGCTTCCACATATAAGGTAGATTTTTTCTAACATTATAAACCACTAATAAACTGCTAAAATTTTGCTAATAAAATGATAAATATTTGCTAATATACCTAATTAAACTTGGCAAAATAATGAACTCTAAGAGACATAAAAGCGCTCAAATATCAATGAAAAAAATAAAATATAAATTTATGAGTACATAAAGGCAAAAACAATTGAATTCAACAAATTCAATCATTGCAACAATGCCATCAAAAGAAAATTATAAGGAGGTCCATCAAATTGACAATAATTATACTTTGTTAATAAATAATTAGATGGACATCCAAGTCATTGAAGATGTTTTTATTCATACATATTAAGAAACCTCACGACAATCAGAGATACTTCTTCTCTACCTAGCCCATCCCTGAAAGGATTCTTCTCTGCTTCCAAATTTATCGAGTCAAGGACAATATGCAATTTTACATCTAATAAGATATTGACAAAATTCATGACCAATGTATAGGATTACAACTAAGTTTTTTATGCATTTCAAGAGTGACATAAAAACTACTTCAGGATTTTGTGAAATACAAAGAGACTTATAAAAAAATCGAAAGTTTATATAAAAAGATAGGTTTCCTTGAGGTTTGATTTTTCTTCTATTTTCTAATAATTTGGTAGCAGTTCTGCATATTCATATTTGTCGAAACTTGCACCACTAAAACGAGATTGTGCTAATATCCATTTAAAATAGGACAAGCTTGCCAACATTAAATTAGAAAATGTGTCCTTGAAAAGTAGGTTCTAATGTAGGTTGGGATAGGCCAACATGATTATATGATTTCATCAATCTCTTCATGTTTGGATACGGTTCCATAGGTTGCATGGTCCAACAGAGATTGTATGGAATGGTACAGTCGTGGTTCCAAATAAATTTCTAACAATGCACAAAACACAACATGCAGGAAATACATCACAGAAAACTGCTAATATTGGCCACTAGAAAAGGAACTGGATAGTATAGAAAGTTCAAACCACGAGGCTATTAAATTCATAGATTACATAGCAAACTGAAAGGGCAAAAAAAAAAAAAAAGAAGAGAGTAAAGCATAGCTCTTAGCTAACCCTATAGGGAGAACTTTGATATATTCAGTAAACATATACAAGAAAACCAACATTTCTTCAATACTAACAAAGGGTTTGCAGAAACAAAAGGCTGTGTTCAATCTATACCTCACCAACAATGCCCCATTTCTTCAACTGCTTAAACCTCACAAGGGTTCCAAGAACAAGATCTCTAGGAAGTGCCTGTGCTTTGGTCCTTTGCATCCTAAGAACTTGCACAGCACATCCCTGCTCTTCAATCTCCCTCATCATACTCCTCCAATTCTTCTGCTCCATTTCATCAGCAGCATCCTTGAAAACCTCTTCTTTCTTTCTCCTTTGCATGAACTTTCTTGGAGCCAGCATGCCGCGAGCAGCTATCTCCAAACTTCCATTGGTTTTCACGCTCTGTAGCCATGGCTTCCGGTAAACTTTTGCTTTGCTGAACACAAATCGAAAAAATCATCAAAGAAAACACATGCAAATCTGATAATTTCGTAAGCTTGAGATTAATGATCAAATATACACAAAGCCTTAATTTAACTCTTTTGCTACTAAAAACCTAACGTATTATTGGAGTTCTCCACGAAATGCAAATACAAGAAGATAGAGAAGATCCAGTAAAGTAGCAAATGAAAAGCTAGGATTAAGAAGCTCACCAAAGATTGGAAGAGAACGAGAGCAATGACTGAGAGGCGACTACTTCCATGGGCTTGAGAAACGGTGAGGAGTCGGTGGCGCGAGAGTGAGGAGGGTAGCCTTATCGTAAACCCTCCCGTCCTTAAACCCAAAAATCCAAATCTAAATTATACACGATGCTTTATTTGAATTTTTATTAGGTTGGGACACTTGGTGTAGCTCTACATTCGGAAGCTAATAAAATATCGTCACGTGCACTTATTTTTTACCGCGCGGCCCGACTACCCGACCCGGAATGAAAACCCGGTATTGCTATGTTCGTCTATTGCTAGGTATTGCTCGGTATTGCTAGATATTGCTCGGTATTGCTAGGTATTGCTTGACAATAACGAGAAATACCATTCTGTCAAGACCAATATCGAGCAATACCGATCAATACCTAGCAAAACCGGGCTATTGCTTGGTATTGCTAGGTATTGCTCGATATTGCTAGTATTAGTTTTGAGAGAATGATATTTCTCGTTACCAACTAAAACCTAACAATACACTGATCTGTACAAATCAGCTAATACATAGCAATATTGGGTTCCGGTCCGGGTCGGGTCGTCGGGCCGCGCGATAAAGAGTAAGAGCACGTGACGTCATTTTATTGGTGTCCGGATGTAGAGCTATGTCAGGTGTCCGGACCTAATAAAAATTCGCTTTATTTAGGGTGGACAACTTTTTTTAATAAAAATTTTTTACCATAATTTTTATCTGGTTTTATTTTTATTTTAAAATTTTAAATTTATATTAATAGTTATTTTATATAATTTTTTTCTTAAAACAATTTTATAACCATCATTACAGGAAAGTTACAGCCACTTAAATAAGCTCTTAATGTTCTCTCATTAACTTACTACTCTGATTAAATTCAAAATAGTTTAAATGAATGTCAAATTTGTTTATTTTATTTTAATTCTGATATATTTAAAGTACATAATAGTTATTATTTAAAAACAAATTTTATTATTTAAATAAGATTATATTGAACAAAAATGTAATATTTAAAAAATATTCTTATTACTTAACCTACATAATATATTATATTTTTCCAATTTAATTTTATTGAACTTGATAAATATTATTGCGGGTTAGAATATATACGTCGATAAAGTTATAGTTCTACGTCTTAGTATTGTACGGATATCTAGCTCACACATAGATAATATAAGAATTTTTATGTGGAAAACCCTGGAAGGAAGGAAAACTACGAGAGCTAGTCCAATTGAAAATAGTTTTATTAGAATTTGAGTTGAGTACATTAGGCTGACTCGTCCTTGAGGGTGATCAGATTACAAATGTCAACCGTATGGTTGTGGTCTAGTGACAAACGTGGATGAAAGTCCACTACAAGAAAATCACCCAAAACCGGCGGTTTTTTCCGGCGGCTTTAATGGTAAAACCGGCGGTTTTTAAAACCACCGGTGGCTTTTCGGCGGTTCTCAAATCGGCGGAAAAATTGGCGTAGGAAACATTTTGCCCGTAGTTTTTTCCGGCTGCTTTATTAGCCGATGGTCTTCCGGCGGCTTATACCATCGGTTATTACCCCGCTTTGTACCGGCGGTGTTCCGGCCATTGCGCCGTCGGTCATTTTACCGACGGCTCACCGGTGGTCCCTTCATCGATGGCTTGTCGGCGGTTACAGCGACCGGCGTGCGTTCGATCAACCGCCGGTACGACACCGACGGCTCCCTGGCGGTCTGGCCGACGGTCTTACCGGCGGTCTAGACCGCCGGGCTTTCACCGGATAACCGCCGGGTGCCGTCAGTAACCGCCGATATAATATCAACTATTTAATGTAGTTACCGACGACGTCAATCATTCGTCTGGTATCGTAGTTTCCGGCGACCAAATCGCTGGTCAGCCGCCGGAAACCTGTAGCACCTGAAAAAAAAATTGACAGCCTCCCTTCTATTTGAGGGAGGTTCACCCTAAATTCTAAATCTGCACATAAAGCAATATATAACACCAAGTTTTGGGCAACACGCCGCTATATTCAATCAACCATCACAAATATATACATAAGCACAACCAAAAGATAGTCAATAAATGTAAACAAAGTTAATATGTTCAACCATCAAACATAAGTTCACAAGTTTACAAGTTCACAATAAACATAAAAAAGTTATACTCCTCAGATGTATCCTCGCTGTCTTGAGATGCTTGTCGCTGCTCTTCCTCTTGCTTCCTTTGATTTTAAACTCTGTAGGATTGCAGCTCTGCTTGCATTTCATTTTGAACCCTTCTCATTTCTTCAATCTCTCTAGTTAACGCTGCAACCCTCTCACTCACACTTTCTTCAGCTCCAGTACTTGGATCATAAAATGCTGAGGTGGATGAACTGCCCTCATAAGCATAGCTCTGTGAACCCAAGCCATATATCCTCCCCCTCTGTCTTCCACCAACAACATCTGACCAAGTATGATACTTAAAAGTGTGGGTTGATCTTAAAGATGATCCCTCGCCAGTGGACTGGCGGCTTTCTCATGCTCGTACAAAATAATCCTGCGAGAATACAGCCATAAAATAAATTGTAAATTGATATTATAGTTAGTTTTATTAAAATAAATTTTTATTCCAAATTTTCAAAAAATTTTACTCACATGAGCCTTCTTAGCCTTTTTATCAACCCACTGATGGTCAGCTTGATGTTGATGAGTTCTTGTATGCAACTCCAGTGGTGTTGGCTCCCGACCAAGGTTTGCAGATCTCGCCACCATCTTATATAACTTTTACTAAAGTTTGAGGGAAACTATTCTATCACACAAGGCATGATTGCTGCCTCACTAATGGACCCGTTGTGCACTTCGGTTTGGAGGTACTAGGCTGAGTCAGCAGTCATCGTTAGATGTTTAATTAAATGACTCAAAATTGATAAAACTTGGACCATCAATCAACTTGGACACAAAATTGGATATGGTGAACTAGAGGATGTTATTTACATCTCCTAATGTTCTTTATCAGCAATATGATTGCGCTGATAATATCCCCTTCTATTTCACCATCACTCTGAACAAAAGATCCAAGATATCTAAAAAATGTATCTTATTAATGACTTGATCGCCCAAAGTCACAATCCCCTCACTATGTATATTTCCACTAAAATTACACTTCATATATTCAGTTTTAGATATACTCAAACGAAAACCTTTTGACTCTAAAGTTGAGCTTCATAATTCAAGTCTAAAGAAAATACTTCGTACATCCTCTTCCAAATGTCTAGTGAGAACATCCATGACTAAAGCAAAAAATATATGGACTTAAGGCTAATCCTTGATGTAATCCAACCGAATTAGAGTAGATAGTCAATGTAACCTGACCAAAGAATCGTTGTTAATAGTTATTTGTTACTTTCTTTAAAGATGTTAATTTCTATCTCTCTCTCCCTCTCTCTCTCTCTCACTCTCCCTCTCTCTTGCTCTCTCTTACACTTGCTTGCTCTCTTTCTCTTTCTATATCTCTATCCCTCTTTCTAGCTTTCTCTCTCTATCTATCTATCTCTCTTGCTCTCTCTCTCTCTCTCTCCTCTCTCTTTTCCTCTCTCTCTCTTTTCCCTCTCTCTCTTTTCTCTCTCTCTCACTCTCCCTCTCTCTTACAATTTCTTGCTCTCTTTCTCTCTCTACATCTCTCTCCCTCTTTATAGCTCTCTCTTGCTCTCTCTCTATCTCTTTTGCTCTCTCTCTCTCTCCCTCTCTCTATCTCTCTTTTCTCTCTCCCTCTCTCTCTCTCTCTCTCTCTCTCTCTCTCTCTCTTTTTCTCTCTCTCTCTCTCTCAATCTCTTTCTTGCTATCTTGCTCTCACCCAAAGTCACAATCAACCCATTATATCTATTATTACTAAAATTACACTTAATAAATTTAAATTTAGATCTACTCAATCGATTACAAAATTACCAATTGCAAATGCCTAGATTACAACCTAAAACATGCACTAAATTACAAACTCTTGCAAATGTCTAGTGAGAACAAAAAATCATAGAAAAAAATTCAAGTTTACCTTCAAATCCCGGTTTTCCTTCAACTCCCACGAACACTAGGGCGGCCGGTGTGAGATCGACGACGACAAGACAGGTAGCTTCGAGGGAGACCGATGTGGGGTCAGCGGCGGTCGGCGGCCGGAGAGAAGTCGTCGGTGATTGTCAACGAGATTTATCGAGCGAAGAGGCGGGCGTAGACGACGTCAGAGCTCGTCCGAAGTGAGAGAAGGGAAAAATAGAAATGAGATGGGAGGCTCGGGCCTATTAATTTTAGGGCTTTTTCTGGCGGCCTTCCGGCGATCCAGGCCGCCGGTAATTAGTTCACTTAACGACGTCCGTATGAGCCGCCGGTACACCGTTGGTAATATTGATGTCCGGCGGTTCATCCAGCGGTTACATGACCGCCGCTATTACCGGTGGCCTAAACTGAAAAAACCTTCGGTTAGGCCGCCGGTAATAACCGGCGGTAAAATCGCTGCCAAAATCGCCGTTGTTACCGGCGGCCATATAACCACCAGTCAAGGGCGTCGGTATTGGGTGTTTTCCCTGTAGTGGTCTGACATCATTTGGTGGTCTGACAGAAGTCCAATTGTCAGTTGGTGGTCCGAAGGAAGTCCCGACATCAGCCCGTGATTTGGTGGAAGTGGCATCAGGCAGTGGTCAGGCTGAAGTCCGGTATCAGGCGGTGGTCTAGCGGAGGTTCGACATATGTTGATGGCCTAATAAAACTTTAGCGTTGACCTAGTGTCAGGTGGTGGTTTGACGGAACTCCAGCGTTAGATGGTGATTCGGTGGAATTCTGGGCGTCAGGTGGTGGTTCAGCGGAATTACGGATGTCAGGTGGTAGCCCGGCGAAAATTTGAGCGGTAGTCGAGGAGGAGCATGGGGGCACGAGTGATCTCCAATCTATCTATTGTTTCCTTTTACTTGGGTCCCTTTTCATGAGAAAGGAGGCTCTATTTATAGATTTTCTAGAGTGACATGACCCATAAATAAGAGGAAGATCAAGGGTACTTCAGGAGTGGCTTGTATGGACGACTGATGTTGATTTCCTTGATCATGGATCATTTTTTGAACATTTGAGTGTCTTAGTGATAACAAAATTTAGTAATCTTGGCCTCGTTGGACTCGTTTTGTCGAGCCGCTCGATTTGACTATAAGCATGTCACATTTGGAAACCATTTGGTAAACTAAATTGTATTTCGAACCTTCTAGCATTACTTCGGATCCTTTATTTGGACCCATTTGGGCTTGGATTGAGTCGAATTTGGTGTCGTTGGGTTCGTATTTTCGAGACGTTTAGTTCGACTGTAAGTTTGCTGAAATCAGAGTCAAATGACCTCAAATTTAATTTTGGAAGTTTTCAACTTGATTTTGCCTCTAGATTCGTGCCCGATCAAGATAATTTTTGGATGGTATATATATCAAATGTTATTTATAATTTACCAATTATTTATTGGTATTGAAGGAATTCTATCATAATTCAACATTAATTTTAAAATGTCATAATGATGGGAGTGTTTATGCGTATTTTAGTATATTAAAAATTATAAGGGTCTTTATATGGAATTTTTATTGCGTCCTCCCACCTGACGCAGAGATGCGTCCTCCCAGAGCTAAAATCGCGCTAAAAAATGAGAAATGCCAAGCAAATATCGAGCAATACCAAACAATAACGAGGAATATCATCATGTGAAGACCAATACCGAGCTATACCGAGCTATACCGAGCAATACCGAGCAATACAAAAAATACCTAGTTTTTTCTAGAGAAAACTCGGTATGTGCTCGGTATTGCTCGGTATTGCTCGGTATTGCTCGGTATTGGTCTTCACATGATGATATTCCTCGTTATTACCAAATAATATCTAGCAATACCGAGCAAAAACCGAGTTTTTTGGCGTTGGGAGGACGCATCTCTATGTCAGGTGGGAGGACGCAATAAAAATTCCTTTATATGACGATATTTGAGTATATTAAAAAAAAAATTTTTTAGATATAGGGAAAATTCTCATGACACATTTTTAGCCAATTTATTTTTATTTCTAATATTCAAGAAATGCTTATAACTTGATGCTAGCCATTATAATGTAATTATAGCTATCACTAAATTAACTAATTAACTATCTACATATTACAAGTTGTTGGGGATATGTAAGTAAATCACACAACGAACACAAAAAAAGAAATAAAACGCATCGAAAATAAGGAGAACACATCGGATTTTTGGGAATTTTTTCGAAATTTTGTGGGCCCCACGAATAAAAAAAATAAAATTTCAAATTCACTGTAACCGTGCGGTCAGCGCGCGGACGCGCCTCTTCGCTCGCCGCGCGGGGGGCGCCGCCGCCGGCGAGCGGCGGAGGGCAGCGGCCGGCCGGCCAGTTCGACCGCCTACGCGTTTCCGGGCCCGATTTTCGGCCCGGACGGTTCGAATCGGACATTTTTGGGGTCCTTATACACGTTTTTCGACATTTCGGACCTGATTTCGACACTTTCGGAGCTCGACGGGGCTTCTATAAACAAGTTTGCGCAAATGTTCAACTTTTGGAACGCAATTTTTTGCGATTCATCCAATGTAAAAGTTCGGAACAAGTATTTTCGGACTTCTGGAGCTTCGACGTACAAAAATAGGGGGCAATGATACGTCATGCAAAAATTATCTTGATCGGGCATGAATCTCGAGGAAAAACCCAACCCAAAAACTTCAAAAATTAAATCCGGGAGCACCCAAACTCCGATTTCAGCAAACTTATAATCGAACCGAGCGTCTCGGAAATACAAACTCAACGACGCCAAATTCGACCCAATCCGATCCCAAATAGGTCCGAATCATGGACACGAAGCGCTGTTGGAAGGTTCAAACCACAATTTGAGTTACCAAACGGTCTTCGATTTTAACGAGCTTATACTCAAATCGAACGGCTCGACGAGACGAGTCCAACGAGCCCAAGATCACAGAATTCCGACATCATTAAGGCCTTCAAATGTCCAATGAATGGTGCACGATCGTAGGATTCAATATCGGCCGTCCATTCGACCACTCCCTATTCGCACCTGATCTCACGCCTATTTACGGGCCATGCCACTCCAGAAAATATATAAATAGAGCCCTCATTTCTCATGAGAGGGGGTCCAAGCAAGAATAGAAGAAGGAAGAAAAGGAAGAAGCTCCTCCTCGATCACCGCCGGAACCTCGTCGGACCACCGCTAGAGCCTCGCCGGACCACCGTCGGAGCCTCGCCGGACCACCGTCGGAAACTCACCGGTCCACCGTCGGAGACTCATCGTACCACCGCCAGAGCTTTGCCGCACCAACACCTGAGGCCCTCACCTTCGCCAGAGGCCCTCACCTTCGCTAGAGGCCCTTACCTTCGTCGGACCACCGCCGAAGGCCCTCACCTCGATCCGCCGGACCATCGCCTGACGTCGTTGCTCCGTTGAACAGCCACTTGAGACCTTGTGTTCAACCAGGACACCACCTGAGGCCCGGACTTCTGCTGGGCCGCCACCTGACGCCCAAAGTTCTACCAGAGTACCGCCCTATTACATCGGTCTTTCAGACTCCAGTCTCATGCCGACAATGGTCCTTCAGGCCTTCGTCGCCTACTACGGTCCTTTCGACCTCCATCACCAGACAACGGTCTTTCAGACCCCAGTCTCCTACCGACTACGATCCTTCAGACCTTCGTCGCCCACTACGGTCCTCCCGACCTCTATCAACAGACAACGGTCTTTCTGACTCCGGTCTCCTGTCGACTACGATCCTTCTGACCTCCGTCGCTTACTAGGGTCCTTCTGACCTTCATCAACAGACCACGGTCTTTCTGACCCCGGTCTCTTGCCGACTAAGGTCCTTCTAACCAAACAAACATGTATATGTAACTCCTACCATATAATGCAATCTATATGATGTACATTTGCTACATCAATCCGGCCTTCTCCCTAAGAAGGGCCTCATTTGTAATTGACTACAAATATTAGTGGATTCATTCAAACTGGGTCAGGCCCCGTGGTTTTTCCCCCTTTTCAGGGGTTTTCCACGTAAAAAACTCTGGTGTCTCTTATGAATGCTACACCCTCTCACTTATCTGATTGTGTTCTGGATCTTTGTACAATGCTAAGACATTAAACTATATATTTCTCTACCACCGCGAATATTCCAGGACCCAACAACTCTTATGCTATTCTCACACACAAAACAAAAGAGAAAGTCTAATAAATATACCAAGGGACGCCACCCTTTTAGAAAAACGAGAAAGAAAGTTATCCAATCCACCTCAAAGTGTTGTTGCGGTGTTGAATTTAGAGTGTTGAGGTGCTAAGCTCTATGTCATTTTCCAGCAGCAAATTTTGTAGCACCTGGGTGCTTGGGAACACAGTGCTAGGGCACTTAGGTACACAACATTGAGCGCTCGGGTACACAACAGTGGGGCATTGTACAAAAAAAAAATCGACATGATTTCTCTTCTAGAGTTTTTCTTGGTGGCAATTTCTCACCACCTTTCTCATCTACACTATTTTGCATGCCTCCAATCTCCACATCTCTTTTCACCACTATGTTTCGGCCCTTTGGCCCTTTTTCTTTGCTGTGCTTATATATATGGATGCTTCAGATTTTGTGCAACTTATTCTTTATGAATGGAAATCTTCCTCATGTTAATTATGTAATGCCTTTACTTATTATGAAGCCTCAAGCTATTAAAATCCTCCTGATTGTCATTTAGTTACTAAGTATATGATTAATTTTTGTCATGGCAAAAGTAGAAGCATAAGTAGAGGTGAACTACTTAGAGGGAATAGTCATTATAAAGCCATGTACATTTCTCTTTTGGCGATATGAATGAAATTAAAATCTTATGAATTTCTATAATCTAATAATTTTAGATACCATTTTTTTTTTATTATCGAAGAAAGCAGAATAATTCTTCAAATTAGATGTTGGGACGAGTCGCCTTTGATCACTATGGCTTAAAACAATCCCCAAGGCGATCTTTTGTTATATTTTCTACTCATTTGCTGAATTTTGGTATTCAAACAAGTGTTGCTGATCCTTTCTTACTATTTTATCAAAATGGTACCACTGCTCTTTATATTTTGATATATGTTGATGACATTTTGTTAACTGATAATGATGAATCATTCAACATTTGCTCATGGATCTTCACAAGCGTTTTCAGTTAAAGAGTTTAGGATCTCTTCATCACTTTCTTGGCATTCATGTGCTACCAACCTCAAATGGTTTTTACTTGAACCAAGCAAGCTATGCTAGAGCAATACTTCATAGGGATGGTATGGAAGACTGCAAACCACTTGCTACCCCAATGGCAACCAAAATTTCTGCTTCAACGAACAACACTATTCCGAATGCCAATCTATAATTTTATAAATATCTAATTATAATATTTGAATATCACCATGCCAGATATTTCTTATACAACTAATAAGCTTTGTCAGTATATGCAACAACTGCTAAATAATGCTCATTTTTATTTACTCAAACGCCTTCTTCGTTATATCAAAGTAATGTTATCTTTGGGACTATCGATTTAGCCTAGTCCACTTAAACTTCTCGCATTTTCAGATTCTGATTGGGCATGAAATACTACTAATCATAAATCAACAATAGGGTGTTGTGCCTATCTTAGAAATAATTTGATCTCTTGGCAAGTTAAAAAACAAAAGATTGTAAAAGCTCGCTCTTCCATCGAGGTCGAATATCATTCCCTAGCTACAACTGTGAATGAGACAGCTTATTGTTGAGTTTTACATCTCTCTTGCCACTTCCACTGAATTGTTCTGTGATATTATTTTAGTCATTGGTCTTGCTAACAATCCCATTTTTCATGATTGTACAAAGCACATAGAGATCGACTTACACTTTATTCGTGATTGTGTTAAGAATAATTCCATTTCTATTCATCATGTCAACACCGTTGATCAAATAACTGATATATTTACTAATATATCATTTAAAAATTATATTGATCGGGCACGAATTTTGAGGCAACATAAAGTTGGAAACTTCAAAAATTAAATATGGGATCATCTAATTAACTCTGATTTATGCAAACTTACCATCAAAATTGAATGCCTCAAAAATACAAACCAAACGACACCAAATTCAACTCAATCTGAGCCCAAATGAGTCCAAATCAAAGACCCGAAGCGCATTTAAAAGGTTTAAACCTTAATCCGGATTACCAAACAGTTTTCAAATGTGACATGCTTATAGTTGAGTCGAGCGGCTCAACGAGACGAGTCCAACGAGCCCAAGATTGTCGAATTCAGATATCATCAAGACATTCAAATACCAAATAAATGATCAATGATGAAGGAAATCAATATTGATCGTACATTCAAACCACTCCTAATTTATACTTGATCTTTCTCATATTTACTGATCATGTCACTCTCAGAAAAGTATAAATAGATCCCTCATTTCTTATGAAAGGGGACGGAAGCAAGAAGAGAAGGAAGAGAAGAAATAAAGTTTCTCTTGCCACCAGACACCTCCTCGACCACCACCAGACTTCAACCAAGCCACCGACTGTCGTCAGACTTCACCCGGCTATCGATGGATGTCAGACTTCTATTTGAATGCCAATTGACGTCGGAGTCCTTCTTGGTCACTAACTGACGCTGGATTTTTGCTAGGTCACGGACTGGCTCTGAACTTCTGTCTGACCTTCGGATTTCAATCCGACAGTTGATTATTGTAATATGATCGTCCTTAATTTCAAGGATGAGTCAGCCACTTGTATTCTAATCAAACACTAGTGGAATCATTTCAACTGGGCATGATCCTGTAATTTTTCCATTTTCCAAGGTTTTATACGTAAAAATTCTGGTGTTTTCATTTTTCTTCTGTTTGTGTGCTAGATATCCGTACAACGCTGAGACTAAAATTCCTAACTATATCAACGCGTATATTCTAACCCGTAACATTTACCAAACCATAACCAATCAAATGATTTCAAGAGCTTCAACACAAGTTAACACTCATTGAGAGGAGTGTTATCTTGAGAGGGGATGATAAGCCCTAAATTTATAATTGATCCGGATCTTACCATTCATTTACTTAATCTACTTATATATATTCTGTAAAGACAGCTTTTGCTCTATGGAGGAAATATGATTTCAGCTGCTATGTTTCTTCTAGGTTTTACTTCTGTTTTCCTTCATTGTTTCTGCAGTAAGCTGCTCCAGGTTCTCAGGGCCATGGATCGGGTCTTTTAACAGGAGATAAAGAAAGGGATGAAGAGAAGAAAAGGCCGAGGGCAGGTGAAGATCGAGTAGTGTAGGCTAAGAGATATAGTAATGCATGCAGATATTTGCTTACGTGATATCCTTCTTGAAAGCCAAGAGGAAATTAATGGATTCTTCTTTAGGGTTTCGGCTTACCAAAGATATGATCAAAGCGGTCAAGATGTCAATATACGCTGACACAATTTTTTTCATTATCCGAATATTATATGAAATCGTCTGGATATAATTTATATAGTAATATGAAATTAATGTGCAGGAGAAGACAGTTGTAATTAGCGCAAAATATTATTTTTTGCTCCGCGTGCATGTCGTTTTTTAATATTTTATGATTTAATTTGAATGTTTTAGAACGTATAGTTTTCTGACAGCTATTAACATTAATGAAAATGAAAAGGAATTCATATAAATATATTAATTTACGTTCCTATAAATAATAATAATTATTTTAAATATTAAAAGCTTTCTTACATCCTTATCAAACATTCTAAGCCAAAAACTTTTCCTTTAGGGGGTTCAAAAATTAATTCGGTGAGTCTGTGCATTTGCAGGACATGTTCTTAGCCGGTATTGATCCACCCACAATATATGAACATGGAGTGGGCTATGGCCCAACTGCCTAAGAACCCTAAATCCAAGCGCAAGACACAAGAAGAAGTGCGTCGAGTAGTCAAAGCTTAGCTCATCATAGCTTTCTACATAATCTCCCAAACATTATGTGCTTTATCAAGTAGGGTCAGACCCAGTCTTAATTTTTTTTTTTTTTTTTTTTTTTTGGGGGGGGGGGGGGGGGGGGGGGGGGGGGGTGTCAAAAATTACATAGATTTTTTTTTTTTTTGCCTTGAAGTTGGCTCGACCCATATTTGTTTATATCCTTGATCATTATACGCTTCGTAGATATGTCCGGGGTCCAAGGGGACAACGACCCCTGGTGGGGTTCAAATTTTAGTTGTAAAGATATTTGAATTTTCTTTACTATTTCGCTTTGTATTTGATTCATCTTTTCCTAACAATAACACATTTACACAATGTGTTTGATTATGCTGGGAGAAATTACCTAAATACTATGGTATTTTAAAACTTTTAGGAGGGGCAATTGCCTAAAAACCCATGTAATAAAGACTAAAAAATAGATTGAGGGAGACAAATTACCTAAAGAATCACATAATAATTTTTTTTTAAAATTTTTTTATGCCCCCACCCCCCACCCGGCCCCCCACCCCCACCCCCGGGGCTTAAGGTGGATCCACCCATATTATCGAGTGTCTTCATTTTGAAACTTCGATCAATTAGTATAATTGATTGTCTTTAAGTGTAGGAACATGAATGAAAACTATATCAAAATTTGCCATCTCTCAAGAAAAAACCTTTTTGCTCTGATATCCATTTTGTTAGAATGGAAATGTTTTTAGAACTAATAGACAAGATTGAGGAGATAAGAGAAGATGAAAGAGGCTACTTAGTACAAGAATATAAGAGAAGATGATGAAAAAGACAATCAAATAGTTACAAATAATTGTCTAGAAAACTTTTTTTATTTTCTATCATAAAAGTCATTAAATTATATTTTAAAAAAATTTTTAAGGAATACTCTTGAATTTGTTTCTAGCATCTTCAAAAAATTTTTCTAGAATATGAGCTCTTTAGACAGCTAAATTTCGAATAATAATAGGTTAAAATTAAAGTTTAACTTCTAGTGAGAGAAAGAGGAAACACTCTTAAAAAAATGAGAGAAGGATTTAAATGGAGATAACTTGCCAAGGCATTTTTTTATTTTTTAACATAGTATTATTATTTATTAATATATAAAAGCATAATTCAATTATGAATTTTTTCCTTTTAATTATCTTTCTCTACTTCTAATTTTTCTATAATAATAAATTATATTAAAATTTTATAATCAGATTCTTATTATGATATATTAAAAATTTTAGAATTTAGTTTAAAATAGATATTTGATTGTATTGATATTAGGATATTATAAGATGAAATAGATTTTTTTTTGGTATGATTATTATAAAAAGTCGGCTATGAAATAGAATTGGATATTAGTGTATAAATGATATTTTAGTCAAACAAAATATTTGATTGTATTGATAATTAAGTAATTATTAAAATTTTAAAAAATATAACAAGTATATGTTATAAGTTTATATTTTTTTAATCTAATATTTTATTTATTAAAATAATATTTATAAGTTAAAAAAAGAGATAATATTTGAAAATATAATTTATTAGTTGATAACGAAGGATTGATTGGAAAATATAACATTTAATAAATAAATTAATAAAACAAGTATGACAAAATATTGGGAGCCTATATTCCAAGTATTTATCTTCCTATGAATCATAATATCTATTAATTCCATTAATTTTCCTATAAGGGAGCTTATATTCCAAGTTTATATATATCTTAATTTTAAATTACGGATTAGCTTCTTTGCCCTCATCCGTCTTTGATGTGGGAACCCTTGCTTATTTAATACTGCATTCGGACGTCGGTGCAGCGGCCCTTACACACTTGTCACTGTATTCAGGCCATACAGTGCGTCGCTTCCAGGGGACGCCCTGACATTAATGCAATTTTTTAAAAGATTCATGTCATGATTATTCGACAAGTTTTACGTTGGCTGTCGACTATCTAACGCAACCCTCAACTTTTCTCATCTAGGACTTGGGACCTGACAACGACAATATTCCCTTATTTAAATCTTCAAGAGATATCTTTTATATTAGCTTATGATATAATTAATTGTAAGGGCTTAAGCAATAGCTAAATAGAGGATACTTGGGATAAGTATCCCATGTAATTCATTTTAACATCTAGCTAGTTATAGCTTTGGATCTTAATTAATGTGTTTTGGCTCAAATCAGGATTTTTCTTCATAATTTTGTTGTAAATTTAAATTGGAAGTTTTTTTTTTTAACTTAAGCAAACTTCATGTTGGGCCAAAATAATGATAAAACACATGTAATTATCAATATTGCACAATATAATTAGGTTAATTTTCATAATTATCTCACCATTTTTTTAATGAACAAACATATACCAACCTTGCAATTTCATGATTTTTCGTTGGCGAGTTAGCTTTGCTTGGTTGCATAAATTAGTGGTGAATTTGATGGAAAGTTTGGTTATTGAAATTGTTGCTTTGTGCATTTCAATCAATTTCTCCACATGTATTGGCTTCCAAGTTGGTTCAACAAGTCCATATATGGAATATTAAAATGTGTTAAAAAAGCTATGGGTGACACATCCAATCCAACTTTATATATATTTAATTGAGAAATATTTTAATTTTGGATATTATAAATGTTGAATTTATTTTGATATATTGTGCTTATTTTAAAATAAATTAATTCAATAAAATTGAAATTTAATTTTATAAAAAATGATTAAAATATTAATAATTAATTTATTTTTTCATTTAAATGTTTCCAAAAGTTAGAGTACATTGTGGTGAAATAAGTTGGCATGAGATTTCATTAAAGTTTCATTTGCGACAACTTTTTTTATGCTTTTTAAAACAGCTTCCTAGTATAAAATTATTTAGTTAAGAAAATTTTATACTAAAAAGTTGTTTTAAAAAACAGTAAAAAAGCAGTCCAAAACAAAACCTTAATTTTATAAATTCTATATATCTCAATTTTTCATTATTATTTCTTCCTTAAATTCTCTTTTTTGTCAATATTTTATTCTAATATATTAGTTGTTTGAACTAAAATCTTCTTTCATCTTTCATAATAAATGAGTTAGTTTATAAGCCCAATTAATTATGATTAATTAGTCAATGTAAAATTCAGATTGTTAGTGGTTCAAGCTTGACTCAATTATGCTATTTTCTGAACTCTGCATGCCATGGGAGAAATTATTCTATCTGGAGTCCGGACGCAAAGTTGTTTTCGGACATATAAGTCTACGTAGTGTGTATACATTGTGTACACACTGTGTACAAAAATAAAAGTACACATTGTATATACATTATGTTAACTCACAGTCTGGACGCAACTCCACTTCTGAACTCCGCACAGAATAATTTCTCATGCCATGGTGGTTTGATGATGCATTTGTTTGTGAGTGTGCAACAATTGAATTTGGATTTTAAGTGTGAGAGGGTCAAAAGATTTACCCAAGATATAGCGAAGGAAATATAATAGGTAAAAAAATTGTGTGAGAATATTATGATGCAAAATATTGGACAAATTTTATAAATAATGACGTTAATCAATTTTATTATTAATGAAAATATGAAGAAAAATAAATTTAAAAGGTTTAAGACACTAACAAAGGTAGCTGTTGGTTCCTATATATGTGGCTTCCACCTTGAGATGAAAACGAAGAATAAATAGAAAAAGAGGAAAATCTAGTCGTTGGGCATGATATGCACTGATACTTCTCGCCAAAGAGGCGTGCAGTGTCTGACACAACACATGTGACACCACTCTGATATATATCAGATATATCAAAAAAGTGTCTAATTAAAAAAATATATTAAATAAAAATTAGACAAGCATGTCCAACACACGCTTCATAAATATTTCATGAAAATTTTAAATATAATTTCTTTTATTTTTATTTTTTTTAAATATAAAAACTAAATTTTGTATTTTCTATCTACAACACCAAATCAATCACCCGCACTCAATACCCTGCACACTTAATACCCCACTCATCGAATATTCTCATTTTCATTTCTGATCTTTGGCAGGTCGCGACTTTGGTTTCAATATCAAGGATCACATTCTTTATAAATTGTTTCCTAATGGTGATTTTAGTATGAAGAATACTTGACATTATATTAGGAACAAATCTCTCCCTATTGTTAGTTTTGATAAAATTTGGAAGTTGGTTATTCCTCGAAAGTATTCTTTATTAGCTTGGAGAATTATTTAAGGGCATCATGTCGGTCAATGTTAGGCTCCAAAAGAAAGGTTTTATTTTAGTTTCCAAATGTCAATGCTGCTTTAGTCTTGAAACCATTAATCATGTCTTCATTCATAGCTCACTACTATTAAGGTTTGGAAATCAAATCGATTTAGTATAGATTAAACATCTATATTGATTTTTTGGCTACCAGTATTTTAGCCTTTTTAAATGACATGAGTCAAGTTAATAGCTTTGATCATTGGATAATGATCATTCCTTTAATCATTTTTTCGTTGCTTCGGGAAGAGAGGAGCAATGACAAGCATGTTGGCATTAAGATGTGTGATATTAGAATTATAAGATCTTTTATTTTCAAAATTCAGCAACTGTGTTCTGCTTGGGTTATGCTTCCTTAACATTTTCATAGCAAGAATCATTGGTGTCATTTTTTTAATATTAGCTTTGATGACTTGTCGATGCATACCTACGGCGCCTAGGGAGGTTAAGCTCAATATATACTCTTCTATCTTGGATAATCGTTATGGTATTGATGGGTTCATAAGAGATTATGATGGCAAGGCTTATTTTTGGTTTCGAATGTTCCTATTCGACTCCTGATCGATGAGAATGCAATGACTTTTATTGATATTTTAGAGACATGTTGAAATGTTAAGCTTTAAACTATCATTGTGTTTAGATTGAAATTGACAATGTTGTGGTGGCGGATACGATCATGTTGAACAAAAGTTTGAATTTGCATAATTAATTTCTATATTGTTCAACTAATTAAGGCCATGTTTCATAAGAATGTTTACATAATTTCTTTCATTAATAAGCTTACTAATGGAACTTTTATTTGGTCCGGTCACAGGACGTAGCTCTACGTTCGGCCGCCAATAGAATCGTGCCACGCGTTCTCACTATTTACCGCGCGGCCCGACAACCCGACCCGGAAACGGACCCAGGATGGCTCGGTATTTCTCGATTTTGCTAGGTATTGCTCGATATTACTCGGTATTGCTAGATATTGATTGATTTTGCTTGGAATTAACAAATACTGAGCAAATACCGAGCAATACCGAGTTGTACCGAGTTTTCCTAAAAACTTTGGTACAACTCGGTATTTCTAGAAAAACTCGGTACAACTCGGTTTTTCTAGCAAATACCGAGTTTTTCTAAAAAAACTCGTTAAGAAAAAACTCGGTACAACTCGGTATTACTCGGTATTTGTCTTCACAGAGCGGTATTTCTCGTTATTGTCAAGCAATACCTAGCAATACCGAGCAAATACCGAGTAATACCTCGAAATACGCGAACATAGCATTCCCGGGTTCCGGTCCAGGTCAAGTCGTCGGGCCGCGCGGTAAAGAATAAGAGCACGTAGCGACATGTTATTGGCGGCCGAACGTAGCTCTAAGTCCGGTCAGAGGACGTAATAATTGTTCTTACTAATGGGCCTGCTGTTTAGATTGCTGATTTTAGGAAAGGTGACTTTTTTGAGCTTCTTAACGCTCCTATCTTTAATAGAGAGAGTTTGCGTCTGGATGGTTTAGGTATGCATTATGTTCGAGGTCCTTTTTCCTCTTCTATGTGGGGTTCGTTGCAGTTGTTTCGTCTGCTTTTGTTTTTGGTTTCTTTATTCATCTTTGTTGTGTGGCTGTTCTTCCGCCTTGGTGTGATCTTTTTCTAGATCTTCATCCCTCTGATCTTATTTACATTTGGTTTGTTGGGGTGGTTGGGACATCTTTTATGTGATATTCAGTTTATTTCTTAGTGACTGATTATGGCATAGTGCTAATGCTGAGTTCTCTGCAGGATGCTTTGGATAGTTATGGAAAAGCTGATCTATTTCTCCGTCTTATCAGATTCTATGCTTGTAATAGTCTTCTGATTCATATTTTTTGTGAAATTAATTAGGAAAGGTGGCTGCAGCACCTGGATTCCGCCTTGCTTTCTTCCTACTATGAGAGCTGTTCATTTTGTGGTCTTTGTTCTAATTTATATCTTGATTGCTAGTTAGTGTCTTTTGGCTATATTGTTGTTCTATTTGACAGGTTTTTGAGAGTTATCCTTATTGTTTTGCAGGTCCTTTGTGTCTATGGCCTGAAGATTGAGCTGAATGGGATTACCCGGTTTAGATTTTTTTGGGTACAGGAAGCCTGGCCACCCTAATATGTTATTAGTTTTATTATACTGGTGTTTAATAGGGAACTCCGGCTCTTAGGTTTCTATTTCCTTTTTGATGATTTTGTAGCTCTTTCAAACAATAGAGAGCTAGAGTTCCGCCCCTTAAGGACCACGTACTATTTTTTGGATATTAACGCGTAAGTTCGTTCGTGGCTTTTAAACAAATAATAAAAAATAAAATAAAATTTTTATTTCTTCTTTTTAATGTAATTATGCACTAGAAATTATCAACAAGTATAAACCATTCAAACCAGAAGATAAAATCTTCTATATATCATTTGCTAAAATCTATTCTATGTTGAACTTTTTCTTTTTAAAATCTTCTATATGCATAGATTTTTTTTTTTTGAATCATAATATGGCTAAAGTCTCTCATTGTGTGGAGTCAGAAATTTTCTAATGAGAGCATAAATTAAAATTTTCAAATATTCTCTTAATTTTTTATATTCATGTTTGAGTCCGTAATTTATTTTGATATAAAAATAAAAATTATAATAAGATGAATAAAAAAAATAAATATGTTTAATCATAAATTTTTATTAAAAAATATTAATAATATAAAAAAATAGAAAATAATAAGATAGCGCACTGTCCCCTTTGCTCCGAACTTTTATTCTATCCAGTAAACGTACGCAGGGAAGGTTCGATTTTAGGCCAAAAAGTGCATGTACCGAATTTTTTGAATAAAAGTTCCTTTGCTCCACCACTGAATAGAAATATATATATACCTTCGAACACAAAAACAGAAGCCGGCCATAAATCAATAGGGTAAATTTTTAAAATAATTATCATTAAAAATTTAATTAGTTATTAAACCAACAAAAAATTAAATTTAGAACTAGGCAAAGTAGCCCATTGAATGGGCGACTTGCTCAAGTCATAAAATATTAAAAAAAGATTTTAGGGGAGAGAAATTTAGAGAGAGAAATAAATTAAAAATAGAGAAATAAAGTATGAGATATAAATAAAAAAATCCAAAACAATTTTTTTTTCATGTTGTTCGGGAGAGGTGGTATATATCACATTTTTTATTTTTTATTAAAATCTTAAATAAAAATATTTTTACTTTTTTTTAATAAATAATTTAGAATGTAAATTTTTTAATGAGTTATTACGTGCCAAAAAATTTTAGAATTTAATTTATCATAATACAATTTAAAAATACATATTTTTTATTCATAATAAATTATCGTTATTTTAAATTTATCTTGTTCCAAAGAAAATGATATTTTAAATAAATATTTATCTTACTCTTTCATTAAATTTAGAGAGTAACTTAATTTTTATTAAATATAAATAAAAACTAAGTTATATATTTTCATTAAATATAGAAGTAACGTGATTTTTTAAAAAATATCTAATTTTAATAAAAATAATTAAATTGATTAATTAAAAAATAAGATAAATATTTATATATCATATTATTTCCTTAAAACAAGATAAATTTAAAATAATAATACTGTATTATGAACAAAAAATAAAAAAAAGATTTATTTTTAAATTGATTATGAAAAATTAAATTGTGAAATTTTTTTATACATATTAATTCATAAAAAATATTTTATTTAAACTTTGTTTATACTATCAACTCATCTCTTTTGGCCTAGTTTTTTTTTTTAATTTTCTCTCTCCTGAAATGTTTCCTTAAAGATTTTATAACTTAAGCAAGTCGCCCATTCATTGGGCGACTTTGTCTAGTTTTAAATTTATTTATTTTGGTGGTTTAATAGTTAATTAAATTTTTAATGATATTGCTCGATATTTTCATGAATTAATATGTATAAAAAATATTTATTTAAACTTTTTTTATACTATTAACTCATCTCTTTTGGCCTAGTTTTTTTTTTATTTTCTCTCTCCTGAAATGTTTTCTTAAAGATTTTA
The DNA here is from genome assembly GCA_019514585.1 of Dendrobium officinale. Taxonomy (NCBI): domain Eukaryota; kingdom Viridiplantae; phylum Streptophyta; class Magnoliopsida; order Asparagales; family Orchidaceae; genus Dendrobium; species Dendrobium officinale. Next base: position 399,247 of record JACXSL010001516.1, on the reverse strand, counting down.
TAACTTGAGCAAGTCGCCCATTCATTGGGCGACTTTGTCTAATTTTAAATTTATTTATTTTGGTGGTTTAATAGTTAATTAAATTTTTAATGATATTGCTTGATATTTTTAAAAAAAGTTTAAATAAAATATTTTTTGTGAATTAATATGTATAAAAATTTTCACAATTTAATTTTTCATAATCAATTTAAAAATAATTTTTTTTTATTTTTTGTTCATAATACAGTATTATTATTTTAAATTTATCTTATTTTAAGGAAATAATATTATATATAAATATTTATCTTATTTTTTAATTAATCAATTTAATGATTTTTATTAAAATTAGATATTTTTTAAAAAATCACGTTTCTTCTATATTTAATGAAAATATATAACTTAGTTTTTATTTATATTTAATAAAAATTTAAGTTACTCTCTAAATTTAATGAAAGAGTAAGATAAATATTTATTTAAAATATCATTTTCTTTGGAACAAGATAAATTTAAAATAACGATAATTTATTATGAATAAAAAATTATAAAAAAATATGTATTTTTAAATTGATTATGATAAATTAAATTGTAAATTTTTTTGGCACGTAATAACTCATTAAAAAATTTACATTCTAAATTATTTATTAAAAAATAAGAAAAAATATTTACATTTAAGATTTTAATAAAAAAATTAAAAAATCTGATATATACCACCTCTCCCGAACAACATGAAAAAAAAATTGTTTTGAATTTTTTATTTATATCTCATACTTTATTTTTCTATTTTTAATTTATTTCTCTCTCTAAATTTCTCTCCCCTAAAATCTTTTTTTAATATTTTATAACTTGAGCAAGTCGCCCATTGAATGGGCTACTTTGCCTTGTTCTAAATTTAATTTTTTTGTTGGTTTAATAACTAATTAAATTTTTAATGATAATTATTTTAAAAATTTACCCAAATCAATAATCTGACCCGAACCTTACATAAAATCTCAGCTTCATTATTAGCCATTGCAAACTCAAAGCATGACGCCCCTATGGATTCCCTTCATGTTCTTACTCCTCTTCATTGTTCATCTAAGAAGAAGGGGAAGGGCGTTGAATCCTCACCGGAGACTTCCTCCGGGCCCACCACCACTCCCCTTCATCGGTAACCTCCATCAGCTCGTCGGCGACCTCCCTCACATCACCCTCCGCAAACTCTCACACAAGTACGGTCCGCTCATCCACCTCAAACTAGGCCAAGTCCCGACCATCATCGCCTCCTCGCCGGAAACTGCCGCTGAGATCCTTAAGGCACAGGATGTCGTCTTCTGCAGCCGCCCGTTCTTCGCCACCACCGACCGCTTCTCCTACGGCGGCCTCGACATCGCCTTCTCCCCTTATAATGATCACTGGCGGCGAATCAGAAGGTTTGTCAACGCCGAGATCTTCAGCCCTGCGAGAGTACAGGTAATTACCATTTTTTAATTCAATTATTAGTTAGTACGTATTTCCATCCATTGTCGCTAAAAAAATCAATCTTTTAATTACTTTAATAAGAATTTAGATAGCTAAAATATTCTGACTAAATTCTTCTATCCAATTATCTGATTTCATATCATCTAATTATTATAAGCCAAAGACTTTTTTTTTTTTTTTTTAAATTTTTACGATAAAGAATCCTTCTTCCATCTCTCATTACACAGGACTTCAAAGCCGTTCGTGAAGAAGAGGTCCGAGCTCTGCTGAAAACCATATCCATGGCTTCAGCGGGCGGCAATGGCTTCAACTTGAGCACGATGATGCTCTGCCTGTTCAACAACTTGATATACAGAAAGGTGTTTGGTAAGCGGATATCGGCCGTCCCCGGCGACTGCGGCAGGAGTCAGCACCACGAGATGATCATGGAGGTAGTCGCCTTCACTTCGGAGATATGCGTGGGCGATTTTTTCCCTTCATTGGCTTGGTTAGATGGGCTAACGAGCTGGCGTGGAAAGTTAGAGAAGGCATTTCGGGCCATGGATCGGGTCTTTGAACAAGAGATAGAGGAAGGGATGAAGAGAAGAAGAGGCCGAGAGGAGGAGAAGAGTAGTATGGGAGAAGACATTAATGCAGATAGCTGTTTGCTTGATATCCTTCTTAAATGTCAAGAGGAAATGGATTCTTCTTTAGGGTTTCTTCTCACAAGAGATATGATCAAAGCTGTTCTCATGGTAAGTCTCTTATCCAACTAGCTGCTCTCATTAATTATTCTATAATTGCAATATTCCACGTAGCAATATTAGCTTGAACTCATCTGTCACTCAAAAAAAAAAAAAAAAAAAAAAAAAAAAAAAAAAAAAAAAAAAAAAAAAAAAAAAAAAACGCATAGATTATTATATATATATATGGCGGAGCGCTAAGGGGGGCCTCTGCCGTTTTTTTATATTATTATTATTTTCTCTTATTCAACAATTTATAATTTTGATTTTATATAGAATAAATTAAGTTGGAGTATTATAAATTTATAATCAAAATTTAATCATGTCAAATTAAAATTTTAATTTTTTTTAAGATCATATGTGATGTATCATCAATTAATTATCTTGATCGGACACTAATCTCGAGGCAAAATCAAGTCGGAAACATCAAAAATTAAATCTGGGATCACCTGAACTCCAATTTCAGCGAACTTCCAGTCAATCTGAGCGTCTCAAAAATACGAACTCAACAAAGCCAAATGATTCCAAATCAAGCACCCAAAACGTTGTTGGAAAGTTCAAACCATAATTTGAGTTACAAAACGGTTTTAAAATATGATGTTCTTATAGTCAAATCGACTAGCTCGACGAGACGAATCCAACTAGCCCAAGATTGCCAAATTCTGATATCGTTAAGACCTTCTAATGTCTGACGAACGGTACACGATCAAGGGATTCAATATCGACCGTCCATCCGACCACTCCCTATTTACTCATGATCTCTCACCTATTTATAAACTATGCCACTCCATAATATCTATAAATAGACCACTCATTTCTCATGAGAGGGGACCCAAGCAAAAAGAAGAAGAGAAGAAGGAGAAGAGAAGAGAAGAAGGATATGAGTGAAGAAACTCCTCCTCGACAACCGCTGGAGTTCCATCCGAACTCTAAGTGAAGCCGAAATTATGCCCAACCTTCAAGTGACGCCAGGATTCCGCCCAACATCCAAGTGACGCCGAAATTCCGCCCGACCTCCAAGTAATGCCAGAGTTTCACCCGAACTCCAAGTGATGCTGGAGTTCTCCTCGGTCTCCAACTGACGTTAGACTTCTATCCAACGCCAGACCTCCACTCATCGCCAAGTTTCTACCAGACACCAAACTTCTGTCTGCTGTCAGACTTATACAGGACATCTATCTGATGCTGGATTTTTGTCCATTATTGGATTTTTACCAGACGCCATCAGACAATAGTCATTTTGACCTCCGTCACCAGCCGACTACGGTCCTCCTGACTTACGTCGCCCATCGACTACGGTTCTTCTAACTTATGTCGCCCACCGACTACAATCCTTTTGACCTCCGTCGCCCACCGACTACGATCCTTCTAACTTACGTCGTCCACCAACTACAGTCCTTCCGACCTCTGTCGCCCATCGACTATGATCCTTCTGACATACGTTGCCCACTGATTACAGTCCTTCCGACCTCCGTCGCCTGCCGATTATGGTCCTCCTGACTTACGTCGCCCACCGACTACAGTCCTTCCGACCTCTGTGACCAGCCGACTATGATCCTTCTAACTTACGTTGCCCAATGACTACAGTCCTTCCGACCTCCGTCGCCCACCGACTATGATCCTTTTAACTTACATCGCTCACCGACTACAGTCCTTCTGACCTCCGTCACTAGCCGACAATGGTCCTTCTGACTTACGTGGCCCACCGACTACAGTCCTTCTGGCCTCCATCGTACGCCAACTACGATTCTTCTGACCTCTGTCACCAGACTATGGTCCTTTCGACCCGATGAACACATTAACAATGACTCTTTGTATTTACATCATGTAATGTACTCTATAAGATGTACATCAAATTAACGCCTTCTCCCAATGAAGTGTCTCATTTTGTAATCAACTGCAATACTAGTGGATTCATTTAAACTAGGCTAGTCCCCATGGGTTTTCCCTCTTTTTTAAGGGTTTTTCACGTAAAAAAATTGGTGTCTCATAAATGCTAGACTCTCTCTCTTAATATGTGTGTGTGCTGGATTTTCGTACAAAGCTAAGACATTAAACTTTATATTTCTCTACCGCAGCGAATACTTCAGGACGCAATAGTTTGGCACCATTTATGGGAACGTGGTTCCCAACTGGGGGTGAAAATTTTGTTCAATTCTCGAAAGGTCATTCAATCAACTTCCTGATATCAGTCATTGTCGCATCAATTTCATAAGAACCAGATGCAGACTAGGGGGCAACTTTGACTCCAACTGTGGTAAAAAAGATCCTCCAATGCTTTCAATATCAAGATGATATTTTAGGAAAATTCTAGTAATAGCAAAGATACTTCCAATCAATTACAAGCATTACACATCCATATTTGGACTTCTATTCTTTAGGCAATGTCTTAATCTTGACCTCAAAAAGGCAATAACGATCTAAATATAGATCATTCTTCACTTTTGATTTGGGATACATCACTACAGGAAAACACGTCGTTACCGGCGGACTGTATCCGTCGGTAACATGTGAAATCCGACGGAAATCCTCAGTTTTCGACGCATTTCCGTAGGATTTGCCTCCGCCGGTTTGACTCGTGTCGTTAAATATTTACCGATGTTTATATGCCGTTAGTAACAATTTCCGCGCACGTTCCGGCGCTTTACTGGCGCAAAATACGACATGGAAGACGTCGATTTTCATTCCATAATTCCGAAGACTAATGCGTCGGTAGTTTACGTCGTATGGATCCGACGGACTACTGACGCATAAGTCGCCGGAATGTCGCCGTAAATAAGCTACGGCTTATTTCCGGCGCAAAAGTGGCGTCGAAATTTTCCGGCGGATACAACGCCGGAATATGCGCCGGTAATTTTCGGCGCACCTAAAGACGCCAGCATGCCCGATTCAATTTGTTGTATCGTCGTTTCCGTCGACTTTCCGATGCATAATCCGTCAGAAACCTGTAGCATTGACAAAAAAAATTGCCTTCCCATCCAACAATCAAATTTTCACACCTGCAAACCTATACGAAACCACTTCCAGATGACAGCTAAACACATAACAGATATAAACAACTTCAATATATACTCCAAAAACATAAATATCAATGTTCACATAAATAAACAAGTTCATGGAAATAACTAAAAACATCACATATTGTTCAATAACACATGTTCACAGAAATAAACAAGTTCATGTAAACTAAACTAAACTACTCTAACTCTGTGGACTCCTCCTCAGTTGGAGCTGCCTCTTTTCCACTCATCTGCTCCCTCATTCTACGCATTTCATCCAACAACTGATTCTATTGCTCCTGCGTTTGCATCTGTATTTGAACCTGTGCTTGCAACTGAGCTTGCCAATCAGTTTGTGATTTTCTTACTTGTTCTAGCTCAGCTTGAAGGGCACTTATTTGTTGAGCTTGTAAGGAGTCATGAGAAATGGATGCGAAGCTGAATGCAGTAGAGGAGGTCATCCTCTCGTATGCCTGAGCTTGCGCACCTAAACCATAAACTCTACCATGCTGCATTCCTCCGACGGCCTGAGACCAGATGCGATACTCAAAAAACTCCACAGAGCCGCCAGAAGAGCCCTCACCTGATGCAGCATGAGCCTCTCGAAGCTGTGTATATTCCTCCTATGAAAGTAGAATATAAATATATATAATTAAACTAAAAATATGAAATATTAAGCACATATAAATATATACTTACATGGGCTTTTCTTGCTCTCTCATTAATCCATTGTTGATCCTCCTATCGCTTATGAGTGCGACTATGTAATTCCACAGGAGTTTGTTCTCTACCAAGCATATCTTTCTGTTAGAATTAAGAGAATTTTATTAATATTTGAATTAAAGAATAACTTTGAAAAAAATTTAAAATTCATTACCAAACAACGCCTGTGCTTAATATGTGGAACCGAGCAGCCAGTATGAAGTGAACTGACCAATCTCCCAACATTAGAAGCTATGTTTTTTCAATTTTGATCCCTCCTCCTAGTATACTCTTCGCTGCCCTAAGCAGTGTTCAACTCAGCCCATATACCCTCTCCAATCCATAATGGTCGCTTCCCAGACTTTCTAATATCTGTGAACATGTCGCGCATCCGAGTAGACCCACGCTTCTCAAAATTCTTTCTAATCCTGTCATTATGTTGGGGCAGCCAAAAAAATTCTTTCTGCATTCAAATACATATGATATATAATATATAAGATTTTTAGCTTAAGTAAAAAAGAATTAATCATTTTATATAAAAACTAAAACCCAAAAATACCTCAAACTCTCTAAACCATATCTCCCGGACTTCTTTCGGAACTTTCTTCCAAGAAACATAAGGAGCATCAGACCTACTCCGTATGATGTCCCGTATTTTATGTGTCGGTTGTTTTGATGGGCCTACAAAAAAAATTTATGTGAAACAATTATATAATATAAATATTCATTAGCTTAAATAAAAGATAAAGTACGTACATGTCACCCTCAGGTGCTATCAATATTCTACCATTTGTCGTCTGCTCTGGTGCAGTTGGTGTCGAAGGTCCAGCTGGTGTCGAAGGTCCAGCTGCTTTCGAAGATCCAGTTGAAGAAGGCTGATGGGATGGTGGGGGATAGTATGGTGGAGCATATGGTGGAAATGGATTAGTAGGAGGGGCATCGGCATAAGGTGGGGGTGCGTAGTATGGGTAGAAATGAGTACTCTGCCCGAGATCTGGTGAAGGAAATCGGGGGTCTGCTGAGTAGAGCTGCGGGCTACCAACATTCTGAGGTGTTATACTTTCACTTGATTGAGATATTATTTCAAAATAATATGAGCAAAACTGTTTTATCTCGTATGTTAAATATGCTTCACTAATAGAGCTTTCGGGTCGTACTTTATTCTTAGCTGTCTTCTTAAGTTTATTTAAATATCTCTCAAAAGAATACATCCACCTATACTGAACAGGTCCACCAACCATAGCCTCATGTGGTAAATGAACTGATAGATACTCCATAGAGTCAAAGAAGCCTGAAGGAAACATCTTCTTAAGTTGACACATAATGAAAAGAATTTACTGCTCCATAGAAATCAAGTTCTCCACATTTAATTTAGATGATCATAAATTTTTGAAGAATACACTTAGCTCGATCAGGGGCTTTAAAATTTGATTTGGCAGATAACTAAAAGCAGTTGGTAGTAGACATTGCATGAAGATGTGACAATCATGACTTTTCAATCCGAATAATCTCTCTGATCTTATGTCAACACACCTGCTTAGATTAGAAGAATATCCATCAGGTACTCGTAGGGTCTTCACCCATTCGCAAATTGCACATTTTTGCTCTAAAGTTAATGTGAATGGAGCTTTTGGTTTGAGTAATTTTTCACCTCCATTATCCTTCAATTCCAAAGCTTTTCTCATACAAATCTCCTTTAAGTTCATCATTGCTTTTATATTATCTTTGGATATATCTTTGATGTCCATAACTGTATTGAAAATGTTATCAAAAATATTTTTCTCTATATGCATAACATCTAAATTATGTCTAATCAGGTTTGTTCTCCAATATGGAAACGACCAAAAAATATTTTTCTTGGTCTAATTATGGTTGATACCATATCCTGGCAATCTTAATTCAGCTAATATTGGAGAATTCATTATAGTGGGCATGAACCTGACTCTTTCAAAAATTTTTTCACTACTTAATCTTGGAGGATGTTGAAACATCATCATTTTATTTTTAGTAAATGCTTCTTTATTTTGCTTGAAAGGATGACTTGGAGGTAAAAACATTCGATAACAATCGAACCAAGTGTTCTTCCTACCATACTTTAAAGTGAATGATTTTGTATGTTCCATACAATATGGACAAGCTAACTTGCCTGAAGTGTTCCAACCTGAGAGCATACCATATGCAGGAAAGTCCCCAATTGTCCAAAGTAATGCTGCTCTTAGTGTAAAGTTCTGTTTGGTGGAGATATCATATGTATTTACTCCCTCTTCCCATAATGAATTTAAATCATCAATTAATAGTTGTAAGAATAGATCAATCTTCACTTTTGGATTATATGGCTCTGGAATGAGAAGTGACAGAAACATATATGTAGTATTCATACACAACTCTGGAGGTAGATTATAAGGAGTGAGTATCACGGGCCAGCATGAGTACGATGTAGCAGACTGACTGAATGGAGTAAAACCATATGCGCATAAATCTAATCTGACATTTCTTGGTTCTGCCGCAAATGTGGGATGTGTACGATCAAAGTGTCTCCAAGCCTCTACTTCTGATGGATGTGTGATAACACATTCTTGTGGAATATGATCATTATTCCATCTCATATGTGCAGCAGATCTCATGGATGCATATAATCATTGTAGTCTCAGAATTATTGGAAAGTAGAACAACTTACTAACAAGCACATCCTTCAACTTCCTTCTACTACCAGATTTTGGTTTAAACCTTGGTGCATTGCAATGACAGCATGCAATCTTTGACAAATATTCTTTAAAGTATAACATGCATCCATTGACACAACAATCTATCTTTGTGTATGTCAAATCAAGTTTAGAAACTAACTTTTTTGTCTGATATAAATCTATATGAATTAAATTATCTGTTGGATTAGTTTCCTTAAGCAGGCCAATGAGTTGATTAAAACATTCATGAGCAACATTATATTCTATCTTGATGCTTAACATCTTCACAACAATAGATAACTCTGAGTGAGTGGTGCACCCTCTCCAAATTGGTTGCTGGACAACATGCAACAAATCATAAAAATTCTACGCCTCCTTATTCGGTAACTCTTCTGCATTTTATTCAAATTGTAATCCAGTTGCATCATGAACTAATTCCTCAAGATTTGATCGGATATTTTCAGCCTCAACTATATTAGTGCTTGTATAAGGATCACATTGATAATCAAATTATGGCTCGTACTCACTATGAGAAGTCCAATACCAATACCATGGCATGAATCCTCTGTGATACAGATCAATAGATACATCATCTGGTTCTAGGTGCACTAGATTTTTATGTTTAAAATATGGACATCGAAGCTTTCCTTCTGATATGAAGTTTGGTAGTTGTTTTGCTTGCTGAATGAAAATGTTCACCTCATTAATGAATTCATCTGTTAATGTCTTTCGTCCTTGAGATAATCGATTATACATCCAACTTCTTTGATTTTTAATATCCATAACCTATATATAAGAGCAAATAAGTAATGGATTTTCGCTCAAGTAGATGTAAAACTGACTATATAGAGATGTAAAAAGATATGGTACTTGTAGAAAATTATGATCATTTAGCATTGTTTCTAAGAGTAAAGACACTCATCCACGTACATGAGCATCCTCATCTCTGTAATACTTTTCTATCAATCACATAATAGGCCTGAAGCATTCCTCAACTATCACACAATAAACCTGAAACATTGTCTCTAAGAGTAAAGAAACTCAGCCACTTGAGCATCCTCATCTCTACAATACTCAACTTAATTTTTTACTTCTCTTTTTACATCTCCACTTGAAATATGATCAATTTAAATCCTATCTAAAAGGGTCAAACCACTTATCCACCAAAGCATCTCATATCTGCAACACTTAACTTAGTATTATGATTATATTTTTATGGCCAACATTTGGCACCATAAAGCATTGCAAGTCTCAACACCATCTTATAGAATTTTCACTTATGTTTGAGGGGGACTTTTCTATACCACAATAAGCCCGATGCATTCCTCCACTTCAACCATCAAACTTGAATTATGCTGATAATATCCCCATCAATTTCACCGTCACTCTGAACAATAGATCCAAGATATCTAAAATATCTACTCTTATTATTGACTTGATCACCAAAAGTCACAATCTTATCTTTAGGTCTAATGCAATTAAAATTATACTCCATATATTTAATTTTAGATCTACTAAAGCGAAAACCTTTAGACACTAAAGTTGACATCCATAATTCAAGTTCACCTTAAACTCCCTCTCTAATCTTATCAACAAGAAGAATATCAACAACAAAAATAATACATAAAGGTACATCCTCTTGCAAATGCCTATTGAGAATGTCCTAAACCCTAAAGCAAAAAGATATGGACTTGAGGCAGATCCTTGATGTAATCCACACAAAATTGGAAAATACTAAGTCAAACCACCTTGTGATTGAACACAAGTAATAGCTCATGCATATACCTTAAATGAACAAAAAAAAATTATTATATATCAGATTACATAAACAAAAAAAAAAGGAGGGACGCGACGGGAGGGAGGCGACGGGGAGGAGGAAACTCATGGTGAAAAAGGGCTTTCCCCGGCGACGAATGCGATGATCGTCGGCGACGTCCGGTGATCTGCAACACAAGTCAGCGACGTCGATCTACGGTGGCGAGCGAACGGAGGGCAACGAGGGAGAGAAAAAGTTCTGAGAGAAACGAACGAAAGAAATGAGCAGCCGTCGGGTTCGTGTTTGGAAATAAGGGTTTACACCGGCGGATTTTCCGGCGTCTAGGACGCCGGAAATATTTCCGGAGCAATATGCATCGGTTTAAAGTCGTTGAGTTTAAATACGCTGGTGTTTTTTCCATCGGTACTGCACCGGTAAGTTTCCACCGTAAAGTGCGTCGGAATAATAAATTACTGTTATTTACTGGCGTCTTTTGCGGTGCAAAAGCCGTCAGTATTGTACCGGCGACATTTGCGTCGGAAATAACGTCGTAGATATTCCTTCGCATTATGCGCCGCTGCAGTCGCCATATTTTCTGTCGCAGCTTTGTTCGTCGGTAATTTCCACCGGTAAACGCGTGTTTTCCTGTAGTGCATGCGACGTTCGCCCCCTCCCAATCAAGAAAAAATTAATCATTGGTGGATTCTCTCAACCTCTTCTATACAGGTTAATGTCGTCTAGCAAATGCTCAGACATACAACCTCGGATAGGTCTTACATCCTTGGTGGATTTTCTCGATCTCTTTCATATAGGTTAACGTCATTGAGCGAAGGCTCAGACATACAACCTCAGATAGGTCTCACATCCTTGTTGGATTCTCTTGACCTCTTCCATACAAATTAACGTTATCGAGCAAAGGCTCAGATATACAATCTATGATTTGTCTCACATTCTTGATGGATTCTCTCGACCTCTTTCCTACAGGTTAACGTCATCGAGCAAAGTCTCCGATATACAACCTCGGATAGGTCTTACATCATAATTAGTAGATTCTATCTTACTATTCCACACATGTTAATGTCATCGAGTATGACTCTAACATACAACATCGGATATATCTTACATCATTGGTGGATTCTTTCAACCTATTCCCTACAGGTTAATATTGTCAAGCAAAGTCTCCGACATACAATCTCGGATATGTCTTACATCATTGGTAGATTCTCCCAATATCTTCTATATAGGTTAACATCATCGAACAAAGGCTTTGACATATAATATCGGATAGGTCTCACATCCTCGGTGGATTCTCTCGACCTCTTTCACATAGGTTAATGTTATCGAGCAAAAGCTCTGACATACAACCTCGAATATGTCTTACATCCTTGGTGGATTCTCTCGACCTCTTCCACACATGTTAATGTTATAAATATGATTTTATGGATTAGAATTTTGATCATAAAAATATTCATGTTTTTTGTACGATTACCTTGCCTACTAATATTTCAGATCCACAAGATCGAGTGCAATTCAAGCTAGCTCTAGATTGGATATATTAGGTCTAAGTCACTTTGTATTTTTTTCTCAAACTTGAGTTTATTGTAAATAATGAGATTCATGATGCTGAGTAACCTTGTACACACACACATTTTTTGGAAAATTTTTATCTGTTGGTTAGAGTTCTCTATTTTAATCATATCATCCGGGACAATCCAAACATCATCCTGGATGATCTGTTTAAAAATAGAAATCTTAATTAGAGCATCCTAGTTAAGGTAGCCATCATTAAGCACATCATCCTAGATGATATTTGTATTGGCTCGGACGATAAGCTTAAATAAAAAAGAATCAGTCATAAGATCTATTTAGGTATTCTTTATTTTTGGATATCGTTCAGGACATTATTCTGACGATGTAGTACAATTATGCCTAAATGAATCTGATAATTAAGAAAAAAAATTAAGGTTTGATTACATGATCACATCATCATGAACGATCGAAGGATCATCCGGGATGATCTCTTCGATGATTGACATCAGTCAGCTTTTATTTAGGGCGATGCTCTCGACGAGTTTCACAGATTTGAACTAATCATCCGAGACAATTAAGCTATTTTTTCCATCATCTAGACATCCATTATGTGCGATTATCAAGATAATATTTTTTGATTTTTACTAATTGTATAGGACGATATATTATCGGCTTGGATGATATAAACAAAAATCTTCTAATTGTCCCAAACTGTTTGGGTTGATTGAGCTAAATTTACGCTGATCATCCAAGACAATATCCATATCGGCCTAGACAATAAAGTCGGTTTGTATAAAATAAGAGTTATTCCGAAACTTTTCTATTTAAGAGCTCTTATTCTACCCAAGAACTCATCTTGCTGTTGTTATAACCTAAGAAAGCAAAGAGGATAGGGAGAGCAAGGGAGAGATAAAGAGGATCTTATGAGGAGGAGTTTGTGAGGGAGTTCACAAAGGTTACTCCAAGCAAGGATCCATCGTCGTCGTCCTTAGTTCCTTGGGGGTTTTAGAAAGGTAAACTTCATCATCTGATCAAGGTTCTCTTTGTGATGCCCCGAGATCTAACTTGGAAAGAATGTCAATCAATTTCACAACAATTTACCAGAGTTATCTATAAACCTTCAGTAAGCAATCTATCAAACATCTATAAAATTTAAACATCAATATTCAAGTCGATTCATATCTCAAAACATCATATACAATACTCAGGAACTAAACTATCAATACAAGTAGAGAAATCTATCCTGTCCTGAGTACAAAAGAATCATCTATCGATCAAAAGACAAAAAAACCTGAAGATCTGGATCAATTCCTATCTCCTGCTCCCGAGCCCTGACCTGAAAATATCAACCACATATAATGAGCTTTACAAAGCCCAGCAGGTCACCTAATACCTATAATTGAAATCAAAGCACGGCGATGCTATCAATATGCATGTCAATCTATCAATCTGAATCAGTCAATGGTCAATGAGTCTATGCAGTGGAAATCAAATCAGTAGTCGATGCAATCCGAAAATCAATAGTCAATAAAACTAGTCAATGCAGCGGCAGGCAAATCAATCATTTCAATTCAATCAATCAATATCCGTCAATCAAATCAATACGGTCAAATCAATGAAATCAGTCGAGAAAAGCAATACGGAGCAATGAATCTATACGACAGTCAATACGGTACAGAAACAGTAGGCAGTAGTACGATGTCCATGTTCATGCTATCAATACAGTATCTATATCTATCAATGTCCATATCAATGCTCAGTAGTCAATCGATGAAATCAGTGAAATCGTACGATACAGTAAACCCGATCAAATCCGTAAAATCCGTAAATCAATACATTAAACATGCAATCAATACAATAATACTGAACAATGTATAATCAATGGTCATGTTGCTGTTGTAGAATTCATATTGCTGTTGTAGATATTAATACATTGGTTATATGAAAAGAGTCGTCACTCTATTGCCCGTCGGCCGCCCGTCGGCATATAATCTCCTTATGACTCCCATCGTTATATCCATGATCCATGATCTATGATTTAAAGGAAAGTCCGTCGGCCCACCATCCTGTACAGGTATCATCTCCAACCAATGTTCAACCAGGTTATACGTGTTTCAGTATCAATAAGCAATCAATAATCAATATTAGAGCAATCATATCAATAATCATAGGCATATCGATTCAATCTATCAATTTCAGTCAAATCAGGAATCATACAAAAATCGGGCAGAGTAACAGTAGTCTATCGAATTTACACAAAAATCCTGCAAAAAGACAAATTCTGAATTTTTCCAAATTACAACAGAATAACCACGGCATCAATGCAAGACTATCAATCTATAGAATCCAAATCAAATCAAGTCCTGATAATTTTCTATTCAATTAAAATCGCGTAAAATCAATTCCGACCGATAAAATCATCGTAGAAAATAGTCAAATCGTGTACAATATTCATATCTATAACATACTAAAAGTTGTAGGGTGAAAGTCGTGTCAATACAAAATCAGGTCAAAAGTTCGACTACAAAAACACAAAACAGTGCACAACTCGATCAAAATACAAAATCTTCGAAAACAGAAATAGGGTTCGGAGTCCTTACAGCGAGACAAACAAATCTTCTAACAGCGTCGTCGGACGAAAAGCGCTCCGTGGCCTCCAAAACTAAGCTTCCTTCTTCTCTTCCTTCTCTTTCTCTCTCTTGCCTTTTCTCTCTCTCCAAAATGAATCCAAAATATCTAAAATCCGATATTTATTAACACTGATCGTCCTGGACGATCCAAATTTCGTCCTGGTACGATGGGTTCTCTGGACAAATTTCGTACAGACGAAATCCAAATTCGTCCCGGGCGACTTGCTCTCTGAACAGATTTCGTACAGACGGATCGTCTCGACTGCTCCAGGTTCGTACAGACGAAAATGGCAGATTTCTTCACAAATTTCTTCAGTTCGTCCAGTACTAAATCCAGTTCGTACAGACGAACTGCACTAAAAAAAATCAGCTTTTTGAAGGGTTTTACAATCTACCCACCTAAAACAAATGTCGTCCTCGACATTTCCCTTAAGGGATCGAATGCAAAATCGATACAAAGCAAATCCGTCTAATCAAATTTCAAATCCAAATCAAATCAAATCAAAATCAAAATCAAAATTTGTCGGAATCCATACAAAACAAACAATGCAATCAATCACATGTCAATATGCAATGTTCATATGTCAATATCAATCGGTTAGTCAAATCTATCTTACCAGTAGAACCTTCTGGTCGTTGCTGATCTTCACGATGCTGTAAACTCTGTAGACTGTAGATGCGTGGCACCACTGGAGGAAGTGTAGGAGGTCGTGGCGCAACTGTCTCCCTCTGATCCCTGACAGCTCTATTATCCATCCTGTTTGCTGATCTCTCACTGTAGGCCCTCGAGCCAACAGTCCTCTGCTGTCCTGTACCCGTACCAGAATCAGTCCTTCCACCCAGTCCTTTTTTAGGACAATCTACTGCTCTGTGCCCTTGCTGTCCACAATAAAAACACTGTCCCGTCAATAGGTAGCACCGACCCGCATGTCGTTTACCACAGTGAATGCACTCGCCAGAACCACCAGACGATACTACCGATGCAGATCGTGATGCAGATCCTGATGCAGATCCCTTCGAACCCTCATACCTGCTTCTCTTCTCTCTATCTCTGTCTCTATAAGAATCATCTCGTCGTACCTCATCTCTCCTCCTTCTGGTATCCTCGTACCTCGGTACCGGTGTCGCCAAATCAATCTCTATCAATCGAGCTCGCTCCACTAGCTCAGAAAACTCATGGATCCGGAAAGGTACTAGTGGATGCCTCAGCTCTCTGTTCAATCCGTGCAGGAATCTATAACATTTTTCCTCGGCCGTAGGAATCAGATGAGCAGCGTACCTCGCAAGAGCAGTAAACTCGGCCTCGTACTCCATCACTGACTTGCGGCCTTGCTCCAATCTCATGAAAGCTTCCTGCATCTGTCGCTGAGCTGACGGTGGTACAAACCACATCCTGAACACTGTAGTGAACTCATCCCAGGTGATCTCAGCATTGGTCTTCCCCTGGAATTTCTCTCTCTGCTGTCCAATCCACCATCTCTCCGCTTCTCCTTCAAATAGGAACACAGCTAATGGTACCTTTCTATTTCCCGGACACTGCATGCTGTCAAAAATCTTTTCTACTCTCAGGATCCAATCCTCAGCAGCCTGTGGTCCCACAGCTCCTTTAAATAACTGAGGCTTCAGCTTGTGGAACATCTGCAAATGTCTGTCTACCTCTTCTTCCTTGCTTCCACTCATCTTGCTCTGGGCATCCCCCATAACATGTGCAATCGCAGTAGCCAACTGCATCATACTCTCTGAAGGCACTGGAGCTGCGCTGTGTTGTTCATTTGGTACACTGGATTCTGCTGGAGGATCCATATCTTTTCACCTGCACAATTCAAAACTAATGATACACACATGCAATGATGTATGCCAATGAAGCTCTTAAAGCTACCCAATCTACCCAACTCTCAATCCAAACCTACAACTCTGGTAACAATCCATTCTTCCAATAACACTGCTCTGATACCAACTGTGATGCCCCGAGATCTAACTTGGAAAGAATGTCAATCAATTTCACAACAATTTACCAGAGTTATCTATAAACCTTCAGTAAGCAATCTATCAAACATCTATAAAATTTAAACATCAATATTCAAGTCGATTCATATCTCAAAACATCATATACAATACTCAGGAACTAAACTATCAATACAAGTAGAGAAATCTATCCTGTCCTGAGTACAAAAGAATCATCTATCGATCAAAAGACAAAAAAACCTGAAGATCTGGATCAATTCCTATCTCCTGCTCCCGAGCCCTGACCTGAAAATATCAACCACATATAATGAGCTTTACAAAGCCCAGCAGATCACCTAATACCTATAACTGAAATCAAAGCACGGCGATGCTATCAATATGCATGTCAATCTATCAATCTGAATCAGTCAATGGTGGAAATCAAATCAGTAGTCGATGCAATCCGAAAATCAATAGTTAATAAAACCAGTCAATGCAGCGGCAGGCAAATCAATCATTTCAATTCAATCAATCAATATCCGTCAATCAAATCAATACGGTCAAATCAATGAAATCAGTCGAGAAAAGCAATACGGAACAATGAATCTATACGACAGTCAATACGGTACAGAAACAGTAGGCAGTAGTACGATTGTCACGACCCGACCCGAGACGAGACGGATCCCGCCCGTGCTGGATCGCGACAGAGCTGCACTAACCAGGATCTAGCTTTGGAATTTGGTTCGGAACTGAATCTTCCAAATAATTAATTCACACAGACTAACAAACACAGAGCTACTATGTATCATCAAATGCAGCGGAACAAAACATCTATCCAATTTCATTTTCTCAAAACAATCATTTACAGAACAGTACATGGCTTTCGACAGAAAGAAATACAGAACAGAAAAGCCATGACTGTACAAAAATCAAAAGCACAAAAGTACCTATACTGATCAGACTCTAAACTAATCCTGAACTTCCTTGCCCTTCCCAGAACCTGAAAACCACCAGAAAGCAAGGGTGAGCTCAACAGCTCAGTAAAGCAACAAACCTCCAATCAAAATTCTCAGAATCTCAAAACCAACACAGCAGACAAATCCGTATAGAATCGAAATAGATTCGGACAGATATCAAATCAACAAAACTGTACAGAAACGAAAGTTGTATCAAATCAGAAACATAACAGATCAACAGAATCAGAATTGTACAGATCATATCGGAACAGAACAAATCATATCGGAACAGAACGAATCATATCGGAATCATATAGCAGATATCAGATATTTAATTAATAGCTAAATTTCCTGACACTGACTGAATCTCATAGGATCCAGGCCACTTATGCCTCCCTTTGTGCTCACGGCACCAAAACAGATCAGATCAGATGTGCTTATAGCACCAGAATACATATATAGTGCATATAGCACCTAAACAGATTGTTTCCTCGGATCCGGAACAGAACAGATATCAGATTTCATATTGAGCTCATTTCAGAATTCCCAGACACTAACTGAATCTCATAGGATCCAGGCCCCTTATAACTCCCTTTATATAGCATATACAGATAGTATATCAATTCAGAAGATTTCCGGACAAAACAGAAATTACTCAAAAATCGGGCAGCACAACGGCAGTATACAGAATTTACACAATTTTCCTGAAAATCAAAATTCACCAAATCCTCACAGAATATAGATATCAACATTTTAGAACATTCATTCTACTGCACAGATAATTTTCAAGTTCACAGAAAAATCCAGTCGACTAAAAACACAGTCGAATCAAAAATACCCGGACAAAAATCTTAAAAAAATAACCAAAATGTGCACACTCGGCACTTCAACAAAATACAGAAAGTTACGCGGTAGAAACTAAACCAGTCGGAAATTACGGACGAAAATCGCGAACAAAACTTAATTCCGGACAGATAATACTGCCAAACTCGACGGTTCTGAAAATTGAGAAAGTCGGATTGTGCCTTACCTTGCGTACAGCAATTTCCTCAACAGTCTCTTCGGACGAAAACA
The DNA here is from genome assembly GCA_019514585.1 of Dendrobium officinale. Taxonomy (NCBI): domain Eukaryota; kingdom Viridiplantae; phylum Streptophyta; class Magnoliopsida; order Asparagales; family Orchidaceae; genus Dendrobium; species Dendrobium officinale. The sequence goes on along the minus strand of JACXSL010001516.1, from coordinate 380,813 downwards.
GCTCGGCGTCGCCCGAAAATCCACTTTTCCACTTTTTCCTTCGTTTTTCTCTCTCCTCAACTTTTTCTCTCTCTTCAAAATATCTCATTTCTATATATATCCAGACTGATCGTCCTGGACGATCGAGATTCGTACCGGACGATCCATGAAGAGAGTGATTTCGTCCAGACGAAAATTGAACATCGTCCCTGGCGAAGGGTTCACGGACTTATTTTCGTCCAGACGATCCTGATTTCGTCCAGACGAACCATACAGCCAAACATGATTTTCTCTGCACAACCTGTACCGATCGTCCCGGACGATCCGACTTCGTCCGGACGAACCTGGAGCAAAAACTGATATTACAATCTCCCCAACTTAAAAAAAAATGTCGTCCTCGACATTATCCAGTCCAAACTCAGTCAAACAAGTATGGGTACAACCGTCTCATGTCAGACTCCTTCTCCCAAGTGGCTTCCCGTGCAGTACGGTGCTTCCACTGGACTTTAACCATTGGAATCTGTTTACTTCTTAGCTTTCGTACATCGTATGCCAAAATCAACTCTGGCTCTTCCTTGTACGTCAGATTCTCCTGAATCTCAACCTCATCAGCAGATACTTTCTTCCCAGAGTCTGAAACCCACTTCCTCAGAGTGGATACGTGAAACACATTATGCACATCAGGCATCGAATCAGAAAGCATCAATTTGTAAGCAGCTTTTTCAATCCTTTCCAGGATTTCAAAAGGTCCAACATACCTCGGACTAAGCTTGCTCACCTGACCAAATCTGCTCACACCCTTCATCGGGCTGACTTTGACATACACAAAGTCACCAACCTGAAACTCTACAAATCTGTGCTTCTGATTGTAATACTTCTGCTGTCGATCTTGAGCAGCTTTCAATCTTTCTCTTATTAAATTGATCTTCTGAGCAGTTTCATCAGCAAAAGTGGCTCCCTAAGCCTGCCTATCTCCGACCTCCGTCAGAGTCAAAGGAGTACGGCACTTCCTGCCATACAAAGCTTCGTACGGTGCCATACCGATACTGGACTGAAAACTGTTGTTATAGGCAAACTCAATCAGCGGAATATGATCTTCCCAGCTTCCGCTAAAGTCCAGAACACAAAGTCTTAACAGATCTTCCAGTACCTGAATAGTCCTCTCAGACTGTCCATCGGTCTGAGGATGAAAGGCTGTACTAAAATGCAGTTTTGTACCCAAGCCTTGCTGAATGCCTTTCCAAAGTCTGGAAGTAAAACGTCCATCTCGATCAGATACGATCACACGAGGCACACCGTGCAATCTGACTATCTCTTTCACATATATCTGTGCCAAGCGATCAACTGAATCCGTCTGTCTGATCGGAAGAAAATGGGCTGACTTCGTCAATCGATCTACAACCACCCAAATAGCGTCGTGCCCTTGTCTAGATCGAGGGGAAAACCCATCGCAAAATCCATCGTTACCTCCTCCCATTTCCACTCAGGGATAGGCAACGACTGCAACAATCCACCTGGTCGCTGATGCTCTGCCTTTACCAACTGACAGGCTTCGCATCTCGACACAAACTCTGCTACATCTTTCTTCATCCCAGGCCACCAGAACAAAAGCTTCATATCAGCGTACATCTTACCACTGCCTGGATGTACAGTGTAGCCTGAATGATGAGATTCATACAGAATCTCCTGCCTCAAGTCTCCAAACACAGGTACCCACAACCTGTTCTTACAGAAAATAGCACCAGAATCAGAAATTCGAAGTTCAGGAGTCTTACCAGATCCAATCTGAGCAATCAACTTCGAATAATCAGAATCTAACTTCTGGGCTTCTTGAATCCTTGTTTCCAAAGTAGACTGAATACTCATCTGAGCCAACTCCAAACCACTGGAGGAAATCACTTCCAACTACAAACGCTCCATATCACAAATCAGAAAGTCATCACAAGTAAGTTGAATACCTGATAATCCAGAAGACTTCCTGCTCAAGGCATCCGCTACCACATTAGCCTTACCAGGCTGATACTGAATAGTCAAATCATAATCTTTGATCAACTCGAGCCACCTTCTTTGTCTCAGATTCAGATCCTTCTGAGTAAAAATATACTTCAGGCTCTTATGATCAGTGAAAATCTCACATCTAACGCCATACAGGTAATGACGCCAAATCTTCAAAGCAAACACAACTGCAGCTAACTCCAGATCATGCATCGGGTAATTCTTTTCATGTGGTTTCAACTATCTAGAAGCATAAGAAATTACCTGACCATGCTGCATCAGGACACATCCCAGTCCTTTCAGTGAAGCATCACTGAACACCTGAAAACCTTCCGTACCTGACGGAAGTGCTAACACTGGAGCTGAAGTCAAACAATCCTTCAATCGCTGAAAACTCGCCTCACACTCCAGTGTCCAAACAAAAGGTACTGACTTCTGAGTCAGTCTCGTCAGAGGCGTCGAAATCTGTGAAAATCCCTTCACAAATTTCCTGTAATATCCAGCCATGCCCAAGAAACTACGTACCTCAAATACCGTAGTCGGCCTTGGCCAATTAGCAACTGCCTGAATCTTCTGGGGATCTACAGAAATGCCTTCTCTGCTAATCACATGCCCCAGAAAAGAAATGCTCTTCAGCCAGAATTCACACTTGGAGAACTTGGCATACAGCTGATGCCGCCTCAAAGTCTCTAACACAATCCTCAAATGTCTGGCATGATCATCCTCAGATGCAGAATATACCAGAATATCGTCAATGAAGACGATCACAAACTGATCCAGATACTCCCTGAATACTCGGTTCATCAGATCCATGAAAAAATAGCAGGCGCGTTGGTTACCCCAAAAGGCATAACCAAAAACTCATAGTGCCCGTACCGAGTACTAAAAGCTGTCTTCACCACATCAGCTTCCTTCACCTTCACCTGATAATATCCGGATCGCAAATCAATCTTCGAAAATACTGAAGATCCGGAAAGCTGATCAAACAAGTCGTCAATCCGAGGCAAAGGATACTTGTTCTTGATCGTGACCTTGTTCAAATCTCTGTAATCGATACACATACGGAGTGTACCGTCCTTCTTCTTCACAAACAGAACAGGTGCTCCCCAGGGCGAAACACTAGGTCGCACAAAACCTATATCAACCAATTCCTGAAGCTGAACTTTCAACTCAGAAAGTTCTTTCGGTGCCATCCTGTACGGAGCTTTCGATATCGGAGCGGTACCAGGAAAAATATCGATAGAGAACTCCACATCTCTATCCGGAGGTAAACCAACCAGCTCCTCAGGAAAAATATCAGCAAACTCCCGTACCACAGGGATCTCAGAAACAGAACCAACCTCTAGGTTCAAATCCCGCACCGAAGCCAAAAACACTGGACATCCCTTCTTCCACATCCTGTTCACTTCCAATACCGAAATCAGACTGGAGAGAACACCTCGTAATCCCTGAAATACAACTCTTTCTCCAGCCATAAGCAAACTCACTTGCTTCTTCAGACAGTCTATCTGGGCTTCATACTGACTCAACCAATCCATGCCCAGAATTACATCATACGATGAAATCGGCAACCGAATCAAACTTGATTTCCACTTCTTGCTAGCAATCTCGATCTCACACAAACAAAATTGCCGAGCAATCAAAGGATTCCCAGCCGGTAAAATCACAGACAAAGAAACCGGAAGTAAAAGAGAATCCAAACGTAAAGCCTCAAAACAGTGCTCGGACAGAAAAGAATGACTCGCTCCAGAGTCAAACAAAACGCGACAGGGCTGATCAGAAACGTAAATCGTACCTGTCACAACATCGGGAGCATCTCGAGCCTCCTGCTGACTCAAACTGTAAACTCGTGGCTGAACTGGAACAGGAGCTGAAGCAACGGAACTACTCTGCTCCCTCTGAACAGTAGGTGGTCTCCGTGGTGCAGAACTAGAACCACCATCTCTTCCAGCAAATCCCTCAGGGCGAGGAGGAACAGTCCTCGGTCTTCCTGCTGAACCGGCAGGTCTGACAAAGCCCTCAGATCGCTGATCAAATCCCATCTGCGGACACTCTGCAATCCGATGTCCTGACTGACCACATCGGAAGCACAGACCAGCCATCCTATAACATTGGCCGAAGTGTCGCCGTCCACAGTTCTGGCACACAGGTGCCGAACTGACTGATCCCGAACTCGTCGTACTGGTAACAGTACCAGACGATCCTCCGCTCCTTCTGGAATCTCCAGATCCAGAACCGGAAACAAATCTCCTCTTTCCGGAGGAACCACTGCCAGATGCCTCGCCTCCAAACCTCTTCCTACTCGCAGTCCACCGCTGCTGAGTAGCCATCAAGTCGTTCTCTATCAATCGAGCTCGTTCCACAAGCTCGGAGAAATCAGTAATCCGGAATGGTATCAGGGGCTGCCTCAAGGTATCTCGCAATCCCTTCAGAAATCTGTAACATCTCTCAGCAGAAGTGCTAACCAGCTGCGGAGCGTACCTGGCTAATGCAGTAAACTCAGCCTCGTACTGCATCACCGTCTTGCTCCCCTGAACAAGCCTCAGAAAGTTCTCCTGCATCTGCTGTCGTGCAGAAGGGGGAACAAACCAATCTCGGAATACCTCAGTGAACTCTTCCCAAGTAATCAAAGAGTTCAGTCTGCCCTGAAATCTGGCTGCCTGCTGGCCGTCCCACCAGTGCTCAGCCTCTCCGTCTAACAGAAAAACTGCTAACGGTACCTTCCTGTCTGACGGACACTGCATCCCGTCAAAGGTCTTCTCCACTCTCCTCAGCCACTCTTCAGCAGCTCTGGGCTCAACAGCGCCCTCAAACCTCAGAGGTTTCAACCTAAAAAACAACTGCAAATGTCTATCCAGGTCATCAGATCTGACAGTAGAAGCTCTACTCTGAGTCTCGCTCATCATCTGAGCAACCAGCGAAGCAAACTGAGAAAGCGTATCAGCACCGACCACTGGGGCTGTACTCCCCACTGGTGCTGCCTGATCGGCACTCTGACCATCTGTCATGTCTGGGTCTGGCTGATCCATACAGAAAAATCCAGAAAATCCGGAAAACTATCACAAAAACAACAAAATAAAAAGCCAAACAAATCAAAATTACCCCCCAGACAGACTTACTGATCACTTCCTATAGCTCTGTTTCACAAAATTCTCAAATTCCAAAACCATTGCTCTGATACCAAAAAGCTTGTCACGACCCGACCCGAGACGAGACGGATCCCGCCCGTGCTGGATCGCGACGGAGCTGCACTAACCAGGATCTAGCTTTGGAATTTGGTTCGGAACTGAATCTTCCAAATAATTAATTCACACAGACTAACAAACACAGAGCTACTATGTATCATCAAATGCAGCGGAACAAAACATCTATCCAATTTCATTTCCTCAAAACAATCATTTACAGAACAGTACATGGCTTTCGACAGAAAGAAATACAGAACAGAAAAGCCATGACTGTACAAAAATCAAAAGCACAAAAGTACCTATACTGATCAGACTCTGAACTAATCCTGAACTTCCTTGCCCTTCCCAGAACCTGAAAACCACCAGAAAGCAAGGGTGAGCTCAACAGCTCAGTAAAGCAACAAACCTCCAATCAAAATTCTCAGAATCTCAAAACCAACACAGCAGACAAATCCGTACAGAATCGAAACAGATTCGGACAGATATCAAATCAACAAAACTGTACGGAAACGAAAGTTGTATCAAATCAGAAACATAACAGATCAACAGAATCAGAATCGTACAGATCATATCGGAACAGAACAAATCATATCGGAACAGAACGAATCATATCAGAATCATATAGCAGATATCAGATATTTAATTAATAGCTAAATTCCCTGACACTGACTGAATCTCATAGGATCCAGGCCACTTATGCCTCCCTTTGTGCTCACGGCACCAAAACAGATCAGATCAGATATGCTTATAGCACCAGAATACATATATAGTGCATATAGCACCTAAACAGATTGTTTCCTCGGATCCGGAACAGAATAGATATCAGATTTCATATTGAGCTCATTTCAGAATTCCCAGACACTAACTGAATCTCATAGGATCCAGGCCCCTTATAACTCCCTTTATATAGCATATACAGATAGTATATCAATTTAGAAGATTTCCGGACAAAACAGAAATTACTCAAAAATCGGGCAGCACAACGGCAGTATACAGAATTTACACAATTTTCCTGAAAATCAAAATTCACCAAATCCTCACAGAATATAGATATCAACATTTTAGAACATTCATTCTACTGCACAGATAATTTCCAAGTTCACAGAAAAATCCAGTCGACTAAAAATCCAGTCGAATCAAAAATACCCGGACAAAAATTTTAAAAAAATAACCAAAATGTGCACACTCGGCACTTCAACAAAATACAGAAAGTTACGCGGTAGAAACTAAACCAGTCGGAAATTACGGACGAAAATTGCGAACAAAACTTAATTCCGGACAGATAATACTGCCAAACTCGACGGTTCTGAAAATTGAGAAAGTCGGATTGTGCCTTACCTTGCGTACAGCAATTTCCTCAATAGTCTCTTCGGACGAAAATAGCTCGGCGTCGCCCGAAAAACCACTTTTCCACTTTTTCCTTCGTTTTTCTCTCTCCTCAACTTTTTCTCTCTCTTCAAAATATCTCATTTCTATATATATCCAGACTGATCGTCCTGGACGATCGAGATTCGTACCGGACGATCCATGAAGAGAGTGATTTCGTCCAGACGAAAATTGAACATCGTCCCTAGCGAAGGGTTCACGGACTTATTTTCGTCCAGACGATCCTGATTTCGTCCAGACGAACCATACAGCCAAACATGATTTTCTCTGCACAACCTGTACCGATCATCCCGGACGATCCGACTTCGTCCGGACGAACCTGGAGCAAAAACTGATATTACAACGATGTCCATGTTCATGCTATCAATACAGTATCTATATCTATCAATGTCCATATCAATGCTCAGTAGTCAATCGATGAAATCAGTGAAATCGTACGATACAGTAAACCCGATCAAATCCGTAAAATCCGTAAATCAATACATTAAACATGCAATCAATACGATAATACTGAACAATGTATAATCAATGGTCATGTTGCTGTTGTAGAATTCATATTGCTGTTGTAGATATCAATATATTGGTTATATGAAAAGAGTCGTCACTCTATTGCCCGTCGGCCGCCCGTCGGCATATAATCTCCTTATGACTCCCATCGTTATATCCATGATCCATGATCTATGATTTAAAGGAAAGCCCGTCGGCCCACCATCCTGTACAGGTATCATCTCCAACCAATGTTCAACCAGGTTATACGTGTTTCAGTATCAATAAGCAATCAATAATCAATATTAGAGCAATCATATCAATAATCATAGGCATATCGATTCAATCTACCAATTTCAGTCAAATCAGGAATCATACAAAAATCGGGCAGAGTAACAGTAGTCTATCGAATTTACACAAAAATCCTGCAAAAAGACAAATTCTGAATTTCTCCAAATTACAACAGAATAACCACGACATCAATGCAAGACTATCAATCTATAGAATCCAAATCAAATCAAGTCCTGATAATTTTCTATTCAATTAAAATCGCGTAGAATCAATTCCGACCGATAAAATCATCGTAGAAAATAGTCAAATCGTGTACAATATTCATATCTATAACATACTAAAAGTTGTGCGGTGAAAGTCGTGTCAAATACAAAATCAGGTCAAAAGTTCGACTACAAAAATACAAAACAGTGCACAACTCGATCAAAATACAAAATCTTCGAAAACAGAAATAGGGTTCGGAGTCCTTACAGCGAGACAAACAAATCTTCTAACAGCGTCGTCGGACGAAAAGCGCTCCGTGGCCTCCAAAACCAAGCTTCCTTCTTCTCTTCCTTCTCTTTCTCTCTCTTGCCTTTTCTCTCTCTCCAAAATGAATCCAAAATATCTAAAATCTGATATTTATTAACACTGATCGTCCTGGACGATCCAAATTTCGTCCTGGTACGATGGGTTCTTTGGACAAATTTCGTACAGACGAAATCCAAATTCGTCCCGGGCGACTTGCTCTCTGGACAGATTTCGTACAGACGGATCGTCCCGACTGCTCCAGGTTCGTACAGACGAAAATGGCAGATTTCTTCACAAATTTCTTCAGTTCGTCCAGTACTAAATCCAGTTCGTACAGACGAAGTGCACTAAAAAAAATCAGCTTTTTGAAGGGTTTTACACTCTGCCTGTTTCAAGAGAAAGTAAAAGGAGTTGGGTTCTCTACCTGTTTCTGTAGGAAGCAAAAGAAGTTGGGTTCTCTTCCTCACCTGGGTTGGTGGAAAGGAGGTTTGTAAGGGCTTCTCCGCCTTGCTGTGGGGGTAAAAGGAGAGACATTGAGTAAAGTGCAATACTTTGAGGGTGCCTCCAGGGAGTGGACGCAAGTCGAGTTGACCAAATCACTATAAATTTTTATGTTCTTTATTACTGATTCTCATTTATTTTCCGCACTTTGATTTCTGTGGAGAATCTTAGTTTTTTGTTTTAAGATTGTGTTTTGATCAAAAGATTTTTTAAAATACCAATTCACCCCCTCTTGGTTAGTCTTAGGACTAGTTCATAAGGGCTTAACATCTCTAACAAACTTTCAGTTAACGTTATCGAGCAAAAGCTCTGACATACAACCTTGAATATGTCATATATTATTGATGTATTCTCGCGACCTCTTCCACACAGATCAGTATCATCAAGCAATACTTAGAGTTGACAATATTTTCTCTTAAAAATAAAAAGATTTTATGAAAATGATTGATCATCACTCATATATAAACCTTAGCAGTCGAACGACGCCTCTAAAAATATGGGGGGGGGGGGGGGGGGGGGGTAATATATCAAAGCATACCTCAAAGATGCAATCAAAATTCAACTTCTTCAAAGGAACAAATTCTTAACTTCATATACAATGGAGTTACAGAGATACATATTCATGTGTACATTTATTTTCATTATAAGCTGAAAGTAAAAAGTGCATTGACATCATCTGTACAATCTATTATCATCAACAAGCAAATTCAAAACGGTCAAATATCATTGGTGAATTCAAGTGACCTCTTCTCTACTGCACATCAATGCATCTCCTACAATTACTTCTTCAAAGAAAGATTATAATTTGATCTTCATCAGGCCTCAACTCAGTTGACATTATAAGTGTGTCGTCAGACTATTAATATAACACACTGCTTTGGCTCATTGAATCAGGGATATCTAATGTCAGTAAACTTTAGTATTGATGAATATTATCTTTGCAAAATTCCACTGGACACCCGCCATCATTAGACCTTCGTCTGATATCTGCCAGCGATCCTTTACTTCATATCAGCCATCATCAGATGATCGCTCGACTACTACTTGTAGCTCACACTTAAACTTTCTCCTTCAGTTCTCTACTCGACTGTTGACTGCCAAGGGACTTCAGCTCGATCGTCCATCCCCAACATACTTTCACTTAAATGACGTTGAAATTCACCTTGTCTACTCATCACTTATGGTTCTCCTCCCGGATACTATTATCGTCTGATCTTCTCAAATCACTCTCGCATACAAGTAGCAATTGTGTAATATCAAAATCTGCTCCAGGATCGTCCAGGACGATCTGGGATCGTCCTGGGACGATCAGTTGAGAATTTGCTCCAGAATTTGCCCAGATTTGTTCCATGTGATTTCCTGTAGGCATCGTCCAGGCTGATCGAGGACTTCGGCCAGGCCGATTGGCACTGTAGAAAATATCGGCCGGAAAATAGTCCTGGGAACCGTCCAGGACGATCAAATTTGGTCTGATCGTCCTGGGACGATCTGGCGATCGGCCGGGCCGATTTGTGTATTATAAAGCAGAAATCAGTCGTTTTGAAGAGAGAGAAAATCAAAAACAAAATATCTGTTTTTACGAGGAGAGAGAAAGTCGAGGTGAAAATTGGAAAAGTTGATTTTCGGACGACGCGGAGCCGTTTTCGTCCGACGAGATTGTTTAGGATTTTGCTGTACGCAAGGAAAGGCACATTCCGCCTTTCTCAATTTTCAGAACCGTCGTGTTTGGCGGTATTTTCTGTCCGGATTTTGTTTCCGTTAGCGATTTTCGTCCGTATCTTTTGATTGGTTCAGTTTTTACCGCGTAACTTTTTGTATATTGTTGCAGTGCCGAGTGTGCACATTTTGAATATATTTTGAATATTTTTGTCCGGGTATTTTTGATTCGACGGAGTTTTTAGTCGACCGGATTTTTCTGTGAAATTGAAAATTGTCTATACAGTAGAATAAATGTTCTGAAATGTTATTATCTATATTCTGTGCAAATTTGGTGAATTGTGATTTTCAGGAAAAATTGTGTAAATTCCGTATACTGCCGTTGTGCTGCCCGATTTTTGTCTGATTTCTGATTTTGTCTGGAATTCTCTGAATTGATATGCTATATGTATATGCTATAAAAAGGGAGTTATAAGGGGCCTGGATCCTATGAGATTTAGTTAGTGTCTGGGAAATCTGAAATGAGCTCAATCTGAAATCTGTTCTGTTCCGGATCCGAGAAAATCTGTTTAGGTGCTATAAGCACTATATATGTATTCTGGTGCTATAAGCACATCTGTTCTAGTGCCGTGAGCACAAAGGGAGGCATAAGGGGCCTGGATCCTATGAGATTCAGTCAGTGTCTGGGAAGGGAGACATAAGGGGTCGGAATCCGTAGAGATTCCGTCAGTATTAGGGCATTTAGCTATTAATTAAATATCTGATTTCTGATATGATTCTGATTTCCGTATCTGTTCTGTAAACAAATCTGATTCTGATTTCCGTATCTGTTTTGTAAGCAAGTCTGATTCTGATTTCCGTATGATATGAATCTGATTCTGATCTATATGATATGATTTATGTACGATTCTGTTTCTGATTTGATATGTCAGATCTGTTCTATTTTTGATTTGATACGACTTCTGTTTCCGTACAATTCTGTTTGCTTTGATATCTGTTCCGTTCAGTTCTGTCTGATTTGATCTGTTTCGTTCTGATCTGTCCGATTTGAGATCTGTCTGATTCTGTTCTGATTTATGTACGGATTCGTCTGATGTGTTTGGTTTTGAGATTCTGAGAATTTTGATTGAAGGTTTGTTGTCTTGCTGAGCTGTTGAGCTCACCCTCATTTTCTGGTGGTTTTTAGGTTCTGGGAAAGGGAAGGAAGTCCAGGACTAGAGTTCAGAGTCTGATCTGTGATAGGTACTTTTGTACTTTTGATTTTTGTACGGTCATGACTTTTCTTCTGTATTTCTTCTGTTAGCCATGTACCGTATTTGTAGATGATTGTTTTGAGGAAAAGAAAGAAAAATATAAATGTTTTGTTCCGCTGCAATTGACGATTCATAGTAGCTCTGGTCTGTGTCTGTGTGTTGGCTTTTGAGTTGAAATATTTGGAAGATTTAGTTCAGTAAGCAAATTCCAAAGCCAGATCCTGGATAAAAGGTTTGGTCGCGGCCTGGTGCGAGCGGGATCCGTCCCGGATCGGGTCGGGTCGTGACAAATTGATCTTTTTCTATCAAAGGTTATCTATTAAGAAGATAGCCTCTCATCGTGACTCCTTCTATATAGAAAATGGGCACTGAAGCTTGATAAGGGAATACCACCTATCTCTGATAGTAAAATGCCTCTAATGTAAGAAGAAAAATAGAAGATAAGAAAATAAAATGTTGGAAAATTTTTAATTTCTACAAATGGAGAGGGGCCCTGAATTTTAGTAGGGGATGCCGCTTACAACAAACAGAAAATACCTCAATTATAAGAAAGTTAAAATGAGGGAATAAAAAGAAAAGAAACGGCTGCAAAAAATTTAACTTCTGTACAAGAGGAGGGGCGTTGATTTAAGTAGGAAAAATCACCTACGAAAAATAAAAGAATACCTTGACTGTAAGAGTATTGATAGAGAAGACGATAGTTGAAGGAGAAAAATTTTTCTTCTATACTAAGGAGAATAATAACATCAATCAATCGCATCAATAGAATCAATTTAATCATTGAATAAAGAAACCATCTCCAGTTAATAATATCAATCAGTATGAAATCATATAAAACAATCAAATCAATACATCGTAAGAACAGTTAAAATCAAATCAATATCAATAAAAAAATATATTCTATATTACATGATCAGTATATCACATGAAGCAGATCAATATTCGGTGTATCAATGAATCAATGATATCAATGATTCTATAATATCGATGAATCAATAACATCGGTATCCATAGTATCAATGAATCAATGCAATATCAATATCCAGTGACATGTATAGTATGCAATATCAATAAAATCATGCCGTAACAGCAAACCCGTAAATCCATCAGCAAATCCATTCATCAATAATAAATTCAATATCAATAAATCCATCGATATCAATAAATTAATATGGTAATTAATAAATCCATAAAGAAATCATACGAACAATACTTTACATATGCACTCCAGTATAGTAGTCTTATTTAACAAGTACAATCACTGGCTATTAAGACGTTTTTCAAGGTTAATATCGATGTATCGTTGTATCCATTGGCTCAATAATAGAGTCGTCACTCTTTGCCTGTCGGCCTCCCGTCGACATAATGTTCTTATGATCGACTCCCAATCGTTATATCACATGATCAATAGAGGATAACACCAAACCCTTTTTAAAGGAAAGCCCGTCGGCCACCCGTCCTGTACAGGTCAATCAATCTCTAACCAACGGTTCAACTAATCTTTACTTGTCTTTCAATAATATAACATTAATTTTAATCATATATCCACATTCGTATACATCTCATTAATACATTGCAATCAATAAACATGATTTAACTCAATTGAAGAAAATCCTTAAAATGTCGTACAGTCGACAGAAATCTCAAACATGATCAAAATAAACAGTTTCAGAAAATTACCAAATTACTAGAAATCGGATAAAACATCATTTCAAGACTTTACTTGTACTGAAGTAATATTTTTCAACATTCGGATAATTTTCTATTCGATAAAAATCCCATAGAATTCAAAATATTTGGTGAAAACTTCCCAAAAAATAATCAAATTGTGCAAAATCAACATCTCTATAACATACCAAAAGTTACGCGGTAAAAATTTCGTCAATACAAAGATACACAAGAATTTCGCTAACGGAAACACAAAACTGAGCAGAAAAATATCAAAACACGAAATCTCCGAAATCAGAAATAGGATTCAGATTCCTTACAGTGAAACAAACAATTCTTCTAACAACGATGTTGGACGAAAATCGCTCCGCCGCCTCCGAAACCAAGCCTTTTCCTTCTCTTTCTCTCTCCAGCTTTCTCTCTCTTCAAAAATATCTCAAAATATCAAATCATCTATTTAATGAACTCGATCATCCCGACGATGTTTTCCATTCGTCCCGAGACGAAACTCTCATGATACAGATCGCACAGACGATGATGGATTTCTTCCCTAGACGATGCTCTCGGGCAAAAATTTATCACGAGCGAACTCAGGTTCATCCCGACGAACCTGCATTTTACTCAGTTCGTATAGGCAGTTCGTCTATTAACCATACAGATTTTTCAGAATTTTCTTCAGTTCGTCCCGTACTAAGGTCAGTTCGTACAGACTAACTGCACCCAAAAATATGAAATTCGGAGGGGTTTTACACACCGGACATCTGTCTGTTGTTGGACTTTTGCTGGATAACTATCCAATGTGAGATTTCTATCCATAGCTGTACTTCTACTTGATGTCGTCCTTTTGATCTCCAGCATCAGACAATAGTCATTCTGACCTCCATCTCCCGTCGACTACGACCCTTCTGACTTACGTCGCACACCGAATACAGTCCTTCCAACGTCTGTCGCCCGCCAACTACGATCCTTCTTACTTACGTCGCCCACCGACTACAGTTCGTCCGACCAAACAAGCACATAAACAGTGATTAATTCTTTGTATTCACATCATGTAATGTATTCTTTAAGATGTACATCGAGTTAAGGCCTTCACCTTAGGAAGGGCCTCATTTGTAATCAACTGTAATACTAATGGATTTATTCAAACTAGGCTAGGCCTCGTGGTTTTTCCCCTTTTTTTATGGGTTTTTCACGTAAAAATCTTGGTGTCTCATAAATGCTACACCCCCTCTCTTATCTGATTACGTGCTGGATTTTCGTACAACGTTAAGACGTTAAATTCTATATTTCTCTATCGCCGCGAATACTCCAGGACGCAACAATATGCACGTAATATAAGTTTAAAGTATTTTTTTACTTTGGCTATTATAAAAAACTAATTATAAAATATAACACTAAGATTAATAAATAAGTGATATTTTAATCATTTATTTTAAGAGAAATATTTAATTGTATTGATAATAAAAGAATCATTCAATATTTTCAGAATATAAAGATAGAGTATATCTTATAAATTAAAAGTTTTGTACTAAGCTGTTAATTTAGGTTTTAAGTATGAATGAAACAATTTGATGGAATATTTAAAATTTTAATTTATATATGTGAAATATTTTTTCTTTAATTGAATAACATATTAAACTTCATGGATATATTTTATATTGTAATATTAGGTCTGGTCTTAACCAAAAATGTATTTTTTGCTACTCGTTTATGTCGTCTCTTAATATTTTATTATATAAATTGGAATGCTTTATAACTTATAAGGCATTAACATGATAACTATCAATATATATAATAAAAAGGAATTCTTATAAAATATACTAATTTACTTTTCTATTAATAATTAAAATCTAATTTTAAAAATATTTTGAGCTCGATCTAAGGCAGTTCAACAATCTACTTCCATGTGTGTATTTTCAGGACATGTTCTTAGCAGGTACTAATCCTGCCGCAATCACCTTGGAGTGGGCTATGGCTGAACTGATTAAGAATCCTAAATCCATGCGCAAGGCACAAGAAGAGGTTCGTCGAGTAGCCAAAGATAAGGGAAAGGTTGAAGACGCCGACCTTCAGTACCTCCCTTATCTGCACAATGTTGTTAAAGAGACCCTTCGTCTTCATCCTCCTGGCCCATTACTTCTCCCCCATGAATGCATCATAGACACAAAGATTAATGGCTACGATATTCTGACAAAGACGAGGGTCTTTATAAATGCTTGGGCCATTGGAAGGGACGCAAAGGTTTGGAGTGAAGAGCCGGAGGCTTTTCGACCAGAGAGATTTGAGAAGATGAGCGACGGTGTGGATTTCAAGGGGCACCATTTTGAGTTCATACCATTTGGTGCAGGGAGACGAATTTGTCCTGGTATGATGCTTGGTGTGGTAGCCGTTGAGCTTGCGCTTGCTAATGTTTTGAATGGATTTGATTGGGAATTGCCGTGTGGGATGAGGTTTGAAGAGATGGACTTGAGTGAGGGGTTCAGGATGGTGAGTCACAAGAAGGTGCCTCTTACTGTGGTAGCTATTCCAGCCGCTGGTTTTACTTGATCTTCCTATGTTTTGGTAGACTATATCTACCAAAAAATAGGTCTATTACAGATCAAGCTTAGACTTTTTCGGACGGTTATAACGGACAGAAATTTTCTTGCGGTGGTTTTAAAACCGCTGCAGTTTTATTTGTGATTGCAATGTACTGCAACGATATTCTGCGACGGTTTCATGACCCTAGGAGAAGAGATAACTAAGTGCTAGTTGTCCTTCAAAATTACTGTAAACATATCCTCTTTGTTTGATTTGGTGCCTAGAAAAGAAAAAAAAAAAATGAAATTTATATATTTTAATTTTGTGATTTTTTGTTGATAAGATATGTTAAATTTTGGTAGTTGTTACATACGTTTCTACATATTAAATATTAAAAGTTATACTAATTTTATAAAATTAAAATAGATGCCATTAAAATAAAAGAAAAATTATGAGATTTTTCTGAAGCGTGGCATCTGTGATGGATGTGATTATATAAAATGTACAAATTTAACGATGTGTATGATGTGTTGCATGTGTTTACATAATTACATTAAGGAAATGAGTTTCTAAAGAAGAACAAAGAGTTTTTGAGGATGAACTGAAAGTACGATCTAATTTGACTTATAGGAAAGAACCTAAGGGGCTGTTTGATATGCGGATTTAGGCCGTATTTAAGGCAGGATTTGGGCGAAATCCAGCCAAACGACCTAAAATGCAAAATCAAATCTCACGGTAAATGAAAACCGTGGTTGACGAAAAATTCCCTCTTTTCGTGGTAAATCCCGGATTTACGAAATCCTTTGGTTCGGCGGATTTACGGGATTTGGCCGAAGAAGCGCGCGAAAGGGAGAAAGTTACCTTCACAGCAAGCGAGCTCCCATTGTTGCTTCAGATGAAAAAAATGTCGTACCTTCCAATCCAACAGGAAGGTAATGTCGTCGAAGGAGAAAAGTCGAATGACGACGATGAAGAACTCGTGAAAAATTCTATATTCGTGCGAAGGAACAAAGCCGAACGAAATACAGGAGGGAAAAGTAAAACTTAGACACTTCTAATTGTTCGATAATTTAATTTATATAATTTAAAATATTAATAATTAAGTGAAATTAATTAAATAATATTTAAATAATTGATAAAATTAATAGTTAAATACTTAGTTATTTCTAAATAATTAATAGGATTAAATATGATCTAAAATAAAAATAATTATTATAAAATATTATAAATAATAATTAAATAATTAATTAGTATTAATAAAGTTTTGTTATATTTTATTTAAACTTTTATTGTTGTGCTTTAGTTGTCCTAATAATGTATGTCAATTCTTTTAATCGCCTTAAATCCTAAATTGAACAGCCAAGCAGTCACACATGATTTAACTGGATTTATCATAAATGTTACTAAACAGTTTTCAGGATTTAACCCCCCAGGATTTTGAAAATCTGGATTTGGAGGATTTACGAAATTCTACTTAAATGAAATCCTAGATTCTACCAAACAGCCCCTAAATGTGTTTTGGCTTATGATGTGAAATAATTAAGAAATAAACAAATTGTTATGGTTAAAATTTAATAAAAGCAACCTGAGAGAAAGACGTTGAGATCAGATAGATTTATCCAGATATATTCTGATTGGTAACTTATAGTGAAGAGAATGACTAAGGAGGGAAGAATCTAATGATCACTTCTATAGTACTGAGTCTATGTGTGTTGACTTGAATAAAATTTAGTAAGAATTATGAGTTCATTAAGTAACTATTATATCTTTATGAATTTTAGAGTTATTTTGTGCTTAATTTTATCATAGAGGGATGTGGTTTGAAATTTGAAAAAAAAAAGTAGAAATCCCCTTGGAAGTGTTGCAATGTTCTGTTTACATTGACAAGAAAAATATAAATTTCAAGGGCATTATAAATTGCACACTATTTAATATATTTTTAAGAATATGCTAATATTTATAGAAATTTCTATACAATAATAGATGCTTTACAAATCACTTCCTACTAGCATCCCATCATTCTTGGGACAAATCATTCTCTAACAGCCTAGCTTTTTCTATGAGCTAAAAAAAAAACATAAATATGAAATGACACTAATGAGTGCCATATACTATCCCTTAAACCTCACAAGAAATGATTGCACTTCTCTTCAGTGGTGTTGATAAATTGGGGAGCATACTTGGCGAGAGTTGTGAACCCTGCCTTCTACTATATCGCCGTCTTACTCTCTTAAACCAACCTGAGAATTGACACTTGCATCTGTTGCCCGGCAGACAGCGGCACAAATCAGCTCCTGAAAATCTCCATAAACTCCTCCCAAATACCAATGCCAATTTTAATCCTCTCCTTCCCATGTTTATATTCCCCTCCAACATAACCATACACTTTTGTATTGACTGTGAACGAATATAAATTATATGAACTTGTCAAATTATAATCATAAACTGATGCAGCCCAGGATAAGTAAATAAGGCTGGCGGTACACGCTGGTTTGTTCAACAGAATCCCCACTACCTAGTATTACTTTAGCACTTTTTCTGACAGCACCTTTTGCATTTTATTATCTTTATTTTATAATTTCACAAAAGAGGGAATACGGGGGAGAAACAGGGGATACATATAGGTGGGGCGGAACTAGAGAAGCAGCTTTTGTTATCTTAAACTTTTACAGTATTCCTAGAGAGAATACAAAGCAATATAGAGGTATTTCTTATGCCTTTTCCCTACATTGTTTGTTCTTGCATTTGTGTCTTCTTCCAGGTATTGTTGATCCTATACATGGGCATCAAATTTGGTATTAGAGCCAAAAATCTGGAAGAAAATGATTGACTGCGGCAAGGAACCTGTGAGGGAAGAAGCTCGCACCATCGACGGGATACGGGTGAGCCAGGAGAAGATCAATCGGAGGATCGATGAGCTCGCCGCCAACGTGCAACGACTGACAGTTGCATTCCGCCAAGGGTTCAATCCCAATATGGCGAGAGATCCACCACCATTCCATCGGGAGGAATTACTTGCAAATAGGTTACCTCCTCGCGGACGACACACTCATGGCCATCAGGGCAGATATGTACCGACAAACCACGTTGATCCAGCTAATTCTGAAGATGAAAAACCACCTCGCTGTAGCGGCGACAATCCGAGGGATTCCAGTGAAGAAGAGTCAGAGGATAGATGGATAGCGAATGGGCGCCGGCACCGAAGGATGGAACATTTCCCACACTTCCCTGGTGAATTCAAAGTGAAATTTGGCATTCCGTTTTTTGACGGACATTTGCACATCGAAGACTATCTAGACTGGGAGAAGGCGGTCGAGAATTTCTTTGACTATATGGAAATCGCCCCTGATAAGCAAGTCAAATACGTAGCGTGTCGGCTGAAGAGCGGTGCTAGTGCGTGGTGGGAACAGGTCTTGCAGAGCCGACAGAAAGAGGGGCGAAGCCGTATACATACATGGGGCCGGATGAAACATCTGCTGAGGGCACAGTTTCTACCCACGAATTTTGAACAAATACTTTACATGAGGTATCAACATTATATGCAAGGGGCACGCACTGTTAGCGAGTACACCAAGGAACTCAATAGGTTGAGCGCCAGAAATGATTTACATGAATCGGGTACTCAAATGGTGGCAAGATACATTGGGGGCCTTAAGGATAACATCCAAGATAAATTGGAGCTCAATTCAGTTTGGACAATGCCACAGGCGGTGAATTTAGCAATGAAAGTAAAAGTTTAGCAGAACCGACATCCTAAAACCCCATATAGCCGAAGGCATTGGCAAGAACCGAACACAGTCGGTTCTAAGAACAGTTCCCACTCGGCGATGAAATCAAACCCGACAGCCAATACGGGCACCTCCGTAAATGGAACTGCTAATCCGGTCAGTGAAGGAAGGACGATGAATAAACTGAAGCCAACTGCTAACGCCAACCCGTATGCCCGCCCCACTACTCTGAAGTGTTTTTGTTGTTTTCAACCGGGACACAAGTCCAATGAATTCCCCCAACGACAGCAACTGCAGTTTGCTGGTCTAGAAGAGGAAGACGAAACAACAATGGCTGAAATAGAGGAGAAAGCTGATGTTGCAGAAGTGCAGGCGGATGAGGGAGAGCCTTTCCTTGGAGTTATGGAGAAGTTTCTATTAGCGCCACGGAGGCCCAATCCATCTCAACGCCACGCCATCTTTAGAACAAGATGCACCATAAATGGCAAAGTATGTGACCTCCTTATTGATAGCGGGTGCACTGAGAACATAGTATCCCGTTCAGTTGTTAACGGCCTACAATTGAAGACATCCAAGCATCCTCAGCCGTATAAAATTGGTTGGGTAAAGCGGGGTATAGAGATCGTGGTTTCCGAAGCCTGCACCGTCACGTTTTCTATTGGCAAACATTATGTTTGTGAAGTGTTGTGCGATGTCCTGGACGTACATGGACGTATGTCATTTGATCCTAGGAAGGCCTTGGTAGTTCGACGTCGACGCTCACTATGAGGGCAGGGCCAATGCGTATTCCTTTGATTGGAAGGGACAGAAATTGAGGTTGTTGCCAGGAATGTCCGAAGGAATTGTAGCAGCTAGAGGAGCAAACAAACAAGCAGCCGCTCACCTTGTCTCTGGATCAACTCTGCTACAATGTTGGAGAGAACCTTCGCAGTTGCTAGCATTAGTCATTGCGGAAGTGAATGCCAGTATACCTCCTAAGGCTTTGCCTAAGGATATTGCCGAGATCCTTGAGATGTTTACTGAAATCATACCGGACGAATTACCCGCCGAGCTACCACCGCTCCGGAGTATCCAACACCAGATCGATTTTATACCGGGAGCTCCCTTGCCGAATTTGGCCCATTACCGGCTTAACCCAAAAGAGCAAACAATTTTAGCGGAGATTGTGGAGGATTTACTGGCAAAGCAACTTATTCAAGTTAGCTTGAGTCCTTGTGCGGTGCCCGCTCTCCTTGTACCAAAAAAAGATGGGAAATGGTGAATATGTGTCGACAACAGAGCTATAAATAAGATCACAATCAAGTACAGGTTTCCGATGCCGCGCATAGAGGAGCTACTGGACATGCTTACGGGATCTTCTATATTCTCTAAATTGGACTTAAGGAGCGGATACCACCAGATTCGCATTAGTCCCGGCGATGAATGGAAGACGGCGTTTAAAATGCCGCAGGGACTTTTTGAATGGAAGGTCATGCCCTTCGGTTTATGTAATGCACCCTCAACCTTCATGCATATGATGAACGAAATTCTGAAACCATGCATTCCTCGGAAAGTTTTGTGTTGTGTACTTTGATGACATATTGGTCTTCAGTACTGACCGTCCGCAACATATCCAACATCTGAAGTCTCTATTTGAGGTTTTACAAGTAAACAAATTGTTTATAAACCTCCCAAAATGTGAATTGGCAACGCCCTTCGTCCGATTTCTCGGATTTATAGTGTCCGAAGAAGGTATACATGTAGATCCATGCAAAATTTCGGCAATTCAGGATTGGCCGACTCCAGCTTCTTTTTTTGATATACGCAGCTTTCATGGATTAGCGAATTTCTACAGGTGCTTCATCAAAAATTTTAGTATTATAATGGCACCTTTTACCAACTGCTTGAAATCCAAATGTTTTCATTGGGGCGTCGAACAGCAACAAAGTTTTAACCAGATTAAAACCGCACTCACTACCGCACCCGTCCTAGTGCTACCTTGTTTTGATAAAGTCTTCACAGTGGAAACAGATGCCTCTTCAATTGGTATTGGAGCTGTGTTGTCCCAAGTGGGGAGGCCGGTTGTATTTTTCAGCGAACAATTGTGCCCTGCTCGCCAAAGATGAACAGCTTACGAGCAAGAAATGTACACAATCATTCGTGCGTTAAAATAGTGAGAATCTTATTTGTTACACCAAGATTTTGTCTTATGGAGCGATAATAAGGCATTACAACATTTAAACACTCAGAAAAATGTCAATAGGATGCATATGCGCTGGTTACTATTTCTCCAACGATTTTCATTCACCATTAAACACAAGCCAGGGATCGACAACAAAGCCGCTGATGCACTCAGCAGAAAATCAGTCTTGTTGACCCGACTGCATACAGAATTAGTGGATCTTGAGCATATTAAGGAGCTGTATGAAGAAGACCCCGAATTTGGTCAAATTTGGGGTCACTGTTTGCAGGAGTCGCAGTTTGAACACTACTCCATTAGACATGGATTCCTCTTTAAAGACAATTGCTTATGCATTCCGCAGTCATCCTGGAGGCAACACCTTATTCACGAAGTTCATGGGGGCGGACTAGCAGCACATCTGGGTAAAGATAATACATTGAGACAGCTCTAAGAAATTTTTTTTTGGCCCAAGCTAAGGCGGGATACTTTCCGTCTGGTAGAAAGTTGCCCAGTATGTCAATCGTATAAGGGAGGTTCTCAAAATACCGGTTTATATATGCCATTTCCTGTACCAGACTCTATATGGGAAGATTTGAGCATGGACTTCATCCTTGGGCTGCCGAGAAAGAGACGTGGCAACGACTCTATATTGGTGGTCGTCGATAGATTTTCGAAGATGGGTCATTTTATTTCTTGTAAAAAGACCTCTAACGCTTTGCAGGTTGCTAATATATTCTTTAATGGAGTTGTCCGCTTACATGGCTTACCACGGAGCATTACATCAGATCGCGACGTCAAATTTCTTAGCCATTTCTGGCGTGAGTTGTGGAAACGATTGAGCATGGAGCTGCGGTTTAGCTCCGCATATCACCCACAATCGGACGGTCAGACCGAGGTTGTTAACCGTACCTTGGGAAACATGCTTCGTTGTCTAGTTCAAGAGCACCCAAAGCAATGGGAGGAGGTTCTCAGCAAAGCGGAATTCGCATATAATGCTATGCCCAATCGGTCTACCGGTAAGGCTCCATTCACTATTGTTTATACTAAAGCCCCTAATACTGCTGTCGATCTCATTGTCCTACCAAAGTGTAAATCTACGGAGGCGGCATCCTATTCCGAAGATTACTAACAGATCTTAGCTGAGGTTCGACAGCAACTCGTCACTGCGAATCAGCGTTATAAGATGGCTGTGGATATGCATCGCAGGCAGCAACTGTTCGACGTTGGTGATTTGGTCATGGTTCGTCTCCGTCACGAAAGATTTGCACCCGGCGAGTATTCAAAGCTGGCTCGCCGCAAGATAGGGCTTGTTCCTATTATTGCCAAGTTCAATGACAATGCTTACCATGTGGAGCTGCCACCAGGCTACAACACGTCGGCTACCTTCAATGTGGCCGACATATGGCCTTATCATTCCATAGATAACGCTCCCATATCAATAAGCTCGTCGGAGTCGAGCTCTTCTGAAGCCGGGGAGGACTGATGTAGCCCAGGATAAGTAAAAAAGGCTGGCGGTACACGCTGGTTTGTTCTAACGGAATCCCCACTACCTAGTATTACTTTATCACTTTTTCTGCACCTTTTGCATTTTATTATCTTTATTTTATAATTTCACAAAAGAGGGAATACGGGAGAGAAACAGGGGATACATATAGGTGGGGCGGAACTAGAGAAGCAGCTTTTGTTATCTTAAACTTTTACAGTATTCCTAGAGAGAATACAGAGCAATATATAGGTATTTCTTGTGCCTTTTCCCTACATTGTTTGTTCTAGCATTTGTGTCTTCTTCTAGGTATTGCTGATCCTGTACAAGGGCATCATAAACCCTTTGTATCTAATGCCACTTACTTCCATTATACAAATATGAGCATGAAGCTTCCAATGCGTCCTTACATATTACCAAGATTCATGAAACATAATGTCATTTGGTAAGAACCAACACCAACACCAATGTTTTACAACTAATTTGGCAAAGAAGTACATATCCAGCAAGAACTCAAAAGCATTGAGAAGAAGGATGATATTAATTGTGTGATTTTTCTCAAACATTCATTATTGTAAGAGTTATTTAAGACATGAAAAATCATAAATTCCTCAACAAAATGTTGAACTGCATCTACCAAACTCACAAAATGTTAAATAATTTTTTTTGATCTTTCAAAAATATTAATATTAATATTTAATTAATTATTAATTTAAATATTATATAAGTTATAATATAAATATAAAAGAGTATCATTTATAAAAAATCTTTTCCTGCCGCCAGATGGTTAGGCACTGGATCTTCGAAGGAGCTAGGTTCAAAACTCACTGTTGGTGCCGCGGGCACGGGGCGAGTGGGCTTTTGGTTGGCCCAAGTTGCAGGTGAGTGGGCGAGCTGGCCCAGGTTAGGCGATAAATGGGCTGTAGGTTGGCGAACAGCTGTTTGGCCCACTCTAGCATAATTTGTTTTCCGGAAACATTTCTATTAGTTGATAGACTACAACAAGCGTCCTAATCTTATGAGTCCTTCAATTAAACAACATATATATTTAGTACACTCAAATGTAATCTCGAGTCTCCATTAATTTTGTTCATTAGGCTAAACATAGGATGTGGGTATAGTTCAACACTTTGCACATTAAATTCATCTCAAGAACAAGAACAAATATCGCAATACTTTGCCAATACCACAAATGAGACAACTAATTAAACAATTTACAATTGATGATTGAAAATACCTCAAGAAAAAGAAGCTCCTAAAATCTTTTGATTCTTGAAAACTAAATAGCCCTAACCCTTGCTTCTACCAAGTGAATTCCACCACAAGCAATTACTACTAATCAAACTAAATGGTCTTTTTCCAGGACCATATTTTTTTAATCATAATAAGCCCAAAGTCTCTTCCTTGCGCATCAGAGCCCAATATATATATATATATATATATATATATATATATATATATACCGGAAGCAATATTCTCACCCCAACCACATAATTTATCAGCTTAATTAACCATTTCGAACTCAAAGCATGACGGTTCCTCCTCTTAAAAGTTCATCTACGAAGAAGGGCGTTGAATCCTCGCCGGAGACTTCCTCCGGGCTCACCGCCACTCCCTTTTAATTACCGGCAACCTCCACGAGCCCCTCGGCGACCTCACCCACATGCATCATCTTCTCCCCTTGCAATGTTCAACTTGCGACGAATCAGAAGGTTTGTCAAGGCCGAGGTCTTCAGCCCTGCGAGAGTACACGTAGTGACCAAGCAGGATTTCAGGAGAGCGGCTGCCGTGGCTGATGAGGACTGACGAAAAAGCTTGCGGCATGCCGGTGGTGTTCGCGGACGGGGAAGGGGTCAAGGTTGGGCAAATTATTGCATCAGGTGACCGAACACGTTCGGTCATCTCTGTCTACAGTGAAGCGCAAGTCACTGTAGCAGCTGCTACAGTGACTTGCGCTTCACTGTAGACAGAGATGATCCGAACGGATCTCTCTGTTCGGTCACCTGATGCAATAATTTGCCTCAAGGTTGAGAGTGGAGTTAGAGAAAGCTGATTTTTAAAAATTGACGCCAGTTCGTCGGTCTTGTGGTTGGACCGCTGATTTGAACCGGCCAGCTTTGGTTCTTTGCAAGCCGGTTAAGGGAAATGATCGAACCTGCTGGCTGCCCGGTTCACGGATTAATCGGTTGAACCGGCTAATCAAATTCATTTTTTAAAACATTGGTCAATATAGTTTTCTGTTTTACCTTATTTATGATTTGTCAAGCTCTGAGTTACATCTAATTCGACTTTGGCATGCCCAATCAAAGGTAGGCTTGAATTTGATATGCACCTTGACTATTTAAAATGATTGTAAGCTCAAGTTCGACTCGATAGATCATTGGAGAAAGCATCGCGACATAAGGTCACTGGAGAAGCATCAATTATGCTATGGCTCACTATAGGAGGCATCGATGACTTGGTAGCTCGCCGAAGAAGGCATTGCAATGGTGGCTCTATGGACAAGGAATCATAGGTGGTCGTAATGGTATCAATGATGAAGAATTTTGGAGGTGTGAAAGTGAGTGAGACAATATTTGAGAGTGGTGAAATGAGGTCAAACATGATGAGAGATGTACAATTGCGTAAAGAAAAAACTTGAGGTCATTATTTAGAAATTTGTGATTAGTGAAGGCCTTCCATTTGCAATTCTCTGTTATTGAGTGGCTTAATGAGCTAATGAGTCAAGTTTAATTTACTTTCACTAGAACTTGAGTATGTTTGTTTAACTAGAAATAAAATAAACTCGAGCTTGCGCTCAAATTAACCTCGATTCATGAGCACTAACAACTGGAATTGAGCCTAAATGTGTTTTTAATCATAATATGCCCCAAGTCTCTTCCTCACGAGCCGACTTAGGTCATTTGCCTCCCTAAACCCTTCCAAAACTATCCACACCAATGTCATAGTTACATTTAGTTTCCTGATGGTCTCTCCCGTCTCGGACACTAATCAAGTGTTACAATTACTAATATTATTGAGAAGGTAAACCACACAATTAAACAAATTAAAAAAAACAGTGGAAATGAACACTAGGATTTAGCATGAAAAAATTCAAAACGGGAAAAAATCATAGAGCCACAACTAACTAAGAAATTCACTATGAAAATTAGGAGAAATTGTACAAATCTCTTTTTCATCACTCTCCTTATCTTATTTTACTTCATCACACTATTTTATCTCGGAACTAATAAATAAATACACTTTTTCAACATGAAGGGGCATAACCCTTGAAGTTGAACATAAAAAATGAGAAATTAAATTGGCGAGGTTGGCTCTGGAGCGCTGCAGGGCCACAATGTTTTCAACTTTGCTTAAGACATTTGATTTGGACTCATTTGAACTCGGATTATTTCATGTTTAGTGTCGTGAGATTTTTCTTATCAAGATGATCATTTTAACTATATGTTTGTCAAAGTCAAAGTTTGAAATATTTTGACTTTAATTTAAAAAAAAAAACATCAACACTGATACGCCATCAAAAAATTATCTTGATCGGGCACGAATCTCGATGCAAAATCAAATTGGAAACTTCCGAAATTAAAATTGGGACCATCAGAACTTCGATTTCAGCTGAACGTCTCGAAAATACAAACCCAACGACACCAAATTTGACTCAATTTGAGCCCAAATGAGTCCAAATCAAGGACCCGAAGCACTATTGGAAGGTTCGAACCACAATTTGGATTATCAAACTATTTTGAAACGTAACGTGCTTATAGTCAAATTGAGCGGCTCGACATAATGAATCCAACGAGCCCAAGATCGTCAAATTCCGACATCATTAAGACCTTCAAATGTCTGATGAATGATACATGATCAAGGAATTCAATATTGGCCGTCCATCCAACCACTCCCAATTTACCCTTGATCTCTCCCTTATTTACGGGTCATGCCACTCCAGAAATCTATAAATAAACCCCTTATTCCTCTTGAAAAGGGGGGCTACAGTCAAGAAGAGAAGAAAATAAGAGAAGAAGAGAAGAGAATGAAAAAGCTCCTCCTCGACCACCGCCGAACTTCTGCCGGACCACCGCCTGATGTCGTTGCTCCACCGGACCACCACATGAGGCCTTTACCTCCATAGGACCATCGCCTGACGTCGTTGCTCTGCCGGACCACCACTTGAGGCCCTCACCTCCGCCGAACCACCACTTAAGGACTCGAGCTCTGCCGGACCACCACTTGAGGCCCTCACCTCCGTCGGACCACCACTGGAGGCCCTCACCTCTATCGGACCACCGCCTGACGTCGTTGTTCCGTTGGACCATCACTTAAGGCCTCGGACTTCTGTCGGATCATCACCTGAGGCTCGAACTTCTGCCAGACCAACACCTGAGGCTCAGACTTCCACCGGACCACCACCTGACACCCGAACTTCTGCCGGACCATCACTTGATCGAGGCTGAACTTCTATCAGGCCACCATCTGATGCCAAGAGTTCTACCAGAGTACTGCCCTACTTCAATGATCTTCTTGACCTCGATCTCCTGTCGACTAGGGTCCTTCCGACCTCCATCTTCTATTATGGTCCTTTTGACCTCCATCACAAGACAACAGTCTTTCTAACCCCAGTATCCTGCCAACTATGGTCTTTCGGACCTCTGTCTCCTACTAACTATGATCCTTTCGATCTCCATAGCCTTTTATGGTCCTTCCGACCTCCATCAACATACAACAGTCTTTCTGACCCCGGTCTCCTACTAACTACGATTTTTTGGACCTCTATCTCATGTCGACTACGGCCATTTCATCCTCCGTAGCCTATTATGGTCTTTCCAACCTCCATCACCAGACAATGGTCTTCCTGACCCCAATCTCCTGCCGACTACGGTCCTTCCGGCCTCCGTCGCCTACTATGGTCCTTTCGACCTTCATCACGATATAACGATCTTTCTGACCCCAGTCTCCTGCCAACTCCGGTCTTTCAAATCTCTGCCTCCTGCCGACTACGGTCATTCTGATCTCTGTCGCCTACTATGGTCCTTCCGACCTCCATCAACAGACAACGGTCTTTCTGACCCCGGTCTCCTACCAACTACGGCCTTCGGACCTCTATCTCCTGCCTACTATGATCTTTCCGACCTCCATCGATCACCAGACAATGGTCTTTTCGACCTCTATCCTATTGACTATGGTCGTGCCAACCAAACAAACATGTCTATATTGTAACTCCTACCATATAATGCGCTCTATATGATGTATATTTGTACCATCAAGCCAAGACCTACCAAGGAAGGGCCTCATTTGTAATAGACTGCAAATACTAGTGGATTCGTTAAAACTGGGCCATACCCTGTGGTTTTCCCCCTTTTTAGAGTTTTCATGTAAAAACTTTGGTGTCTCTTATAAACGCTACTCTCTCTCTCTCTCTCTCTCTCTCTCTTATCTGATTGTGTGCTGGATCTTCTATAATGCTAAGACGTTAAACTATATATTTCTCTACCGCCGCGAATATTCCAGGACGCAACAAACACAAATGCATCAAGTTTCATGTTGATCAACTGAAATTAAATTTTTTGAGACTATATATATATAACCTTAACGATTGATATCCTTGTCTTTATATAGCATTAAATTTATGAACTAATACAGTGAAAATTGTTGATCTTGTAATTAAGGACAATATCGTAAGAAATCCGGAATTATAGAAAGGCTCCACGTCTTGAAATTAACTTGGAAAGGAACATAATTAGCTGGCTAAGTTGTTCAGTTTTGGTACTCTATTTGTTTGAAAACGTCAAAGACTTCGGATGACAAATACATTATCTCTTTCTAAAATAGGAGAAATTATTTTGTGCGGATGAGGGACGTAGCTCTACGTCCGCATGCCGTGGTACCGAGCCACGGTACAATAAAAGAGTTACATGATGTTTTTTTATTGGTCTCTGAAAGATATTCGGTGTCCACACAATAATTTTTCCTAAAATAAAGAAATAGCTAACCTTGATAAATTTATCATTCAGATTGCTCGCTCGCTATTCTAGAAGAACCTAATAGAAGCTCTGGTAAAATATGGAGATATCTAATATTGTGTCTTTGTGATTCTTCCTTGACGAAGCACAGAATGTTCCTTGAAATAATCGGATGAGTCCATAAAGAAGCCATCTTCTACTATGATGTTATTGTATATAACATTATGAAAAGGCCAAGTACTTAATTGAAGAAATGCACATTGAAAGTCTTTGACTTTATTTTGAATGAGAATTGGCATATTCATCTTCTTTTAGATCATATTTCTAAGTCCGTTGATGTTATTAGTGATATTCCTATCAACAATTACAATACAAATCAACATATTTTTAAGTTTTATGTTAATGATGATTTAAGCACTAAAGATGTGTGGAATTACTTCATAACTAAAACTAACAATCTTTTGGCTGTCATTCCTATGCTGGTATTTTGGTTTTTATGGATTGATAGAAACAAAGCACGCATCAAGGTATTAAGATGAGTTCTAACAGAATTATTATATGTCTGCAAAGCAAAATTCATCAATTTTTCTGCTAATATCCTTTTTCCTAAGCATTTCAAGGGGAATAATAATTGGGCTTCTTTCTTTCAAACTCATTTTGTGTATGAAAGTAAGTGTTGTATTTCTAGAATTTTTTATGAGAAGAAGCCTTCCTTAAATCAGTTAAAATTAAATATTGATGGTTATGATTCAAAATTATTATGTGGTTGTTTATTGGTGGCTTTTTTATGTGCTCTATTTTGGCTGGGGACCATTGTCTATGACTTTGTGTGATATACTTTTTCTTCTTATTGTTCCTTCTGTTTATAAGGGCTTGTTGATGGCTATGGGAGCTTTCATGATTTTCGTTGATGTCTCCATGTTTCTTCCTCTCGTTCGGAGGAATACACTTTGCATGTATAATCAGGTGCATAATCTCCACTTGATTATTATTTTTATATATATTTTGATATTTTGCATGATGCGTAATTTTGGCTCTTATCAGATCATGACATTTATGTTGTGCTCCTACTACTCCTGATGGAATTTTTGTGCCAAGCCCATATATAGTCAGCCTTTATTTTTTTTATTGTAACTAGTTAGGGATTGATGACTCATTAGGTTTTCTTTTCCTTTTGTTTTCAGCTCTTCAAAGCATTTAGCGAGCTATTGACACCATTAAGGACTTCTTGAAATTTTTTGTGATGGAATAAAATTAATCTTTTCAAGAAAAAAGAAGAAGAAATGCATGAGAAATATGTTCCTATTATTGACTAACAACAAGACCCTATTGTGCTTTGGCTGAAGAACAAGCAACTTCTAATGAGAATCTAACCTCACCAAAAAAATCTCTAATGGATTTGAATCAAGAACAACTACATGATTAAGATTCATGATGGTAGGAGCCTTTTGATTTTGTTGAAGATGAGAGGCACTAGAGATAAATAAAATTTTTGTAGCACTTAATGTATGCTATAATGACACTTTTAAGTGCCAAAAAAACATTTTTTTTTTTTCAGATCGAAGCAACAGTTTCAGTTTGATGACTATTTTTTTGCTGCTTTCAAAAATTTGTGTTAGGAAACTACTTTTACAACAACTTAAAAAAAATTATTTTTTCTACAACAACTTTACAACAATCTTTATAAAACCTACAGCTCTCCCAGAGAAATTTTAAATGTTTGCATTAACCTAATATATTAAGTGATGTATACTAATATGATAATTTTCCTTCTTTTGAAATCATCAAAAGTTTGCCATGAATCTAAATTTATGTAAACACTAATGACACATCCCCATGAATAAAATATTTTAAT
Source organism: Dendrobium officinale (assembly GCA_019514585.1). Classification (NCBI taxonomy): domain Eukaryota; kingdom Viridiplantae; phylum Streptophyta; class Magnoliopsida; order Asparagales; family Orchidaceae; genus Dendrobium; species Dendrobium officinale. The sequence goes on along the minus strand of JACXSL010001516.1, from coordinate 350,202 downwards.
GAAAATAACATGTAAATTGAGAAAACAATTAAAGAACAACATATATGACATATTAAACTCAAATCCTAGTTTCCTTATTTAAATCATCAATTAGAAAAAAAAATAATAATTCATGATGCTTAAGTAAAAAAAAAATCTTCCAATTTAAATTTACAACAAAATTATGAAGAAAAATCTTGATTTGAGCCAAAACACATTAAGATCCAAAGCTATAACTAGATGTTAAAATGAATTGCAAGGGATACTGACCCAAATATGCCTCTAGTTAGCTATATATTAAGGCCTTCACATTAATTATATATATCACAAGCTAATATAGAAGATCAAAAACCAAACTATGTTGTTATACATTCACTAAATAAATACATCAACAATCTAATATGAGATAGCTAAGCAAACCAAAACTAGTTTGCATGCATATGAACAATTAAAAACATGGAACTAAGGCATAATTTGTGACACATTCTCAATGCTTTTTAAAGCAGTTTTCTAGCAGAAAAATATTTATTTCAATTTTTTTTAAACTTAAAAGCTGCTCTAGAAAGCAGAGAGAAAATTATCCCAACGAAACATAAGTATTCTACAAAATGAAATTAATTTAAAATCATATTCATGATCAAGCAAATAATAACCAAATTTATTTTAGCCAAAATAAAAAAAATTAATCAAACAAAATAGAGATTGTTCTAAACTAACAAATTTATCTAAAACATATTGCATCCTGGAGTATTTGCGGCGGTAGGGAAATATTATAGTTTAACGTCTTAGCATTGTACGAAGATCCAGCACACAATTAGATAAGAGAGAGGGTGTAGTGTTCATAAGCGACATCAGAGTGGAAACCCCTTAAAAGGGGGGAAAAACCATGGGGCCTGACCTCGTTTGAATGAATCCAATAGTATTTGTTGTCGATTACAAATGGGGCCCTTCCTTGGGAGAAGGCCTTGGCTTGATGTCATAAATGTACATCATATAAAGTGCATTACATGGTGGAAGTTACAATAGATGTATTTGTTTTGTTGGCACGACCATAGTCGATAGGATGGAGGTTGAAAAGATCGTTCTGATGATGGAGGTCGGAAGGACCATAGTAGGCGACAGAGGTCAGAAGGACCATAGTCGGTAGGAGACTGTGGTCAGAAAGACTGTTGTCTTTTGATGGAGGTCGGAAGGACCATAGTAGGCGACGGAGGTTAGAAAGACTGTAGTCGGCAGAAGACCGGGGTCAGAAAGATCGTAGTTGGCAGGAGAGCAGGTTTTGAAAGACTATAGTAAGAGGGCGGTACTTTGGTAGAAGTTCGGGCGGCACGTGGTGGCCTGGTGGAGCTCATGGCCTCAAGTGGCAGTCCGGCGGAAGTCCGGGCCTCAGGTGGTGTCTTGGTGGAGCACAGAGCCTCAAGTGGAGGTTCGGCGGACCAATGACATCAGGCGATGGTCCGGCGAAGGTGAGGGCCTCATATGGTGGTCCGGCGGAGCAACGACGTCAGGCGGTGGTCCGACGGAAGTGAGTGCCTCAAGTGGTGGTCCGGTGGAGCAACAGAGTCAGACGGTGGTCCAACGGAGGTGAGGGCCTCAGGTGGTGGTCCGGCGAAGGTCCGGCGGTGGTCCGTCGAAACTCCGACGGTGGTCGAGGAGGAGTTTCTTCCTTCTCTTCTCCTCTTCTCTTCTTGCTATGGTCCCCTTTCAAGAAAAATGAGGGGTCTAATTATAGATTTTTTGGAGTGGCATCGCCTGTAGATAGGTGAGAGATCAGGGGAAAATGTGGAGTGGTTCAATGGACGGCCAATATTGAATCACTTGATCATAGACCGTTCGTCAGACATTTGAAGGTCTTAATGGGGTTGGATTCAGCGATCTTGGGCTCTTTGGATTCGTCTTGTCGAGCCGCTCGATTTGACTATAAGCTTGTTATGTTTGAAAATCGTTTGATAATCCAAATTGTGGTTTGAACCTTCCAACAGTGCTTCAGGTACTTGATTTGTACTCATTTGGGATTGGATTGAGTCAAATTTGGTGTCGTTGGGTTCGTATTTCCGAGACGCTCAGTTTGACTGTAAGTTTGCTGAAATCGGAGTTCAGATGGTTCCAATTTTAATTTTGGAAGTTTCCAACTTGATTTTGCATCGAGTTTCTTGCCCGATCAAGATATTTTTTTAACGACGTAAGTGTAATTATAAATTAATTAAGCTATAGTCATGCATTAAACATGGCATTCATAACTATTTCAAATAATTAAAAAAATTCAATAATTATAAAATTTATCTATTAAAATTTGATCAGAAATTCCTCTATAATTTGATATCCTTTCACCCAACTTGCACATGATCTTTCCTATCACAATGGCTTTCATAAAGGCAAACTGCATGTTGGGCCAAAATAATGATAAATCCCACATGCAATTATCAATATTGCACAATATAATTAGGTTAATTTCCATAATTATCTCACCATTTCTTTAAAGAACAAACATATACCAATCTTGCAATTTCATGATTTTTTGTTGGGGAGTTAGCTTTGCTTGGTTGCATAAATTAATGGTGGATTTGATGGAAAGTTTGGTTATTGAAAATGTTGCTTTGTGCATTTCAATCAATTTCTCCACATGCATTGGCTTCCAAGTTGGTTCAACAAGTCCATATATGGAATATTAAAATGTGTTAAAAAAGCTATGGGTGACACATCCAATCCAACTTTATATATATTTAATAGAGAAATATTTTAATTTTGGATATTATAAATGTTGATTTTATTTTGATATGAGTGTAATACATAAATAATAATTGAAAATCTTATTGTGATTATTTTAAAATAAATTTTATAAAATTGAAATTTAATTTATAAAAATTGATTAAAGTATTATTAATTAATTATATATATTTTTTTCATTTAAATGCTTCCTAAAGTTAGAGTACATAGTGGTGGAATAAGCTGGCTTGGGATTCCATTTAGGCTTCGTTTGCAACAACTTTTTTCTTTCTTTCTAAAGCAGCTTCTTAGTACATAAATATTTAGTTAAGAAGTTTTTGTGCAAAAAAATTATTTTAGAAATATTAAGAAAGTTGTCCCAAACAAAACCTTAATTTGGTAAAGTCTATATATGTATATCAGATTTTAATTATTATTTCTTCCTTAAATTCTCTTTTTTTTTTTTTCAATATTTTATTCTAATATATTAGTTGATTGAACTAAAATCTTCTTTCATCTTTCATAAAAAAATGAGTTAGTTTATAAGCCCATTTAAATATGATTAATTAGTCAATGTCAAATTCAAATTGTTAGTGGCTCAAGCTTGACTCAATTATGCTATTTTCTAAACTCCATGTGCCATGAGAGAAATTATTTTGTGCGGAGTCTGGACGCAGAGTTGCGTTCATAAATGTAAGTGTACATAACATCCAAAAATAGAAGTACAGAGTATATACACACTGTGTTAACTCACAATCCATAACTCTGCATCCAAACTCCGCACAGAATAATTTCTCATGCCATGGTGGTTTGATGACACATTTGTTTGTGCGTGTAAAACTACTGAATTAGGATTTCAAGTGCGAGCTAGGTGTCGGAAGGTCAAAAGATTTACCCAAAATATACCGGATATATAATAGGAAAAAGAATTGGGTAAGAATGGTATGATGCAAAATATTGGACAAATTTTATAAATAATGATGTTAATAATTTTTATTATTAAAGAAGATCTTGAAAAAAAAAAAAAAAACATGCCATATTCATTAACAAAGGTAGATAGTGATTCCTATGCGACTTTGATTTTCACAAGAATGTACAATGTCATTTCAACACCAAAGTCTAATGTCTTTATAATATCGGTAATTCAAAACCATCTCAACATCAAAATCTGACACTTTCTTGACATTGATGCTCGATGCTAGTAATTTCTACATCCACAACCTTTTTCTGCTTTTCATACGTCATCTAAACATCGAAAACCAACATCCTCTCAACATCAACCAGATACTTACTGCAACTCCCACTAATAATGCAGATGTTCTTCCATTTTAATATAACCATATATTTTTTTCTTTAATTAATCAAAGCCAAAATGCTAGGAAAATAATTTTTGAACCTACGGCTAGATTTCTAATTAATCTAAGTCAAAATACTCAAAATGCTCTCGGCAAAGATGTACAAATTTGGCTTAAACTTTGGCTGACAACGCCCACAATCAGGGGCCATCGGTGGCGAAATCTGGTAAGAAAAATGGATTTAGCAACAGTTAGTAGCCTTAGAAAGGTCTCACAATGCTTCCTCGACGAGATCTGGTGGATTTGCCGGACAAGAGCGGCGCTCGAACGTCCACCGGTCCACAGGTGAGATCTGGTGGCGAGGCTGCGAAGCGGAGAAATTTGATGTCCCATCTTGAGGCAAATCAAAACGCGTCACATCACTCGGTACATACCGGTACACAACAAACGAGTGATGTGGCGTATTCTGATTCTCCTCTGGACGGCACCGTATCTTCACAGAATAATTTCACAGCGAAATGAGAGCTTAACAGGACGAGAGACTAGACTTGAAAATATCTCCTTAGCCTTATCCGCTTATTCATTTGCCTTGCATCTCATCTTCGGGTTGCCGGGTCAATCCGAACCCGACCCAGTACTCATATATCAGAATTAAAATAATAACCTGTAGCGGTGTATGTGTTTCTAATAAATCTATATATATCTGTGTAACTCTTATACCGTATAATCAAGATACAATATTCCTTTATTTTCCATCTCGTCTCTGTTCTTCTTCTTGCTTGCGTACGATTTCTACATGGTATCAGAAGATCAGCTTCGCTAATCCTGGTTCTATGGAAGACTCGTCGTCCTCTCAACTCTCTGCGTCTATGGACCTGGCGCGCACCACAGTTTCTGGCATTCCTTCCTCTCTCAAATTTGTTCTTGCTAATCTCAAGAACTTTGTGCACTCTCCCCTCTCGCCGGAAAACTACCCGGTATGGCGTTCACAGATTCTCAAAATCACGCGCGCCAACGGTCTGGAATCGTTTCTTGATTCTACTGTTACGATTCCGTCCAAGACGATCACAACTGAGGCAGGTATCACTGCTCCTAATCCTGACTACTCGACCTGGGTCTTCACTGATCAAAACCTCGCTGCCGCAATCTGCGCGACTATTTCTCCCCCCATTTTGCCGTATCTTCTTAATCTTGAATCTACCTCCTCGATTTGGACCGCCCTTGAAACTAGATTTCAATCCACAAATCGATCGCGAGTCATCCAATTAAAGAATGAACTTCATAATATTTATCTCAAGAATTCTACTATGATTCAATACCTAAATGAGGTCAAATCCATTGTTGATAAAATCGCTGCCGCTGGTTCTACTGTGGATACCGAGGATATTATTCTTTATATCCTTAATGGTCTTCCTCCCACCTATCAAGCTTTTAAAACTTCCATTCGGACTATGCTCACACCATTGAATCTTGATCAGTTATACCCGCTTCTCATAAGTGAAGAGATTAACCTTGCTGCTGACAATGCTCGTACCATTGCAAACACCGATCAAAATGCCCTGTTTGCTTCCCGTGGCAGAGGTCGACGATCAAGAAACCGTTTCCCGCCTTCCAGCAACTCAAACAGAGAGCAATCTTCCAAAATTTCTACTACATGTAAAATATGCTTGAAACGTGGTCACAATGCCACGGACTGCTGGCACAGGCTAAATGTTCAATACTCACCGAAATCTACTTCAACTCAGAACACGGCTCTCCGTACTTCATCTTCACCAAGCCAAACGGAGTGGTACCTTGATTCCGGTGCATCATCCCATATGACGAATTCGCTCGAGAACCTCTCCATATCCACGCCTTATCGTGGTTCGGACAACTTCACTATCGGTGACGGGAGCTCGGTTAGCATTGAAAATTCCGGGAAGGGATTGCTACCGACTCCCTCTCGTAAGCTTCATCTCTCCCATATACTTCACTCTCCTTCCCTACATTACAACTTATTATCTATTTCCAAACTAACTTGTGACAACAATTTGGCTATTATTTTTGATCCTCATGGTTTCTCTTTTAAGGATCTGACGACCAATAAGATCATTTTGCAAGGACCGTGTAGTGCTGGACTTTACAAACTTCGGACACCACCTCATGATGTTCCCAACAAAGCTCTTCACTCTACGGTTCACTGCTCAGATCGCTGGCATGAACGCTTGGGCCACCCCAGCAAAAAGACAATGGATCGCATTGCTTCCAGCAATCAGCAAATTAGTCTAGGCTTTCATTCAAATTCTTGTCATTGGTGTTATAAAAATAAAACTCACAAACTTCCTTTTAAACTCTCTGATTCTAGAAAAACTGCATCGCTTGATTTGATCCATTCTGATGTATGGGGCCCTGCTCCCACTGTATCGGTAACTGGATATCTTTACTATGTAATTTTTGTAGATGACTATTCTCGCTTTACTTGGCTGTTTCCAATGTTTCATAAATCTGATGTTTAAAATATTTTCTTATCGTTTAAAACTCAAATTGAGAACTCTACATCTCGTAAAATCAAAAACATTAGGACTGACGGTGGAGGAGAATATATGAGCAAGCAATTCACTCACTTCTTGCAAACTAGCGGTATCAAACATCAGATCTCGTGTCCTCATACTCCTGAACAAAATGGAGTGGCCGAAAGAAAACACAGACATATTATTGAAACAGCTCGTACCATTCTTAACAGGGCTTCTCTACCTTACAAATTTTGGCCAGATGCAGTACTTACTTCGGTTTATCTCATCAATCGTATGCCTACCTCCACGACTGGCAACCAGTCTCCATATGAACTGCTACACAAACAACAGCCGGAATACAACCACCTGCGTACTTTCGGATGTGCTTGCGTCCCTCTTATTCCTTCGTCTCAGCGAAACAAATTTCAATCGACCGCAGATTGTTGTGTGTTTTTAGGATACTCGGATACTTACAAGGGCTACAAGTGTCTTAATATCCAAAATAACAAAATTTTCATGTCCCGCCATGTGAATTTTGACGAAACTCAATTTCCTTATCAATCTAACAACTCCAATCCACCTCCGCAGGAACACAATATATGCCCTCTGCTTCTTACCCCAAGCTCGGCTCAATCCACAACTCAGGCTGCGGATTCCATCCCTACGACAGCTCCAACATAGAAGACTAGTTCCATATCTTCTATACCACTTCCAACAACTCCCGAATTGGCTGTCAATACTGAGCCAATTTCAACACCGAACACTCATCCACAGCAACATTCGACTCATCCGATGGTCACCAGGCTACGCACTGGATCTCTTCGACCCACTTCATGCTTAAATCTGCTTCATACTAACAACAAACTCGATCTGCCTCCTGATCCAACGTCATATTATGAAGCCATCAAACATAGCATCTGGCGACAAGCAATGGCTTCTGAATTTCTCGCTCTTCAACAACAAGGTACTTGGAGTCTTGTCCCATTACCTGCTAACTGTTCGGCTCTTGGTTGTAGGTGGACCTACCGTACAAAAACACATGCTGACGGATCCATTGCCAAGTACAAAGCACGTTTGGTGGCTCAAGGGAATCACCAAGAACACGGTATCGACTACACAGAGACATTTAGTCCAGTCGCCAAACTCCCAACCATTCGTATTCTTCTCGCTCTAGCCATCCATCAAAATTGGCCGGTTCAGCAATTGGACGTGGCAAATGCTTTTCTTCATGGAAAACTCACGGAGACTGTTTACATGCGACAACCTAAAGGATTCGAAGATTCCACAAATCCTGAGTACGTCTGTCATCTTCACAAAGCAATATACGGCCTTCGTCAAGCACCACGACAATGGTATAATACGTTCACATCTACCCTTGTGTCTATGGGTTTCATACATAGTACTGCTGACCCTTCTCTCTTAATCTTTCATGAAAAAGACATTCGCATATATCTTCTTATATACGTGGATGATATACTCGTTACTGGTAATGATACTCATAAAATAAGCACTATTCTAACCCAGCTTGGTAAACAGTTTGCTATGAAAAATTTAGGGGCTGCTCACAACTTCCTGGGTATCCAAATTGACAGATCCGACCAAACCTTCTTTTTATCCCAACAAAAATATACTCTGTCCATTCTTAAAACTGCAAATCTCTCGCACTGCAATAAACTCTCAAATCCATCTTGCACAAAGTTACCACCTGAAATGCCGCAGGACGCTCACCTCTCGGATCCAACGGTATTCCGTCAAATAACGGGTTCTCTTCAATATCTTACAATCACAAGGCCTGACATTGCTCACAATGTCAATCAACTGTCTCAACATATGCATCAACAAGAACCGCAACACATTTATCTTCTCAAACGTCTTCTCCGCTATCTTCAAGGTACGTCCGACTTTGGTATACCCATTACCAAATCTAATCTTTGTCTTACTTCATTTTCAGACGCTGATTGGGCCGGGGATCCGGTATCTAGAAAATCCACATCGGGATATTGCTCGTTTCTCGGTGACTCACTTATTTCCTGGACAGTAAAGAAACAACACACCGTGGCTCGTTCTTCAGCTGAGTCTGAATACCGTGCTTTGGCAGCCCTCACCTCCGACATCATTTGGCTTAGAAGGCTCCTCTCAGATTTCGGTATTTCTCAAACCCAACCAACAGACATTCACTGCGATAATACATCGGCAATCGCCCTCGCAAACAATCCGGTGTTTCATGCTCGCACGAAACATATTGAGATAGATCATCGCTTTCTTCGTGATCACATTCAGCAACAAACCATCCGGCTTCTTCCTATCAGTACAGTTGATCAGACTGCCGACATTTTTACCAAGTCTCTATCTACCCCACGGTTTCATAAGCTACGCTCCAAACTGAGGGTCTCTCAGCGACCCATCAGCTTGCCGGGGGATGTTAGCCACACCAGTACTCATATATCAGAATTAAAATAATAACCTATAGCGGTGTATGTGTTTCTAATAAATCTATATATATATGTGTAACTCTTATACCGTATAATCAAGATACAATATTCCTTTATTTTCCATCTCGTCTCTGTTCTTCTTCTTGCTTGCGTACGATTTCTACACTTAGCCTTATCCGCTTATTCATTTGCCTTGCATCTCATCTTCGGGTTGCCGGGTCAATCCGAACCCGACCCAATTTTTGAAACATGTCGGTTTGTTAAACCCAAACCCATATTTTTTTGGGTCGGATCCGGGTCGGGTATTAGTCGAACTTGAGGCTGTCAGCGACAAGGATTACAAATCATATGATAGTGACTAAGTCCAAAATTATTATTATTATTATTATTTTCCGCTATACTTTGAGCTAATTTAAGTTACTAACACCATTATTCATAAAATTGTCAAAAAAATGTTTCAAAATGAGTTTCAATAGTATGCACATGTTCATAATAAACTCTTTTAAATAGTTGATAGATTTAGATTTTTTTTTTAGATAATTTTCTTATTATTTTGTTTTTATTACAATCATGATTTTTATTTCGGCACTATTTTTCCATTGCTTCAAGGATAATTCTTGTACTAGGAACTTATTTTCTGCCATAGCTTAAATTTCTTTTTGATTTCTCTACACTCCACCGTAGTTTTATAATCACTTTTATAAGTAATCTTAAATGAACCCTTACTCATATATTTTATTAATTTTTTTAAATAATAAATCATAAAATCTAATATTGAAATTCTTGATTTTGAAGATATAATTATCACATTTAATTGATAGGTAAATATTTATTTCACTTTAAATCACAAAATTGCTTTTCCATATCCCTTAAAAAAAATGGTTGACATTGAGTTTGTCAGTGTTTTATCATTTGATTAAAGAAAAAAAAAACATTTTTCTTGCTTTTCATTTGCCTAACAGTTTGCACTCAGCGACAGCCCCAACAGCTCCCACGTGCGCAGTTTTTTTTCTCCCTTAATGCGTTTGCCGCCAATCACTTCTGTCTAGACCAAATGTCCAAAACCTCATGTGATACACGTGCGGGATATCGGCTCCAAGTGCACGAGCAGAGGTCTCAAAAAATTCTTTTGTTAAAAATTATTGTAATATATTTTTTAATTAGTCTTTTATGAATTATAATTATTTTAAAATAAATTTAAAAAATTTTTGATAAATAAATTTTGATCATATTTTTAGCTAAAAATTCTTTCTGAATATTTGATCAAATTTCATGGACCTTAAAATATTTTAATATTTTTTTATGATTAATATAATACATAAATATATAATATTATATAACTTTTAAATAGATTTAAGAACTTTAGGTCTATCATTAAAATAAAAAAATTAAATATTTCATTTGTTAATCTTTGTGTTTGGGGCAATGACGCAGGCAATGAGGCTATAATTCTAATTATAGATAGCAATCGGGCTTCATTGTCATGACATGAAGTTTGAAAAGGAGGCGATTTTGAAAGAATGACTTTAGTATCTGATCCCTCAAATCAGAAGTTGATGGCTGAGAGTAACCCTCATATAAGAGAATTGTAGTGTTTTTAAAATGAGATTGGACCGGCCGATTCGATTGTGAATCAATTCAGTTGCCAGTTTGATCAAATTGAAAAGCCAGAATTTGTATTGAACTGGTCTAAGCTGTTGGTTTAACCGATATGATAAAGCGTCGAATTGATTCCGGTTTGGTTGAACCGCGTTTAATAAATATTATTTTTACTTAATTAAAAAAAGTATATTAAATTTTTATTTAATTAATTTTTTTTAATTTAAAAATAAACATAAAGGGATATACTTATGCAAATAAATTTAATTATAATATAAAACTGCTAGCTTGCCACATCATGAAGTTTTATTTATGATACTAAAGCTTGTGAGAATTCTGCAAGAGTTAAATTATCAAATTATTTGGGATGCAAATGTGGATTGAGAATAGTTATAATTTATTAAAGTTTGAAATGTAAGTATTTTAATATTATAACATTTATATATTATCTTATTATTATTATTATTATTATTATTATTATTATTATTATTATTATTAAAAATTATATTATATTATACATTTATATTATTGATTTTTTTTTTATTTTAGGATATTTATTATGGATCTAATTATATTTGTAATATACAAATACTTATATTCACATTAATGATCAATCAAATTTCTTAATAAGTTTTATGTTGAGCCTTAATCGAACTTGCTCATGAGCTTTAATCAAAGTAGTTATTTATTATCTGCTAAAATTTTAATTATTACATAATTTATATTATATTTGAATAATTTTAGTATTTATCGCATCGTTCGACTTAGCCCTAATTCAACCCCGATTGCACCATAGACCCTTGAAGGTAGATTCTGCAACTTCGGTTGGTTCTTGGCCATCCCTAGCGCATATGCTGGTTGTGCTGGACATAACTAAAACTTTCCCGTCCCAAATTTGGCTCGGGCCTGAGTTATCTGGGTATATTCAAAAGGTTCATTTTGAGAGTTTTCCTGATTTTTGTGTGTCTTGTAAATGACTGGGCCATATTCAGCGGCATTGTGAGTCGTCTCTGATATCTAATTCTACTATCCCTCTGGCTGGAAATGTTATGAATCCTACTTTAGGTGTTCCGTCTTCAGTTGCTCCTGGGGTTTTGGTGGGGGATGAACCGTCCCCTATTATTAATCTGGCGTTAGATGAAGTTGATTGTGGTGTGGGTTATGGGGAGCTGTTTGAACCGCTTGCTGTTTCGATTAGTGTGGTGTTTTGAGTGAATTTAAGGAAGTTGGCATTTTAGACAGTGGGGGCAAGGGTTCTATTGCCGAGGTTGTTCTGTACCCTCCATCCAATGTTAGTGCTGGCGAGGAGGTTATTGTCATTTCTAATTTGGGTTTGCCTGCATTTGTGCCTGTTAATTCGTTGGATGAGTTGGCTTTGGTGAATGCTACTGTTCCTGTGGTTTCAAGCCCAATTTGTCATGTTGCTCCTGATGTGGTGGGTGCTAAATCCCCGTTTGTTCTTCCTGATATTTCAGTACCTCAAGTGGTTGTTGAAGGCTTGGAAGGGCCAACTCCTGCAGCTGTTAATTCTTGCGATTCCCCTACCTTATCTTCCCCTAATAGTAATGCTGGTTTAGTTCATAATGAATTTGTTGATGTGCCAGTTAACTTAATTAGCCCTCAAGCCTTATTTTATCATGTGGGGGAAAAATTCGGGTATGGATGTGAGAAAACAGCTCGATTGGCTTCATGTTTCGTCTGATTCTGAGTATGATTCATCTTCTGAGTCAAGTGGGGCTGATGTTTCTGGAAATTCTTTCTCTTTGTTGCGTGGTACTTCGGTTGTGTCGTTGCTTCTCGTGGTAAGGCTCGTGGTAGGTGCAGACGTGGTCGTTAATGGCTATGGTGTTCGTGCTACTTGCCTTTTGGTTGCCTTTCCTTTGGGTTTGTGTTGTGGCAAGACTGGATGTTTATTTGTTGCAGATGGTTGCTTATATCTGTTGTTGCCTGAGGTTGTTGTATAATTTTGGAGCTCTCCGTTTGATTCTCGTTTGGCCGGGCTATGATGTGGCTAGGGCTCGCCTCTCCTTGGGTTGGCTCGTAGCAACCTTTGATGATGGCTTGGATTGGTTTCTTTGCGTGTTTCTTCATCAAATTGGATGGTCCAAGCTTGGTTTAAGGGATGCTGGGAGTCTCGTCCTTTAACTGAGCCCTCATACTTTGAATTTGATATCGTTTTCTTATCGTTTTGCCTTTGATTTCGTATCCTGTACTGTTTTCCTTTTTTATCTTTAATAAAATTTTAGTTAAAAAATAATAATAATGAACCTCTCATTTTTTTGGTTCGTTGTCCTACACTGAAGAAAAACACCTATAAACATTAAAGTATCATTATCTTATGGGTAATCTTACCATTGGAGTACCAAAGTATAAAAATATATAACATTTAACTAAATAATACCATCATCTTTTAAAAAAATACTAAATCAAGAAACAATATTTTACGGATTGATTGATATCTAAAAATATTGACATCTTATATTACAAATATATATATAAAAAAAAAATTAAAAAAAAATCGAAAAAGAAAATTAGATTTAAATGATACACTACCATTGATTATACATAAAAACAATAAATATTATACTAACAAATTTAAAATTTTATAGTGACATATCAATAAAACTCATGAAAAATAATGAGCAATGATTGACATACTCATACATCCATGCCGTTATATGTCATTCATCCATTAATGTTCACATGGAGAATGATATTTTGATGCGATTTTACATATCATGTGCTCATAAATAAAAATAGTTTAGATTACCCACCGATGCTTAGCTCGGTTGGTGGGCGTGCACGGTTGGGAACCCCCCATCCCGAGAGTTCGATTCCCTCGAGCGGCAGTCGGCCTTTAAGTGGGGGTTCCAAAGCGTCGACTATGGGTTTGTGGCCTGGGTGGCCCATTAGGTCGGCCGGGGTTTACGGACCGCCAAATGCGCTCAACAAAGTCGGGTGTGGCAGAGGGCGGTTCCTAGTCATAAAAAAAAAAAGATTAGCTCTAATTATCTGTAAAAATAATTATAAAATTTTTAAGAAAAAAAAAAGAATATCATAATTTTTTTTTATTTTGAAAAAAAATCAACTAATAAATTTTGTATGGCTACCATATTTTGGCATTTGCAAGCCTATTAATGAAGTAATGAACAAATTAAAAAATACAATAATAATAATAATAATAATAATAATAATAATAATAAAACCTTAAAAAAGCAAATATACTCAATGGGAAACTCAATACTCATTCTTAAAATTCCGGTTTATATTAATTTATATATATAATTGAGCAAACTTGAACATTCAAAGCTCGTTGTACAAATTCAGAGAGTAATTTTTTAATTATCGCGATGCCTTTTTGCTTCTCTGCTAGGGTTACCCCGACCCTTCGTCTTCGACGTGATCTGAGGGCATTCCTCTCCATTTAAGGCTCAGGTATACGTTTCTTACCTGTTTTCATGGCTAAGCTTCGCGATTCCGGGTTTTTGAACGGGGCTTCTACGCCTCTCTCTTTTAAGGAAGCTCTTGCGGGTTCTTCATCGTCTTTCCCTGATTTAAAGGTTTCTTCTCATCATGGCTTGCCGGCTCTTTTTATTTCTGAGGAAGAGGTGCGGTCTCTCGCTTCACCTTTCGATTTTGCTTTAGTTGGCAGATTTCCGGGTAGGCGACCTTCGGTCGATGCTATTCGGAAGTTCTGTTTCAATTTAAAGTTGATAGGTGATTTTTCGGTTACAGTTCTCAATCATCGTAATATCTTGATCAAATTGGTGAACGATTTGACTATTGCCGGATTTTTTCTCATAGATCTTACATTGTTCAAAATTGTTATATGAAAGTTGTAAAATAGTCCCCAAATTTGGACATTGAGGTGGATTCTCCTTTTGTGCCCATTTGGGTTTCTTTCCCCTTGCTTAGGCCTCATCTGTTCTCTCCTAGAATTCTTCTTGCCTTAGGGTCTATTTTTGGTCGTCCTCTCAAGTCGGATTTGGCGAATGTGTTTGGATCCCGACCATCTATGGCTCGTATACTTGTTGAAATGGATGTTACCAAAAAACATGCTGAGAAAATTTGGGTTGGTTCGGTGGAATCAGGCTATGTTCAAAATGTAATTTTTGATGACATCCATCACTTCTGTTCTCACTGTAATTCTTTAGGTCATCGTAAGGAGTCTTGTTCTATCTTGCATCCCTCTCTTAAAGCTTCTAAAAATGTGGTTGTTGGCACAACGGATTTGACTGTCCCTATTGTCGTTACAGATGTGTTGGATGCTGGTGGCAATAATTTGGTGGCTGCTGCTACGATTCATGTTGATAATTCTAATGTTTTCTGTGAGGTTTTGCCTTATGTTGAGCCTTCGGGCTGTTACCCTACGATTGGGAATTCCCCTGTTACTGTAGCTGGTGCTAATGATGTTCCTGGTATTGTGGCTGATTGTCTTTTACCGGTTTGGGTGGTGTTATTTCATAACCCGAACCTGCTTTATTGCCTACTGTTGATGGCGAGTTAGACTATATTATGGTTGTGGATGATTCTGTTGATAGAGTAGCTGGCGGTTTTGTTTCGGATGCTGTCACGGTTGGTCTTTCACCAAATGCTCTGCCTTTTTTTTCCCCTGCTTTAGCATCTACTACTGTGGACATTGCATCGGAAGTTAGAGTAGCTGGTAATCCTCTAATTGAGGTTCCTGTTTATGTGGTGGATTCACAGTATTTGGCTAATCGTTTGGGAGATTCATCTGGGGTGGACATTAGGAGTCATATTAATTGGTTGGAAGGATTGTCGGAGTACGAATCGGAATTTGAATTTTCTGAATGTGGCATGATGTCTCCGGAAATTTGTGGGGGTTCAGACCCTGGCAACGATTTCACATTGGTTCGTGCTAGTCCTAGCATAAATGTTGCATCTCGGGGGAGATGTCGTGGGAGACTTCGTGGGAGAGGTCTTCGTCGACGCTAGTTTCTGTTGCTTCTTCTTATTAGGCTTTGCTCTCTTATCGGGTTTCTGTTAATTGTTTATGCTATGATGTGGTTGGGGCTCACGTCCCTGTTGTTCTACTGTGGCAACCTTTGGTTTGGCTTCTAGGTATTTGGTCGCTAACCACCTTACCGGACGATCCTGCGTGGCTTCAGGGACGCTGGTAGCTCTGGCCGATTGCTGAGCCCGCTCCTTTGGTTTTATTTTTCCGTCTTTCTTTTATTTTGTTCCCTACTTTGTTGTATCCTTTGCTTTTTATTAATATATTCTGCTTTTGAAAAAAAAATGAATATATTTGAATAATGACTTGCTAATTTATTTATGTTGGTGAACATGTTAGTTTATTGTTTAACAAATCAACATAAAGTTAAATAAGCAAATTTAAAATTTTATTAATATTTAAAATTCACTAAATAAATTAAATAATATCTATTGAGTTATATATGTCAATTTCAAATAAAATTTCAATATACAATTATATTTTTTAACTATATTATATTTAATAATAATTAGAATCAAATATATATTTAGTTAGGCTTGATTAAAATTTTATATTAACTAAAGTTGTCATAATTTTATTTCAAAAAATTATAAATAAATATTCATTCTTTACATGAAAGATGGCTCAAATTAACCTTAACTTGAAAATGAAGAGAGCTTAGAGATAAAAAGAAAAAATATATATATACACTCTAAAGCTCCATATCCAACATTCAAAAACAACGATCACCACTAACAATTGTTATTGTCCACCATCATCATTCGATCACCATTGTCTGTTCATCATCACCTGACATCTATGCCTTAACTGTAATCACTAGATCATATCTTAGCCATCATTGCCTAACATTTGTCTTCAGAAAATCATCATTCAGCCATTTTCATACCACTATTAATATTGCACGTTATGATATTTACACCATAGTTGCAAAACTATCATGTATCACAGACTTCTTCTCTAATAATATTGATATACATAACCACCTATCAAATCGATGCATATTATTAACACCAACACCAATTAACTTCTTTGTAAATAATGTCAATACATATAGGATAAAAACTAGCTAGTAAGCCCCAGGAAGCCAACCACAGAAAATTAAATATCAATATTTGAGCTACCACAAAAAATGATTCCAATACAGCAAGAAGAACCAATTGAAACCCAACTAGCAAGAAGAAGCAAATAACTAGACCAACCAATTAAAATAGATGAGCAAACACATCCTGTAGAACATCCTACAGCAGCCTGCCCACCACATATCAACCCAAAATAAAAAATACATGGCAATAGATAACCACCCAATCACCAGCCAACCAAATAAAACCAAAATAAAAGTAAATCGAGTCAACCAATACATAAGGAAGGAAACCCACCAGATCTTCCCCAATAACAAGATCAGAGGGAACATGATAGAAATATTACCGGCATACTACGAGGAATTCCAGATCTCAGCAATGACAAACACCATAAAAAACCCCAAAAAATAAACAGAGAGCCCATCAGCCAAGCCGAATATAAGATAATCCAAGTTTGTCCAACTTAACCAA
Organism: Dendrobium officinale; assembly: GCA_019514585.1. Lineage (NCBI taxonomy): Eukaryota > Viridiplantae > Streptophyta > Magnoliopsida > Asparagales > Orchidaceae > Dendrobium > Dendrobium officinale. Next base: position 333,174 of record JACXSL010001516.1, on the reverse strand, counting down.
ACCTCTCAAGAGAAAAAGGTAAATTAGAATCAACAAACTCCCGAGTAGCCTCAAGTTGACACCCAAATTTGGTCAACCAATCTGCACAGGCATTGCCTTCCCGACACACATGAGCAATAGTATAATTAAGGGTAGAAAGAAAATGTTTAATTCTTCTAATAATATAAAAAATATGGGGATGACCCGTAACCTCATTTTGAATGATCTAAATTAAGAGCAAAGCATCCACCTCAATAGACACATTAGTAATACCAACCTATGGCAAATGTCAAGGCCATGAGGAAAACCCATAAGTTCACCAATAATCACATTACCAAGATTTAAAGGACCAGCATAAGCAACAATAAAGTCTCCAAACTGGTTATGAATAATGCCAAACATACCCGTGAAAGAGATCCCAATCGAACCATCAATATTAAGTTTAAAAAAGGGAGTAGTAGGTTTGATACACCTCACAGTTCTCTCGGTTTTAACCAACGGCTCAGTATTAATGGATATGCCAAACTTCAAAGCCAAATCTAAACAATTCTTAAAATTCTTAATAGTAATAAGATTAGCCGAATAAAGTTATAAAATTTTGTTTCTCACATTAGCAATAATATGATTGGCATCCATTCTAATCTCATTATGCTTGACATCATTTCTAACCCTCCAAAGGAACCACATAATAAGGATCGGCAATAAATTGTAGATGTGGCCCTTAGTATTAGTCACCCAAACCTCTAATATAGACAAAAATATTACTATAAAGATTGAGATTATCTTTATTAGCAAGATCAAGAAAATAGCTTCAAACTTTCTGAGCAATGCTCCCATGTACTTCACCTTTTTTATCCCTACTTCATCCATCTTATATGATTATATCAAAAAAATCCAATAATATATCCAAATAAAATAATTAAACTAATAACTAAATCATAATTACTCAGATTAATAATGAGAGATTATGAAAATTTAATCCTTTGTATAAAAAAAAGTATGGAATCAACATTGGCATTTAATCATGCATGTTAGATAATCTCATCGATTTTCATCAGAAGGTCTTGCATATGCAAATAGACATTTTTTTGATTGATTCATTAAATCGTTGCATTTTCTCTCAGTAATATTATGAGCACTAATAATTAGACCGATATAAATAAGAATTGTTCCTTTTTTTCAATTTTAAAATTCCTTTGTGTAAAAAATGTGATCATCACTTGCTCGTTCTCCTATTTCAAGCCTATAAAATTAATAAAATAAATAATAAACTACATCTTTTGTGATACTATACTTCAACTAGCCTTTATAAATATTAAATCATGTAATATTAAATCTAGCTACATAATTTATTTTTAATATGTACATGCAAAACTCATGATCATAAGATTGATATGGTCCTTTTTAAAAGTAAGATTTTCGCATTGCATCTCTATTTTTTGGATGAGAGCCAAACTTTTTTCTAAATTGATTTGTACATAAATTTATTTGAACTATATATTGTCATCATCACAAGTATAATGTTCATCAATTTCAGCTTTTTTTTTTTTTTAAGTATCTCTTCGGTTCTAATTTAAATAAAAAACTAGTTAACAAACTATTTTATTTGTATATATAATAATATATCCAAAAATAATAATAATATGACAATCTTAATATATATGAATATTTTAACTTACTAAAATTGAAGGTTGTGGTTCTCCTTTTTCAAGGAAAATTTTAATATTATTTCCTCTCAAAAAATTGTTAGAGAAATAAAAAAACCGGCCTATAGAGTCATTGATCCCTATCTAGTTAAAAAAAAGGAAGGCCAAGAGCCAGACCCAAACTCCAACAGGAGCAGTAGGACCACATTAGAAATGCCAAATCCAGTAAGTGTCAAAAGAATACATAGTGCAAAATATAAAAAAATTATAGAGAAGAAATAATCAAGGAGGCTACACATGCCTAATTAGACGAGCAATAGAAAATGAAGAACATCCAAACATGTAAGAGAATAAGACCACAAATGCAAATCCCAATATAAAAATAGTGCCACCAAAAAATGGGCAACTAAACACATTGGAACAACAGAGGAAAATACAAACCCAACACAAAAAATCACTAAAATTAGCAATGGTATCCAACCAGCAAACACTGCCGCCAACAAAAATCGATCACGTAATCCAATCACAGACAAAAATATCAAGAAATCCCCACCATATACAGTGAAACTCACAATTAATTAGAAGCTCAAGAACGAAAACCAAAATAATACAAAAAGTAGAAGACACATTGAGTGTTTTCAAAACACCAAAACTAGGATTAAATCATGGATATAAGTATATAACCTTCATGGGAGCATAAACTAGAAAACTAATACATTAATGTAACAAAAGATTAAAAACAATAGAACACCCAAAAGGATATCTACCAAATAATCAATCACATTAGATCATATATAGAGATAAACACCAAGCGATAAACAGATAAACCATCCAATTGAAGGATTTACCAACAAACACAATACATGAAATCAAGAATGTTGAAAATAGAACATCATAAAATATGAATCCAATAACATATATATCACCCATAATAGAAATATCAGGGCCCAATAGAAAATAACAGTAAAGAATTAACTATGTTTTAACAAACAACTCGCCTATATGTAAAGGGGCAACAACAAACTGAATACAAGAAAGCAGGTTTGAATTAAGAGGATCAATACAATAGAAGTAGGAAATGGTTATAAGAAAGCAAAAAATACAGAGATCACCTAAAGGTTGTGATTATCGATACTTGGCAACATGCATAATTGTAATTTATTCGTGCAACTTTTATAAATATTCAATGAAAGAGAATTTTAGTTTTCAAAATTAAAAACAAAAAAAACTTTAAAATAGAAATATATATCAATGAGATTATCACCTCCATAAAAAAAAAAAAAAAAAAAAAAAAAAAAAAAAAAAAAAAAACAACTCAAAATTATATGTATAAAAAAAGTAATATCAAACAATGCATAAATTTAAGCTTTTATTACTTGCTAAAAAATTTATGATGATCAAATTAGTGTTTAATATTTTAGTTATTAACAAAAATCTAGCTAATACATATAGAAAATAATGTAGAAGATCAAAAAAATTTTACATAGAAAATCCAGGAAAAGGAAAAATTGCAGGACCTAGTCTAGTTGTAGCAATCCATTATAGAATAGGAGATTTAAATATCACCACTTCTCGCAGTTGAAGAAGATAGGATTATATTTAATTGAGAATAATTGATGAAGTTTCCCTATAGAAATTACAAATATATTATGATCACAAGTAGATGATTAAACCCAACAGCAATGTTAAATGTTGATAGAAGTCTAGTGATGTTGTTGTTGATTGCTAATGGTGGTTTTCGGCGGTGATAGATAGAAAATGCAAGGAAAGTTTTTAGTTCTCTTATGTCTTGAACCACTTCTTCTATAGGGAATGAGATCTTATTTATAAACTTTTTTAGATGACACTTTGATAAATTTGACAAGAACTCAAAGCACTTCCTTGTATGATCCACACATATCCCCTTAATCATTGATTTTTTTATCAAACTTTTAATGTCTTAATGATGTCAGAATCAAGTGATCTTAGCCACGTTAGATTCATCTCATTTTGCCACCCAATTGACTGTAAGCACATTATTGGTATAGCATAAATAGTTATTTGTTATATTTACTTGTAGCCATGTATATAGCTTCATATGTATTTTCGGTTTCTATATATATTCCCTAATACTGTACAAGCATAGACATTAATAAAATAAGTTTTCTTCTCTTTCCTCTGTCTCTTCTTCCTCTTCGCAAAGCTCAAGAACTGAGCTCAAGATTTATTACATGGTATCAGATACGGTTTGAAGATCCCGGTGATCTTATGGCTTCCTCAGCTACGTCGTCTACCTCAGCGTCTCAAGACGTCTCTACTCCGCCGAATCCGGTTTTGTCTTCCTCTCTCAAATTTATTCTCTCCAATCTGAAGAACATTGTGCAAAACCAGTTGTCTCCGGACAACTATCCACTTTGGCGATCACAAATTCTCAAGATATGCCGCGCTAATGATTTTGATTCATATCTTGATCCGTCTGCGCCGGTACCCGACAAGCTTCTTCTCTCCTCGGACGGTCATTCAACTCCAAATCCGTTATTTTCGCAATGGCGCCTCAACGATCAAAATCTTGCGGCGGCCATTTGTTCCACCATTTCCGCCTCAATACTGCCATACGTTCTTGATCTTGAATCCACGTCTGCGATTTGGACCGTTCTTCAAACAAGATTTCAAGCTACGAATCGATCTAAAGTCATTCAACTTAAGAATGCGCTTTTACAATACTACTCTCAAAAACTCTACAATGACGCAGTATCTTCATGAAATCAAAAGCATTGTCGATCAAATTGCTGCCGCTGGTTCAAAAATTGAACCCGAAGACGTTATTCATCATATCTTAAACGGGCTACCTCCGGCTTATCAATCTTTCAAAACAACTATTCGCACACTGGCTCAGTCATTCACGCTAGATCAGCTGTATTCTCTTCTTATTAGTGAGGAGATTCACATTGCATCAGATGCAGCTAGATTTACAACGCCAGCGATGCAGGATACCGCACTTTATTCGTTTCGTGGTCGTGGGCGTCGCGGCAAGAACCGAATTCCAGGATCAAGAACAACTTCTTCCCATCCTTCTGTTACATGCCAGATATGTTTGAAACGGGGTCATACTGCATCCGACTGTTGGCATCGACTTAATGCCCAGTATGTTCCGAATCCTCCGAAGCAACCACCGAAGGCATTGGTGGCTGATGCAAATCCATCATATAGTGAATGGTATCTTGATTCCGGTGCAACATCGCACATGACAAAATCGCTCGAGAATCTCTCTGTTTCAAATTCCTATCACGGGACCGATGGAATCACCATTGGTGATGGGAGTTCTGTTAGTATCGCTAATACAGGCAAAGGCATACTACCGACTCCCTCTCGTATGCTTTCTCTCTCTTAGCTTCTAGTAATCCTGATTTGCGCATTAATAAGAATAAATCTGTTTGTCATTCCTGTAATATGAACAAGGGACATAAGCTTCCCTTTGAACTGTCTAAGAACAGGGAACAAACTCCTCTAGCTTTGATTCATTCCGATGTATGGGGTCCAGCCCCTGTTTCGTCGCATACGGGTTACTTGTATTACGTAGTTTTTGTTGATAATTTTTCTCGCTATACCTGGCTCTTTCCTTTACGCTCTAAATCTGAAGTATTTTCTACTTTTCTGCATTTTAAAGTTTTTGTTGAAAATGCTTTCTCTTCTAAAATTAAAGCTTTTCAGTCGGATGGAGGTGGAGAGTTCACTAACTCTCGGTTCACTCAATTTCTTCAAGAACATGGTATAAGGCAGCGCATTTCCTGTCCATACACGCCAGAACAGAATGGTGTATCTGAACGTAAGCACCGGACTATTATTGAAATGGCTCGCACGTTGCTTCACAAAGCCTCTCTACCACTAACATATTGGCCTGATGCCATGTTAACTGCCGTTCATCTCATTAACAGATTACCGAGTTTTACCACACATAGCATCTCACCTTATGAACTGTTGTACAAGGATAAACCGAATTATAAAATGCTTAAAATATTCGGTTGTGCGTGCGTTCCCTTAACTCCCCCTCCTCAACGTCACAAGCTTCTTCCGAAAGCTAAACTCTCTGTCTTCTTAGGCTACTCGGAGGTATACAAGGGCTACAAATGTTTATGTATTGATACTAACAAAATTTCTTTTTCTCGGCATGTCACCTTCGATGAATCGGTCTTTCCCTTTGCTCATCACGGTGCAGCTTCAGCAACAACAACTGACTCGATCTCTCCCCTCTTCCTAACTCCGGTTTCGGTAATCCAAAATTCGGTCCAGCCAGCTACTAATACAGCAGTGTCTACATATATCACTAATCGATCTTCGTCACTTGCATCTACTAGATCTCCTCCGACCGACACTGCAATACCATCCATACCACCTGCTCCAAATCCTATGCATTCTTCTCATCCGATGGTCACTAGAGGTAAAACAGGTTCACTAAAACCAACAAAAAGACTGAATCTATTTCACTCTACTTGTGTACCAGATGCTCCGACTGCTCCATCTACGTTCTCTGAAGCAAACAAATCTATCGAATGGCGTCGAGCAATGGCGGATGAATTCTTTGCATTACAAACTCAAGGCACATGGAGTCTTGTCTCTCTCCCACTAAATTCCTCGGTTCTTGGTTGCAAATGGACATACCGTCTCAAACTACATTCGGATGGCTCGATTGCAAAAGCACAAGGCGCGTCTGGTTGCTCTCGGGAACCATCAGGAATATGGCATGGACTATACCGAAACTTTCAGTCCGGTGGCCAAACTACCCACAATTCGCATTCTTCTAACTATAGCATTGCACAATGATTGGCCGGTCCAACAACTAGATGTCGCAAATGCATTTCTTCATGGCTCACTTTCTGAAACGGTCTATATGTCCCAACCACCTGGATTTGAAGACGCTACTTATCCTAATCATGTTTGTCTTCTCCACAAAGCCATCTACGGCCTCAAGCAAGCGCCTCGCCAATGGTATAATACCCTCACATCATTTCTTGTTTCTCTCGGTTTCTCCCATAGCACTTCGGATCCTTCTTTGCTTATATTAACGAAAGGTAATATCAAACTATTCTTGTTAATTTACGTTGACGATATTCTTTTAACGGGGAACGATCAAATTGCTCTCAATAATACCATTAATCAGCTCCAACAGCAGTTCCGCATGAAAATTTTAGGCCCGTAAGTTCGTTCCTGGGCATCTCCATTACTCGAACTCAGGACAGCTATTTTCTCGGACAGAAATTGTATGCTCAATCCATCTTGCAGACGGCTAAACTTGAAGCATGTAAACCTCTTTCAAATCCTACATGTACCAAGCTACCACAAGCCTTTTCTCCCGATCCGGTGCTGGATGATCCGGTAATGTATCGTCGTATCACTGGCTCCCTTCAATATTTAACACTAACTAGACCCGATATTTCTTTCAGTGTCAATCTTTTATCTCAGCATATGCATCAACCTCAACCGAACCACGTTTTTCTCCTCAAAAGACTGCTACGTTACATTCAAGGTACGCTACATTACGGGATTCCAATTTATAAATCTAACTTTCGGTTGTCTGCCTACTCTGATGCAGATTGGGCAGGAGATCCAATTTCTCGGAAATCCACGTCTGGCTATTGCTCCTATCTTGGAACTACATTAATTTCCTGGACCGTAAAGAAGCAAACCACAGTCGCTCGCTCATCTACGGAGTCCGAATACCGCTCGTTGGCAGCTCTTGTAGCAGACGTCATCTGGATTCGTCGTATACTTACAGATTTCAGTATTTCTCAAGATGTACCAACCGATATTTACTGCGATAATACATCAGCCATCGCCTTGGCAAACAATCCCGTGTTCCACGCCAGAACGAAACATATAGAAATTGATCATCGTTTTCTTCGTGATCATATTCAGCAAGGAACAGTTCGGATTTTGCCTATTAGTACAAAGGATCAAATCGCAGATATACTAACGAAATCGCTCTCCACACCTCGGTTTCATGAGCTTCGGTCCAAACTGAAGGTTCTTCAAGATCCCTCAGTTTGAGGGGGGATATTGGTATAGCATAAATAGTTATTTGTTATATTTACTTGTAGCCATGTATATAGCTTCATATGTATTTTCGGTTTCTATATATATTCCCTAATACTGTACAAGCATAGACATTAATAAAATAAGTTTTCTTCTCTTTCCTCTGTCTCTTCTTCCTCTTCGCAAAGCTCAAGAACTGAGCTCAAGATTTATTACACACATCATAATTGGAAGTTTACTCCATCCATTTATGCTTAGAAGTTTTTAAACATAATTCAAGTTATTGATTTTAGGTCATTTAGAGTCAAATAGAAACATTTGTAGCGTTAAAAGATTGGTCTCATCAAGATGTTCAATTCAACTCAAAGCTTATTAGAATTAGATTTAGATGATCTTGAATTTAATTCTGAAAGTTTTTAATTCAAATATTGCCTTATGATCAGTGTTGATCATGCCAAATTCTTTATAGCAATATCAAACTTTGATAATAATGATTAAAACATATTACAAACAACGAGTTCTTGTGTGTGTGAGAGAGAAAGAGAGAGAGAGCCAGGAATAAGGAACTAGAAAGAAATAAAAGACTTAAAGTTATAAGAATACATAGTGAGAAGAAAGAGAGGCCTAAATTCCCAAAAAAAGTGATATTTTTAGTTTTCAGAGTTGGGGGGAGAGAGAGAGAGCTGCGGTGTGATAATTATTTTTTAGTTATTTTTTTTAATTTTTCTATTTTAATATTTAATAAAAAAAATGCTTTTCCATTGAAGTTATGGTGGCCTCTTCTTGGATTATAGAACTCGACAAAGAGCTCCAAACAAACCCAAACGTCCTCACCATTAAAAGGAGAAAGGATCGTGGAAATCGGAAACGGTCGCCATCAGCATATGAAGCCATGGGCCCCACCGCTAATTTCGACACATGAAACAAATGCGTGTTCCTTGTGCCGCCGAGGCAATTTATAAATCACGTGCGCCCTTTCTCCCTATTTCTCTCTCTATCTCCAATCCTATTTCTCTCTCTAGTTCTTGTGGAATCCACAAAGGAGAAGGATATTTGAATCTCAGTGATATAAACTGGTATAAAATTTGAAGGAAGATTAAGGTGAAGAATGGCGTCCGGCAATATCGATTGTGACACAGAGCTCTCTCTAACGCCTGGCGGCCGGTCGAGCAGTAGCAGGAACCAAAGGTGGTGCCATTGATCGATCAATTTTTCCTTTTAACCATTCCCTTTTGCTTTTAATTTCTTCTCAATTTTAAATTTGACCAAGAGAATCTGACGATCTTTATGAATTAATTATGTATTGCAGTGGTGATGGAAGGCCGGGGATGTCGGTAAGAGGTCCACCGGCGACCCCCGCCGCCGGCGAGCTGCAGCAGAAAATTAGTATTTTCTATGGCGGCCAGGTTTGCATCTGCGACGTCACTGAGATTCAGGTTACTACTTCTCTCGTAATTACTGTCTGTATCGTTCAATCAAACAACTAATTTACACAAAAACATAAATTTACGTATAACGGCTAGATTTTATAAAAATATAACTGAAATTTTTTCGAAATTTTCATCAGGCAGTTTGAGTTATATATTCATCCATTTATACTACGAGCAGTAATTCTAGAGAATTAATATTGCAGGCGAGGTCAATAATATGCATGGCAAAGAGGGAGATGGAGGAGAAGATGAAGAGAAGCGGCCAGTCAGCTTCTGCTCTTGGTGGTTCATGGCTGGAGCCGGCGCCGGCGCCGGACCACCAGGTACTGAATTCGAGGTTGTCAATGAAAAGATCGCTGCAGAGTTTCTTACAGAAGAGGAAGACTAGAGCTTGTGAAAACTCCACTCCGTATCCCACTCAGAAGGAACAGAATCTACAGTCTGATTCATCTTCTTCCTCATGACGTAGTGATTGTATCGCAGAGTTCGATTTGTTCTTTTAGTATTCATTTGGTTTATTTAAATTGTGCTGTAGGACTGTAGGAGTACTATCGATCCCTTTGTTGGTTTAAGCGTTGAATATATGTTATCAGAATAATAAAAATGATTTGTATAAATGTAACATCAAAACCATATGGTGCATGAAATTAGTGTTTTTACAACAATATCATTTAATTATTTTTCTTCTTTTCCCAGATGTTATTATTAATTAAATTCTTTTAGCAATTCCATCTCATCAGAACAATTTTCTTTTACCGGTGAACTTAGACTTGCATGAAATAGCTTTCTTACCCTTTTTTTTTTTAAATTATTGCAAATATTTTTGGAATTAAAAATCTCTCTAAAAAAATTTAAAAAACAACAAGAAAGTTGTCTCAAATGGAAACTTAGGTTTCATTTGGGACGACTTCCTTGTTGCTTCTTAGAGTAATTTTTTATTATAAAAAATTTAATTTTTGTACTAAAAAGTTATTTTAAGAAGCAACCAAAAATCCGTCCCAAAAGAAGTCTTAGGCTTCGTTTAGAATGACTTTCTTACTGTTTCTTAAAGCAGTTTTTTTAGTACTACAAAGCTGCTTTAAGAAACAGTAAAAAAGTCGTCCCAAATGAAGCCTTAATGAATTGCCTTGGCTGAAATTGCATTGTCTATTGTAAGAAATTTTTATTTGAAAATATATATATTTTTAAAATTTATTTCTATATATTTAATTCTGAATTGAAAATATGTTGTTAGGAATGAATGGGATTAGGTAAAATGAAATGTGTGGATTGCCTTGTTTAGTTTGATGGCTTTTAATAGTAAAGTTAGTTGAATAACATGTGGGCAAACCACTGTTATTAGCCTTATGGATTTCATTAAATACGCATTGGAGATTGGCTGGACCAGTGCAGGGGTTGACTTTGTTAATTTTGACTTGTGTGTGATTATGAAAAAAATAATTGCATATGGTACTATTCGCATTGGACTTTGTACTGACTTTGCTGGTTTTGACTCAATTACGGGTGTAAAATAAAAAATTTCTTTGGATTCTGGAGGACTTTCAAGATAATATTCAAGTTAGAAACCTTAAGAGTTAAGAGCCAAATTAATTATTATGTGATCTCCAATTTTAACAAATTTGTTGCCGATTTAAATATCTCATGGAGACAAATCTAGCAAAACTGATTTGATCCGCATCCTAATCAGTCTCAATCAGATACGCTTAATTTAAGATAATAATAGGATAAAAAATAGCCAAATATTACATGCTTATAGCATAATCTAGCATCTTGACGAAATGAATCGCGCGAATGGGACCAAGGTTATTTAATTCTAAAATCATTGTGATACTTAAACGCTGAAAAAATGGTCATAATCAACAAAATCAATGCAAGCCATCCGACTGAATGTTTTTGGATTTTGATCATATTTAAAAAAAAAAAAAAACTCTCATAAAAACTATACATTAGTCTCTAAATGAAGCGGTGCTTGACTAGAGAGGAGGCTTCATAAAACTATGATAGAACATTATCATGCCATCACTCTCCAACTATTGCCAATAGATCATAATTATTTGACCACCATTGGACCACTCATTGCAAGAAAGTCAGATTTTTGCAGCAGATTTGTGGCATACTCTACGTAAGATTATTATTTTTTTTTTGTCAAAAATGGCGGCAGATTTGCAATGATCTTTTTTGTGGCGATAAATCCGCAGCAAATCCGATGCAAATAACCCTATCTAACCGATTGAATGTGCATATGTTTTATTTGTTCTATTTTCCATTGCCCTCCTCCGCTCCTTCGACTTCACCTCCGCACTTCTTAGCATCCTTCAACGATGTTCCTGCCCGTTGTCTCCCCTCCTTTAACCACGTTCGAATTTGCATTGCCACCTTCAACCTTCGGCGACTTTCCTTCCTATCGCATCCAAAGTCACACCTCCTCTTGTCATTTCTCTTGCTTCCGAAATCACACCTCCTTCGTAATTGTGATGGGAGCTTGATTGTTCTGAATGTATCCATCTTTCTTCCTTCTGTGTGTTTCTTCGTCCAAAGCTATGAATCAATCGGCCGAACCCTTTCGCCAACCAATAGAGGGAAGGTATATTTTTCCTTGATGGTATTCTCTTGTTGATAAGAGTAGAAGGTAAACTTGAATTATAAATGTATTATTAGGTTTAGGGTAAATGTTTTAGATATCAATAAGAGTGTGTTTTAGATATCTTGGGTCTATTATTCACATTGATTGTGAAATATTTAGAGATATTGCATGGTTAAAGTGGAGGGTTGCATTAGACTTGTTGTATGATAGAAAATCCCCCCTCAAACTTAAGAATAATTTCTATAAGATGTGGTAAGACCTGCAATGCTTTATGGTGTAGAATACTGGTCATTAAAAGAAAAGTATAATATTAAGTTAAGTGTTACAGAGATGAGGATGCTCAGGTGCAAAATGTTGCCCAGATTATACATAGAGGAGCTGAGAGCAGGACAAAAAGAATGGAGCTTCTAACATTAAAGGCTTGAGTAGCTCCCTCCATACTGGGGGTTCAGTTCTACACATTGAGCACATACAATGATTGATAAGAATTTTGATAGATTTAAATAATTTATTTGGTTATGATGCTAATCTAAGTACATTATAGAAAGATATGTTTGGTAGAGAATTTACTGCTATTAAGTTGTACCCACAAGTGCTAGGAGGATCAGCAGTAGGTGGATGAGCAAATAAGGAGAACTTATGTAAGTATATAAGGTTTTAACTCTTAGAGAAATATTGTAAGTGACAATTATATGATGGTCAATGTTATATTATATTTTGTAGGATAAGTATATACCGCTTTGAGATAGCTAGGTTGTAGCTAGTGAGGTAACATTTGAGGGTTCCACAGATATTTCTGATTATCGTATTTGGTCGCAGGTGATAGGTGGAATGTAGAAGAGATGCGTTTATGGATTAAACTTGTAGTCCTACGTGTATGAGGTATATACAGTCCTCTTCTGCCTTCAACTATTTTGCAAATAGTCATGAAAGTTTGTATAGCCAACCGGTGGCTAACTTTATAACAAAACTAGAATATGCTCGAAAATCACAAGGAGCTAGACATTAACATTTCAGATACTTGATAAGCTTCAGAGATTGAGATAGTATATTAGTGAAAATCAGCCTGCACATATATCAACTGAGCAGGAGAGTGAAGATACAAATTTTGCTTAAATTGTCTTCTTAGATTTTTTATGCATTTTATTTTTATTGATGTATAAGAACTTTGGTTACTTTAACATGTTTATAGTAATTATAGAATAGTAGAAATGTGATTATCTATTTGTGCTGTTGGATTGTGATTGTAGAACAATGTATTTCTTTATTTATTTTTGGCAATGTTTATTGAAATATCAGCATTATTAACTACTTCATTTAAAACTATTAAATACTATTTTTAATTTGTTTGAATTGTTATTGTTGAAAAGCTGAATAACTAATGGTATGTGCTATTTTTTTTTTATGCTACAAGTTTCTAACGAATTTTTTTGGCTAAAATTCTGTTGCAAACATCGAAATGACGAATGTGTAAAATATTTATGACAGAATATTCCATCGTAAATTGCAGTGGATTTGCAGAGATAAATCCACCATATTTTGCGATGGTATTTTCGTTGCAGATTGTGACGGCATTTCTGACGTAAATTTGCCACAAATTCATCGCAATCTATGACGGAATCAATGACAGGTGACTAAAATGAAGACATCATTTTATGTACTTTAAATCCATCATAAATCTGTCTTAAAATCTGTTGCAAAATGTTTGTGACGGATTTTGTTCATCGAAAATACTTTTGCAACGTAGCTTTTACCATCGAATTGTATTCTGTCACAAATTAATCATAAAGTTAAATATGTGATGGATTTGACCTTTTTGATGACATATTTGTCCGCCGCAAAAAGTGGACTTTCATGTAGTCACTGTTATTTTATAATTGTCATCGAACCACCACTGTTAGACCATCATCTTTCATCAACGCTACATTATAATCTCCTAGGCACTATCGTCCAACTACATACAGTCTATTGACCACCATCATCAAACTATAAGGCCCCAATAATGATTACCCTACTATGCTCTCTTGACCATCATCACCTGACTAACAACCATCATCGTTTAACTACCGACCATCATAACAAAATAATAATTTCCTTGACATCTTTATCCTACCATGGTCTACAGATCACGATCACCTAACTATGATCTCCTAATCATTTTCACTCGTTTACCATCTCCCAACCACTTGTCATAACCCAACCTAATATGACCCACATATACAAGTCACATAGTATTGAATTGTAGTAGAACAGAGGTGGAGCCACACATACCAAGATTGTTTATTTAGAGAAATATAAAATTTCCTTTCGAATAATATACACCAAATATCTTAATTTTTCTACCAGACATACATACATTTACTCATAAAAAAATATTCAATTATTTCTATTTATCCACAAAAGTATATATTATAGATTATTGTTATCACACTCCCCATAAAAGTTAAATACAAGGTAGGAAATTAGGGGTGTCAAAATGGGTTGACCGATCGGGCTCGGGTCGAACCTGACTTGACCTGGGTCTAAACGGGTCAACCCGAACCCGACTCGATTTTACAAACAGGTCGGGATTTCTAACTCGGACCCGACCCACATAGGTTGCCGGGTTGACCCGGCCTGACCCATCTACAAAATGTCGGGCGATGGTTGCGCACTTGCGCCATCGTACGAGGACAGCGAGGGGTTGTGATGTCTGGGCAAGGGTTGCGACGTCCGGCAAGGCCAGTGCCAGCGTGCGCGCGGTCCGTGGTGAAGGTGAGACTAGGTGAGTCCACGATCTTGCGGGGTCCGGGCGAGGCCAACGCCAGCGGCTAGTGCAAGCGGATTACAGGTGAGGAATGCGGTGTCCAGGCGAGGCCAGCGCTAGCGTGCAATGACATGAACGGAGTGCGGGCGATTGGGCGAGGACGGCGGCGTCCGAGCGAGGCCATGCCAGTGCTAGCCTGTAGGCGGATACGAGGGCTTGCACGAGTCCGGGTTAAAACTGACTTGTCGCTGGTCAAAATCGGGTTGATCTCGGGTTGCCGGGTCAACCCGAAGATGACCCTTTTTTTAAACGGGTTGGAATCTCGAACCCAAATCCGACCCGTATGTTAAACGGGTTGACCTGAGACCGAAATTTTTCAGGTCAGGTCAGATTTTGACACCCTATATATAGGAAATACAAAAAGCTAGGATTGTTTAAAAATTTAAAATAAAAAATAGAAATGTACTTACACACCAACTGGCTCAAAAAATTAGCCTTATATATTCAACCGGCCCTTAATTACCCACTATCCTGATCTAAAATGAAACGCATAACATATAATGAGCTAATTAATACAACTTAGCAAATTGTATTATCCAAATCATTTATTAATAATTTCAAAATCCATAACTTAAAATAATAATAATAATAATAATAATTATTATTATTATTTTGTGATTACATCACTAACTGATCGTCTCTCTTGCATGTGCGGTTTAAGTCTCAAAGATTAGACATCTGAAAGTGTTGCGTCCTGGAAAATTCGCGGCGGTAGAGAAATATGAAGATTAATGCCTTAGCTTTGTACGAAGATCCAGAACACAAGCAGATGAAAGAGATGAGGGTGTAGCGTTCATAAGAGACACCAGAGTTTTTACGTGGAAACCCCTAAAAAGGGGGAAAAACCACGGGGCCTGGCCCAGTTTGAATGAATCCACTAGCGCTTGCAATTGATTACAAATGAGGCCCATCCTTAGGAGGAAGGCCTTGGCTCGAAGTAACAAATATACATCATATAAAATGCATTGTGTGGTGGAAGTTGGAAGAATCAATGTTGATATGTTTGTTTGGGGTGGCAAAACCATAGTCGACGAGCGATGTAGATCGGAAGAACCATATTCGACGAGTGACGGAGGTCGGAAGGATCGTAGTCTATGAGCGACATAGGTCAGAAGGACCGTTGTATTGCGATGGTGGTTGGGAGGATCGTATTCACCAGGTGACGGAGGTCGGAAGGACCATTGTCGGCAGACAATGGAGGTCAGAAGGATCATAGTCGGCAGGCGACGAAGGTCGGGAGGACCATAGTCGACGAGCGACGAAGGTTAAGGGGACCATAGTTAGCAGGCGACGAAGGTCGGGACGACCATAGTCGGCGAGGAATGTAGTCGGCAGACGATGAAGGTCCGAAAGTCCATATTCTGTAAATGACGGAGATCAGAAGGACCGTAATTGGATGACAGTGGTTGGGAGGACTGTAGTTGGCGAACTAGCGGAAGTCCTGCGGTGTTCGGCAGACTGGTGGAATTCCAATGGCGGACAGCAAACTATGAAAGTCTGACGATGGTCGGAGAGCAAGCGGATGTCCGACGGCAGTCGGTGAACTGGTAGAAGTCCGGCGGCGGTCGAAGGACGGGTGGAAGTCCGGCGGCGATCGACGAACTGGTGGAAGTCTGGCGGCGGTCGACGGACTGGCAAAAGTCCGTCGGTGGTTGGCGAATTGGTGGAAGTCCGGCGGCGGTAGACGGACTGGCAGAAGTCCGTCGGTGGTCGATTGACTAGCTGAAGTCCGTCGGTGGTCGGGAAGAACTCCGGCAGTGGTCGGCGGGAACTCCGACGGTGGTCGGCGGGAAATCCGGCGATGGTTGAGAGGAATACTGGCGGTGGTCGACAGGAACTCCTGTGGTGGCCGGCAGGAACCCCGACGGTGGTCGGCAGGAACTCCAGCGGTGGTCGATGGCAAGAGAGCTCCCAAATTCTTCCCTTCCTTCTCTTCTTCTCCCTCTTCCTCCTCCCCCTTTATGTGAAGAATGATGGCCTATTTATAGTTTTTTGAGAGTGGCATGGCTTGTAAATATGTGGAGGATCAAGGGAAAAATGGGAGTGTTTGAATGGACGGCCGATATTGATCCCCTTGATCATGGACCGTTTATTGGTCAATTGAATGCCTTAACAATTTCAGAATTAAATGATCTTGGGCTCGTTGGATTCATCTCATCGAGCCGCTCGATTTGACTATAAGCATGACACATTTGAAAACTGTTTGATAATCCAAATTGTGGTTTGAACCCTTCAACAGCGCTTCATCCCCTTGATTTGGACCCATATAGGCTCGGATTGAGTCGAATTTGGTGTCGATGGGTTTGTCTTTCTGAGACTTTCAGTTTGACTATAAGTTTGCTGAAATCGGAACTCATATGATCTTTGATTTAATTTCGGAAGCTTTCAACTCAATTTTGCTTTGAGATTCGTCCCTGATCAAGATAATTTTTTTACTGATATATCAGTTGCCCCCCCTATTTTTGGACATCAAAGCTCTAGAAGTCCGAAAAATATATATTTGTATCTTCCCTTGAATGTTTACCAGCATAAGTATACCAAAAAAAATAACAAACATTAGTCATAATTAGTTCATCTAAATTAATGAATTATTTGTAAATCATGTAAATACCAATTTTGGTATATAAAAATTTTAAAAACAAAGTTATAATTCAAACCGAGATTTGCATTTATTTTGAACATCTATAACATTAATTGTTTATATAATATATGATTGAAATAATTTTATTTTAAAATTAAAAATGTGAAGGAAGCTCCAACTTCATTAATATGTACAGTAACATTTCTCTTCTATTAATGTTGGGCTTTGGTTGCATGCGTAAGACAATTCTCTTAAAATATTTATTAAGAGTAAATGACTGACATAATGACAGGAAAATGTATAAAAGTTTTTCTAATAAGTGTCATCGTAGGTTTTTTTGCAATCTTTATAAAATTTAAAAAGACTTGTTATTAGATTGTCTTATCAAATTCCAAAAAATTAATGGAAAACTTTTGGAATTCCTCTGTTATTATTTCTCTTAAATTATGCCTTTTAAAATTCCAAAAATTTCATTAATTAATTAATATTTATTTTATTTTTAGAATTTTCTAGAAAGACTCTTCATCTTTCTCTCTTGTAACTATAAATACCCCCTTTGGTGGAGGATGAAAGGCACAATCCTTTGTGCCGGTCCAAGCCCTCTCTTTGGATTGGTAGCTCGGGGATTGTCAGTGGCGATCAAAATCTTGCTCTCTTGTGCCGGTCCAAGCATTCCTCTGGATTGGTAGCTCGGGGAGCGTAGGTGGCGATCAAAGCGAACATTGGCGGCGATCAAAGCCTAGTTCTCTTGTGCCGGTCCAATTTTTTTTTTTGGATTGGTAGCTCGGGGAGCATAGGTGGCGATCAAAGCGAACATTGGCGGCGATCAAAGCCTAGTTCTCTTGTGCCGGTCCAAGTTTTTTCTTGGATTGGTAGCTCGGGGAGCATAGGTGGCGATCAAAGCGAACATTGGTGGCGATCAAAGTCTTGTCCTCTTGTGCCGGTCCTTTTGTGGATTGGTAGCTCAGAGAGCATTAATGGCAATCAAAATTTTGCTTCCTTGCAAAAGTTAGAAACGTCCCGATGGTGGCCAGTCTTGGGGAGAGATTTGACAATAGTAATGCCTTGAAGGAGATTCGACTATAATCAGCGGACAAGTAGAACCCCGTAATGTGTGGCAACAAGATGGAAGTTCGATGGCGATTAGATGAAAGTCTAACAGCAATCGGACAAAAATCAAACGGTGGTCAAGCAAAAGTTTGACGATTATCAAGCAAAATCTTTACTATGATGGGTAGTTAGAAAGAGATCTAATGACGTTCAAAGAACAAGTAAAAGTTCGGTGTTGATTAATAATTGGGAAGAGATTCAACGATCGTAAGTCGATCCTTTAATGCATGGAGTGTGCCAATGAAAGCCTCTTGGAAGTGGTTAGGTGGTATTCCGACGTTAGAGAACAGACGATGAGCTGATGACAATAATTAAGCTGCATTTTTTATTGAAGATAGAAGGTATTCATGATGACGGGGGCATATAATTGACAATTTGATGGTGGGGGTCAAACATTTTGTCAACCGCAACCGTTTAATGATGCTAGTGGAGGCCTATCGAGGATTCAATCCTTCTTTGAAGGAACAAAGAAGTGCTTCGAAATGCTTAAGGGAAGAGGTTGATGGGATCCATCAAAGATGTTTAACTATGTGAAGAGGTACATGAAAACCACCAAGAATTGTTTATCTATCCAAGGTTGTTGTCGAAACATTGCTCAATGACGTTAACTTGTATGAAAACTGTTGAGAAAATCCATCAAGGATGAATGACCTATCCTAGGTTATTTGTCAGATTTTCACTCGATGACGTTAACCTGTATGGAAGAGGTAGAGAAAATCCACTAAGGATGTTTGACCTATCCGAGGTTGTTTATCAGAGCTTCACTCGATGACGTTAACCTGTATGGAAAAGGTCGAGAAAATCCACTAAGGATGTTTGACCTATCCGAGGTTGTTTGTCAGAGCTTCACTCGATGACATTAACCTGTTTGAAAGAGGTCGAGAGAATCCACTAAGGATATTTGACCTATCCGAGGTTGTTTGTCAGAGCTTCACTCGATGACGTTAACCTGTATTGAAGAGGTCGAATCGAATCCCCCTGGGATCGATTATGCCATGATTAGAAAGAAGCATATGTTGTAAGCAACCCAAATAAACTGTGAAGATTGGTCTATCATTAGACCGTTATTAGCTTTTTGAGGTCAAGATTAAGACCATGCTCAATAAGGAGAAGTCCAACTAGAGATTGTGAACAGCTTGCAATCTATTGGAAGAATCCTTGCATGTGATAGCAGCTTTATAAAAAATAGTTTCCAAATATATTATCATGGATGTTGGAAGATTTGGAAGAATTTTCATGGCCACGGCTGCAGCCAAGGTTGCCCCCCAGTTTACAAAAGATTCCAATGCCATTGATGCATCATTGGTTGATATCTGAGGGGTGAGAGAAACTTGCATAAGTTTGCCCCCCAGTTAGGAATCATTTCCCACAGACGGCGCCAAAGTGTTGCGTCCTGGAAAATTCGCGGCGGTAGAGAAATATGAAGATTAATGCCTTAGCTTTGTACGAAGATCCAGAACACAAGCAGATGAAAGAGATGAGGGTGTAGCGTTCATAAGAGACACCAGAGTTTTTACGTGGAAACCCCTAAAAAGGGGGAAAAACCACGGGGCCTGGCCCAGTTTGAATGAATCCACTAGCGCTTGCAATTGATTACAAATGAGGCCCATCCTTAGGAGGAAGGCCTTGGCTCGAAGTAACAAATATACATCATATAAAATGCATTGTGTGGTGGAAGTTGGAAGAATCAATGTTGATATGTTTGTTTGGGGTGGCAAAACCATAGTCGACGAGCGATGTAGATCGGAAGAACCATATTCGACGAGTGACGGAGGTCGGAAGGATCGTAGTCTATGAGCGACATAGGTCAGAAGGACCGTTGTATTGCGATGGTGGTTGGGAGGATCGTATTCACCAGGTGACGGAGGTCGGAAGGACCGTTGTCGGCAGACAATGGAGGTCAGAAGGATCATAGTCGGTAGGCGACGAAGGTCGGGAGGACCATAGTCGACGAGCGACGAAGGTTAAGGGGACCATAGTTAGCAGGCGACGAAGGTCCGGACGACCATAGTCGGCGAGGAATGTAGTCGGCAGACGATGAAGGTCCGAAAGTCCATATTCTGCAAATGACGGAGATCAGAAGGACCGTAATTGGATGACAGTGGTTGGGAGGAGGAAGAGGGAGAAGAAGAGAAGGAAGGGAAGAATTTGGGAGCTCTCTTGCCATCGACCACCGCTGGAGTTCCTGCCGACCACCGTCGGGGTTCCTGCCGGCCACCACAGGAGTTCCTGCCGACCACCGCCAGTATTCCTCTCAACCATCGCCGGATTTCCCGCCGACCACCGTCGGAGTTCCCGCCGACCACTGCCGGAGTTCTTCCCGACCACCGACGGACTTCAGCTAGTCAATCGACCACCGACGGACTTCTGCCAGTCCGTCTACCGCCGCCGGACTTCCACCAATTTGCCAACCACCGACGGACTTTTGCCAGTCCGTCGACCGCCGCCAGACTTCCACCAGTTCGTCGATCGCCGCCGGACTTCCACCCTTCCTTCGACCGCCGCCGGACTTCTACCAGTTCACCGACTGCCGTCGGACATCCGCTTGCGTCAGACTTTCATAGTTTGCTGTCCGCCATTGGAATTCCACCAGTCTGCCGAACACCGCAGGACTTCCGCTAGTTCGCCAACTACAGTGAAGAACCATATTCGACGAGTGACGGAGGTCGGAAGGATCGTAGTCTATGAGCGACATAGGTCAGAAGGACCGTTGTATTGCGATGGTGGTTGGGAGGATCGTATTCACCAGGTGACGGAGGTCGGAAGGACCGTTGTCGGCAGACAATGGAGGTCAGAAGGATCATAGTCGGCAGGCGACGAAGGTCGGGAGGACCATAGTCGACGAGCGACGAAGGTTAAGGGGACCATAGTTAGCAGGCGACGAAGGTCGGGACGACCATAGTCGGCGAGGAATGTAGTCGGCAGACGATGAAGGTCCGAAAGTCCATATTCTGCAAATGACGGAGATCAGAAGGACCGTAATTGGATGACCGTAATTCCAAGAGGGCAATGCTTTGATCATCGTCGCACCCTCCGATCCACCATGAAATGACTATTTGAATTCTTATATCTATTTATGAGGATAATGAATTCTTATCTCTTAAAATTCTAATTCTTATTATTATTTGGGGATTTAAAAAGTCAAAAATATACTATAATTATGTTACACATTTAATAATAAAATTTTCAATTTATCCAAAGGTGGAGGCGGAAGGCCAAATTAAATTTATAACTGTTATCATTTAATAGCAAATTATGATAAGTAAAACTGACCTCAAATAATTCATTGGTACGTTGCCAAACCAAATCATATAATATGTGATAATGGATAGGTTATACTAAGGCTGCAATAGTTTATAAAAGTATAAGTAATTTTAAGCCGGATCTCCACCATTAACTACTATATCGCATTATGAAGATTTCAATTAAAATATAATTGATATTAATTAAATATTAAATGTTTAACGAAGCAATTAAACTTTTCAATTTATTATCAAAAATATATCTTTTAAGTAATAAATATATATCGGTATAAATTATGTTTCATTGGCTGAAAATTATTTTAACTAGCAAGCCCAATACACGTTGATTTTATAATAACATTTTAAATCATATACATTGTTGCGTGTTAGAAAATACGCGGCGGTAGAGTTTGTAAATTCGCGTCTGAGCGTTGTACGTAAGTTTAACACACAAACAGGAAAAATGAATGAACACCAAGAGTTTTTACGTGGAAAACCCAAAAATGGGAAAAACCACGGGGCCTCGCCCAGTTGCAAATTTCCACTAGTGTTTTCGTAGATTACAAATGGCGGATTTCTTCCCACAAGTCGGGATAATCCAGATACAACTTGTCTTTTCCACGAAATTCACAAAATCCTGCGAATTCCCTGAGTTTCCTGAAAATCCGGCAGAGTTCCGGCGTCTTCAAGCGGCAGGAAAAAACTCCGGCGGCGGTGGTCGAGGAGGTGAGGAATCTCCTATTCCCCTTTCTCCTTCTCCTTCTCTTCTTCCTCTCTTCCTTCACTTGAGCCCCCTTGGTGTAGAATGAGGGCTCTATTTATAGTTTTTCTGGAGTGGCATAGCCCGTAAATAGGCGTGAGATCAAGGGCGAACAGGGAGTGGTTTGAATGGACGGCCGATATCGAATCCTTTGATCATGCACCGTTCGTTGGACATTTGAAGGCCTTAATGTTGTCGGAATTCGATGATCTTGGGCTCGTTGGATTCGTCTCGTCGAGCCCTTCGATTCGAGTATAAGCTCGTCAAAATCGGAGACCGTTTGATAACTCAAATTGCGGTTTGGACCTTGCAACAGCGCTTTGAACCCTTGATTCGGACTCATTTGGGCTCGGATTGGGTTGATCTTGGTGTCGTTGGGTTCGTATTTCCGAGACGCTCAGTTTGACTGTAAGCTCGCTGAAATCGGAGTTCATATGCTCCCGAAATTATTTTTTGAAGTTTCCAACTAGCTTTTGCCTCGAGATTCGTGCCCGATCAAGCTAATTTTTGGAGTACGTATCAGTTGCCCCCCTATTTTCGGACGTCGAAACACCAGGAGTCCGAAAATACATGCGTCGACAATTTACAATGGCCCAAACACCAAAAAATACCTTCCAAAAATTAACATCTTGCTCGAAGTTCGTCATAGAGATCCCGTTGAGTTCCGGAAGTATCAAAATTGAGTCCGGAACGTCGAAAAACGTGTCCGGGGACCCAAAAAACATCCGAATCGGACCGTCCGGCCCAAAAATGGGGCCCGAAAACGCGTAGGCGGCCGAACCGGCCGGACGAGCCGGCCGGCCGCCGCCCCGCCGCCGCTCGCCGGCGGCGGCATCCGCGGAACCGCGCGGCGCGGAAGGAACCGCGCGCTGTTCCGCGCGCGGAACAGATCCGCTGTCGCGGATCGCTGGCACCCGCGTGCCGCGGGGGGCTGCCGTGGCCACGCGCGTGTGCCACGGCTGGCCAGCCGTGATCCGGCCGCGCTGGCCGCCGCGGATCCGTGACCTGGCCGCCGCGCGAAACGGTGCGGCCGGTTGGCCGCACCGCCAATGTGGGTCCCACAAGCGCGAAATTTGTCCTTTTTTGTCATTTTTTCGTCCAAAAAATTCCCAAAAAATCTCAAAAAATCCGAAAAAATTCGAAAAAAATTTAGAAAAATAGGGAAATAGGGAAAAAATTGCAATAACTTCCCCCCTTTTTCTCCAAAACCTATTAAATAGGCCTCCTAGGCCCTTAGGAAACTTGCAACTCCTCCTTCTTTCTCCCTCCGGTTCTCTGGCGATAGGAACCTACGGGATTTCATCTTCTCCCTCCGGTTTTCTGGCGATAGAAACCAACGGGATTTCATCTTCTCCCTCCGGTTTACTGGCGATAGAAACCTACGGGATTTCTTTCTCCCCCTCCGGTTTTCTGGCGATAGAAACCAACGGGATTTCATCTTCTCCCTCCGGTTTACTGGCGATAGAAACCTACGGGATTTCTTTCTCCCCCTCCGGTTTTCTGGCGATAGAAACCAACGGGATTTCTTTCTCCCCCTCCGGTTTTCTGGCGATAGAAACCTACGGGATTTCATCTTCTCCCTCCGGTTTTCTGGCGATAGAAACCAACGGGATTTCATCTTCTCCCTCCGGTTTACTGGCGATAGAAACCTACGGGATTTCTTCCTCCCCCTCAGGTTTTCTGGCGATAGAAACCTACGGGATTTCTTCCTCCCCCTCAGGTTTTCTGGCGATAGAAACCTACGGGATTTCTTCCTCCCCCTCTCGGTTTACTGGCGATAGAAACCTACGGGATTTTTCTTCCTCCCCCTCCGGCTTACTGGTGGTTGAGGCTTCCGCTATTTGCGAGTTGGAATTTTTTCCTGCTCGACTTAGTGCCCCTCCTCGTGCGCAGAAGCCTACGGGATCTCTTTTCCATCTGAGTGGAGGTTTGTTGGCGATGGACGATCGAGTTGAAGCCCGTTAGTAGTCAACGATCGAGTGTGGAGTCAAAGGGGAGAGTTCGAGAATGCGTTGCGAGAAGCCGATGACGCGCAGTAGTCTGCCGACGAGCAGAAGTCCGACAACAGGAAGAAGTCTTACTTCGGGTAGAAGACCGACGAAAATTCGTCGACGAGCAGAAGTCCGACGTCAGGTAGAAGTCCGCTGACGAGCAGAAGTCCGACGTCGGGTAGGAGTCCGCTGACGAGCAGAAGTCCGACGTCGGGTAGGAGTCCGCTGACGAGCAGAAGTCCGACGACGAGTAGGAGTCCGCTGACGAGCAGAAGTCCGACGTCGGATAGGAGTCCGCTGACGAGCAGAAGTCCGACGACGAGTAGGAGTCCGCTGACGAGCAGAAGTCCGACGTCGGGTAGGAGTCCGCTGACGAGCAGAAGTCCGACGTCGGGTAGAAGTTTAACGTCGGGTAGAAGACCGAAGAGAATTCATCGACGAGCAGAAGTCCGACGTCGGGTAGAAGTCCGCTGACGAGCAGAAGTCCGACGTCGAGTAGGAGTCTGCTGACGAGCAGAAGTCCGACGTCGGGTAGGAGTCCGCTGACGAGCAGAAGTCCGACGTCGGGTAGGAGTCCGCTGACTAGCAGAAGTCCGACGACGAGTAGGAATCCGCTGACGAGGAGAAGTCCGACGACGAGTAGGAGTCCGCTGACGAGCAGAAGTCCGACGTCGGGTAGGAGTCCGCTGACGAGCAGAAGTCCGACGACGAGTAGGAGTCCGCTGACGAGCAGAAGTCCGACGTCGGGTAGGAGTCCGCTGACGAGCAGAAGTCCGACGACGAGTAGGAGTCCGCTGACGAGCAGAAGTCTGACGACGAGTAGGAGTCTTCCTACGAGCAGGAGTCTGACGACAGGGAGGAGTCTGACGTCGGGTAGAAATTCGATGTCGGGTAGAAGTCCTATCCGAGTTTGTATGTCAGAACATTTGTTTGATGACATTAACCTGTGAGGAAGAGGTCGAGAGAATCCACCAAGGATGTAAGATCTATCCGAGGTTGTATGTCGGAGCTCTGCTCGACGACGTTAACCTGTGTGGATGAGGCCAGGAGAATCCACCAAGGATGTAAGACCTATCCGAGGTTGTATGTCAGAACATTTGTTCGATGACATTAACCTGTGTGGAAGAGGTCAGGAGAATCCACCAATGATGTAAGACATATCCGAGGTTGTATATCAGAACATTTGTTCGATGACATTAACCTGTGTGTGGGTGAGGTCCGGAGAATCCACCAAGGATGTAAGACCTATCCGAGGTTGTATGTCAGAACATTTGTTCGATGACATTAACCTGTGTGGAAGAGGTCAGGAGAATCCACCAAGGATGTAAGACCTATCCGAGATTGTATGTCAGAACATTTATTCGATGGCATTAACCTGTGTGGGAAGAGGTCGAGAAAATCCACCAAGAATGTAAGACCTATCCGAGGTTGTATGTCGGAGCCCTGCTCGACGACGTTAACCTGTGTGGAAGAGGTCAGGAGAATCCACCAAGGATGTAAGACCTATCCGAGGTTGTATGTCAGAACATTTATTCGATGACATTAACCTGTGTGGAAGAGGTCGAGAAAATCCACCAAGGATGTAAGACCTATCCGAGGTTGTATGTCGGAGCCCTGCTCGACGACGTTAACCTGTGTGGATGAGGCCAGGATCAAATCCCCCTGGGATTGATCGTCCGGTGATTGAGATACAATGTGGATTGTGTATTTCTCGAATCACGGAGATAGAGTTTGAGAAGTTTTTTCTTATCTTTCACAAGAGGAAAAATCATATCACAACAACATGAACATTCTATTACTGCATTACGTAAGATAGTACAATAGTTCCCTAGTACGACTTACAAATTACAAAGTACTCAACACGCAAGATCTACGCACGGTGACAATACAACAATATTTAACTTGGGAGAAGATATTAGAGATATCAAAATGGCACTCAACTCAACATAAAAGAGACAACAAGACAAGTAATATTTGCTAATACAAATACACAAAGTGCGTGATCATTCAAATCTCTCCAACCATTTGAACAGTATTCAATGGTTGTCTTTGTTGTTGATTCTGCCCCCCCAGTCGGACCAACTTCATCTCGGGTTGGTGTATTCTTGATGAATTGTCGGAGATATCCCTGTCGGATCAGTCTCTCAACTTCTTCCTTGAGCTGCCAACATGTTTCAGTAGTGTGTCCACGGCTACGGTGGAAGTGACAATATTGCTCCTGGTTTCCGACATTGGGCTTTAAAGGGTGTGGCCATTTCACATTCTCCTGATCCCGGATGGCCATTAATACATTTGCTTGGGGATGTATTAAGTGGTGTGTACTCCTTTTCTTGGCGAGGCTCTCGTCGTGGTGACGGGGACTTATGAGGTAGATTATTCTTCCCATATTTTTTCTGCTGTGAGAAAGAATTATATCCATCCCAGGTGCACCTTTGCGCTTCCCACTGATTTGCTCAAACTGTTTCCTGTGAGAATTTATAGCTTCATCCGCAGAGATTTGTGCCTCCACGCGATGGATCAAGTCAGCGTACGAATGGACGGTGTCTCGCATAAGGGCCGAATAGAAGGGGCCAGGACGAAGACCTCCAAGAAAGACCCCTCTGAGCAATTCAGGGGGTCTACTCCTGGAATCTGTCGTGCTTCAGTGGAAAATCGTTGAAAATACTCCTTCAACGATTCTCCCTCATTTTGGCGAATCCCGGAGAGGTGGGAAGAATCCTTAGCAATTCTTCGATTGGCCACAAATTGTTCGACGAATACTTTGGCCAATTTGACAAAAGAGGGGATCGTTCCAGGTGAAAGCGAGTAGAACCACGTTCGGGCCTGTCCTTTAAGGGTGGCGGGAAAGACCTGGCAGAGGAGCGCGTCTGATGCTTGTTGAATATGCATGATGGTTCTGTAGTAGTCGATATGCTCATATGGGTCGGTCGTCCCATCATAGGACTCGATGCTAGGTAGCTTAAATCTTGCCGGAATTGGGTGTTGCAGTATGGCCTCAGTTAAAGGTGAAGATTCCTGAAAGTCTCTCTGTCGGAGAGTTTGTCTCGTATCTCCTTGGGGGAATTCTTCCCTTACTAATTTTCGCAGTTCGTGGCGCAGGGCGTCGTGAGGGAGTTCTGCTCCATGTGGTTGGGCAAAGTTTTCAGGGAGATCTGGGACGATGCGAGGCTGTCGAATCGAAGGTGGAGGATGTGTAGAACTTGCCGTATCTGCAAGTTCGTTATCCTGTCGAGACTGGGGAAATCTCCTAAGTGGGGGGAGATGAACTTCTGCTCGAGGATGTTCGAATTGGACATCCTCCACCCGTGGTGGATTTTGGGGGAGGAAGACTTCCTCCTGCCGTGCTAATCCAGGCTGTCGATTCTCCCGGAGGAGTTGAAGAATTTCGTTCTGTGATTCTTCCATTTTCCGAATCCTTTCTTCCAAAGAAGGCCCTGACGTCCTTTCACCGGCAACATTTTGCCCCCCGGGGTGTAAAGATACTGAAATTGGTCGTCTATGGTTAATAGACGAGTTTCTGGATTGACGAGAGTTGGAGCGAGAAGCTCCAACCAAACGACTGCTGCGCCTATTCACCATCGTAGCAGTACTCGAAGTAGTAGGATTGTGTTCCCACAGACGGCGCCAAACTGTTGCGTGTTAGAAAATACGCGGCGGTAGAGTTTGTAAATTCGCGTCTGAGCGTTGTACGTAAGTTTAACACACAAACAGGAAAAATGAATGAACACCAAGAGTTTTTTACGTGGTGGAAAACCCAAAAATGGGAAAAAACCACGGGGCCTCGCCCAGTTGCAAATTTCCACTAGTGTTTTCGTAGATTACAAATGGCGGATTTCTTCCCACAAGTCGGGATAATCCAGATACAACTTGTCTTTTCCACGAAATTCACAAAATCCTGCGAATTCCCTGAGTTTCCTGAAAATCCGGCAGAGTTCCGGCGTCTTCAAGCGGCAGGAAAAAAACTCGGCGGCGGTGGTCGAGGAGGTGAGGAATCTCCTATTCCCCTTTCTCCTTCTCCTTCTCTTCTTCCTCTCTTCCTTCACTTGAGCCCCCTTGGTGTAGAATGAGGGCTCTATTTATAGTTTTTCTGGAGTGGCATAGCCCGTAAATAGGCGTGAGATCAAGGGCGAACAGGGAGTGGTTTGAATGGACGGCCGATATCGAATCCTTTGATCATGCACCGTTCGTTGGACATTTGAAGGCCTTAATGTTGTCGGAATTCGATGATCTTGGGCTCGTTGGATTCGTCTCGTCGAGCCCTTCGATTCGAGTATAAGCTCGTCAAAATCGGAGACCGTTTGATAACTCAAATTGCGGTTTGGACCTTGCAACAGCGCTTTGAACCCTTGATTCGGACTCATTTGGGCTCGGATTGGGTTGATCTTGGTGTCGTTGGGTTCGTATTTCCGAGACGCTCAGTTTGACTGTAAGCTC
This sequence comes from Dendrobium officinale, assembly GCA_019514585.1. Classification (NCBI taxonomy): domain Eukaryota; kingdom Viridiplantae; phylum Streptophyta; class Magnoliopsida; order Asparagales; family Orchidaceae; genus Dendrobium; species Dendrobium officinale. The sequence goes on along the minus strand of JACXSL010001516.1, from coordinate 304,602 downwards.
GCTGAAATCGGAGTTCATATGCTCCCGAAATTATTTTTTGAAGTTTCCAACTAGCTTTTGCCTCGAGATTCGTGCCCGATCAAGCTAATTTTTGGAGTACGTATCATACATATTGGTTTAAATGTCAGCAGATATTTGATATAGTATATTTTATACGTAATTTAATCATCCAATTGTTAATATCATGCAAATAAATAAAAATAGAATTTCGCAAAGTTTAAATAATAACTTTGTTCTTTAAATCTTATATAGCAAAGTTGATGGACAATTTATAAATAATATGTAAATTCACATAAACTAATCATATACGGACAAAAATTCATGAGAACATATAAATATATATTTTCGGACTTTGTAAGCTTCGACATCCGAAAATAGGGGGGCAACTGATACGTCATAAGAAAATTATCTTGATCATGCACAAATCTTGAAGCAAAAATTGAATTAGAAACTTCAAAGATTAAATTCAGGAGCATATGGACTCCAATTTTAGCGAGCTTATAGTCAAACTGAGCGTCTCGGAAACACGAACCCAATGACACCAAACTCAACCCAACCTGAGCCCAAATGAGTCTGAATCAAAGACCCAAAGCGCTGTTGGGAGATTCAAACCACAATTTGAGTTACCAAACGGTCTCCGATTTTCACGAGCTTATACTCGAATCGAACGAACGTCTCGACGAGACAAATCCAACGAGCCCAAGATCGTCAAATTCCGATGTCATCAAGGCCTTCAAATGTCCAATGAACGGTTCATGATCAAAGGATTCAACATCAGCCGTCCATCCAACCACTCCCAACTTACCCTTGATCCTTCATATATTTACAAGTCATGCCACTCTCAAAAAACTATAAATAGCCCCCCCACTCTTCTCATGAGAGGAGGAAGAAGAGGGGAAGGAATGGAGGAATTTGGGAGCTCTCTTGCCACCGACCACCGCCAGAGTTCTTGCCGACCACCACCGGAGTTCCCGCCGACCACCGCCGGAGTTCCCGCCGACCACCGCCGGAGTTCCCGCCGACCACCGCCGGAGTTCCTGCCGACCACCGCCGGAGTTCCAGCCGACCACCGCCGGAGTTCCCGCCGACCACTACCGAGGTTCATGCCGACCACCGACGGACTTTTAACAGTTCGTCGACCGCAGCTGGACTTCCTCCAGTTCGCCTACCACCGCTGGACTTTTGCCAGTCCGCCGACCACTGACGAACTTCCACCAATTCGACGACCGCTGCCAGACTTCCTCCAGTTCGCCTACCACCGACGGACTTCTGCCAGTTCGTCGACCGTAGCCGGACATATACCAGTTTGCCGACCGCCGCCAGACTTTCGTCCGTCCGCCGACCGCCGTCGGACTTCAACCAGTTCGCCAACCATCGTCAGACTTCTGCTCGTCCACCGATCATCACTGGATTTCTTCCTGACTTTATTCAGAGTTCATCCGCCAATCCACCGAACACCGCAGGACTTCCGCCAGTCCGCAACCTACAGTCCTCCAAACCACTATCATCTGACTACGTTCATCCCGACCTCCGTCGCATGTCGACTACAATCTTTCAGACCTTTGTCATCCGCCTACAACGGTCATTCTGACCTAATCGTCTGCTGACAACAGTCCTTCCGACCTCCGTCATCTATCGACTACAGTCCTTCAGACATCTGCTACCTGCCGACTACACTCTCCATCGACTACGATCCTTCTAACCTCCGTCATCCGCCGACTATGGTTCTTTGGACCTACATCGCTCACTGACTATGATTCTGCCGCCCCAAACAAACATGTCAACACTAATTCTTCCAACTCCTACTATACAATACACTCTATATGATGTATATTTGCTACTTTGATTCAAGGCCTTCCTCCTAAGGAAGGGCCTCATTTGTAATTAATTGCAAGCACTAGTGGATTCATTCAAACTGGGCCAGGCCCCATGGTTTTTTCCCCTTTTAGGGGTTTTCACGTAAAAACTCTGGTGTCTCTTATGAACGCTACACCCTCATCTCTTTGATCTGCTTGTGTTCTGGATCTTCGTACAAAGCTAAGGCATTAATCTTTATATTTCTCTACCGCCGCGAATTTTCCAGGACGCAACAGAAAGTAAAATAATAATAATAATAGTATGGTTTACTTCCACTATTTTTTCGAAATAAAAACATTATTCAGAATTTAACCATTTTTTAAGTATTTCTTTGACTTTATTGGTGGATCACACTGTACCTAGCTTGCCTTATTTCATTTTGTTTCTGCAACTCATTTTCTTATTATTTAAAAAATATTTTCATTATTTATTTTTATTTTTATTTTTATTTTTAATTAAGCAAGAAAAATGTATCTTTCTAACTTTTGCCCCTCCATCGATGAATCCATGTTAAAGTGAGAGGCATCATAGGGCAATGTTTGATTATATTTTTCTTTCTTTCTTTTATTAATGTATTTAAAATCAATTTTGAATATTAAAAAATACTATATGTTAGAATATTTGTGATATTAGAGAGGGATTAATATATATTAACGAAAAAGTCACAACACACTAAACGTAATATTTTTATAGAAAAAAATAAGAAGGGAAATATTACAGTCTAATTTAGCTCAAATTGATCTATTATTTAGCTTCAGATGTCACATTTAAGCTTCGTTTGTGACGACTTTTTTATTGCTTCTTAAAGTAGCTTTTTAGTGCAAAAAAATTAATTTTTTAACTAAAAAGTTGCTTTATAAGATGCAATAAGAAAGCCGTCCCAAATGAAGCCTAAGAGGAGATTAGAATTCAAGGTTTGAAACATAAGGGATCACTTGCAATTGTTGTTGAGATTATTAGAAGGTGATAGAGTGGATGAATAGATGAGATACCACACATGTTAGTGTTGGTCTAAGGCGATAATAGATAACAATGTAAGAAAACAGGTAATGACAAAATGTTAGCATCGATCCAACATGAGTTTCTACGCTAGTCGATGATGGGTGGTCATGGGTGGGCGACGTAATACTATTGTTGGCATCGGTCAATAATAATAGTGGAAACTTATTTCAAAACTCAATTGTTAGAAAGTTGTTGATGAAGGCTTCATTTGGGACAGTTTTCTTGCTGCTTTCTAAAGTTGTTTTCTAGTACAAAAATTTTTTGAACCAGAAAATTTTGTACTAAAAAATGGGTTTAGAAAATAGTAAAAAAATTACCTCAAATGAAGCCAATTGGAGGATGAGAGCTTTTGACATATGAATATCCAAAAGGCGAATAAGTTGAGGTACCATATCAATGTTGTACGGCTACTAAGATTTCGTTTGGGATAACTTTTTTTTTGCTTTCTAAAGCAGCTTTCTAGTACAAAAATTTTTAATTCAAGAAACTTTGTATTAGAAAGTAACTAGCTTAAAAAAAACAGTAAGAATGCTATCCCTAATGAATCCTAAATGTTTTAAGTTTAAGAATTCTCATAGTCCACTTGAATATATAGGAACAAGGCTTATTCATATACTTAAATCATGGATGTTTTAATAATTCCTGTCAAAAATCTAGACTCTTCATCAATGGTCTAAATGAAAAGATACTACTTAGCGTTATGATTATTTTGGATAGGTCAATGCATAATAATCTAAAAAATGAATGATTTTGAATTTATGAGGTTCTTCGCATAAAGATTTTTGTGTCCCGGAATATTTGCGATGGTAGAGAAGTATATAGTTTAACATCTTAGCGTTGTACGAAAATCCAGTACACAAACAGGTAGAAAAGGTGGATGCATTAATCACATGAGACATCATAATTTTTACGTGGAAACCCCTGAAAAGGGAGAAAAATCACGGGGCCTAGCCCAATTTGAATGAATCCACTAGTCTTTGCAGTCGATTACAAATGAGGCCCTTCCTTGGGAGAAGGCCTTGGTTTGAAGTAGCAAATATACATCATATAAAGTACATTATATATATGGTAGGAGTTGGAAGAATCAATGTTGATATGTTAATTTGGGAGGCATGACCATAGGTGGCGAGCGACGTAGGTCCGAAGGATTGTAACCTGATGACAGTGGTCGGAAGGACCGTAGTTGGCAGGAGATTGGGATCATAAAGATCTTTGTCTGGTGAGGGAGGTCGGAAGGACCGTAGTATGCGACGAAGGTCAAAAGGATCGTAGTGGGCGACAGAGGTCGGAAGGACTGTGGTCGGCAAGAGATTATTGGGGTCAGAAAGACCATTGTCTAGCAAGGGAGGTCGGAAGGATCATAGTAGGCAACATAGGTCAGAAGGATCGTAGTTTCGACAGAACTCTGGGCATCATGTGGTGATCCAACAAAAGTCCGTGCCTCAGGTGGTGGTCTGACAGCACTCTAGTATCAAGCCGTGGTCTGACAGTGGCACTTCAACATCAAGGGGCACTATTGCTTTGGGTGGCACTTTGACGACCTTGATGGTCTAGTGGTGGTTCAATAGAACCGGTGGTGCAGCAGAACTCCGGCGGTGGTCGAGGAGTTAGGCAGCTGGATCTTTCTTCCTCCTCTTCCTTCTTCTCTCTTGGCTCTTTCCCCTTTTTAAAGAAGAAATGGGGTCATATTTCTAGAATTCTTGAGTGACATTGCTTGTAAATAAATAGAAGATCAAGGGTAAATTGGGAGTGGTTCGGATGGACGTCCGATCTTGATTCTTGCGATCATGCACCGTTCAATGGATTTTTGATTGTCTTAATGATATCAAAATTTAATGATCTTGGGTTTTTTGGATTTGTCCCTTCGAGCCGCTCGATTCGACTATAAGCATGTCATGATTGGAGATCATTTGGTAACCCAAATTGTGGTTAGATCCTTCCAAAAGTGCTTCGAGTCTTTGATTTGGACTAATTTGGGCTCGGATTGTGTCGATTTTGGTGTCTTTGGGTTCGTTTTTCCGAGACGCTCAGTTCGACTATAAGTTTGCTGAAATCAAAATTCAAATGGTCTCCAATTTAATTTTTGAAGTTTTCAACTTGATTTTGCCTCAAGATTCATGCTTGATCAATCAAGACTATTTTTTTTGGTGACATATCAAATATATTATTTTTAACTATAAGCATGCAAAATTTTGTCAAATATTTGGTCCCATAAATAATTTGAAGTAGTTCGCAATAATGATTCTTAGTTCTTCGTATAAGCTCATTTGGATGGCGCTTATCCAAGCAGCGTTCTTGGTATTGATGGGTTTATCTTGTTGAGAAACATCGCTTTGGCTATTAATTCATTGAAAATGAAATGCAAATAATCTGGTAGCCAATATCTAAAGTTTCTAACTTAATTATTAAAGTGCTTTGAGATCTAAAAATCACATTAAAAACATAAAAATTAAGAGACGGTCTGGTTTGAAGTAAAAGAGACGTAAAGTATTCCAAATGTTAGAGTTTGGAGAATATTAGTATTTGATTTGAAGTAAATCAAATGCAGTGTAAAATTTTGGAATATTTAAAATTCTCCCTCTTGTTCTTTTTTGCTGCAATTGGAATTCCCTCCACCACTGCTGCCAAGTGGCTCCACAACCTCCCACCGCCACTATTGACCACAGCCACCACAGCCAACATCTGCCACTGGCCACCACTACTGATCGCCATTGACCACCTTATCTTTAGATTCATTTTACTTCAAGTCAAATAAAAATAAATAAATAAATTTCTGTATTTTTTAACACTCATTCAAACAATTTCAAAATATTTCGCTTACTTTATATTAATTTTTCAGCCAACCAACATATCCGCTACCAATAAGTCACGTTTAAGTGTTTAACATCGCCTACGGTTTTTTTTTTTCCCTTCATTCTATAGTTCTATTTTACCGACAGTAACGGAGAAAATTAAAAGCTTTAATTTAGCTTGATTTTTCACGTTTTTTTTTAAACTATGCCGTCGACGAAAGCGGGGATCTGATTTTCTCGGATAGGCGTCGAAACAATTTGACCAAGTAATTCCAGTTGGTTAATTAGGTTTATTTGATTGGTTAATAATATAAATTAGATTCTAAGAATATTAAGAATTATTAGATTCTAAGAAAATTAAAAAATATTTATATTAAACTCTTTAGATATAAATGTATGTATAAAATCAAAAAATTATATTTGAATCAATTGTAATATAATTACGTTAGAAGAAGGAACAATTATTACGTCCTCTGATAAAATAATAATAATAATAATAATAATAATAATAATAATAATAATAAAAATTATTACGTCCTCTGACCTGACGTAACTCTATGTTCGGCCGCTAATAACATGTCGCCACGTGCTCTAATTCTTTACCGCGCGGCCCGACGACTTGACCCGGACCGGAACCCGGGATTGCTATGTTCGCGTATTGCTAGGTATTACTCGGTATCATGGTTTAAAATTGCGCAATATGAGGCTCGCCTTGAGGCCCGCCTTTGCGCAATCCAGTAAAAAATGCCTTGATGCTTACGCCTCGAGTTTTTTTTATGAGGCTTGCGCCTCAACTTGGTTGAGGTCCGCTTTGAGGCCCACCTCGCCTCACTGGCATGAGGCTTACGCCTAACGCTATATATATTAAAACTTACATAAATCTTGAAGTAAATAGATGACATTGGACTTTATAAGAGAGGAGGAAGGGGAGAGAGCAGTTCATCATAATGATGATTCAAATGAAGAACCCCTTAGTGATGACAGTGCTGATGACTTGTGAGTTCTTATGTGATATGTTATTGCTATTTATTTTTGGAAATTGAAATTATATGTTAATGAAAAGAATAATGGGATTTGGGAAAGATAGAATTTTGAGTTTAACTATATTTCATGTTGTCTTATTATTGAGATATTTTGATTTCACTTCATATCTTATGCTTTTTTATTTTTTATATTATTCACTCATTAGTATATAAAAAATTTATCATTTTATGTTTACGCAATCTTTTGATTTTGAGGCTTACGCCTCAAAACGCCTTGAGGCTTACGCCTCGCCTCACGAATGAAAAACGCCTCAATACCCGAATACGCAATTTTAAACATTGCTCGGTATTTGCTCGGTATTGCTAGGTATTGCTTGACAATAACTAGAAATACCGCTCTGTGACGACCAATACCGAGTTTTTCTAGAGAAATACGGAGCAATACCGAGTTTTTCTAGAAAAGCTCGGTATTTCTCTAGAAAAACTCGGTATTGATCGGTATTTCTCGGTATTGCTCGATATTTCTCGGTATTGCTCGGTATTTGTCTTCACATAATGGTATTTATCGTTATTGTCGAGCAAAATCGACCAATACCTAGCTTACCGGGTTGTCATGGATTTAAAATACGCACGAGCGACCTACCCACTATTCGCCGGGTCGGGTCCGCAGTTTTGTGCCTGCTACGTGGCGTAATATCAGTGGTGATTGCACGTAGTTCTAGAAGAAGGGTATAAATTCATTTGGAAATTTGGTGAAATCACATGAAAAACAAGTAAAAATGGTCTCCAAATTACACAGTGACAGGGTTGTTAAGAACTTAAGAGTAAGTCATTCACATGAATATTAAACATAAGAAATTCATAATTGTTTGATCATGTGAACTATAATCGTAATAGCAAGAGCCCAGAGAACACAACCACTACAAGCGAACCAAACGTTCGACGAGATACTCATTATTCGGATCAATTAAAGCTGGTTCGTGATCGTTTAATTAACTTTTTATTTCTTTTAATTTTTTTTAAAACTAAACAAACAATCTTGAACAATATTTAAAATGCTCGATTCTTAAATAAACAAGTTTGAACACTAATGTATTTGCTCATTTATGTTTATGAACAACACCATTTAAAATTCGTGAACAAGCTCAATATTAAGCTCGATTCGTGTTTGATTTAGAGCTCTTGAATAAGCTCAATAAAAACTCAACTAATATTTTATTATAAAATTAATAAAATACATAATATAAATATTTTATATTTATTATAACATAATGATGCGATTATTGTTAAATAATTAAATTTAAAGTAATTAAATATTATAATATATACTAACAAAAAAAATTCGCTAAATATGTTCACGAACATGCTCGATGTAATTGTTTGTTAGAAGGTTCGATAAAGTTCATTTGTTAAGTTAATGAACATCTAGAAGTAGAGCATGTTTATAGCTCGTTAAGGCTTAGTTGTTTAAAGCTCAATAAACACTAAATGAACTAAACATGAACACTCCTAAATTCAAACAAACAAAACATGAACACAAATAATAAAGCTCAAATCAAACATAAACCAAACTTTAACAAGCTGCTAATAAATGAACTCAAACATGAACACTCACATACTCGGCTTAGCTTGTTTTGTCTGCAGCCCTACTCACTATAGAGAGGGATGGTGAGAAGACTCACACAAAGAATTAGAGGGAATAAATGATAATAGAGTATAACTTGTAAACTAAGACTTCATTTAGGACAGCTTATTTATAACTTTTAAAAGTTGTTTTTTAGTATAAAAAAGTTTATACTAGAAAGTTGTTTTAGAAAGCAATAAGAAAGCTGTCTCAAATGAAACCTAGATTAAAATCATTTAAGTTTGATTGTTAGTCTAGGCAGGAAGGTCTGTGATTTAAAGAGTAGAAAGTTTAACATTTAAACAGTGCAAGAAGTGCCCATAATGTCTTTTCTGAGAGCAATAATGGGGTATTTATAACTGCAAATTCTATGTGATATGCTTACAAGAATCAAATAGGTGTTATAATATAGAGTTCATATCAAAAAGAAAGAGGGAAGGATGTTTCACCCATGATAGCATAAAGGGTTATTCAAAATGTTTAGAGGATGGAATCATGGAAGGTTGTTCATCATCCTAAAATTTTAAGTGATTTAATATATTCGTCTTCAATTGATTGATGAAAAATTTATCTATAACTTCAGATGGATCACTGGTTTGAAGATGGTGCATAAAAGAGTAGTTTATATTGATCTCATTTTTTGAACGACAATCAAATAACTTCTTATAAGAGAACTGCAGCCCATAAAATACTAAGAGAATTTGTAACACAATGATTTTTCTTATTTTATTTCATGATACCACACCCTTTAAAAGATAACTAAAGATCATAAACATGGATGGATTTATAGATTCCAAGAAAGATTTTTTCCTCTTTCTCAATAAATCATTTGTTGAGCTCAAGAGAAAAAATGACAAGGGGATTCCACACATTGTCGTTAAGCCTTATTATTATTTTTCTCAATGAGTGATAGAGAACTTGCATAAATTCATGATTTTAGCTATAGTTCTCCTTAGATAGCTTCTTAAGATTTATCTAAGTGTGACTATCACTACAATAATTCTATGATAATGGAAATAGGATTTTAATCTCCTCAAATTAGCTACAAGATTTTAAAGAAACATATCCATGGTATTATTGATGAACTCTGTGTGACTAAATTTTTTGTTGAAGCAATAAATAGAATTATATTTTGATATTTTTTCATGAATGAAATCAAAGATGACAACATTATTATCAACTCTATGATATTGAAATGTCCCTCTCATTAGCCTATTGCTAATAAAATTGGTGTAGATATGAGGTAGAATTTTAGGACTAAAAAAGTTATCTTGTAATCTTCATTTTATAAGAAATGGTTTAACTTCTAGAGAGTTTCAAATATTGGAGCATTTTTTTCTTCTAACTCAGAGATGAAGTTTCTAAGATTGGCTAGCTTCCATGCTTACATCATGAATAATTGTGTTGATTCTTGATTGAAGTGTTGAAGGAAACATGGCTAATTGTGATTGAATCAAAACTATATTAGAGATATCATCACCCTTCATTATGTGATTTACAATGAATCATGCAATTATAAAATTGAACTAGTGATGATATGTCACAAGTGTATAATTAAAAGAAATAAAGTAATAAGAATAATATATTAATGATGATATTAATGAGCTGAAATTATGGAAGGGTAAAAAATGACACTATGGAGCCTTGTAAAGTTATTAATTCTTGTAACATGTAATAATTCATAAGGCATATGTTGTGGATAGGTGCCAAAATGGTGTTTTGATGAAGTGGAATATGCAAAAAAAAAAAAAATCATAATATTGCTTTGAGGTTTAGTGAAAATAAAAAATAATGTTAAATTAATGTACATGAAGTGATAATCAAGGGCAAAGTTGAATTATATGTTGTAAAATTTCTTGAGAAGGGCACTTGAAAGACATTCTAAGGAGTTGCTTCTGATGTAACTACAAAATGTCTATCGAGAGAATTGTCTTAAGAGAAATTATACTCATATCCTTGGAGTAATTGATTGTGACACATGTAAGGTAGAATAACCCTAAATGATGACATAAATTTTATGAATAATATGAAACATCCATTGACCATGTCATTGTACATCAACAATTAAATGTCAACCAATATCCTCCTATTGATGTCAATCACCAACCTTCATAGTCAATTGAAATTCACTAGGTGAGATTTAGTGAGGACCTATGCCTCACATTAGACATCACATTTCATCAACTCTCAAATGCTAGCATCCAAATCTAAGGATTGATGATTTTTTATGCCTGCGAACAATTAGGGCAACTCTCATGCTTTTTAACTTTAGTTTTGAAAGATATATTCTGGTAGATCATTAAAGTGCTCATGACTTTTAGTGCATCCAAGGAACGAGTTTTCATAGTGGTGATCATGCATAAACTCAAATGTTGAAATATGAAGATAACTTGCATTAGCTAAATGAATTTATTTGTTATTATATTATCGAACACTCACTCAAATATTCTATATATAGGAGAAAAAATTCAGAAAAATGATAATTATATGTTACAAAATGATATTCAATAAAACTATAAATACAAATTATAGGAAATGAAAAGCTTGGTGAATCCATTGGCTATCAACCATAGCTTTTAGAAAAAAAATTTGGGTCTAATATCTCAATCCTAATATTGTTCAATATTCTCAATTAAGAGAAAAAAATGCTCTAAATTTCATGAAACTATAACCAATACTATCATTAGAGACTACAAAATCACATATTATTTAGTTTGAATTATTTCAATAAGAGACAATGACATGGTCTATAATTTTCAAAATTAATAGCTACAACCAACAAATATTACAAAATTAGAATAAAAAAATCAGTTAATAGTGCAAATTAAAAAAAAAAACAGTTAATAATGCAAATTTAAAAAAAATCATATATCAATAATCTTAATTGGAGAAAGTATGGGACCGATTTTTCTCTTCCCTCTCTAATTTCTCCTCCATTTGTAATTAAGAATTTTTCTTAACCGAAGCATGCACCTCTTCCAACGGTCGAGAGAGCTCCCCTCTTCAAAATTCAAACTTCACGGCTCCATTTCCAAACTCTACAGCTCCTTCTCCTCCCCCCTCTCCCTTTGCAACAATCCCCAGCTCCTCCATCAAATACACTCTAGATTCATCATACACGGCCTCCACCAAAACTCTTCCCTCTCCTCCGAACTCATCACCCGATATAGCAATCTCGGTTGCCTCGACCTTTCCATCAAAGTATTTGACTCCATTGACGATCCCAATGCTTCTCTCTGCATTACAATGCTTAGAATCCTCTCATCTCATCAGAAATATGAAAAAACTCTCATAATTTTCCGGCAAATAATGGCTAAATACCTTTTTCTAGATGAGACAGCCTACCTTTGTGTTATTAGAGCTTGCTCGAATTTATCCTCGATTGAAGCTGGTCTCCAGGTTCATTCTCTGGTGGAAAAACTGGGTTTTGATTCCCATCTCGATGTGGGTACTTCTTTAGTATATATGTATGGGAGACATGGTGCTATCAATGATGCACGACAAGTGTTTGAGCGAATTCCTGTTAAAAACTCGACTTCTTGGAATGAGGTTTTGTCTGTGTTAAGTAAGCATGGTGATGGTAAGGAGTGTTTGAGATTTTTCAAGAGATTGATATTTGAAGGATTCGTGCCTGATTCCTCTACCATCATCTGCCTCTTGCGTGTATGCATTGATTTGAACTGCTTAGAAATGGGAAGGAGTCTCCACCTGTTGATAATTTTGTATAATTTGGTTGCTGATTTATCAATTATGACTGCACTTTTGACTATGTATTGTAAGTTTGGTAGCTTGGAGGCAGCGAGGTTATTGTTTGATAAGATGGTCGTCAAGGACCTTGCTGTGTGGAATGTAATGATATCAGGGTACTCTCAAAGTATGCATCCAAAGCGGGCATTGGAGTTGTTAAGAGATGTTGCTAAATTAGGGCTAAGGCCTGATTTGTTCACTGCAATTGCTTCCCTTGCTGCAGTTACACAACTGAAATCTCTTGAGTTTGGTCAGCAGCTTCACGGTGCTGTGATCAGACATGAATCAGACTGTCAGATTTCAGTACATAACTCTCTTATAGAGATGTATTCCCTGTGTGGAAATCCAGAGAAGTCCAGAGTAATATTTGATTCTTTGGAAAGAAAAACCATGGCTTCATGGAGCTCAATGATTAAGGGTTATGTGAGCAACGAACTTCCACTTGAGGCTTTGCTACTTTTTAAAGACATGGGAACTTGTGGAGTTAGAGCAGACTCCATAACTCTCATTAACATTTTGCCTGCATGCGTAAGTTCAGGAGCTCTTGAGCAGGTGAAGAATGTACAAGTTTATTCAATAAAACAGGGATTGAATTTACTAATATCTTTAAAACACAGCTCTTCTTGTGAGCTATGCAAAATGTGGATGTATTGAGATGGCACAAAATCTTTTTGATGAGGGAGATATCGAATCGAGGGACATTATGTCATGGAACTCGATTATAGGAGCTTATTCCAAACATGGATATTGGAAACCATGTTTTAAATTGTATGAGCAATTGAAAGAATCGGAAGTTCTGCCAGATCAAGTGACCTTCCTTGCTCTATTGACGGCCTGCGTAAATTCGGGCTTAGTGACAGAAGGATGGGCATTTTTCTCTGAGATGGTAGATAAATTTAGCATTCAGCCCGGTCAAGAACATTATGCATGCATGGTGGATCTTCTGGGGCGCTCGGGGCATCTTGAAGCAGCAGTAAATGTCATAGAAAAAATGCCATTTAAGGCTGATGTTCGTGTATGGGGGCCATTGTTGAGTGCTTGTAAGCTCCACAAAGAGGCTAGCCTGGCAGAATTTGCTGCCTGGAAGCTCATTGAGTTGGAACCAGAGAATGCAGCAAATTATGTATTACTGTCGAATATATATGCTTCTGCAGGGAATTGGGAAGGTGTTGCAAAGATGAGAAATGGTCTTAAAGGTAAAGGCTTGAAGAAGATGCCTGGATATAGCTGGCTGGAAATTAATGGACAAGTTCATGAATTTCATGTTATGGACCAAAGTCATTCAGAATCTGGAAGCATATATAACATGTTAAAAGTTATGGAACAGGATATCAAGTCTGTTGAAGATATCTGCTGAAGTATGACTAAAAACTCTTTTTTGGTTCGTCTCCGCATCAGAGCATTTATTCGAGTAAAAGAGCACAAAATTTATTGTCCCGGCCATAGATTACGCGTGGTGCAGCCCATCCATCTTTGTAAGAGTAGCTATGTTCTTACATAGAATAAGCAGAACATTACCAAAAGTAAGTATTTTACTGTCATCATAGATATCTGCATAGTTACAATTCCTCCTTCATGGGCTTTCTGAAAGTGGAGACTTTGATAACTCACGATCGCAATCATCTTCTTCTTTTGCTGAACTTAAAATAATCTTTCAAGCAAGCGATGCTTGCATTACTGAATGGATGTCACCAATGTCCTGAGAACGTTTGTAGTGATCATACTACTTGTTTTTCAATATCTTCGTTTAACTTGTAGAAAATTTTGTATCACCATCAATTATGTAAATGTTGCAAATTTCATCTTTTATAACTCTGATTTAGCAAGAAGAACAGAGATCTTCTCTAATTTTCATGATAATTGTGCCTCTGCAGTTATGTCAGTCCATTTAATTACAAATGATTGAGATCATATCCAACTTTTTAGTGTGGTTGTATACCTTATGAATAGTGATCAGTAACCAGTAACATATGAGGATCAATAGGTTGTATCATATATATAATTTTATGAAATCAACATATCTATCATTATCATATGCATATCATATAATATCTGAGGTATGCATGCATCTCATATCCAATATCCAATGATGTATATTATATAATACATATGTATCATATATTAGCGTATCATGTAAATCATGCTCATAATTAGTGATTTATATATATATCACATGCAATGTGTATCGGGTATGTCATATGATTCATGTGAATTCTATATTATTGTATCGATCTTATTAGTCATGTCATGTGTATATATTAATCATATCATGTATCATATATAAATCATATCATGCCGTATCATTTGTTCAATTTATCATATATATACCCCTATCATATGCATATGTAAGAAATGCAAGCAAGATAAGACATCTGACTACCTATGGTGTTTTTTCTGTATCCAATTCTCTAGGCCAACAACACAAGTTTTCGTCTTAATTATATCAATCATGATTCTAGAAATCAGTCTCATATCACATATCACAAGTCAGTCAAGTAGCTTTCATATAAGAAGTCATCACTTCCTTCCCATCAGTATATTATATCATATCAGTAAATCAATTTCCTTATACATCCATTTTCATATCATTTAGGATTACACTAATTTTTTTTTTTTTTAAATGGTAGCCCTATTGGTCCACCCTCTCATACATGATAATATGTCTCCAACTAACTTGAATTAGTCAATTATTTCCTGCCAACTTTTTCTTTCCTTTGCACACACTTCACACCATATAAAGTAATATAAAAATATTATATACACTCAATGCAGTTGTTAGTACACTTAATAATATGTTTATAGTGTACAAAAATGCATGTTGCACTAACTGAATAATAAACATGTGCATCTTGTGAGTATATATCTAAATATAACACAATGACTTGTGATTATTTTATACTCAACATTATGCTACTCATTTCAATTAAAATAGCATACATTCAAAATTTCGCATACATTCAAAATTTCATGGTGAAATTTTAATATTAACCAATCAAAATGTTCAGGATGATGATGTCTATTACATAACAAAAGTTATATGGTAAAAAATCATTAGGATGAGAGATGTGATATTTTAATCAAATTTAGGAGAGATAAATTTTGAGAAATCAAACTCATTGAAAATAGAAATTTAATTCGAGCTATCTACCATGATTAGTACACTTTTTCTAACTAGAGCGATGAAAGAAAATGATTTGAAGTGGGCTCTCTATCTCTCCTCTCTCTCTCTCTCTCTCTCTCTCTCTCTCTCTCTCTCTCTCTCTCTCTCCCATCTCCTCTCCCTTTCTTCCCTAGCAAGTAGACCTGTCAACATTGGACCCGACCCAAAAATTTCGGGTTTGGGTTGACCCGAACCCGAAGTAGGTTGAGTTCGGGTCCTAAAAACTGACCCGTTTGCAAAATCGGGTTGGGTTCAAGTTGACCCGGGAATGACCTGGAAACCCAGACCCCGCTGCCCCCTGCCAGCTTCCCCGTTGTCCCGCACTCGCTGCCCTGCTGCACCGCGCCCGCTGCTCCGCGCACCGCGCCCGCTGCCCCGCGCACCGCGCCCACTGCATAGCTGCCCCGCGCAGCTCCCGCTGCCCCACACCAGCTCCCCCGCTGCTCCTCTCATCGCAAGCACTGCTCTGCTGCCGCTTCCCTGCCGGCCGCCGGCACCGCTGCACCGCCTAACGCAATGTCCCAAAACCTTAAACCGGTCTAGTTGCCCGAACCCGAAGGGGGTCGGGTTCGGGTCTAGAAAATCGACCTGTTTGCAAAAATGGGTCGGGTTGACCCGAACCCGAATAGTGCCAGGTCAGTTCCGGGTTCGACCCGAACCTGACCCGTGACCCGAAATTGACACCCCTACTAGCAAGCACCTGAAATGAGGGGGAGCAATGGTTGGGTTAAGGTTTTGATGAAATGGATTCAGATATTTTTATATTAAAAATTGATGTTTCAAATCAGCACCATGGCACCAAAGTCAGCGCCGTTTTGCTTATTTTTCCCCCCAAGACTCGGGAGCTCAAAGCCGTGGCGTCGCTCCTCCTTCATTGCAATGCTCTTAACATTGTTGTGATCACAAGCACAGAACCGCAGTACTCTCACATGTAAAATTTATTTCTTAAAAAAAAAATTTTTAATTAAGATTGTTACAACATGTACCTAAAATGCAAACATAAATTATAAAATGATATGTGAAATGTACTAGATATTAATTATGTTAAGGTTGCGTGTTGTTTGGGGAAGAATATCAAGACTTTATTAGACAAATGAATCAAAGCTAAGCTGTTAGAATAAGAGAAACAATATCTCATTGGGACCCTAAGAGAATTGATTTGCGAAAAGCCTAATTCAACCCTTTGATACTAGAAAGGGTGAGTCAAACCATAATACGAAAAATTAATTTAGAGAGAAAGAGATCTAGGCTTCATTTGGAACAGCTTCCTCACTATTTTTTAAATCATTTTTTTAATACAAAACTTTCTTATGCTAGAAATTTTTGCACTGGAAAAATGCTTTAGAAAACATAAAGAATGTTGTCCCAAATTAAGGCCTTGTTTGGGACAGCTTTCTTACTGCTTCTTAAATCATTTTTATAGTACAAAAATTTTAATTTTTTAATTAAAAACTGCTTTAAGAAGCAGTAAGAAATCTATCTCAAACGAAGCCTAAGTCTTAGTAGAGAAATATAATGAGATTTTAAAGTTATTTTTTCATGTGCCCAAATCCAACTAATGATTAAGGACGAAGTCTGTGTAACAAACATATCCAACTATAATTGGCTTTGTATTTGGTAAATTAGGCCCGAACTAATCTCTAATTATAATGTAGTCAAGTTCTGAATTGAGGACACATTCATTTGGTGTGTTCTTTTAATGAGAACTTAGCTATTTAGATATTGTTTTAGTAGTGCTGACAAGTTCTATGAGCCATCAAGAAGAATTTGTTTAAAGAATAAATCATTATTTGCTTAAAAAATAATAATTTTAATTAACAAGAAGAAATCAAATGAGGAGAAATTATTCTATGCAGAGACCGGATGCAGCCCTACGTCCGGAGGCGAATCAGGTGCAGCCATATCAGCGGTATCGAGCCGCTGTACAGAGCGGTACTGAGCAATACCGTGCCGCGGTACACAACAAAGAGATGACGTGAAACTACATTCGGCATCCGCAGAGAATAATTAATGCCAAAAGAGCCCTCAATAACTAAACTGTGAACTCACATGCCAACGGCAAAACCCCCTCTCTTCTCCCTCCCCGCCATGCCCTCTCCCTCCAAGTCTCCTCGCCATCTCTACCCCTTCATATCTCGCCAAAATCCCATTCTCTTTCTCCTCGAAGCTTCCTCGTGCAACACCTTTGCTAAGATCAAGCAAGCCCACGCTCTCTTACTCACCTCCGGCCTCTTCCTCCACCCTTTCCCTCCAAGCAAACTGCTTCAAGTCCAACTTTCCCTACCATCGACCCCTCCCCTTCTCTCCTATGCTGACCTCCTCTTTCACCACTCTCCTTCACCTCCTCTCTTTTCCTACAACTCTCTCATCAAAGCCCATTCCAACTCTGTCTCCCTCCGCCTCTTCCGTTCTCTGCTTCGTGACTCATCTGCTCCTCTGCCTAACCAGTATACGATCACCTTTGTGCTTGCTGCCTGCCGGCATGGTAGTGGGTTGGAGCTCGGTGAAGCGGAACAGGTCAGGGGACATGCTGTTCGGCGTGGGTTCGAAACCAATTTGTTTGTTTCGAATGTTTTGATTAAAATGTATGGGAGTTGGGGATTGGCGGGTGATGCGGAGAAAATTTTCAATGAATGTTCTCAGAGGGATTTATTCTCGTGGAATCTGATGGTTGGAGTCTATGTAGGGAGCGGGGATGCGGAGGGTGCAAGGAAGGTGTTTGATGAAATGCCTGAAAGAGATGTGGTTTCTTGGAGCACGATGATTGCGGGATATGTGCAGGCAAATACACGAATCTATATGTGCTTGAACTTAACCATGTCATTAGTCGTAGATGTAATGGTAGTTGTGGTTGAATAACCTTATTAGATCAATTGAAAAACATTCCTTGACACAGCAATAATAATAATACCGGTGATCTCCTTCCCATGTCCAATGGTCTCTGCGATGTGAATTGCACTAGGAATCCATGTTGTGTACTGCATGGGTTAAATTCACTAAGTTTTTTTTTTTTTTTTTGCGTGAATGGGTTCTCTCACTTCATTCTCAGTACTTGGCAATAGAGAAGATAGAGCAACACAATCGTTGTGGATTCAGAAGAGAAAGTGTACTCACTTCTATCTGGAGCGCCTCTTTTACCATGCACTTCTTTGATTATTCGCTGCATAAAACCCACTTTTGGTGGTCTTCCATATTCTGTGATATAGAATATCATAGTTATAATAGAACATAGGTCTAGTTTACATTTCTACGTTTTAGAATATTCTATTGTCATTATATATACAAACAATGTTGTAAGGAGGGATATAGAAAGATGCACATTCTTTGTTTAGTTATTTGGGTTATTCCTGTTGTTCTTTGGTCTTCTAGCAAATCCTTTCTTCCACCAATCAACTACATCAGTTAGTATCAGAGTTTGGAGCTTCCAAAGAATGTCGGACTGCAAAAGTGATGGGCTGCGGCGACGATTGAAGTCAAAGAAGATGGGTTGTCAACGACGATCGACACCGAAGATGGGTTGACGACGACGATTGAAGCTAAAGAAGATGGGTTGTCGACGATCATTGACGCCAAAGAAGATGGGCCATCAATGACAATCGAAGACATGAAGCCTTTTGGACAGCTCAAGCGAATGCATCACTTGATCGATTAGATAATTCATGTGCTAATTTCATACGTTTCATAGACAAAATAGACACGTTGGCAACCATAATGGCGCCTTCGCCTCTCTGCTCCTCCAGCGCACCCCGTGACCAGCACCCATCTCTGGCATGATCCGAGTAACCGCACCAGTATTGCGTACTCAGGCAGAGGGAGGAAGACTGCGGAGGAATCAAGCAACTGATCCTGACGTTTATGATCCTAAATTTATTCCAAACATTTATCCTCTAAGATATGAGAGATCACTGGCGAGCAGCTTGCAAGCACCTAAAAATATCAAAGCCATGCATAGCACTATTTTGAAATAGTATCATTATCTTTACGTTTTTCTTCTGGTTTGAAACTCACATATAAAATTCTTTAGTTATGTGTAGACAGGCTGGTTCTTGGAAGCCATGCAGCTTTTCCAGCAGATGCAGCTCGCTGGCATTGCACCAAATGAATTCACCCTGTCAACCATTCTTGCAGCCTGTGCTAATTTAGTGGCTTTGGATCAAGGAAGATGGATTCATGCTTTCATAAACAAGGCCAGGATCAAAGTGAATGACAGGTTGCTCGCAAGTCTAATAGACATGTATGCAAAGTGCGGCGAAATAGATTTTGCATTCGACCTGTTTAACAAAGCAGATAGCCCAAAGCAGATTGTACGTCCATGGAACGCCATACTCACCGGTCTTGCCATTCATGGTTACTCTGCCGAAGCAACACAACTCTTCGAAAAAATGGATCAATTTAAAGTCTTTCCTGACAAAGTAACATTTGTATCTCTGCTAACTGCTTGCAGTCATGGAAGATTTGTGGAAAAGGGTAAATTCTACTTCGATATGATGAAGAGCGCGTATTCGATTGAGCCTGAGCTTGAGCATTATGGCTGCATGGTGGATCTTCTCGGACGAGCTGGGCTTCTGCAAGATGCGGAGGATATCATATCAAACATGTCCATGGCTCCAGATGCTGCAACTTGGGGTTCATTACTTGGCGCCTGCCGCATCCACAAGGACCTGGAGAGGGCACAAAGGATCGGAAAACTCGTCGAGGAGTTCGAGTCCAAACATGTTGGTTGCCATGTCTTACTAGCGAACATTTACTCGGGATGTGGTAGATGGAATGATTCAAATGAGGTGAGGAAGAAAATTGAGGTTGCAGGTGAGAGGAAGATTCCGGGCTGCAGCTCCATTGAAGTGGATGGGATGTTCCACCAGTTTCTGGTTGGAGACAGGTCTCACCCACAAACAAAGTCGATCTACTCATTTTTGGATGAGATGGGAAGCAAATTAAAGGAAGCTGGTTATGTTCCAGAAGTAGGAGAAGTGTTGGTCGATGTTGATGTGGAAGATAAGGAGACGGCTTTATCAAGACACAGTGAGAAGTTAGCCATTGCATTTGGATTGATGAATACAAGAGCAGGGAGGACTATTCGGATTGTAAAGAACTTGCGCGTCTGCTTGGACTGCCACAAGGCCACAAAGTTCATATCCATGGTGTATGAGCGGGAAATAATTGTTAGGGACAGGATTAGGTTCCACCGTTTCAAAGATGGATCTTGTTCTTGTGGAGATTATTGGTGATCACTATGGATCTTGTTCTATAGGACCAGAGAGAGCCTGCGGCTTTTTTTCTACTTCTTAAAGCAACTTTTTAGTAGAAAAAAAATTAATTTTTGTGCTAAAAAAACTGTTTTAAGAAGCAGTAAAAAAATCATCTCAAACGAAGCCTAAGGCTTCATTTGGAACGGCTTTCTTGTTGCTTCTTAAAATAGCTTTTTAGTACATAAATAAGTGAAAATTTAGAATTGAAAAAAAATTTTCTTACTGATAAAAAAAGCAAAACACATGATTTACAAATTTAATGGATCTTTTATTGGTAATTATGAGTGGATATTTTTAGGAAATAAGTTAATTCCTAGATATAATGTTCGAGTATCTTGATATATAAAAGAAGAAGAAGAATACATATGAGAATATAGTTTGTAAAGTCAAGAATGGATGGTTAACATGAAGAAGTATCTCAATAATGTTATGTAACAAGAGAACATCATAAGGAATTAAAGAAAAACTTAATAAGGCACAGCTGACAATCAATTAACTTGTGTTAGCTAAACCTTATAACTTAAAAGCATCCATTATTTTAATTAATTGGTAAACATCTACTTAATAATCCTTATATAATTTAGCTAATAATACAGTAAAGGATTGATTAAGAAATCAAGTAATTTGACAGATAAAGTATTAATTGATAATTGTAAGATTAATTAGGCTAATTCTCTATACTGATTATTAATTAATCCTTTATTTACTTCTTAACATTCTTGTTTAATTTTTTAACTTTTAACTAAATAGTTTAATTAACCTATTTAATTTATTACTCTAAGAATACTGGAGTAATATAGTAAAACATGATGATGACAGTCAAGAATTGGTGATTGGACTAAAAGAGTCTGGTGATGATGCTTATTTAAGTGGTGATAGTCAAAATATTATGATTAGACAATGGTGGTTGGTTGATATCAGTTGGGTGAAAATAATTGAATAATGATGATCAAATGACAACAACAATCAGACAACTATTATAAAAAAATAAAGATGGTCGAGCAGATACGAATGAGCGATAAAGTGTGGGCGATGACAACTGCTAGAGGTGATCATCACCAATGATCATTAAATGGAGCTCCATACTTTTTTAGATTTATAAATTTCATTTCCTTTTCATATGAAGGATGCATATACTTAGTTTTATGAATTGAAGTTATGATAATTTCAACCAAAAGTTTTAAACATGTAATGGAGCAGCTTCTGTTTATTCCTTCAATCAAAAACTATTCTTTAGCATTTGTGAGCCTTAATAACATAAGAACTAAAGTGATTTTGGATGAGCTCATTAGATTTCTCTCATCGATACGATCTTTTTGATTATAAGCAAATATGATTTGGAGATTGTTTTACACAACAAATACTAATAGTATTAAGTTCTCAACTACACTTCAAGTTCTTGACTTTTGAGCTCATTTGGAATCGGATAAAAATAGATTTAGTATCTTCGGAATTATTTTATATTCAACTATATAAATATTGTAAGTGGAATTCTAATGATGCTGAAAATCTCAAATTTATAAAGCTTATATTGGTCTATTGGTTAAGAATTTGACTATAAGTGGATCTTAGTCTAGAGTTGCATATATGATATGTGCGTGAGTTTGACTTAGACTTCGTTTGAGACGGCTTTCTTCTTGCTTCTTAAATTGGCTTTCTAGTACAAAAATTAAAATATTTGAACTAAAAAGCTGTTTTAAGAAGCAGTAAGAAAGTCGTCCCAAACGAAACCTTAGACTTCGTTTGGGACGACTTTTTTTATTGCTTCCTAAGACAAAAAAAAACTCTTTTTAAAAAGCAATAAAAAAATCGATCTCAAATGAAATCTTAATTGACCAAAATTTCAAAAAAAAAAAATAAACCCCTCAAATTTTAATTCAAATACTAAGCTGAGATTCACATTTAATTGGATCAAAGTTTTGGTGATGCATTAATCTTAATAAATAATTAATCAATTAGTTACTAAGATTATCTAACATAATCTGTAGAACCAAAGGAGTAATTCGTATGAACTCGGAGTCATCCTTTCTTTTGTCTCATTTTCTAAGCTGCCGTCGCGTATTTGAGATAAATCTTCCGACGAACACCTCGAGCTGCCGTCAACGTCTTAGTAGGGGAAGCGATGGGGATCACCGGGAATCTAAGCAAAGAGCAGCTCAGCTCCTTCAACTCCAATGGTATTAAACTTTCCCTGTAATTCTTTTCCGTGAGTTTGCTGGTAACGAATAACGATTCTCCTTCAATTTATGGAGTATTAATGATTGTGAGCGCCTTCTGCGGAATTAGGGTTTCTAGTTATCGAATCATTTTATACCCTTGAAGAGATCCTTGAGATGAGGAGCCGGATGGTGGAGCTGCTCGACGGTTTCGATGCCTCTTCTTCAGCTTCCATCTTTTCCACCAAGAACCAGGTATGTGGTTTATTTAGGCATTTCGTGGGAGGGGATGAGGAAGAAGGAGTGGATTTGATTATGCTAATTTTTTGCTGGTCTTTGACAACAACAGCAAAAACTTACGGATGATTACTTCTTCGAGAGTGCAGAGAAGGTTTCGTTCTTCTTCGAAGGTTTTTCCATTCTTCTATCACTCACTAATTTTATGAATATATATCATTTGTTCTGGAAGCTTTGAAGCTTGCCAGATAATCATTGATCATAAACTTTCTCATTTTTTATCATTAACTTTTACTTTTAAATGGCTTGTTGACACTTTCTATTAATTTTTCTAAATGATTGGAAACACATCCGCTTTTTTAGTTCAAGGAATTGAGTTTTGCGATTTAGGGCAAGAAAGTTAGGCATATGAAGGGGTGATGAGTTTCTATTTCATGAATACATCTAGCCTCATCTAAAATATGTCTAGGGTCAGTTTTTTTCTAAAAATATTAATGATAATGGTTTCTCGATTTTAAAGACAATCACTGGCTTTATTGATCTCACACCTGCATTACAATGTTAGAAAACTAAAGGGAAAAACAGAGTATCAAGATAATCATCTAAGCATAAAACCATTGCATTCCTTCTTGGTTTCTCTTGCTACAGTAAATCCTTTTAATAGGAAGAAGATGACAGTGCTATTTGTAAATCAATGGCTGAGATTGAAATAGCTCCAGAGCACCAGTGGTGGTGATTGCACTAGCTCTGTTAAAGCTGCCACGGCCGTTTGAGGAGGTGGAGAAGCAAGCCCACTTATCACTTGTGCGTATCAATTATCACGTCCCCGCAAGTTAACAGGGTTCGGTTGAAGCGTTAACTTGTTGCAGAGAGAACGAAATCGGGTAGCTGGAAGAGCCTTCGTAAAGGTGTCTGCAGCTTGATCAGCAGAGGAGATATGATGCACAATGATATTCTGGAGCTTGATACAATCACGGATGTAGTGAAAATCAACCTCTATGTGTTTCGTGCGAGCGTGAAACATAGGGTTATTGGCAAGAGCAATAGCCGAGACATTGTCGCAAAACAGAGGTGTAGGAGAAGAGCTGCCAACCTGAAATTCTGCGAGCAAGCGACGAAGCCAGATGATGTCAGTGGCGGTAGTGGCTAATGCGCGGTATTCAGCTTCGGTTGACGATCGAGCAACAGTGCTTTGCTTTTTAACGCACCAGGAAACCAGATTGTTGCCAAGGTAGGCACAATAACCCGTGACAGACTTGCGCGTTGGAGAGTCGGATGCCCAGTCTGAGTCAGAGTAGGCATGAAGATCAAGCGAAGAGGATGTAAGCGGAAGCCCAAAATGCGCAGTGCCCTGAAGATAGCGAAGCACTCTTTTAAGGAGCTGAAAATGAATCAAATATGGATTGTGCATGTGTTGGCAAAGAAAATTGACGGCAAACGTCATATCTGGTCTGGTGATTGTAATGTACTGTAGGGACCCAACCAACTGACGGTAGAGTTCCGGCTTGGAGTACAGTTCGGCCTCGGAGGTGAGAGGCGGTAATTTGGTGGGAAGAGGAGTTTGGACTGGTTTGCAATCTCGCATTCCCGCCTTGGTAAGAAGAGTATGAGCATATAGTGTTTGAGATAAATGCAAACCAGAGGGGATATTAGCCACTTGGATCCCAAGAAAGTTGGAGACAGATCCGAGATTTCTCATATGAAATCTGGAATGTAAGGCTGTGAGGAGAGATTCCGTAGCCGAATTGTCATTACCAGTGAGAAGTATGTCATCTACATACACAACGATGTACATTTGGATGGATCCTTTTGTAAAAAGGAGTAAGGATGGATCTGCAGTACTCACGTGAAACCCGAATTTGGTGAGAAAGTTGGTAAATGTTGCAAACCACTGACGAGGTGCTTGTTTGAGGCCATAGAGGGCCTTCTTGAGTAAGCAAACGTGGTTGGGAAAATTTGGGTCGGTGAAGCCTTTAGGTTGCTTCATGTAGACGGTCTCCTCGAGTGTCCCGTGAAGGAAAGCATTTGAGATATCAAGTTGCAATATTGGCCATTGCCGAGAGATAGCTACCGTAAATAATATTCTGATCGTTGGAAATTTAGCGACAGGGCTAAAGGTATCAAAGTAGTCTATCCCGAATTCTTGATGAAAGCCTTTGGCTACAAGGCGAGCTTTATACCGAGATAGGGATCCATCGGCATTATACTTTGTTCTAAACAACCATTTGTTTCCCAGGACATTAAGGTCGGGAGATGGAGGAACTAATGACCAAGTTCCTTGTTGTTGTAGTGCCTCAAATTCCAAGGACATGGCCTTCCTCCAAACCGAATGCTTGATAGCTTCAGAGTAGCTAGATGGACTAGTGGGAATGATGGAATGTTGTAAATCAAAGATTTTCTTAGGTTGGATTAGACCAGATCGGAGGCGGGTGATCATAGGATGTTTGGCAGGAGGGGAAGTGATTGAGGCTGTAGGAGTTATGGAGGAATTTGGGTGTGAACTGGTATGCTGTTATTAGAACTGCTCTGTGTGGAGTGAGGAGAATTAGATATAGACGGGGAGCCAAATTGAGGAGGTGGAGGATTGTATGAGTTAGACGTATGTGTTGCTGGCACGAATAAGGACGAGGGAATGTTCTGTAATGAAGAGCTAGGGGCAGGAGTTGCTTGAGTGGACATGGTTTGCGAGGGAAAAAGATATTCAAAAAATTTGACATGTCGCGAGAGATGTGTGCGACCAGTGGTGATATTGAAGCACTTATAGCCTTTGGTGTCATCGACATAGCCAAGAAATATGCAGGGAATAGATCGAGGTTGAAATTTATGCTGCAGCTTAGTAGGAATCCAGGGATAACATAAACATCCGAAGACCTTTAGATGGGTGTAATCAGGAGGTGACCCATACAATATCTCATAGGGGGATTTGTTCTTAGAATTTTTAGACGGTGTTCTGTTTATGGTGTGTGCAGTAGTTAGAAGAGCGTCAACCCAGAAATGATTGGGAAGATTAGCATGAAAAAGGAGCGCTCGAACGGTTTCAATGAGATGCCGATGTTTTCGTTCAGCAACTCCGTTTTGCTGAGGGGTGTAAGGGCAGGTAACTTGATGAACTATGCCGGACCGAGAGAGATAGGAATTGAAATTTTTGTTGATGAACTCACCTCCACCATCAGTCCGGAGGATTTTAATGGTAGCATTAAACTGTTTTTCCATTTTAGATTTAAACTGAAGAAATTTGTCGAATACTTCAGACTTTAGATGAAGGGGATAAACCCAAGAGAAATGCGTATAATCATCAACAAAGAGGAGATAATATTTATAACCAGTGATTGATAAAATTGGGGAGGGACCCCATACATCACAGTGTATTAATTCTAAAGCTTTACTAGTTTTAGTGACAGACGCATCAAACGGTAAACGATGAGACTTTGCTCGCACGCAGGCAGAACAATGAAAACTAGGTAGAAGTCTCTTAGTAGTAGTAAATAAGCATAAAAGGTTTGTAGCGTAGACGGAGAAGGGAGCACGACCACCGCGGTTTGAGTTGTATGAGAAGCGACCCTGCCACGTGAGCGCCCGCGAACTGCCTGAAGGGAAAATGTAGTATCTGTGGATGTGTTGGACGACATTTCAAAAGCAGAATCAGATTGCATATTTAACTCCTCAGTGCAGAGTAGAGAGTAGAAGTCATTTAATCCTATTGGTTGTAGTTGAGAGCGAATGGCTGTTTTAAAGGCATTGTAGGCTGGAGGCAAGCCCTTAAGAGTGTATAGGATAATATCTGAAGAGTCAATGGTATAACCAGCTGCTGTAATTGCATCCACCTTTTGTTTGATGTCAGACAAGTATTGAACCATGGTTTTGTCACCCTTTTGCAGGTGGTGGAGCTCGCTCTTCAGTTGTAGCTGTTTAGAAGGATTTGTAGATTGAAGCCGTTGTTGAATGGTGGTCCAAATGGCGTGACAGGATTCAAGGTTGAGAACATAGGGGAGTAATGAAGGGGAAATAGTGGCATAAAGAGCAGAGGCTAGATTTTGATCAATCAGTTTCCATGTCTGATAGAGTGGGTTGAGACTGATTGTTCCATCAGAAGCAAGAAGCTGATGCGAAGGTTTAACGGTAGAGCCATCCAGATAGCTCTCAAATCCGTTGGCGGAGAAGAGGGTGAAGATTTGAGCTTTCCAGATGGGGTAGTTGTCGGCTGTGAGCTGTGTACTGAGCACAGTTTTGACATTAGTCATGAGAAATTTGAGTTGGGAAGGGATGAGAACATCGGTCTTCGAGGCTGATTGGGAAGAAGGCGGTGTTACAGATGATGCTGGAGAATCCATTGCAGGGGATGAAATGACAGACGCCGAGAGGCTCTGATACCATAAAGACAATCACTAGCTTTAGTGATCTCACACCTGCATTACAATGTTAGAAAACTAAAGGGAAAAACAGAGTATCAAGATAATCATCTAAGCATAAAACCATTGCATTCCTTCTTGGTTTCTCTTGCTACAGTAAATCCTTTTAATAGGAAGAAGATGACAGTGCTATTTGTAAATCAATGGCTGAGATTGAAATAACACCAGAGCACCAGTGGTGGTGATTGCACTAGCTCTGTTAAAGCTGCCACGGCCGTTTGAGGAGGTGGAGAAGCAAGCCCACTTATCACTTGTGCGTATCAGTTATCAGATTTGACCTGGAAAACACACATATTGGCTCATGTCTCAATTAGTTACTCTCTCTTTGATGTCTTATACTTTTGTCTTTTACTTGTTAACTCTATATCCAATTGTAAGAACCTATTTCCGCAACTTTTTTTTTTTCAGAGAAAGCATTTGGGGATGATGGAAGATTGAGGCAGCCAAAGGAGCTCTCCATTAATAAAGTTGGCCATGGTATGTATGTCTTTTTATTGTTTGGTCATACCTTCATCAATGCATGCGCGTACATCTATACCATAATTATATATATGTTTGAGAGTATGCCTTTACAAAATTTTATTTTTTAGAAATTTTTTGGTTAGCATCCAAACAAAAAACAAAAACAACTAGTTGATCTATCTATACATGAAAGTACTAAAACAATAACAAAAAAAAAAAAAAAAATCCATGATTTTATGTGATAAGAGGAGCATGTAAGAGGTACTTGGGTGGTTTCCTAGGAAGTGGACAGCAAGCTAGGGGATGACAAGACACTCTAAAATGATCCTAAATGGTGCAGGAAATTCAGGGACAGCAAACTACACTCAAGTAATAAGTCACCCTAACAAGTAGTAGTGATGGCAAAGCTAAGGACAGCAAATAAACACCTAAATGGGGGTCCTAAAGCTTGCCAAAAGCTGCAGGAATTTTTCTGGACAGCCACTAAACAGTGGGTGTAGGGAGAACTTAAGATGTTTTATGCAAAATAAATGACACACAATGACTTAGTAGCACCCTAGAGATAAAATAAAAGCTTTCTAAATGAAAAATTAATGCAAAATGAAAACACTAAAAGGAAACTACCAGGAATCCTAAGACATGCAAGAGCATACCATGCTCTGATACCAGATGATGCAGGACTACTTAGATGCAATGTTTATGAGTTTCATTTAGGCTTTGCACAACTCTTTGATTAGAATAAGTTCAGAATAAAATTACTAGCAATTATCCACGTCGAGAAAACAATGAAGGAGTTAATTTTGCATAGGCTAAATCACATGCGCCAAATTTTGAACATTCAAGATAATTAAGAAAATAAAAACAACACAGAATAGTAGCTTCCAACTTAATCCCTAATCTAACAATGAGATTTAGGATGCATAGAAAGCACGCTCAATTCCTATGATTTACTAAGCTTAGCAAGAGAATTCGGAGTAGGCTTTAGCGAGTACAATCTTAACCAAACGAGAATTTAGAGTTAGAAGAAATTGAAGACAAGTAGAAAGAAAAAACCTTTCGTTAAGAAGATTTTGAAATCCTCCACTCAAGACCTTCGAAATGCTCTTCAATGGCTTCCGTCAATTGGAACAAAATATGATCTACGTATTCTTCGATTGTATGATCGATCTCCGGGTTCACGTCGAAGAATGTAGAGCGGAAGATGTCGGTGTAGCCGTCGTCGTCCCACGTGAGGCCGTACTTAGTTTCCGGATCCGCCATTCATGGATGGTTTGAAGTAGAGAGTCAATAACAGTTGATATACTTCTCGAGTAGTAGCAATAATGACCTCCAATTGTCCTCCAAAGAATTTCTGGATATGGCTTTCAAGAAGCCTGAAATGGTTCAGGTTTTCTTCTCAAATCTGAGAAGAAAATAAGCTCTAAACGTTGAGAGGATGGATGAGAAGGGTTGACTGTATGGCTGTGAACAATAGGGGATGAGATGTGGAGAAGAAGTGGGAGACGGAGGGGAGTTACGGGTAAAAGAGGGAAAGCAGATGTTGGGGCAAACAGGGAAAAGAAAATAGGAAATCTACTTTATTTCCAAAGAGATGTTACCACTTAGGCAATAGAGTAATCCAATCCAGGTGAGGGAAAATTCGGTCAAAGGAATTAAGGGATTTTGAATTATTTCCAAAGTATGAATTGGGGATTAGGAAATAATTGCATATGGCATTAATGGGTGAGAGCATGTGGCCGGCGGCATGCATGAGGGATGGGAGTAATTAGGGGAATTAATTAGAGCTTCCTAATTTAAGTTTTAGGATTAGGAAAGTTTAAAATTAAATCCAATTGAATGAAAATACTCAAAGGGATCTCATTCAAAGACTTTCCTAAAATAGAATTAGTATATTAGGAAATATTTTGAAATTCAAATTCAATTGTATTCCAAAATATACCAAATCCGAAATAGGAAACAAATCAAAGGGGGAATGAAGGGGGATGGTCGGCGGCAAGGAGCTATGGCCGACAGCTTATGGGGTTATGGTAGGCGGCATGGTGGGAGTTTCTCGGGTAAAGGGAGACCGTGAGGTTTGGGAGAGGAGAATGGTCGGGTGAAATGGCCGGCGGTGAGAAGTGGAGGGTGGGGAAGTTCGACGATGAGGTGATGATAAGATAAAGAAGGTAAAACCACGAACCCGGCCGTCTCCAAGGTTGGTGGGTGATGCGCCAATTTCCCTCTCTAAGGGATCTCTCCAAAGCTCTCCAAGACTCTCAAAGGCTCTAAAAAAAAACACAAGTGCAGGAAGAAATCTCAATAATCATTCATTAACCTCAAATAGAACAAAGGGGGGCTTTAAATAGCCTCATACAAATGACTCAAACAAAATGACACAAATGCCCTTTGGGCTTATACATGACAACTCCCATAAGAGGGGTACAATCGGAAATAATAAAACACACATAAGCAAATAACAAAATGCATGAAAATAAAATACATCGATGACTCAAAAATATAAAGACTCGATCGTGGCCGTAGATCGGCGGCCACGTCTCTGGTAAACTTTTCTTGATGATCTGATGTCCCCATCAGTGGCTCTGTTAATGAGATCAATGTTTCATAAATTTAGTTGTGTATGAATAAAATTCATTAATCATCCATTAACAGCATTAAGGACTGATTCAACAATTTGGATTTTCAAAAATTAGCTAAAAGTGATATTTAGGTGATTACACACTAGGGTCACTATCTGCATAAAATGATAAATGTTCAAGTTAATTTATGCTTTGTATCTTAAAATTCAATTATGAGAGCAGTTGGTCAAATTTTTTTATTAACTCTTACAATAATATAAGCATGCCTTGAACCTGGGGTGTCGCAATGATGTCTTTATTTTTCCCTTGAATCTCATTTGTTGGTTTCTTTTGCAGCTTTGCATGAAATTGACCCTATATTCAAAAAGTTTTCAAGTTCAGAAAAGATCTCAAGCATATTTTGTTCATTAGGATACAAGAGGCCTGTTGTTATGCAGTCGATGTATATATTTAAGGTACCTCCATAAGATCATTCTGAAAGCTCTAATTGTTGATTTGGGCAGTAATGATGTGGTCTGAACTTATCTACAAACTCGTTTTGATTCTGAAGAAACAAAATTGTTTTTTGAGATAATTTTAACAGACTCCCATGGAGTCACATTTTTTTTTTCAATCTTTATTTTGTTGGTGTATATTAAAGTTGAAGGATTTCATCATCCGTTGAGATTTAATGTATTTGTATTTCATGATTCTAGGCTCTTTTCATTTTAACAAGTATTGACTGCTTTAGCATGTGGAGATTTAACTATTTTTTCTTTGGTTTTCAAGAAACTCATATAAGTGATTCTTAAAAATTTTCCCAGTTTACTACCCCTTTTATCTAATATGCATACTTTAAAATTTAGCAACCGGGCATTGGTGGAGAAGTGGTACCGCATCAGGATAATTCTTTTCTCTATACCGAGCCTCCATCATGCACGGGCTTGTGGTTGGCATTAGAAGATGCTACCATAATTAATGGCTGCCTTTGGGCTATCCCAGGATCTCACAAGAGTAAAAATTCTTCATATAGTTACCTTTTCTGCTTCATTCTAAATTGATGTAATAATGTAAAATTAAATCCGTCCTGTTTCCAATATAGACGGTCTTGTACGGAGATTTATTAGAGATGACAATGGCGTTCACTTTGATCAGTGTTCACCATTCTATGATCAAAAGGAGTTTGTGCCTCTCGAAGTGAAAGCAGGAACTTTAATCGTTATACATGGTGATCTTATACATCAAAGGTAAAGCTTCTATAATCCTTTGCATCATCAGTATTTAGTCAATATCACCATATCAAGCAATCTTCTTGTTTTAGCAGTTTTGAGAATAAATCTACTACTTCAAGGCATGCTTTGAGCTTGCATGTGGTGGATACTGATGGATACAAATGGGAAAAAAACAATTGGTAATCGCAATACCTCTTGCACAAACACTCTTTGTGCTATTTTTAGCTAAACTTGTCTAGTCTTTAAATAATTTTATTCCTCATACATGCAGAATATAAAACCTTAATACATAAGTTGGCAGTTATCTATAGGATAAGTTGTCAGTTTTGAAGGGGGTTTAATATATGTTTTTGTGAAAGTGATAATATTTAATTGAAAGCTCCTCAAGGGAGCTTCTGGAGTTATGCTTGGAGACATTGATATTAGAAATTTTTCCTTTTTTTACTTCTATATATTAAGTTGCTCACTAGACTTAAAATATAAATATGTTTTAAATAATTATTATGTGTCAAATTCTTATTGGTTAAAATAAAGTTAATTTTCCTAATTATGGCAAATATTTATGGACCATTTGATTAAATAACTAAATTAGAAATTACTGGTCCTCTTTCTACCCCACTGAATGCTAGCTTTCTGTATAAGAATGAAATTGCTGCAAGAAAAAGAAAGGGCAAAAGGAAAAGAAATCTATTGTCTCAGATTTTCTCATCTTTGATCAAATTTCATGAAGAAGATGATCAGGAATGGAGGCATGCTTTCTTCGGATTTCAGTTTTGTAAAAATCATCTTATCCAAGATATTGGGCATTGTGGTTTTTGCGGAAAATTGAATTGATTTGCATGATTAAGAAAATACATACGTCAATAGAGAAAATTTTAGCATGGGGTATCAGAGGCAGGATAAGAACTTGTGAGTTTCCATCAAAAATTATTTTTTGTTTTACTAGTCGAAATCCAATTTTGTATGTAATAGTATACTATCCTTTTGTTATTTATTTTGATCAATGCCTTTATTGTTGGTTATATTTCTTCTGCTGCAATTATTTCATCTATATCTTTCTCAGTAAGAATGATGTTATCCACATATACAATAAGTATTGCCACCTTATCTCTTTCTAACTGCTTCACAAACAAGGTATGATCTGTCTGACATTGTTTAAAATCATGGCCTTTTACATACTTTGAGAATCTTCCAAATCATGCTCTTGGAGACTGCTTTAATCCATACAAGGATTTCAACAGTTTACATATTTTATCCCTTCCGTAAGACTTATGAATCCCCATTGGAATCTCCATGTAGACTTCTTTCAGGTTCCCATTCAAAAATGCATTCTTGATATCTAGTTGATATAGGGGCCAATCTAAATTTGCTACTAAGGAAAGAAGAATCCTGATGGTGTTGAGCTTTACAACAGGAGAAGAAGTTTTTTGATAGTCTATTCCATAAGGCTGAGTGAATAATGTTGCAACCAATCTAGCTTTTAGCCTCTCAACACTACCATCCACCTTATGCTTTACCGTGAACCCCCATTTGCAAGTCAAAACTTTCTTTTTAGGTGAGAGATTTGTAATCACCTATTTTTGATTTTTTTTCCAATATCATAATTTCTTCTTTAATAGCCTGTCTCTATCCTGGGTGATTCAAAACTTCCTGAATATTGGTCGGAATCTATACACCATCCAACTTGAAAAGGAAGACTTGATAAGTGTTTGATAATCTGTTATAGGAGAGAAAATTTTTGATTGGATCCTTGGTGCATGATTCTTTCTGGCCATTTGATGACTTTATCTCTTTTTGAACTTTCTCATTTTTCTCCTTTGTTTGAATTTTTATAGTTATTGGATCCATTGAAGTAGAGTTAACAAATGCAATATATGTCTCACTGCTCGGCATATGCTAATTTTTCTTCTTTTTCTTGAGTATACATATTGTTGTTCCTTAATTGTTGATCTTTGCAGGATTGATTAGGACTTAGGGTAGTTATAATAGGTCTTAAGGTGGAGTTTGAGATATAGGAGATATACTTTGGAAAATACTCGTGGTTTGGACTTCTTCTTATATTTGTTGATTTTGATTGGACTTTATTTGGTTGTATAATTAGGAATTCCACTCCCAAGTTTGATAAATTCTCCTTCACTCTCTCCTTGAATTTCAAAACTAGTGAAGTATGAGTTGTTTTTAAAGAAGGTGATATATATGGTTTTAAATACCTCTTTTTGTCTGGGAATAACCAATAAAAATGCTTTTTTTAATCTTGGTTCAAGCTTGCTTTTATCTTGTGGATAGATATGAACGAAGGCAGAGCACCTAAAAATTTAGGTGGAAGATTTGATGATCTGAATTGAGCATGAGGATAGGCTTCGAGTAGAGTTTCTTTAGGTGTTTCAAATTTTAGTAGCCGAGTAGGTAGCCTATAATATGCAGCAGTAAGAATAGCTTCCCCCATAGATATTTTGGTATTTTTGTGAATAGCATGATAGATCTGGCGACTTCCAGGTATTGCCTATTTTTCCTCTTAGCTATCTCATTTTGTTGAGACATATACGCACATGAACTCACTTAGATTACCCCTTAGCTTGATAGGTATTCTCTCATGATAGAATGGAAGTACTATATCCCATTGTCTGATTTTATGATTTGAATTTTTGTATCAATTTGATTTTGAATCATCAGTTGAAGTGATTTGAATATACTTTTAATCTTGGATTTTTCTTTCATTAAATAAACTCAAGTGAGTCTAGTATGATCATCAACAAATATTACAAACCACCTTGCTCCACTTATATTTTTAACTTTAGAGGGTCCCTAAATATCACTATGGATCAATGCAAAGGGTTTAGAAGGTTGGTAAGGAACAATTGAGTAAGATGATCTGAGTATGTTTAGTCAATTGTCAAGTTTCACATTTGAATAAATTTGAATTTTTATTAATAAGTAAATTGGTAAAAAGCTTTTCAAGATACATGAAATTAGGATGACCTAACCTATAATGCCACATGATTAATCTCTCTATCTTGATTGACTCTAGAATGACTCTCAACAAACTGACTTACAATAGGATGATTCTTAGGAACAGCAATTAAGGTTTGTATGGATTTGGGTGTCTTGATGTAATTTAACCCATAACACATCTCAGCACTGCCATTCTTCTTCATTGAATCTAGTTCCTGAAAAATACATACATTATTGGAGAAAATTGTTAAGCAATTACTATCACGAGTCAATTTACTAATGGAATCAGATTGCACTCGAGATTGGGTACATAAAGCACTGATTTAAGGTTGATAGCTTATGTGACAAAAGCAGAATCAATTCCCAAAACTTTAGATGTTGAGCCATCAACAATCTTAACTATTTGATTTGAATGATAAGGTTGATAGTCGTGAAGTAGTGTAATATCTCCTATCATATGATTTGATGATCATGAGTCAATAATCCAAAGTTTGACTGTTTTATACCTGAGTGAGCATGTAGGCTGGTAGCAGGTTCGGGAGACTGTTGGTTCGTGATGTTGTTAAACAACAACTTCAGCATTTCTAAATGCTCATTGGTGAAAGGAATAGCTTCAGCTTTGATGGATTGATATTGTGTGGTGCTGATAGAGGTTGTCTTGCTTTCTTGTGCTGATTTTTGCCTTCCAATCATTTGGTTTTTCATGAATCTTTCAACATGTCTCCTTTGTATGTCCTAGTTTGGCATAGTGATCACACCATGGTTTAGGAAGAGGAGAAAGGTTGTTTGCATATCCAATGTTTCCGATTTATAAACTGGTAATATTTGGGTAGGAGGATGAGAACTCACTATCTATGGACATGATTGGGTTTCCTTGATTGAAAGAGAAGATGAATTTTAGGTAAGGGCTACCAGTGTTTAAAGAGAGGCTATTGGCAGGATGATGGAGGGTTATCGCCGGTTGAGGTTTTGGAAGAAAGGGAGGAAGGTTTGCCACCGGCACTCATAGAAGGCTTAGAATTTTCCTAAGCTCTAATACCATGAAGAAATTGTTTAGAGAGAAATTCAAATTCTATTCTATTCCTTGGAGTCATTACATGTATATATTTGAAGGTTATATTTTTGATTATGTATTTTGACGATATCTTACTTGTTTTTAATGATCTTGATTTATTATATAAATACAAGAAATTTCTCTCAAAGAACTTCGAAATAAAAGGTATGAGTGAAGCATACTATATGATAGGAATTGAAATTTCGTGATAGCTATATGATAGGAATTGAAATATTTCGTGATAGGTGGCAAGAAATATTAGGATTGTCCCAAAAATCAGAAATAATAAGATTTTAGAAAGACTTAGAATTAAAAAAAGCTCTACTAGTGTTGTTCCAATTTATAATAGAGTTAAATTGGGCCCTTTGTATTGCCCAAAGAACGAAGTGAAATGTAAATAAATAGAATATATTCCTTATGCATCTATTGTTGGAGCTTAATGTATGCTTAAACTTTTATTGGGTGAAACATTAGTTTATTGGAATGCTGAATTGGTATCAAAGTAATACAACATTTGATCATTGAAAAGATGCAAAGAAAGTTTTGCAATATGCTGCAACTAATGAAAGATCACACACTCACTTATAGTAATTTATCTAATCACCTTGATGTGATGTGATATTCAAATTCATTTTTTTTTTATGTCTAAAAAATCCATATTCAGATATATTTCCTTTAGCTGAGGGAATGATCTCTAGCAATAGTGTGAAATAGTCCGTCATTGCTACATCTATTATGAAAGTTGAGTTTTTTGACATTTGAGGCCATGATTCATGTATTATAGGCGAGGAGTTTATTTTAGGGATATGGAACAGCTGATATATTGCCAAGCTGTTAAAAAGTTATTATGATCATGCTGCAATAGTTTTCTCTTCACTGAACACTAGTATTCAAAGGGTGTATAACACTTGAAATTGAAATAGTTTGCTCTTAAGGAAGTTAAAAAACAAAGATTATCAATCGAGCATTTTAACACTAATCTTTTGGCTGCAGATACATTAACTAAAGGGTTGCCGCCAAGAATATTTAATGAATATATAAAAACTGGGCATTACTAAAAACCATTATTTACTTTTTATTCAAGTTGACACTCTTTAAATATTTAACTCTTTGAGCTCTTTTAGTATTGTTTTTGATACATTAATGCATCCAGTTTTCTTATCTATGAATGAATTATGTGAATATTAATAAAATTTCTCTATGACAAAGATATTATCATTGGGTCATTATAGTTGTATCTCATTACAGCTCATGCTATGTTTAGAACTAATATTGTGATACATGGAAGGAATTATATTTCAATAATGGTATACAATCGCCTTGATCTCTTTTAAGTTTTTGTTGGATGATGAATAGTTTTATTTGACCAATTTAAGAAAAAATATTTGATTTATATTGCACATTATATTTAAACTATTGGGAGAGAGTTATGGAGCATAGGTTATGGCGTAATACTAATATTTCTCAAAATCAATTTGGATTCATGTTGGGTAGGTCAACTATGGAAGTTATACATTTATTGAGAGATTTGATGGAGAAGAATAGAGAGAATAAGGAGGATCTATATATGATATGTATTGATTTAGAGAAAGCATATGATAAAGTTCCAAGAGAATTGCTATGGAGAGATCTAGAATAAAAGGGGTTAATAATGCTTATATTCAAGTCATTAAGGATATGTATGCAGGAACCATTACTTGTTCAAACACAAGGTGGTTTGACCAAGTATTTTCCTATTTCAATTGGATTACATCAAGGATCAGCCTTAAGCCCATATCTTTTTTACTAAAGTCATGGATGTTCTCACTAGACATTTGCAAGAGATTGTACCCTGGTGTATGCTTTTTGCTGACGATATTCTTCTTGTTGATATGACTAGAGAGGGAGTTGAAGCTAAACTTGATTTATGGAGGTCAATTTTAGAGTCTAAAGGCTTTCATTTGAGTAGATCTAAAACTGAATATATGCGGTGTAATTTTAGTAATAATAGATCTGATGGGAGGATTGTGACTTTGGGTGATCAAATCATTAATATGTGTACAAGTTTTAGATATCTTGGCTCTATTGTTCAGAGTGATGATGAAATAGATGGGGATATTACTAGTAAAATTCAAGTTGGATGGTTGAAGTGGAGGAATGCATCAGATTTGTTGTGTGATAGAAAAGTCCCACTCATATCTAAGGGAAAATTCTATAAGATGGTGGTGAGACTTGCAATGCTTTATGGTACAAAATATTGGCCATTAAAATAGATGCATAATATTAAGTTAAGTGTTGCAGAGATGATGATGTTTAGGTGGATGAGTTGTTTTACTCTTAGAGACAAGATACGAAATGAGCATATACGTGAAAAGGTTGGAGTAGCTCCAGTGGACGATAAGATTAGAGTGAGCCATCTTAGATGGTTTGGTCGCATAAAAAGGCGGCCTTCCGATGACCCAATTAGAAAAGTAGGTGTATTATATTTGACTTATGTTAAGGTAGAGCTAAACCTAAAAAGACTTGATTAGAAACTATTAAAAATGATCTTTTTTTATTAAATTTAAATGAGAATTTGACTCTTAATATGACATAATGGAGAAAAATGATTCATGTAGCCGAACTCACATAGTGGGGTAAAGGCTTGTTGTTGTTGTTGTAGTAGTAGTATATTTAAACTATTAAATTCATTGGCATCACATGTGTTTAAGTGCATTAATGTTAAAAATATTTCATTATCTATATATATATATATATATATATATATATATATATATATATATATATATATATATATATATATATATATAGATATAGTCCTACATGACATAAAATATAAATATGGTTTAAATAATTATTGTTGTGGGCTAGAATATATGCGGCGATATAGTTATAGTTCTACGTCTTAGCGTTGTATGGATATCCAGCTCATACACATAGAACACAAGATTATTTACGTGGAAAAGTCTGGAAGGGGAAAAAAGCATAGGGCCTGGCCCAGTTGAAAATTATTCCACTAGAATTTGATTTGAGTATAATGAGTTGACTCGTCCTTGAGGGCGATCAGATTACAAATGTCAATCGTGTGGTTGTAGTTTAGTGGCAAATAGGGATGAAAGTTCGGAGTCACAGGGTGGTCTGGCGGAACTTTGGGCGTTAGGTGGTGGTCCGGCGAAACTCTGGGTGTCAGGTGGTGTTTTCGTGGAATTCTGGCGTCAGGTGATGGTCCGACAGAACTTTGGGTGTCAGGTGGTGGTTAGACGGAACTCCGGACATTAGGTGGTGGTTCGGTGGAACTCCGGGCCTCAGGTGGTGGTCTGGCAGAACTCTGGGCGTCAGGTGGTGGTCCGGAGGAACTCCGGTGTTAAGTGGTGATCCGATGGAACTCCGAGCATCAGGAGGTGGTCTGGTGGAACTCCGGTGTTAGGTGGTGGTCTGATAGAATTTCGGGCATTAGTGGTGGTCCGACGAAACTCCGGGCGTCAAGTGGTGGTCCAACGAAACTCCGGACGGTGGTCAAGGAGCAAGGGGGCAAGAGTGATCTCCAATCTCTCTTTGCTTCCTTGCTGGGGGGGGTCCTTTTTCATGAGAAAGGGAGGCTTTATTTATAGATTTCTGAGAGTGGTATGACCCATAAATCGGAGGAAGATCAAGGGTAAATTGATGTATTTTGGATGGATGATTGATGTTGAATCCCTTGATCGTGGACCCTTAATTGGGCATTTGAATGTCTTAATGATATCAGAATTTAGTGGTCTTGGGTTTGTTGGATTCGTCTTGTCAAGCCGCTCGATTTGACTATAAGCATGTCATGTTTAAAAACCGTTTGGTAATCCAAATTGTGGTTTGAACCTTCCAATAGCGCTTTGGGTCCTTAATTTGG
Source organism: Dendrobium officinale (assembly GCA_019514585.1). Lineage (NCBI taxonomy): Eukaryota > Viridiplantae > Streptophyta > Magnoliopsida > Asparagales > Orchidaceae > Dendrobium > Dendrobium officinale. The sequence continues at coordinate 265,269 of JACXSL010001516.1, read as the reverse complement.
ACCTATTTGGGCTCGAATTGAGTCGAATTTGGTGTCGTTGGGTTCGTATTTTTTAGATGTTCAGTTCGACTATAAGTTTGCTGAATTCGGAGTACGGATGGTCCCGATTTTAATTTTGGAAGTTTCTAGCTTGATTTTGCCTCGAGAGTCGTGCCCGATCGAGAATATTTTTTTGATGATGTATCAATTATTGTGTCATGATCCTCTGGGTTAATATAGAGATAATTTTTTTAATTTTTGCGAACATTTATGGACTGTTTGATAAAAGAAATAAATTAGAAAGTATTGGTCCACTTTTTACCCCACAATGTGTTAGTTTATTTGTCAATTTTCGTCATAATTAACAAACTACATCAAGATAAATAAAGGGAAAAAGGTGAGAAATCTAATTTCTCAAAAAATCTTCATCTTTGATCAAATTTCATGAAGGAGGTTATAATGAATTATGGTATGCTTTCTTCTAAGTAGTTTTTTTTTTTTTTTTTTAATTATATTTTTGACGATCTTGAATATTATGGCTTGGCAAATATGCTAAAACATTAGTCGAGTGGAAAATGCCATGCATACACATTTTTTCTAGGGGGATTTACAAACATACCACTTTCTAGTATTCTATTTACATATCTAATTCCTAAAATTTTAATATTTCATGCATATCTTCCATAGATCAAATATGAGTGTAAGAAATGAAAATTTAAAGTTTATAGGATGATATGAGTGGTAGCAATGAAATATATGAGAAGTAAATTTGATATTAAAGTTGTCTATGGGTGGTAGACATTAAATATTAAAGTTTTGGATGTTAGATATATAAATATCATGATATAAAACGGTATGCATGTAAATCCTCCTTTTTTCTATTGTCTTAGTTGATGGTGTATTCAAATTCTTCGAATCCCTTGTCACGTAGGTTCTTCAAAGATTTGGATCAGTTAAAATGGTAAGCAAAGTTCTGAATTCTATTCGTCAATCTCATGCGATTCCTTTTAATTCTATATCAGGATCCAAAGGAAAACAGCTCCAGAACCTCTCTACGTTGCTTGATTCAAATATTCTCATTAAAACTGGGCATCCCGATCGAGATCACAGAGGTATGGATAGAGCTGCTCGTATAGAAAACTGGCTGTTTTATAACAATACGAAAACTCTTCATTTGCGTAGATTTACACTTTCTTACGTACTGTTAACAATCAGCGCAAGCTTTGATTACTTTCTTCCTGATAAATATTGAACCATCTCAAACTTCACAGCTTCGAACATTTCTGTGAATAATTTAAGTGTAAATTATCCCATAAAAAGGTGTATTTTGTGAAAATTTTAAACATTATTACGTTAATCAGCAATATATACAAAAATTAAAACCCATCATAGTCGCTAGCTTTGCTGGTTGTGAAGTGGTGATGAGATGGCGCTCGTGATGTGGCCAGCACAAACTATAAAGCAAAAAAAAAAAAAAAAAACAGTTGCTTACTTTAGAATGAAAATAAATAAATAAATATAAATATATAGTTAGTGGCTATTGCAGCGAGTAGGTTGAATTAATTAGTTTAAATAAATTATGATTTTGAATAATTTATGGATTATTATTAGGCGAAATGAAAGGAAATCCAATGATTTCAGATTGAAAAAAGAAAAAAAAAAATAGGCTAAATGAAAATTGGTTTTCTTTGAAGGCCAAATTAAGTATTTTATAGTATTCCCAATAACTTAAGCAATACATTCTATTTAAATTAAACTTTGAATTGTTGTATTTGTTAGAGTAATATATAGATGATCTCATTAATTTAAAATTAATTTTTGGATAATTATTTTAATTTTTAAATTATTATTTTTCATACAAAGAAGTTTCTCAAATTTAGATTTCTTTCACGACATTATTTTTATTGTTTTATAAAACGGCTTTTTAATTAAAAAATTTTTTGAACTAAAAATTTGTGTACTAAAAAATTGCTTTAGAAAGCAGTAAGAAAGTTGTCCCAAATGAAGCTTGGGATAAAATTGCCTCTAGATATTTTCTATTTCAATATAGAAGCACAAATCTTTTGTTTAAGGCTTCGTTTGGGATATATTTTTTCATTCTATTTAAAATAATTTTTTAGTAAAACAATTTTGAATTAAAAATTTATGTTTAAAAGTTTTATGTACTAAAAAGTTTTTTTTAGAAAGTAGTATGAAAATTGTCCCAAAGGAAGCCTAAGTTCAAGTGAAAAAGTTTTTTTTTTCTTGTTAGGGGCACAAATATTCTCAATCCACTTATTCATCATAACAAAAACTAATAAAACTTCATACAATTTAATTAAGAATAAACATGATTTAATGAAAGAAACGCTGTAACAAGAAAGCATAGAGAGATGCACAGGCTATCATTATTTTGAGATAAGTGTTAACGGATTTAGGGTTTATTTGGGATTATTTTTTCACGGTTTATAATTTGAATTTTTAGTTCGGTATCATTTTTTTTTATTTTGTTATACTTTTTTTGTAATGAAAAAAAAAAAAAAAAAATATATATATATATATATATATATATATATATATATATATATATATATATATATATATATATATATATATATATATATATATATATATATATATTATAATTTGATCAGGCATAGTATGATAGTTGTATGAGAGTAATTCGATTTTCTCATTAAAAAAATTATAATACGGCAATGACTTTATGAAAAAATATTTTTTATAACTATTTTTAAAGACCGTTATAACCATTTCAAATAAAACCTTTGATCAAATGGCACCGATGACCACGAGAGATTATTAGGTGCGGAGTGCAGACGGGGAGTACCGTCCGCCACAAGCATTGGCGGGTGCTCGGTACCGTTGGATACCGCTAGACACTCAATGCTTGTGCGGACGGTGCACACTCTGCACCTAATAATTTTTTGATGTCCACCGACACTTTTTTTGTATATACGTTATAATAATTAAGGTTTTTTTTTGGGACATGATTCGAGCATGGGTGAGAGGAGGAAGAGCTTCCGTCGAATATCTGAAGGCTTACCCGATCTCATTATTAAGAATTTGTTAATGAGTGCAAACTTAAAAAGGAATTAAAAGTGACCGAATATAGTCATAAAGTAGGGTTTTGTCTATTTTCATCAAATAGATTTAAGCTTATTATTGAGAGTTGATTATTTAGTTTATTTACATCACCATCACAATAACTTTCAGCCATTGGATATTGAAAAAAAAAATTAATTCTTCAATTTCTCTCATAAGTTAGAAGGATTTTTTTTTAAGTGATTAAATATCATGTATTATGAGGTTATTTAATCAAGTGAGCTTTTGTGGGAGCCACTTTAAATTTTACTCAAATTTAATAGAAGGCCTAGAAGACTTGTAATAGCCACAATTTTTATGAATTATTTGAGTTCATTAGATCTATTACGTGCGAGAATATTTATGCTTCTTAGCGTTACACGAGTATCCAACGCATACACAGAAAGAGAAGAAACATCAGAATTTTTAAGTGGAAACCCTAAAGGGAAAAATCACGGGGCCACACCCAGTCGAAATTGATCCACTAGTATTTGAATAAATTACAAATAACTGACTCACCCTCTAACTTGAGGGCGATCATATTATAATTGTCAACCAACATGCTGAAATCCAGTGATTAATAGAAATCAGAAGAAAATTTGGCGACGATCTATGGTCAGATATAAATTCGAAATCAGTTGGCAGCCAAGTTGAAGTCTCATGGCAGTCGGTCGCCTGGCATAAATATGGCGTCAGTTGGTGGTCAGGAAGAAATCCAATAACAGTTGGTGGTCCGACGATGGTCGAGGTGTCTGATGACAATAGAACTCTAGTTTCTCTCGTTCCTTCTCTTTCTTACTTGAGTTTCCCCTCAATGAAGAATGAGAATTTATTTATAATTTTTTTTAGGGTGGCATGACAAGTAAATATGAGAGAAATAATGGAAAGGTTGGGACTGGTTTGAATGGACGGTCGATATTGATCCCCTTAATCTTGTACTGTTTACTAGGCATTTAAATATCTTAATGATATCAGAATTTGATGATCTTAGGCTCGTTGGAATTGTCTTGTTGAGCAACTCAATTCAACTATAAGCATGTCACATTTGAAAATCGTTTGGTTATCCAATTTATGATTTGAACCTTTCAAATACGGTTTGAGTCTTTGATTTGAACTTACTTGGCCTCGAATTGAGTCGTATTTAGTGCGTTGGGTTCATCTTTTCGAGACGTTCAATTTGATTATAAATTTGCTGAAATCTGAGCTCGGATGGTCCCCCATTTAATTTCAAAAGTTCAACTTTATTTTGCCTCGCGATTTGTGCTTGGTTGAGATAATTTTTTGATGATATATCAAGATCATTAGTCTTGTTGCGTCCTGGAATATTCGCGGCGGTAGAGAAATATATAGTTTAACGTCTTAGCGTTGTACGAAGATCCAGCACACAATCAGATAAGTGAGAGGGTGTAGCATTCATAAGAGACACCAGAGTTTTTACGTGGAAAACCCCTGAAAAGGGGGAAAAACCACGGGGCCTGGCCCAGTTTGAATGAATCCACTAGTATTTGTAGTCGATTACAAATGAGGCCCTTCCTTAGGAGAAGGCCTTGGATTGATGTAGCAAATGTACATCATATAGATTGCATTACATGGTAGGAGTTACATATACAGGTTTGTTTAGTCGGCAGGAGACCGTGGTCGGCAGGAGACCATAGTCGGCAGGAGACCGTGGTCGGCAGGAGACCGTGGTCGGCAGGAGACCGTGGTCGGCAGGAGACCGGGGTCAGAAAGACCGTTGTCTGTTGATGGAGGTCGGAAGGACCATAGTAGGCGACGAAGGTCTGAAGGACCGTAGGCAGTAGGAGACTGGGGTCTGAAAGACCGTTGTCTGGTGATGGAGGTCGGACGGACCGTAGTAGGCGATGAAGGCCTGAAGGACCGTAGGCGGTAGGAGACTGGGGTCTGAAAGACCGTTGTCTGGTGATGGAGGTCGGACGGACCGTAGTAGGCGATGAAGGCCTGAAGGACCGTAGGCGGTAGGAGATAAGGAGTCAGGTGTTAGTCCCAGTGTCACTTGGAAGATCGGATGTTGATGGTCTAGCCTTGAGTAGGACGTCGGGTCTTAGGCAGGACGTCAGGTCTTAAACAGGACGTCGGGACTTAACGTCGGGCCTTGAACAAGACGTCGGGTCTTTGGCAGGAAGTAGGTACTGAGTGTCAGGCCTTGAACAAGACGTCGGGTCTTTGGCAGGACGTAGGGATTGAGTGTCGGGCCTTGAACAAGACGTCGGGTCTTTGGCAGGACGCCGGGGATGAACGTCGGGCCTTAAGGTGGTGGTCCGGCGAGGTTTTGTGGTGGTCCGGCGAGGTTCCTGCGGTGGTTCGGCGGTAATCCGACGAGATTCCTGCGGTGGTCCGGCGAGGTTCTGCGGTGGTCCGGCGGCTGTCGAGGAGGAACTCCTTCCTTCTCTTCTCTTCTTCCCTCTCTTGCTTAGATCCCCCTCTTATGAGAAATGAGGGCTCTATTTATAGATTTTCTGGAGTGGCATGGCCCGTAAATAAGCATGAGATCAGGGGCGAATATGGAGTGGTCCAATGGACGGCCGATATTGAATCCTACGATCATGCACCGTTCATTGGACATTTGAAGGCCTTTGTGATGTCAGAATTCTGTGATCTTGGGCTCGTTGGATTTGTCTCGTCGAGCCCTTCGATTCGAGTATAAGCTCGTCAAAATCGGAGTCCATTTGATAACTCAAATTGCTGTTTGAACCTTACGACAGCACTTTGAACTCTTGATTCGGACTTATCTGGGCTCGGATTGGGTCGATCTTGGTGTTGTTGGGTTCGTATTTCCGAGACGCTCAGTTTGACTGTAAGCTCGCTGAATACGGAGTTCATGTGCTCCCGGATTTAATTTTTGAAGTTTCCAACTAGCTTTCGCCTCGAGATTCGTGCCCGATCAAGCTAATTTTGTGATGCCGTATCAGTTGCCCCCCTATTTTCGGACGTCGAAGCTCAAGGAGTCCGAAAATACTTGTTCCGAAATTTTATACTGACCGAATCGCAAAAAATTGCGTTCCAAAAATTAATGTCTTGCTCAAACTTAATCCTAGAGGCCTCGTTGAGCTTCAAAAGTGTCGAAATCGAGTCCGGAACGTCGAAAAACGTATCCGGGGACCCCAAAAACGTCTGAATCGGACTGTCCGGGCCGAAAATCGGGCCCGGACACGCGTTGGCGGCCGAACCGGCCGGCCGCCTGCCGCCGCACGCCGGCGGCGGCCCGCGTGCCGCGCGCGAAACGGCGCGACCCGCGCGGTCTGGCGCGGTTAGCCGCGCGGTTACAGTAAATTTTTTTTTTTTTTTCAAGTGGGGCCCACATGGATTTAAAAAATCCGAAAAAATTCCAGAAAATTCCAAAAAATATATATATGAGATCTTATTCTAACACATTGTACATAGTAATGATTATATTTTTCTTTAATTGCCTGACATGGCTGAATAGCACTTATTGCCTCTATTCAGATTATTGGTTCTTTTACTTTTTGAAAAGATTTTCAACCAATAAACCTTCTTCAACGTGAAATCTGCAGCCTTGAAATAATAAAATATTATGTTAACAATAGATTTATCTATTGTTAATACTTACACAGATCGTGTATTTCACAGAGTTGCAAGTTCTGCAAACAAAACGGAAACGACACAGGAGCAGTTTCGCGTGGGAAGGAGGAAGACGAACGTTCCCGTGGGCTAGGTTTTCGACTTTGACGTGCTGTGTGTTCGTGGTCGGGTTTCAATCGCAAGCAGCAGGAGCAGTCGCCGGTAGGAGTTTGCGATTGGAAGGAGACCAAAAATCCGGCGAGAAGGAACGGGATTTAAGAAAATGCAAACCACGAGAGTTAGTTTTTTTTTTTTTCTTTTTTTTCAGTTTCTTCCTCCCTTTTTATTGACCGATTGGTATAAGGAAGTTATTATCATGAAAGGTTGCATTGTTTGAGCAAGTCGGTGGAATTGAATTAATCTCACGAAGAGATACATCTCTTCAATTTCTTCTTTCTTTTTTTTTTTGTTTTTTTTTGTTTTTGAAATTATAAAACAACATGTATTTGCTGATGCGAAGACTCCGGGCCGTCGACTTTAAATTCGGTCGAGAGGGTTTTTAAAATAAAGACCTCGTGTCGTCGACTTTAGGTCCGGCCGGAATGGTTTAAATTCATGAGTTGGTTAAAATTCAAGGGCATCGAGATCTAATGACCAAATTAGAGCAATTATAAAATAAAATGCAATAAAAAGGAGGGAGAGTGAAAGTTCCATTAATCAACACATATAACAATCAACTCCAAATCAACAAACTTTCAAAACAAACTCAACCTACAAATGACTCGAACTCAAGTCAAACACAACTCAAACAAAACCCTGCAAATTCCTATATAAAACTCCCTACAACATAAACTGATAATCTCCAACAAGACAACATAATCTCCGAGCTCTCCAAAGTTCTTATGTACGAGCCTCTGCAAATAAAAGAATGGAGTTCATTAAGCATTGAAATAATTTAATATTCAAATAAATACTAAAAATAGAAAATGATGCAGCAAACTATTAATACACTGGTGTAAGAAGAGTAATCTACAAAAAAAAGTAAGAAGAAAAGTACTGTAGCAAAAGAACACCAGTGTTACAACGACAACTGGTCAAACTAGTATGTACAACTACTAGTAAATAACCAACTAAAAATCATGATGGTCTAGTTTCAAACAACTACTGTCCATTCTAAAAAAAAAAAAAAAATCAAATTAAAAGTTTTTGGGCAGCCTTGTTTATAGGAACTTGGTTGTAAGACCCGCTTTCCGGCAACTTTCATAGGAAAGCAGTAAGCCCGATCTTAGGGAAAAAGTTTTAGGTGGAAATTGACCTAACCCCTAAACCCAATTAAAACCCAGGCCACTTCTAATAGAAGTCGTAAGTCCGAAATCTGAGAGAAGTGTTTAGGTGATAATACAAATCTAGACCCCTCACCTGGGCATCCTATTCTATAGGAATAGGTTGTAAGACCTGCTATCGGGCAACTTCTACATGAAGTCGTAAGCCCCTACATTTTAGGAAAATTGTCAAAATAAATAACAATAATCCTAAACCTTAAACAAACTAAAATTCAAACCTATGGGCTTCTTAGTCAAAAAGGATTAAGTTGTAACACCTGCTTTTCAGGCTACTTCCTAAGGGAAGCCATAAGTCCTACCCAAATAATTAAAATTCATGGGCATCTTAGTCTAAAGGATTAAGTTGTAAGACCCACAATTCGGGCCGTTTAGCTTACAGGGCTAGGTCGTAAGACCCACCATTAGGCAACTTCTAAGGAAGCCATAAGACCTATCCAACTGAAATTCTTCGGGCAACTCCTAATTGGAGCCGTAAGCCCCAAACTAAAAACAAACTATTCGGGCAACTCCTAATTGGAGCCGTAAGCCCCAAACTAAACAAATCTCTGGGCAACTCCTAATTGGAGTCGTAAGCCCCAAACTAAACAAATTAATGGGCAACTTCTAAGGAAGTAGTAAGTCCCAACTCAAATTAAATTAAAACTAAAATCAACATCTAACCACTTCAGTCTACTCGGGATCCCTGAAAGGAGGCAACCCATGGCTGCTAATCAGATTCCCTGGACACTACGGTAAATGATTGTTAGTGTTGATAGACTGAAATCTATGGTATACCCGGGACGACGGAACCATGGGATCTTGATCGGGTTTACCTTCATCTTCCCACCATTGAGACTAAATTACCTAAAACATATTCATCCTTAATCGAGAGTTCTCTCTTACGTAGTAAGAGAGGTAATTAACTATGGGCGCTTGCGCTCATAGGAAGTAAGAACCCCAGATCTATAAACCCTGATACTACCCTCAGGGGAAATCTGGTTAACTTCAATCTGACTTAAGGGAAATGGAATCCTACGGTTGCAAAGCAGGATTCGTGCATTCGTGCTATTTTTCTTGAGCCAACAGATTTCTGGCGACTCCACTGGGGAATACTTTTCTCTCCATCTTTGGATGAAAAGACAATTTATATTTAGTCTCAAATTATGAAACATCTATAAATAAATATAGATGTTTATTCAACGCAATTCTGTGTTTTCTTTTCTACCAGAATTCAGGTTGACTCTAATCCCTGTAAGTTCTGTTGGCAGGTTGATAACATGACGCCTGCAAAGTCATTCATGACTGTGAAACTGGGTGAGGGAGCCAGAGTGCAGTTCCCTCAAGCTGTTCTGAACACAGGCTATGCTGGAGCAACTATTCAATTCGGAACTATTTCCGAAGTCATGCAGTTTGAACAATTCATTCCTGAGAATCCTGTTAGCGTACCTACTGCCAAAGGTGTCGCTAAGAAGCCTACTTCTGAAGCTGCTGATGAGAAGGCTCCTAAGAGGGCCTCTGTATTTTCAAGGCTCTCTATGACACCTACTACTGCTCCAGTAATTCAAAAGAAAGTTTCTGAGCCCAAGTTGCAATCTGTTGGCGTGAATACAGCCAGTCAGAATACAATCCAGGATGAAGTGCCTGAAGAATACAATGCTGAAGTTCCTGAAGCAAGTACTAAACTTTCCAGGAAAACTAGAAGAAAGGCTAATGCTCGCTTACGAGCTAATGGCTGGGTGCCTGAAACCCTTGAAGAATCATCACCGCAGTTAGAGGCGAATATACCTGTTAGTAACGGCTTTGAGCCGTTAAAATGGGTAAAAAGGAATGATGATAAGGGTCACTTGAAGAAGTCTTTCTGGGAGACTTCACGTCAACAACCACAACCACCCAAGAAGGAAGAATCTGCCTCTTCCAAGATATACAAAATACTGAAGGCTGTCAAAGATAGAAATCTACAACGAAGACTGAGGAAATCTGTTACTGAAGTTATTTCCTCAAATATGATTCATCCTCAGAATAATAAATTCTCAACAAGATCTTATAGAGAGGAGTTTAGACGTCCTCCATACTACCAAAAGCCAAGAGAATTCTGTCCTAATATGGGTCGATACCCGTATTACGGAAGAAAACAGTTGGGAGGGCCTTCTGATAATTTACATGTAAGAGACTATAACAGAAGATATGCTGAACGAAGGCCCCAACAATGGTATCATAGATCTGCCCATTCAAAGGTACATTTCGATGCTGGTGGTCATCATTATGTGACTCCAAGAAGACAACAAGTCTGGGTTCCCAAAAACCCCACATATCCTCGAGCTCAGAAGGATGACCGTGATAATGAAATTTATAAAGAGCGACTTAAATCTCATGTCCAAAAGTTATCCCCTAATAAGGAAACTTCTGTTGATGTGATTAAAACAAAAGAAGAAAGCTGTCAAGTCTATAAAGAATCCCCCGACTCTCCAGTCATACACTGGAAGCGGCGGTCCCAACTTGGAGAAGATCATGAGTTGGAAGAAGATGATAATTATTATGATGATGATGATGAAGTGGAAGAGGGTATTGGTCCCATGGACGTTGAAGTTGTCCGGATGGTTGATCATATACCTGATCGAGCTAATCAGCGGCTTACTCGTAGAAGTGCAGCATTGAATTTGCAAAATGAAGAACAACTACGAGATGACCAAGAACAAGCAGCATCTGTGAATAGAATCCCACAATCAGAGGAAGCTGACAAGATAGAAGATGAAGAAGTTCTAAAGAAGTTACAATTGGAAATGCAATCTATGCAACAAAGGAAAGATCTAGAAATCCATCATTTAAATACTCGTCTTGATGAAATGAGTAATATGATGAAACAGTTGTTTGGACAACTGGGCATGATGGCTACAACTAACCAGCCACCTGTAGCAAATACTCAAGGAAATGTTCAAATTACTCCTGATGTAGTGCTCACTCCTGACAGAAAATTTGAGGAGTTAGAGGAGCCAATACTGATTACCCCTAAAGAAGGTGAAATGGTCAGCAAAGCTCAAATTGAAAACCTTATCAATCAAAAAGTGAAAGCAGTTATCGCTTCTGAAGCTGCTGAAGCTTTGGTTGGGAAAGGTCGTCCGTATCCGATGGAATATGACCAAGAAAAGTATCCAAAGGGATATATAGTGCCAAAATTCAATTTGTTTGATGGTACTGCAAATCCTCGTCAACATCTGGCACAATTCAAAGCTACCTGTGGAAATACAGGAGGTAATGATGCTCTGTTACTACGTCAATTCGTTAGTAGTTTAACAGGTACAGCCTTTGAATGGTATGCTGAGTTACCCAACGATTCAGTGAGAACATTCGCCGAATTAGAGACGATGTTCATCAAAAGATTTGCCAGTGCAACAAAGAAGGTGACTATCGCTGATCTCGCTCTTGAGAAAAGGAAAAGAGAGGAATCAATCACCAAGTACATAACCAGGTGGAGAAATCTCAGCATGAAATGTGAGCAACAACTCACTGAGAAACATGCTGTCGAGTTATTATTGGGAAATATAGATGATTATATGGCTCCGTATCTAGCGATGGCTACAATCAATACATTTCAGGAGTTACTTGATCGTGTAGCCAAATTTGAAAGGTTACCCAGACCTAGAAGTACTGGCTTCAATTATAATAATAATCCACCAGGAAAAGGGAAACAAATCAAAATATTTGATCCAAAAAGAAGTGAGGTGAATACCACATTCCCATCTTCCTTAGAGAAAAAAGAAAAAGAAGATTCAATGAATCCGTCGAAGATGCCAAAACAAATAAAAGAAAGACAAAGACCTTCTACTTTACAGGAGAAAATTAACAAGCCGTATTCTTTCAAAAAGGAGTGTACGGGAAAGATTTTTAGGCAAGCCCTAAAAATCGGCCTTCAATTGCCAGAATCTCGTCGACCAGAACAGGCTGGCATGACGGATGATCCAAATTACTGTCCGTATCATAGGATCATAAGTCACCCAATCGAAGACTGTTTCATATTCAAAGATTGGGTTGAAAGAAATTATCAAAATGGTGAACTTACACTTTCTAATAGTGTTCTTATCAATCCTAAGAGGGAGAAAACTAATGTTATCTCCTCTACACCCTATCAAAGCACTGAGAATGAGAAAGGGAAAGCACCCCAGGAAGATGAAGGTGGTTGGGAGACCTTTATTTCAAAGAAAACTAAGCAAATGATGAATATCCTACTGGCTATTGAAGGCATTCGTAGAAAGTGTGCATTAGAATTGGATGTTGATCCAAAACTTCTTTCTTCAAAAAAACCAGTGACAGGAGGGCCCAGTTCGAGTAAAAAGAAACCTTCAAAATATTTCAAAGACCAAAAGGGAAAGCGTAAGCCTGGATCAAAATCTCAGAAAAGAAAGAAGAAGAAATTAACAAGACAGAACTCTGTAATACAAAAATACATCAACTCCATCGATGAATATCAGCAACCTCTAAGGCATCCTGTCAAGTTAGAAGAATATATGGCTGATTTGTTTCTTGACTCGGAGTCAGAAAAGGAAGAAAGTATTCCAATTGAGACTTGCCGAGTCATAAATCAACGAGGTGGAAGGGCTGCAAGAGGACGCAATGCACCTCTTGCTATCTATAAAGCTGACACGAAAATGCCTTCTAAGGAAGTACATCGTACACCAGCACCTTTCACCGACTCAGATGAAGACTTATATTTTCCCGATGAAGAAAGTGATCATAAGGGAAAGAACATGCCTAAAGAAAAATGTCCAAAACTCGGAAGCGGCTCAGACTCTGAGGAAGTTGATGATTTTAAAATTTCAAAAAATTCTCAAACTGAAGCTAGATCATCTTCAGATGTGACACAAATTCAGCTAAGAAGTGGAAAGCAGATTCTCCCACCTCAAAAGAAAATAAAGGATAAGGAGAAGAATATTCAGCTCAATGAGACAGTTATTCCACAAGAGCCTCATAAACTCAAGGTGGCTAGTTCAAATGTGGATTACAACATATTATCTCATCTCCGCAAACTACCTGCATTGTTGAGTGTCTACGACGCCCTTCTGATGTCTAAGAACCTTCGGGAAACACTCATTAAAGCTTTGCAAGATCCTGAACAGTATGAGGCATTCTTTGCTGAGCAAAATTTGAAAGAAGCTTTGCATACCCAGAGTATTGCTACAATCACATTCTGTGATAGTGATATGCTCCTAGGAACTGCAGATCATAATCGACCATTATATGTTACGGCGGAGAGCAACAATATTGAAATAAATAGAATTTTGATTGATCCAGGTTCCTCTGTTAATCTAATGAGCCTCAAAACACTCAAAGGATTGGCTTTGGATGTCCAGTATTTGAATAAAAGCACCGTGTTTCTACAAGGATTCAATGAACAAGGGCAAAGAACCCTGGGATCTTTAGTTTTGCCTTTGAACTTCGGGGAACTTAATACAGAGGCAACATTTCATATCATTGATGCTAACACATCATACAAAGCACTTCTTGGAAGACCATGGCTCCATGAGTATGGTATAGTGCCTTCAACACTTCATCAATGTATGAAATACATTCGAGATAATGAAGAATATCGCATTGATGGTGATGAACAACCATTCTTGGTGCATGAAGTCAAAATCTACGATGATGCCAAGTACTTTATAGCTCAAAAGTCAAAAGGCAATGAACTTCCAAAAATTCAGTCTCTTACACTGGACAAGAAAAAGTTAAAAGATAAAAATAATAATCAATCGAAACAAATTTGCTCAGTGCCTCATCTCGGTAGTGATTCCGAAGAGGATGATATCTCTACAACTTTCAAACCTTTGATCATAGGGAAAAGAAAGAATGAACTATCAACTGTCCATTTTGATTACGAAGTTAATCACACAAACAAGCTACGGTGTTCAAGTAAACCGACCATCGAAGGAGAAAAAAAATTTGTGTATCAACCCAAGGGTACTATAGAATCTCAGGAAGAAGGGGACCCAGGACCCAGTTCCATATCTAAGAAATTGCAAAAAGTATCAATTTCAATGATAAGGGTGTCTGAAGAACAAATATCTACAGATATCATCAAAATAGTTTCCATGCCGGTGGCACATTCAAAAACATTGACTACCTCGTCAAATACAAACATAGAAATGTTAAAAACTTTTTATGTCCCTCCCAAAAGAGGTCTCAATGAGCGTGGATCCATTTTCTATAAATCAAGAGTAATACCACATCACATTACTCATGAAATAGAAAATGAAAATGAATGGGATTATGAAAATATGTGGATAATCATTCCTCAATATCCTTCACCCATTATGAGAAAACTGATAGAAAGAAGAATCTTTTTCGTGCAAACAAACAAACAAGCTCGTTATTTCAGAGAACTCTGGCACAATGAGCATGCACAAAGACCTATTGGTCATGGCTTATCTACAACATGGGGTCTTGGATATGCTCGACATTCACACCTCACACGAGCATCATCTTATCATTATCTGGAGTGCCCTCAACATTCATGTCTTACATATGCAACCTCCTACAATGTTACAGACAAGGAGGAGAGACTGTCGGAGTCTGAAAATCAAATTGAAGATCTAATAGTAGATCTAAAAGAAGCCCCAAAAGAATTTGAAGAAGGTGGCCAAGCTACTATAGACGAGCTCAAAGAAATAAACTTGGGTACTGAAGAAGATCCAAAACCTACATTCATTAGCTCTGATCTCCCACAAGACAAGGCAGAGGAGCTAAGAATATTACTTCTCGAATATAAAGACTGTTTCGCATGGAACTACACTGAAATGCCTGGTTTATCACCAGAGGTGGCAGTGCATAAACTCTCCATCGATACAAAAATATCGCCTGTTAAGCAAGCACCCAGGCGAATGCGACTTGAAATTGAAGAACAAGTCATTGCTGAAACCAAGAAGCTTATTGAAGCTGGTTTTATTCGAGAAGAGAAGTATGCTAACTGGATTGCTAATATCGTTCCAGTGAAGAAGAAGAATGGTCAAATTCGTGTTTGTATAGACTACCGGGATTTGAACAAAGCATGCCCAAAAGATGATTTTCCACTGCCCAATGCAGAACTTATGGTCGATAACACTTCAAATCATGACATGTTCTCATTCATGGATGGATCATCGGGTTATAATCAAATCAAAATGGATCCGGAGGATGAAAAACATACCTCATTTCGAACTCCCATTGGCATATATTGCTACAAAGTAATGCCATTCGGTTTGAAGAATGCTGGAGCTACTTACCAAAGAGCGATGACTCGAATCTTTGATGATCTCATCCATAAGCATGTAGAATGTTATGTGGATGATTTGGTTGTAAAAAGCAAAAATCAACATGAACATGTAAATGATCTCAAAATTGTATTCGAAAGAATTCGCAAATTCAATTTGAAAATGAATCCGCTTAAATGCGCTTTTGGTGTGTCATCCGGTAAATTTCTCGGATTTATTGTACGCCATAGAGGGATTGAAATTGATCCTGATAAAATTCAAGCAATAGTGGAAATGCCACATCCAAAAACTCTAAGACAACTTCGTTCTTTACAAGGAAGATTGGCATATATCCGAAGATTTATATCTAATCTCTCGGGTAGATGTCAACCCTTTTCACGATTGATGAAGAAAGATACTCCTTTCGTGTGGGACGATGCTTGTCAAGAGGCATTTAATAGTATAAAACAATATCTGTTGAATCCTCCAATCCTTGCTGCCCCAATCCCAGGGAAACCCCTAATCCTATATACAGCTACTCTTGAAGAATCACTCGGAGCATTGCTAGCACAAAAAAATGAAGATGACAAAGAAAATGCCCTTTATTATATCAGTCGACGATTAATAGGAGCAGAATCTAAATATTCACCAATTGAAAAGCAATGTCTAGCATTGATCTTTGCTACTCAAAAATTGCGGCATTATATGTTATCCCATAAAATCACTTTAATATCTAAAGTGGATCCATTAAAATTTCTAATGACTAGACCCACTCTCACGGGTCGTCTAGCTAAATGGGCTGTCTTGCTAATGCAATTTGACATAACATATATGCCACAAAAAGCGGTGAAAGGACAGGCTTTAGCTGATTTTCTAGCAGCCCATCCTCTACCTGCAGGTTCTCCACTCAACGATGAATTGCCAGATGAGCAAACACTTGAAGTGGAAGAAAAAGAAAATCTGCAAGAATGGGAGCTCTATTTCGATGGAGCTTCATCATTAAAACCATCCAAGCCACCTAAATTTCCAACGATCCAAGTAGGCATCGGCCTTATATTTATTACACCGCAAAAAGGAATACTCCGATATTCCTATAGCTTAACAGAGCCTCGCACTAATAATGAGGCTGAATACGAAGCCTTAATTGCGGGCCTTGAGTTGGCAATTAATATGAAGATTGAGAAGATTCATATATATGGAGATTCTCAACTCATAATCAAACAAATAATAGGCGATTTTAAAATCAATAAGCCTGAATTAATCTCTTATTATGAGTATGCTCTAAAACTCCTACGACAAATTCCTGAGGTGACTCTCACAAGGATTACACGTAGTGAAAATGGTAAAGCCGATGCGCTGGCAAAGCTAGCTAAAGAACTAGCAAATCCACATAATGATCCAATTCTCATAACTATCCAAAACAGACATGCATTAACCCCAGCAATCATAAAAAATGATGAAGGAAAAGAAACGCAAGAAAGTCTAACCATATCTGGTGAAAATGATTGGAGAGATCCATTTATCAGATATTTCAAAGAAGGGAGATTACCTGAAAATAAATCCACAGCTTCTCAAATATCACGAAGAGCATTAAGATATGCTTTCGTGAATGATACATTATATCGTAGATCATTTGATCAAATGTGGCTACGATGTTTGGGTCCCGATGAGTCCCAAAAAGTTATAAATGAAGTTCATGAAGGATTGTGTGGCGCACACCAATCTAGACCCAAAATGAAAATCAAAATCAAACGTATGGGATACTATTGGCCAAGTATGGTTCAAGATTGCATCGACCATGCTAAAAAGTGCCACCAATGTCAAGTGCATGGAGATATCATGCATCGACCTCCCAATCCACTACACCCTACACTAGCATCATGGCCATTTGAAAGTTGGGGTACCGATATAATAGGTCCAATAGAACCACCATCTTCTTTAGGACATCGGTTCATCTTAGCTGCCATTGATTATTTCTCAAAATGGGCTGAAGCAATTCCCCTAAGAGAAGTTAAATCAGACAATGTGATGAAATTCTTTCGGGATAACATTGTCTATCGTTTTGGCGTACCTCGTCGAATTATATCGGACAACGGTACCGCCTTTAAAAGTACTAAAATTTATCGATTTATAGAACGTCACAAGATAGACTGGCGTTATTCATCGATATATAACCCAAGAGCCAATGGTTTGGCCGAAGCATTTAACAAGACTTTGGTTAAGCTGCTCAAGAAAATTCTCTCTAAAAATAAGAGAGAGTGGCACGACAAATTGACAGAAGCTCTCTGGGCATATCGTACCACTTATAAAACTGCAACGCAGGCCACCCCATACTCACTAGTTTTTGGAACCGAGGCAATATTACCTCTCGAGGTCGAGTTGCCATCTCTTCGTATTGCTATTCAATGCGAATTAACTAAAGAAGAAAATGATATTCTACGACTTGAAGAACTTGAAGCCCTTGACGAAGTTCGACTCCAGGCTCAGCAAAGTCTAGAATCCTACAAAACAAGAATGACTAGGGCCCATGATAGAATGGTTCGTCCTAGGAGCTTCAAAGAAGGTGAGCTTGTTCTGGTTCGCCGAAGACCTATAATCCCTCATCGTCGCCTTGGCGGTAAATTTGATCCAATATGGGAAGGACCCTTCATCATTGAAATAGTGTATGAAGGAGGTGCCTATCAACTCATAGATCTAAATGGTCAAAGACCTATGCCACCAATTAATGGTCAATTTCTAAAGAAATATCATACATAAAAGAATATTATGTATAAAAATCTGCATACTAGCCAGAAGTCTTCCAAATTCCCTCCTGAAAGACAGGAGGCAATTTTTTATATCTCATTTATAAAGACCAAATAATATTCACTCTCCTCCTGAAAGACAGGAGGCAATTTTTATATTCTCCTATAATGGGAGAAATAAAATTCACTCTCCTCCTGAAAGACAGGAGGCAATTTTTATATTACCTCTTGTAATGCATAAGATAAATTCAATCCCCTCCTAAAAAGTTGGGAGGTAATTTTTTTTCCCTTTACCAAATAAAAATAAAGAAGTTATGAAAATCTTCTATGCTCATAAACCTAAGGGTCGAGCTAAATTCACAAAGTTCAATAAGCCTAAGGGCCGAACTTTGAAATTTTCTATGCTCAATAAACCTAAGGGTCGGGCTAAATCCACAAAGTTTAATAAGCCTAAGGGCCAAACTTTAAAATTTTCTATGCTCATAAACCTAAGAGTCGAGCTGAAATCCACAAAGTTCAAGAAGCTTAAGGGCTGAACTTTGAAATCTCATATGCTCAATAAACCTAAGGGTCGAGCTAAATCCACAAAGTTCAATAAGCCTAAGGGCCGAACTTTAAAATTTTCTATGCTCAATAAACCTAAGGGTCGGGCTAAATCCATAAAGTTCAAACGTTGAAATTTTTTATGCTCATAAACCTAATGGTCGAGCTAAAACCTATGAAGTTCAAGAAGCTTAAGAGCTGAACTTTGAAAATCTCTTATGCTCAGTAAACCTAATGGTCGACCTAAATCCATAAAAGTTCAACAAGCCTAAAGGCCGAACTTTGAAATCTTATATGCTCACAAACCTAAAAGTTGAGTCACATTCTATCAAATATAAAAGACTAAGAGTCTAAGACATCCCAATAAAACAAAATAAAAAAAAAATGTATAAAATACATGTGTAAATAAAATAAATAAATACACTTGTTCGTACCAGAGTGAAGCCAGAGAAGCTATCGAAGGCTGAACTGAAGGCTTCCTATCTGCTGTCTAATTCTGAACATGCGATCCTGTAGCATCATCTGCCTAGTCTGAGTGGTCTCCAACTGATGACGCAACGAGTCAAACTCCTCGGTGGATGATGACAAATCCTGCTCTAGTCTCTCAACCTCAGCAGCTATCCAAGTAAATTCCTCCTCAGTATAAGTAGCTGCTGCTCGAAGACCTCGTCGCCTCTCCAAAAGAGCCATCCCTCGCTGCCTCAAAACCCTGAGCTCTGCCAATATCTCTAAAAGCTCAAGCTGCTCCGCTGAAATATCTCGTTGGCAACGCCTCAAAGCCTGAAGGCCAAACTCACGATCCACACTAATCCTCTTCATCCTTTCCCAAGCAGCTCTCACTGCATCCTCTAAACTGTCAGGAACTCCAACTGCTAACTCCTCAGGGACAAAGTGTAATTGGTACAGCCCGAAAGCAACAACACGACAAAGGTGCTCCCATGTCTCTAAAGCAGTATCCTGAAGTCCAGAAGCTGCAACACAGTCTAAAAGTAGAGAAGCTTCAACACAGAAACTGGCTAAATCTGGAAACGGCAAATCATCAAGATCCACTCCTAGTAATAGGTGCCGCAGAGCAGTGACAATGTGATGAGCTCTATTCAATAGTCGCTGACCAAAATATCTGCGAGCTCGAGAAGGTATCCTAGACACAAAGCAAGCCAGCTCTGAACCTGAATGTAAAATACAGGTAGAGTTATTAAAAAAAAATGAGAGAATAAAGACGAATAAAAGAAGAAAGATATAACCTTAAAAGAATTTAAAAAAATATATATATAAAATAAATACCTGAAAGGTGGATCTCATCTGATGATCCTGATGAATAGTAGTCACCTAAGTGGGCAGTAACACTTGGTGAGGAGCTTTCTGGTACATCATCTACAATCACCCAAGTCGAATCTGAGAGAGGAGAAGGTGAGATAGCTAACTCTGTAATTATGTCATCAGCAACATCCTCAAATAACATCTGTGTAGAATAACTGTGTGTAGACTGAGAAGATGATAAGCGTTCACCTATGCATATATTCAAGAGAAAAATGAAAAGGAGAATGTTGATTAATGAAATGAATAAGTAGATAAATATATATTTATTTACCTTCAGCATCATCAGGTGTATATTCAATAACTAGATGACCATCCTCATCCAAAATATCTAGTGTAAGTTCAGGCTCTGCATCCATGAGCTCAACATCTGAAAGATAAACATATTGAAGAATTGAAAAAATTAAATAAAATAATTAATTAATTAATATATGTCAATATCTGGGATTGATCTCAAATCAGTACTCTGGTCTGTTGAGAAAGAAGAAAAAGGGAAGCCTGGAGGAGTAGGCAAAGTATCCGGCACCAAAATAGGAGAACTTGGCAGGTCAGCAGAGATGTGTTTGGATACTGTAAAAAAAAAAAAAAATGAAATTGAGATAAATATACGTTAATTAAGAAGGAAGATTTAACCTGGAACATCATTTGAAGAGCGATGCCTAGGGTGACCTCTGTCGGTAGGAGGAGAAATCGGTCTATCTTTAACAACTGCAATATTTGCATATTAGTATGTAAGAAAAATAAAATCATATATAAAAATAATATACATCACATACCTGGGCCATCATGTCTGAAAGTAGGCTCAGGACTCCTCTTCCTCTTTCTATCATCAAGTTTCGAAGTCTCCTTATGTACAGTAGTATGACCTTGAGGCACTGAAGGGTATCCTGATGGTCTCTGTCTTCTAACTTGTCTACTATACGCCCGAATGCCCATCTCAATAAAGGAAGAAAATGTGTGCCGAATCCAAGCCAACCGTAAGTGTGAAATGCCTGTCGGAGCATCCATGTGTGGAATGTAGAACCGCGAACCTGTCCCAAGGCGAAGTAAAAAAGCCCAAGTCATGGAAGCTGCCTCTAAACGTACTGACAACGGAAGAGATCCCAGTTGACGTGTGTCGACTATCCCAGGAACAATGGGTAATCCATATAACGGTGTGGCCTGGACAAGACCAAACTGCCTTGCTGCCCTATTGGGATTATATCCCTCCATTATCACTGAACCATGCCGTCTGTAGCAAATCCAACCAGGTCTCATGCTAATAAAATATGAGGCAATCGGTATATAGCCTGACCTGGAAAGTAAAGTAGGAGTCCTCTTCTCAGACTGAGAATCTACTAAGGGTACACCAAGGCACTGTAAAGGTAAAGAACCAAGTGGAGATCTGTAAATCAATCTGTAGCGATCAGTCATCTGTAGAGGTGCAAACATAAACAACCGGATCTGTGCTCTATCTGTAGAAGAGGTCGCTCTGGCTAACTGGAGCAAAGAAGGAAAATGATGCTCTGTAAAGTAACCCGGTAACTCTGGACAACTGAAAGCACCTGCAATGTGTATGTACATCCATCCGTGGAGGTAGTGCCAAGGAATCTCCACACTATACTGACCACTACCGTATGTAGTACAAATCTGCCCCAAGTTATGATAAATCTGTGCAAGAACTGCAGGAGCTAGCGAGACCCTTCTTCCACTCGCTATCAAACTAGCCATCAGGAGTGTGCTAGGTCGGAAAACTCTACTCTGGCTAGGAAAAACAAAATAGCTAAGCCATGTAGCAACAAAAGACACCAAAAGCATGTTGTCTGAAAATTCTCTGGCTGAAATAGGCTGTAATCTATCTGTCAAGCCTGGCTCAAACAAATCCTCTGAAAGTTGCTCTAAATCATGCGATCTCTTGTTAAAAGGATCATGAACATGTGCAAACTCTGTAGTGAGTGCCGCTGGAAGTAGTAAACTCTCAATCCAAGTATCCAAGTAAATAATCGCTCTACGACCACGACCCCTCTTCTTTTGCTGACAAAGATGGTAGTAGTGCCTCAAACTCTGGTGAAGTTCAACTGAGTAAACAAACTCACCCCTCCTATGCTGCCCTGCTGGTCGGCGGCTAAATAAATCATAATCAATAGGAATACACTCTTCGTATGGAACTCCTAAAATTGGCAGGCCAGAAATAATACGTAAATCCCAGAGTGTAACTGTCATTTCATTAGGTCCAATCCAACAGGTATTTGTGACACTGTCCCAATGCTCAATAATGCTCTGAAGCCATGAAGAAGAAAGACGGCTGTAATCAAATAAAGAAACATAAATGGCTTCATATACCTCTGCTTGCTGCAGTATCTTCTGATGCATCTGAAGTGTGTAGCGGGCCCACTTGACATAACCAGTCAAAGCCTGAATAGGACTACCAAATATAGGATCATGATGTGGCTCCTCGATCTCATGATGCAGTAAGCGATAACTGAGCAAACGGATAGCTCCAGTCCTCTCTGCAAGGTCAGCTGCTGGCTGTAAAATGTCCTGATCCCCATAGCTCAAACCCTCTATAATTTTCTCCAAAGAAGCACCATCAGTACACCGCAACTTGTGTGTAATAATCCAATCTGCCGGGTCATGTCCAGCTGGCATGTCTGAATCAAAATGAGGCATGCGAGGTGATCTAGTAAATATCCCATCATATAGATCCCTATCAATCAGCATCTCATTATGCCAATATAGTCGGTCCGAAATTGAAGCCGACTGTGAGAGATCATACGCATCAATCTCTCGCCAAATATCTTCTTCTGAAGGCTTGATGCAAGATAATGATGGAGGTCTCCTCCAATCAAACATCTTGGCCTGAAAAGACAAAAGAAGAATAATGAAATATATATATAACTCAATGCTTGCAACAAATTTCTTGCATGAAAGTCACACAAGAACTTCGTTGGGAGGCAATTTGTTGACTGATATTTCAAACACATTGACAAATTTTTTTATAATACATAAAAAAAATGGGTAACACATAAAGGCTAAAATTGTTGTAATGACACAAAAGTTCTCTTGATACATCCACTAACTTACTGGCTTGAAGACCACATCGTGGGTTTGAGTGGTTCTAAATTTTCACTGATATTTTTTTTAGTGAAATACCCACATTTGATACTAGTTGCTAAGATGCAGCTTTATGATTTTACATGACCTTCCAATGTTATGAAATATACAAATTAAAGTCATAAAGTTGAGTGATTGCTACAGATATACTCGACTTAGATGTATTTTGGACTAGAAATAATATATCATTCTTTGAAAATCAATGTCGGCAATACATCTTGGATGCTCACGGTTATAAAAAAAAAAAAATAATAATAATAATAATCTGAAATCTGAAATTAAAAAAAAAAAAAAAAAAAACAAAAAAAAAAAGAAAGAAAGAAGAAATTGAAGAGATGTATCTCTTCGTGAGATTAATTCAATTCCACCGACTTGCTCAAACAATGCAACCTTTCATGATAATAACTTCCTTATACCAATCGGTCAATAAAAAGGGAGGAAGAAACTGAAAAAAAAAGAAAAAAAAAAACTAACTCTCGTGGTTTGCATTTTCTTAAATCCCGTTCCTTCTCGCCGGATTTTTGGTCTCCTTCCAATCGCAAACTCCTACCGGCGACTGCTCCTGCTGCTTGCGATTGAAACCCGACCACGAACACACAGCACGTCAAAGTCGAAAACCTAGCCCACGGGAACGTTCGTCTTCCTCCTTCCCACGCGAAACTGCTCCTGTGTCGTTTCCGTTTTGTTTGCAGAACTTGCAACTCTGTGAAATACACGATCTGTGTAAGTATTAACAATAGATAAATCTATTGTTAACATAATATTTTATTATTTCAAGGCTGCAGATTTCACGTTGAAGAAGGTTTATTGGTTGAAAATCTTTTCAAAAAGTAAAAGAACCAATAATCTGAATAGAGGCAATAAGTGCTATTCAGCCATGTCAGGCAATTAAAGAAAAATATAATCATTACTATGTACAATGTGTTAGAATAAGATCTCATATATATATATATATATATATATATATATATATATATATATATATATATATATATATATATATATATATATATATATATATATATATATATATATATATATATATATATATATATATATATATATATATATATATATATATATATATATAAAGATAATGCATTAAATGAGATGAGCATGAAATAATTTTGTTATAAACAGTTAAATAAATTGGAAGACCATACGCCGTCGATCTTTGATCCGGGTATGATGGTTACAAATTTTGAAGACCATACGCCGTCGATCTTTGATCCGGGTATGATGGTTATAAATTTTGATGACCATACGCCGTCGATCTTTGATCCGGGTATGATGGTTTAAATTTCAAAGACCTCGCGCCGTCGATCTTTGATCCGGGCGGGAAGAAATTACGGCAAATGCCGCCCCGATTTCCCTCGGTGGGGAGGAGACGCCGGAAGGCTGCCGAAAATTTTCTAGAATATTGCCGAATTTCCTTTGTCGCTATTTGAGAACAATGTCATAACTTCACTAATTAAAATAATTAGTTCATTATTTAATCTAATCGATTAAAAATTCATTAATGAACAATTTATAATAAATATGAGATTTAAAATTCCTTAAGCATAAGCAAGAAGTTAAATATTTTCTGGCAGAAAATAGTAGTTTTATGGAGCAAACTTTTGAAGTAGATTTTTTTTAAAACATTTCATTTATAGATAGTGAAGCTCCTAAACAAAGTGCACACTTTGTTTACTGAAATTCTCCACACATAAATATAAAATATATATAGAGAGAATTCTAAATATAAAGACGATTTTGTCTTTTCTCTCAATCCAACAGATCTTTGATTGCATATAAAGTTTAAAATAAGTTGTTTGTCATTATGAAGAATATATATATTGTTCCAATTATTCAAACCTGACATGCCCAAGATAATATATTGATCTTGTTCTAAGCTTAAGAAAAGCTTAATTAAATTACTTGTTAAGGGACAAACAAAAGATTGTCATTTTTAACAATATAAATTTTTTAACAGATAAGGCTACAGTTAATAATATTGATTTAAAAGAATTTAATAAATTATATGAAAAAGCCTTTTTGTTTTTTACTTTTTTTTTGAAATTATAAAACAACATGTATTTGCTGATGCGAAGACTCCGGGCCGTCGACTTTAAATTCGGTCGAGAGGGTTTTTAAAATAAAGACCTCGTGTCGTCGACTTTAGGTCCGGCCGGAATGGTTTAAATTCATGAGTTGGTTAAAATTCAAGGGCATCGAGATCTAATGACCAAATTAGAGCAATTATAAAATAAAATGCAATAAAAAGGAGGGAGAGTGAAAGTTCCATTAATCAACACATATAACAATCAACTCCAAATCAACAAACTTTCAAAACAAACTCAACCTACAAATGACTCGAACTCAAGTCAAACACAACTCAAACAAAACCCTGCAAATTCCTATATAAAACTCCCTACAACATAAACTGATAATCTCCAACAAGACAACATAATCTCCGAGCTCTCCAAAGTTCTTATGTACGAGCCTCTGCAAATAAAAGAATGGAGTTCATTAAGCATTGAAATAATTTAATATTCAAATAAATACTAAAAATAGAAAATGATGCAGCAAACTATTAATACACTGGTGTAAGAAGAGTAATCTACAAAAAAAAAAGTAAGAAGAAAAGTACTGTAGCAAAAGAACACCAGTGTTACAACGACAACTGGTCAAACTAGTATGTACAACTACTAGTAAATAACCAACTAAAAATCATGATGGTCTAGTTTCAAACAACTACTGTCCATTCTAAAAAAAAAAAAAAATCAAATTAAAAGTTTTTGGGCAGCCTTGTTTATAGGAACTTGGTTGTAAGACCCGCTTTCCGGCAACTTTCATAGGAAAGCAGTAAGCCCGATCTTAGGGAAAAAGTTTTAGGTGGAAATTGACCTAACCCCTAAACCCAATTAAAACCCAGGCCACTTCTAATAGAAGTCGTAAGTCCGAAATCTGAGAGAAGTGTTTAGGTGATAATACAAATCTAGACCCCTCACCTGGGCATCCTATTCTATAGGAATAGGTTGTAAGACCTGCTATCGGGCAACTTCTACATGAAGTCGTAAGCCCCTACATTTTAGGAAAATTGTCAAAATAAATAACAATAATCCTAAACCTTAAACAAACTAAAATTCAAACCTATGGGCTTCTTAGTCAAAAAGGATTAAGTTGTAACACCTGCTTTTCAGGCTACTTCCTAAGGGAAGCCATAAGTCCTACCCAAATAATTAAAATTCATGGGCATCTTAGTCTAAAGGATTAAGTTGTAAGACCCACAATTCGGGCCGTTTAGCTTACAGGGCTAGGTCGTAAGACCCACCATTAGGCAACTTCTAAGGAAGCCATAAGACCTATCCAACTGAAATTCTTCGGGCAACTCCTAATTGGAGCCGTAAGCCCCAAACTAAAAACAAACTATTCGGGCAACTCCTAATTGGAGCCGTAAGCCCCAAACTAAACAAATCTCTGGGCAACTCCTAATTGGAGTCGTAAGCCCCAAACTAAACAAATTAATGGGCAACTTCTAAGGAAGTAGTAAGTCCCAACTCAAATTAAATTAAAACTAAAATCAACATCTAACCACTTCAGTCTACTCGGGATCCCTGAAAGGAGGCAACCCATGGCTGCTAATCAGATTCCCTGGACACTACGGTAAATGATTGTTAGTGTTGGTAGACTGAAATCTATGGTATACCCGGGACGACGGAACCATGGGATCTTGATCGGGTTTACCTTCATCTTCCCACCATTGAGACTAAATTACCTAAAACATATTCATCCTTAATCGAGAGTTCTCTCTTACGTAGTAAGAGAGGTAATTAACTATGGGCGCTTGCGCTCATAGGAAGTAAGAACCCCAGATCTATAAACCCTGATACTACCCTCAGGGGAAATTGGCCTTCCCTCGATTTCAATCCTTAATCTAGAATCTTGGAATGACGGGCAAACTTCCAGCATCGGGGAGAAGTATGATGACAGGCATGAATTCAACATCGGGTAGTCATACAGCGTCGGGTAGAAGACCGACGAAAGTCTATTAACTGGTAGAAGTCCGACATCCAGTAGAAGTATGAAGTCGGGTAGAGGTGCAGCGTCGGGTAGAAGACCGATAAAGACTCGTCGACGGGCAGAAGTCCGACGACGAGTAGAAGTCCGCTAACGAGCAGAAGTCTGAGGTCGAGTAGAAGTCCGTAGTCGGGTAGAGGTGCAGCGTCAAGTAGAAGACCGACGAAGGTCCGTTGACGAGCAGAAGTCCGACGACGGTAGAGGTCCGCTAACAAGCAGAAGTTCGACGTTAAGTAGAAGTCCGCTGACGAGCAGAAGTTCGACGTTGAGTAGAAGTCCGCTGACGAGCAGAAGTTCGACGTCGAGTAGAAGTCCGCTGACGAGCAGAAGTCTGACGTCGGGTAGAAGTATTGTCGGGTAGAAGACCGACGAAAGTTCGTCGACGAGCAGAAGTCCGACGACGGGTATTAGTCCGATGAAAGGAAGAATTTCGGCGTCGTGTAATAGTCCGTCAAAAGTCCTGCAAGGCAAAAGTTTAGCGCAGGAGAAATTCAAAATCGGGAAGAATTTTAACATTATGGAGAAGTCAGATAGAAGTCTATTGACGACATTCTAGCGACTCCACCAAGGATGTAGGACCTTTCCGAGGTTGTATGCCGGAGCCTTTGCTCGACGACGTTAACCTGTGTGGAAGAGGCCGAGAGAATCCACCAAGGATGTAGGACCTTTCCGAGGTTGTATGCCGGAGCCTTTGCTCGACGACGTTAACCTGTGTGGAAGAGGAGGGGGAGAATCCACTAAGGATGTGAGACCTATCCGAGGTTGTATGTCGGAGCCTTTGCTTGACGACGTTAACCTGTGTGGAAAAGGTCGAATCGGATCCCTCTGGGATCGATTTTGCCTTGATTGGGAGAGGGCGTATGCTACGTGTATCCCGAATCAAAGGTTAAGAAGGGTCTATCTTTAGACCATTACTGCCTTTTTGAGGTTGAGATCAAGACCTTGCCCAAGGAGTAGAAGTCCAGTAAGGGACTGTATGAAACTTAGAAGTGATAGAAAGTATCTTTGCATTTGCTTGGATTTTTCTGAAATATCATCTTGATGTTGGAAGTATTGAAGGATCTTTTTGACCAGAATTGGGGTCAAAGTTGCCCCCCAGTCCGCATTTGATGCAACAATGACTGATGTCAGGAAGTTGATAAGAGCGATCTTTTGAGATTGGAGCAAAAGTTGCCCCCCAGTCGGGAATCACTTTCCCACAGACGGCGCCAAACTGTTGCGTCCTGGAATATTCGCGGCGGTAGAGAAATATATAGTTTAACGTCTTAGCGTTGTACGAAGATCCAGCACACAATCAGATAAGTGAGAGGGTGTAGCATTCATAAGAGACACCAGAGTTTTTACGTGGAAAACCCCTGAAAAGGGGGAAAAACCACGGGGCCTGGCCCAGTTTGAATGAATCCACTAGTATTTGTAGTCGATTACAAATGAGGCCCTTCCTTAGGAGAAGGCCTTGGATTGATGTAGCAAATGTACATCATATAGATTGCATTACATGGTAGGAGTTACATATACAGGTTTGTTTAGTCGGCAGGAGACCGTGGTCGGCAGGAGACCATAGTCGGCAGGAGACCGTGGTCGGCAGGAGACCGTGGTCGGCAGGAGACCGGGGTCAGAAAGACCGTTGTCTGTTGATGGAGGTCGGAAGGACCATAGTAGGCGACGAAGGTCTGAAGGACCGTAGGCAGTAGGAGACTGGGGTCTGAAAGACCGTTGTCTGGTGATGGAGGTCGGACGGACCGTAGTAGGCGATGAAGGCCTGAAGGACCGTAGGCGGTAGGAGACTGGGGTCTGAAAGACCGTTGTCTGGTGATGGAGGTCGGACGGACCGTAGTAGGCGATGAAGGCCTGAAGGACCGTAGGCGGTAGGAGATAAGGAGTCAGGTGTTAGTCCCAGTGTCACTTGGAAGATCGGATGTTGATGGTCTAGCCTTGAGTAGGACGTCGGGTCTTAGGCAGGACGTCAGGTCTTAAACAGGACGTCGGGGACTTAACGTCGGGCCTTGAACAAGACGTCGGGTCTTTGGCAGGAAGTAGGTACTGAGTGTCAGGCCTTGAACAAGACGTCGGGTCTTTGGCAGGACGTAGGGATTGAGTGTCGGGCCTTGAACAAGACGTCGGGTCTTTGGCAGGACGCCGGGGATGAACGTCGGGCCTTAAGGTGGTGGTCCGGCGAGGTTTTGTGGTGGTCCGGCGAGGTTCCTGCGGTGGTCCGGCGGTAATCCGACGAGATTCCTGCGGTGGTCCGGCGAGGTTCTGCGGTGGTCCGGCGGCTGTCGAGGAGGAACTCCTTCCTTCTCTTCTCTTCTTCCCTCTCTTGCTTAGATCCCCCTCTTATGAGAAATGAGGGCTCTATTTATAGATTTTCTGGAGTGGCATGGCCCGTAAATAAGCATGAGATCAGGGGCGAATAGGGAGTGGTCCAATGGACGGCCGATATTGAATCCTACGATCATGCACCGTTCATTGGACATTTGAAGGCCTTAGTGATGTCAGAATTCTGTGATCTTGGGCTCGTTGGATTTGTCTCGTCGAGCCCTTCGATTCGAGTATAAGCTCGTCAAAATCGGAGTCCGTTTGATAACTCAAATTGCTGTTTGAACCTTACGACAGCGCTTTGAACTCTTGATTCGGACTTATCTGGGCTCGGATTGGGTCGATCTTGGTGTTGTTGGGTTCGTATTTCCGAGACGCTCAGTTTGACTGTAAGCTCGCTGAATACGGAGTTCATGTGCTCCCGGATTTAATTTTTGAAGTTTCCAACTAGCTTTCGCCTCGAGATTCGTGCCCGATCAAGCTAATTTTGTGATGCCGTATCAAGTCTTAATATCACCTTGTGGTGTGTGTAACTCAGAACGGGACCAAAATTTGAAGTTGAAACAATAATAATTAAATAAATTTTAATTAAAACAGTAAAGTTAAGATTTTAGAGGTAATAATGTAATATTGACATTTATTCATATAATACGAGATTAAATCTAATTTCTTCACGCGCTTTAATAGGACAGTTTAGATGTATTTTTATTACGCGTATGGTAAATTACTAATAGAAGCTCTTGTAGCTCAGTTGGTTAGAGCACCCGTTTAGTAAGCGGGAGGTCTTGAGTTCGACTCTCAACAAGAGCACATATTATTTACCCAGCCTATCTTTTCTAAACAGAAAACTTATTTTATTTTGCATTTCCTATTTGAACTCAGCCAATATTTCCGTCAACTGAGCGTTGGCTTTGTTTGAAATAAATTTTTAACAGCTTTCTAAGGTGCTTTTTAGTACATCAAAATATCACTTAAGAAAGCTGTCCCAATAGAAAAATTATTGGGAGATTTACATACATACCACTTAATACTATGCTATTTACATATTTAACACCTAAAACTTTAATATTACATACAAACCACTCATAGTTTATTTTCATACCAAATATGAGTGGTAGAAATGAAATACATGAGTGGTAGGAAAGAAATGTAAGTAGTATATTTGATATTAAAATAATATAGGGTGGTATTCATGTAATATTAAATTTTTAGGTATTAGATGTGTAAATAGGATGTTATAAAGTGGTATGCATGTAAATTTTCCAAAATTATTAGGTGCGGAGTGCGCACCGTCGGCACAAGCACTGGATACCTAACGGTACCTAGTGGTACTAAGTGCGGGTACCGCTAGGTACTCAATACTTGTATAGACGATTATTTATATCCGCACTCCGCACCTAATAATCTCTCTTACTATGCATTTGTTCATAAAAATATTGGCAGATTGATCTTACGTCTATATAGAGGAACAATTATTACGTCCTCTGACCGGACATAAAGCTACGTTCGGCCGCCAATAACATGTCACCACGTGCTCTTACTCTTTACCGTGCGGCCCGACGACTTGACCCGGAGCGGAACCCGGGAATGCTATGTTCGCGATTTTCTCGGTATTGCTCGGTATTTGCTAGGTATTGCTTTGAAAAAGTGAGAAATACCGCTCTATGAAGATCAATACCGAGTTGTACCAAATTTTTTTACAACTCGGTACAACTCAGTATTTGCTCAGGATTTGCTCGGTATTGCTAGGGATTTGCTCGGTATTGCTAGGTATTTGCTCGGTATTGCTAGAAAAAACTCGGCACAACTCGGTATTTGCTCGGTATTGCTAGGGATTTGCTCGGTATTGATAGGTATTTGCTCGGTATTGCTAGAAAAAATTAGGTACAACTTGATATTTGCTCGGTATTGCTATGTATTTGAAATATATCCAAAAGGTGATAGGATGTTGTTCGGCTTGTCAAGGATTTAAAAAAACGCACGTGCGAGAACCCAAAAAACAGCGGGTCGGGTCGGCGACTTTTCTTCGTGCTACGTAGCGCTAAAACATTGGTGGCTGAACATAGAGGAGCGTACGTTCACCGGACCGAATAAAAGTTCCTATATAGAGACTATGAATAGTAAAAGCTTTTTTTAAGCAAGTGAATAATTCACAATAAGAATTATTTTTTGTTTGTAAGTTTTAGTTTTTTTTATGGTTTTTTTCATGCTTTTTAAAATAACTTTTTACTACAAAAATTTCTAGTTCAAAAAATTTTTATACTTAAAAACTACTTTAAAAAACTGTCACAAACGAGGCTTCAAGCTCAAAAATTTTTTGTACTAAAAAACAAATATAGAAAGCAGCAAAATGGCTGTCCTAAATGAAGCCTTAAGCTCAATCTTTATAGGCATATTCAATGCTATATTGTTATTTGGTACCATGGTTGTTATTCATCTTAGGTTCGATGGGTCAGTTTGGTGCTTTTTTCTTTCCTTTTGAGGTGATGCCACAATTTCTCAACACTTTTATTTATGGTTATCAAAGAATCAATTTTTGCATTCGGATAAAGTTGTGGCAGTGATTTGCTGTTGGACGGAAGGAATTATTCTATGTGGACACCTAACACAGAACGTCATCCGGAGACCAATCAGAATGTGCCACGTTAGCAATACCCAGCAAGGAGTGATGTGGCATATTCTAGTTGGTCTCTGGATGACGTTCAGTGTCTGCACAGAATAATTAATTGTTAGACAGAGCGACGTTCACCTCCATGCTGATTTCCCTTTACCCCTCTCCTTCCCCTTCCATTGATCAATAGCATATCCTGGGATTGTCTTTTTTTTGTTTTCTCTTGTCCTCTGGACTTTCTGGCCTTTGCGAGTGCTGTTGCTGCTGCCTTGGATTTTTGGTGATGGTCATGTTCCTTTTTGTTTGCTAAGATATTTCTGGACAATGATGTGGCGGCTTTCCTCTCCCTTCTATAAACTTGCTCGGGGAAATCCATAAATAGTTGACCTCTTGTAAAAATAAATGTTTATAAATACAATTATGATGCCTATAATGGACTAACTTTTAGCTAAATAAACTAGTTTTCTCAATTATGTGTAGTTTTTTGAATATAGGTCACCTCTTTCTATTTGTCTCAAGTTTTTTATCTTTTGATAGTCTTATTTTTTTTAATCTTTTTCATCTATATAATTCATTATTGGTTTGCATGTATGAAGGATGTTAGTCAAAGCTGCACAACTGGATTTCTAATTGTGATGTGAAACCAAATCAGCTTATATTTTAGGGTTCAAATTTCTCATTGAATATCTTTGATTTAGATTTTAGACTAAGTGAATTATTATTTTAATGAATTCCTTGTGTATTGTCTAATTTACATCAAAATAAAGTGCATGCTTGTTTAATTGATTGTCTTCGAAATTGCAAATTCTAATTTTGCTTGGTGTGAATTTCATACATCACATCCTTTAGCTGCATTATGAACCCTGGGCCCTAAGATGCCTGCATCAAGTTATCTCCTAATTGTGAGATTTAGGCTTCGTTTTGGACAGCTTTCTTACTGCTTCCTAAGGCAGATTAGAAAGCTGCTTTAAGAAGCAGTGACAAAGTTGCCCCTAGGCTTTGTTTAGGACGACTTTCTTTCTGCTTCTTAAAGCAGCTTTTTAATGCAAAAAATTTAATTTTTGTACTAGAAAGCTGTTTTAAGAAGCAGTAAGAAAGCCATCCCAAACGAAACCTTAGATTCTACTAGTATGATGACATCTCTTTCTACATTTGATGCATTTCTCTAAATTTAGTTGTTGGATTGACTGTACGATAGATTGTTTTCATGTTTGATACAATATGGGATTCAATGAACTTATGCTTACAACTATTTGCATGGTTTTTCTTGGTCCTCAATTTCCATGTGTAATTTCTAGTAGATAACTATTAAATAATCATCAAAGTTGATTCTCGTCGTATTTATTTCTTTAAACATAAGTAATGAATAGTTGTTAAAATTAAGAGTTTGTGAAATACATAATTTTAATTGAGTGTTCAAGTTTTTGTTAATCTTCTAATAGAATTGCATAGGAAACCTTAGATCTTAAGATATTCTAGAAAAACACTGGCCAAAAGTACAAAAAAGCAATTTCTTCACCTTAACAACTAAGGAAAGGAAATGTTGCACTAGCCCTCAAAAGGCTGACAAACACAAGATTCCTGACTACATACATGGTAGTCAGCAACAGAGAACACAAAAAAGAGAACCTGTAATGACTTCTCTACAAAAAAAAAAATGCTTCCACTACTTACTACAGATTTTTGAGTCATGACATACGACAAAAACACCTACGAAGACGCTAGGAATTTTATAGGATCTAATAAGTATCATACACTGCAATAATGTAATCTAAAGGATTTATATGCAGAAATAAGGAAAAAAAAAAAAAAAAAAGTGCACGACCTATATATAACAAGAGGGGAACCTAACTAAGTCTAAATCACTCACAATTCAACAGATACCATGCAGCTATTCAGGAAGTTATTTTCTGATCAATTATTAGAAAATTTCAAGAGAAGTAGAAAAGACTGTAAGCAGGTAAAATAAAGTGGTTAATGTGAGAAGATTAAAGGTCGATTTGGATGGCTGCAGTTGTTTGTAAAATCAATGTTTTAAAAATGGTTGGGTGTTTCATAAGTTTTTTCCCTCAGAAAAGCTGGCAAACTTTATAATAGCTATCACACTCCACTAAATCTGATAATGCTAAGCTTCTCGTCACAAAAATTTCTTAAAAACAGTGAAAAAAATTAAAGCAATATAAAAAAAGTGGCAGCAGTCAGTAAAATAAAGACTTGAAAAAGTTATCTCAAAAGTACACTAAGTTGACGCATCCTTAGCAAGACTGATAAACCATGAACTACCTTAATGAAGAGAAGTAAGAATTTAAATGCTTCAAAAATACTGAACATAAGTACCTTAGTGAAGAGAATTATGAAACATCACTATCATAAGTAGTAACACACTTGCAAGCATAAGATCTCCAGATATGCAACATGCAGTTTTCCAATAGCTTGCAAGAATATCAATATTCTACAACCCCAACTGAATCAATGAGCAAACACAGTATCATTTCTCCGAGGAGGTCTATCAGGAATAGTTCCAGGTTTAAACTTTGAAGCTTCATGTCTGGCAAGCTCAGGCGGCACAGGGCTATTGCTCTGAATGAGCATCTGCTTAAGATCATAGAACACCTCAGAGTCACCCAAGGTCAAGAAAGTTGTGGCCACACCAGTCTTCCCTGCACGCCCTGTTCGCCCAATGCGATGAGTGTACATATCAATGGTGTTGGTCATCTCATAGTTTATGACATGAGCAACATCTGGAATATCAATGCCACGACCTGCAACGTCTGTGGCTACCAGAACATTGAAACGCTTATTCCTGAATCCCTCAAGGCTGATCTCTCTCTGCTCTTGTGATTTCCCTCCATGCAATGTTGTGACCTTATAGCCCAGTCTGTCTAAGTCCTTGGCCCGTGCATCGGCATTCTTCTTTGTATTACAAAATACAATAGCTGTTTTATCACCAAGATCATCTAGCAGCTTCAAAAGCCTCTGCATCTTCTCCGACTCCTTCAACATCATCACATTTTGAGTAATTAGATCAGTGGCTTTTCCAGCTGTGCCAATAGTCACAACCACAGGATTCCTCAAATACTTCCTAGCTAACCTCTCCACTGCTGGAGGCATGGTGGCACTGAACATATAGGTTGTTCGGTATATTCTCTTCTCATCAAGCTCCTCATCCTCATTTTCAGGCTTCAAATTGCTTGAAGGCATTGCATCTAAGACACCGACAACCTGTGGTTCAAAGCCCATGTCTATCATTCGATCAGCCTCATCAAGCACAACGTAATTACACTGGTTAAGAACAGCATATCTACGCTCCAAACAATCAATCAGACGCCCTGGCGTGGCAATAACAACCTCACAACCCTGCCTGAGTTTGAACCCCTGCTCCTCTATGGACTGGCCACCGACAATTGAAACAACCTTGATTCCCAAATAATGAGCAAATTTCACAGTTTCATCCTCGATCTGCTGGGCAAGCTCCCTTGTAGGAGCCATAACAACTGCATAAGGGCCTTCAGCCTCGTTTTCCTCTGTCATGGGGGGTAAGCGGGTGATGTACATAAGCATGGGCAGCACAAAGGCAGCAGTCTTTCCTGAACCAGTCTCAGCTATGCCGATAACATCACGCTGCTGCAAACCCAGAGGAATGGCTGCCATCTGGATGGGAGATGGCTTCTTGTAGCCAGCCTTTTCAACCGCCTTAAGAAGCTCAGTGCTCAGCTTACTCTCGCTCCATTTGCGCATAGGTCGAGGGATACGAGACCCCTTGTAGGAGATGTTGTAGTCTTCACGGAAGATGCGCCAATCTCTCTCTGTCATTTCCTCAAGATTCTTCTCAGTCCAATGCCTATCCACACGCATGTCGAAGGCATCGTAGAGCTCTGCAGCAGCCTCTTTCTTTCGTTGAGCGGCAGCCTCCTCCGGCTTCTCCTCCACCCCCTCTTTCCGCCGAATCTCCTCGCGGGTCTCTTTCTCGTGCCGCGCAGCCTGTTTCTTTTGCTCACGGCGATCATTCCAGCGAGGAAGCCACGGCCGAAGAGAAGACGAGCCTCATGGGGGTTCTGGTAGAGGGAGTTCATGTCGCGGGATGTGTCCTCGGTGTTCTCCCAGTCAAAAGAGAAGCGGAACTTCTCGCTAGGCTTTATGACGCGCTTCTTAGGCTTCTTTGAACCTAGGTATTGCTCCTTGATTGAATCCAACTCCTTTTCCCTCTCTCGTTCCGCCAGCTTCTCGCTGCGGGCACGCTCGCGAGTTCGGGCATCCTCCTCACGCTCACGCTCCGATCGCGGCGGCGTTCGCGGTCTCGATCCCGTTCTCGATCACGGTCGCGGTCGCGATCATGATCACGTTCTCGATCGCGGTCGCGATGTGAGCGGTGGTTGGATTCAGCGGCGGCCGTGGCAGTAGAAGAAGATGGAGGTTCGTAGGAGCCTTTGGGGCGGTATTGCTCGGCGAGCTCGAGAGCGTGGCGTTTTTGCTCTGCGGCCTCCTCTTCGCGCCGCTGTAGTGCGAGACGCTGGCGCTCTGCCTTGGAGATGAAGACGGGTTTTGCGTCGGCGGCCGTGGAAGGCGCCTTGCGGTCGCGATCATCGAAGGAACGCTTCATGGATTCTTCAATGGTTAAAGAAAGAAAATGGAGGGCACAGAGGGACGGTCGCTTGGTTCCTCGCAGGAGGGGAAGGTAGGGTTCCGGAATGGTCGTCGGGGTTTGAGAGGATAGCTTGGGGATTGTTGGTATCTTTTTTAGTGAGGATTCAAGCAAGATTATCATTTGATTTATTGACTTTTTTTATTTTCCTTCTTTTTTTTTACATTTAGATCAATTGAATTAAATTTTTATACACATCACATATATAAAATTTGAATCCAAAATTTCTTAGTTAATAACCAAAACTTCTAACCAACCGATCAAATTGAGTAGCTGCTTAGAACTTTAACAATTATTTGTTTTTAATAAAATCCATTTTAAGAATAAATTTATTTATTATTAATTGCATCATACATAAAATTAACGACATACATAACACCTAAAATGATTCAATCTACACATTTAACATATACATTACTATTTATTAAACTTATGACTTCAATGTCTTCATTCCTATTCAAAATCTAGTAACAGAGCCTCGTTGTAATTGATGATGTATAACTCTCTATACCCAATTATGAATAGGTGTGCGGAAGTCAATAAAAAAAAGGTGTAAAAGACTTACGTGATCTCGCTGGTTATGGGATTGGCAGCATGTGTAGATCGACGATAAAGAAAACATGAGGAAGCGATGATAGGATATTGCTGGGAAGAGCATTAATAAGACTAATGGTATGCTAAGGAGAAGTTTTGATGAAAGTTATAGGTGATGTCTTTGTTGTTATATAGAGTTATAAGAGTTAAGCAAATAAATAGCAAGATTTGAGTGTCAAATATATAAATATAAAAACTCTCCCTCTTAAAAAATTCTTATAAAATTTAAATATCAAAATAAAGTTTGAGTGGAAGTTCCAGAGCGTATGTACCTTTCTTTTGTTAAATTTGTGTGTTCTTTAATATTTTAGTTCAAATCCAAACTATAGTGATTGTTGGTTCAATCTTATGAGTTTCTTTTTTATTAGGTTCTTATTTTGAGAGCTTTGCAAGAGTCATTAAAATCGTATCACATCGATGAAAGTTGTTTGATGGTTAAAACAAATATGCTTGTGTATCATATGAAAGTAAAATTATAGGGCAATATTTTAGACGTTATGAATAGTAAAAACTATCGCACTATATGCACTACTCATTTAAGCAAAATCCCATGAAACTAGCAATAAATGAAGACATATTGGTTATATTTGATTTGGTTATTCACAATAGATAGATTTGGCAATATTGGCTCAACTTTGATCATTCCTTCTTCCCCCATGGAGCAAAAATTGAACTTTACAACTTAACATGATAGACCATACATTCATACATCAATACTAACCATAGGTATTTAAAATGAAAACAAAAAAGAAGTTAAATTATGCATTTAAGCTTCGTTTGAAATGGTTTTCTTAATGCTCCTTAAATCAACTTTTTTAATACAAAAATTTTATTTTTCTACTGAAAATTTATTTTATGAAGCAATAAAAAATCGTCCCAAACGAAACCTTAATCTTCTTAAACAAATTTAGTAGCCCTCCAACAGCCCAACCCTGTACTTATCAGAGTCAATATTTCAGGTAATGAGATCTATATAATTACAAATTCAATCCATTTTTCAACTTCCCTGTGCTATTTGTAAGAAGAAAATAATGCTACTTTGACTCTGTATTTTAATGTATCTCATCACTTTGTTTTCCGAGAGAAGATCGTCTATAATCATCATTGATAACTGTACAAACAGTTTCAACTCATTACTCACTCCAACTAACCAATCATCAGAATAAAAATATAAAAAACGAGAAAGAATTCAATTCAAATATCTCCAACAAGTTTCTAATAGCAAAAATGAGCTAACTTTACCTTAAGAATTCAGTCCAATCCTCTTATATATACAAGTCACGTGAGAAAATAGCTAAAAATATGTCATGTTGGTCATTTATCGTTTAATTTTCAGTAAAAAATTACACTGCATAATCACTCTTTTTCAGACATCAACGGGGAATTAGACTGAACAATACTGCAAGCTCTCCATGGAATTTCGTTAGCCATTGAAGAAGATTTAGCGACAGGAAACAAAGCTTTAACGCCCATAAGAATCATCTTCTTCATTATCAGAAATACCGAGCATGGCGAGAGCTAGATGACCTCCCATATCACGTTTCTCATGTGTTTCATGAAACTGGGAACCATAGCCTGCAAGGCAGCCATTACCACTAAACAAAGGCCACTCACAACAAGCAGTTCCTTCTTCCCCCAGCAACATTGCAAGGACCAGATCAATGCTTGGTCTTGTTGAATCTTCACAGCTCAAACAAGCATTAGCGGCTTGAACCATTCGGTACATCTCCCTCCTGCTGTAGGAGATTAGATTAGGATCGACCAGTTTCTCGATCGCATCCTCGCCTTGCCGTAAAAGCGGTTTCGCCTGTTCAATTCATATATAAGATTTTGATAGTGAGAAGCTAGTCATTCATAGTACACATATATAGCTCTACAAAAACATCATCCAACATGTACAGGACTGGACTCATTGCATTAATGGGGCCTAATGTTGATGCAGATTGTGTTTTGTATGATAACATTGAATATATCATTGATAGTATCTGTTTTCCTTAGAAAAAGATAATGAGTTGAGAAGCAGAGATTTTCTACATGCAAAATATGATTGTGCACCAATAGCTTCGTAATTATGATATACTTACTGGAAGATGGTTAAGAAGAGAGCACTTAAATAACAAGAACTGATTTGGCAAGCAAAGTCAATATTGATGAACTAACCTATAAAAATGAAAATTTTATTATATTTGATCAACGAAAATGAAAAATGACTTCTTCCGTATTCTTGATTACTTGATTGATCTATGGCATTATGACCAAGAAAAACCAAAATACGATTTAGTGGTAGGGTTGGTTGTTCATTTGTTGAAAAACCAAAATTTCGTTGTCCAAAGAAGAATTTTTATTAGAAGGGGTTAATGAAGAGTCACTTGTCTATAATTGTAAGAAAATTCACAAAATTTTCATCCTAAGAAAATATGATACATCCAATACATAAATGTTAGACAAACAATCAAATAAACAGGACCAAAGATGAAAATTGCAGGTTAATCTTAATACACAAGCTGCAGTAAGCACTTGATTATATAATATTGAGGAAAAGTGGCGTGAGATTAACCCCTGCTGACAGCCTGAGTGAAATTTTTTCTAGTTATGTAGGAAGAGGAAGGAGCTCTTTCAGAAACATAAAAGAACGAAGAAAGCACTTTCCGAAATCAAATGATGTTATTTTCGGTGGCCCTCCGATGATCTGGTCAGGAGAGTAGATGTTTTAAATTTGACTTATGTTAAGAAAGATAGAACTAGACCTAAGAAGACTAAGTTAGAAAATATTAAAAAACGACCTTTCTATATTTGATTTAAATGATAATTTGACTCGTAATAAGACACAATGGAGAAAAATGAATCATAGAACTGACCTCATTTAGTGGGATAAAATCTTGTTGTTGTTGTTAGTATTTCTTTATGATTATGTTTGGTTTGAATGGATTGAAATACAAAATGAATGGGACAAATTAGTTTTCACCCATTAGTTTGGTTTTGGAGATATTGAGTGAAAAAAAAAATCTTTCTAATTTGATTGATAATAACTTAAAAAAGTTTTATTACTTGTAAGGAGGGACTATGTGAATCACAACGATAATCGTATAAACTTTTCTGAGTTCTAATCTAATTGGGCAGAAATTTGTTAATGGAAAAATGCATTCGTTCATATTTCCTAAGTAAGCCCAATTACCTATTAACTACATTGGAATCAGACATCCAATAAAAATTTGAGAAGTGAAATACATTTGCATTCCTCAGATTCCTTGAAACCAAACATACCCTATATAAGTTTCTAATGTGATATTTACCTCAATACAGGAGAGTTAAATCCTAGATAACTAGTCAATGACCCACCTTTTTTGTTGGCAATTGTCATGGCACTTGAAGGAAAAGAATTTGATGGGCTCTTATCAATTAGCAACTTGATTGTAGATCAAGTTGAACAAGAATATCACTCACACTTGCCCTAAGACCTAACCAAGTGTTTACCTTACCCTAAATCTGATTAAGATGAGTACTAATGCACCTAATAGATCGTTTGCAGCATACTCATTCTTATAATAAAGCTGACCAATAATTTCACATACCCTTATCCTAGGACCAAATGAAGCTAAGTAATAGTGCACGTAACAGGTCCTTCACAACATACTTGTTCTTATTAAAGAGACCCTTGAGCAAGTAAAATGAGATTGAAACGACGAAGAATGGGTAGAGTAACGTTGGCCTATCTCTAGGCCCTGCTATTTTGAAGAGAATGGGTAGAGTAAAGTTATTTACTTTTGAGATGTTTGTTGGACCATCTTCCAACTTTCCAAAAAAAAAAAGAAGTAATTTTCTTCATTTGATCCTTAACACGCTTGCCATGAGAGAAAATTTTACATACATTTGACTGATTAGAGTTACACAAAAATGCTGGCAAAACTTAGGATTCAAGCATCTTGTTTTTGAATTTAGAGGGTAGTTTTGAGTTAGGTTGCTCCATATTCCTCTAGGGGTCAAAGTTTAAAAATCATGAAAATAATCCCTATGCAATGCAAGGTTAAAGTTGCATGGATCAACCTAGCTCTAGAACTCACACATTGGTAGGAAGTTTCATGCACTAACTATACCCTTTTCAAGCAGTGGGATATGTTCATAATTTGTAGAAATAAAGGTCCATCATTAGCAAATGAATTTTGGATTGGCCATTCCATCTATATAATCATGAATCAAACCAACTCTTTCAAATGGCAAGTTGAGTTGCTATATTTTATGCATCAACCCAACTCTTGCAAATGGCTAGTTGAGTTGCTATCTTTCCAAAGTCCTCCAAGAGCAAGATCTTTGTCCTTTGTAAACTTTGGCTAAGAGTAACAAATAAAAGATGGCTAGGAGAAATTTCAGATCTTTCCATTTAAACAAAGTGCAATTTCTTTGGCAAATGAGAGAAAGGAAGAGCTCATCCACAATCAATATATAAATTAGAAAAGAGATGATCAGAAAAGTAATAAATGTTCATAATCCATCATTTTGCATGGCATTGCACAAAACCTCTACAAGGGTGATAACAAAAGTAATATTTTTAGATATTCTAACATCTTTAATAGTTCATGGTAAGAGAATGTACATGAACTGAAAGCCAAACATAAAATTGAGTTATATGATGAACAACAGTATCAGTCTTTGTAAGATTATAATTAAACCGAAAGAAATAATAATAATAATAATAATAATAATAATAATAATAATAATAATAATGGTAAAACTCACCCATACGACCAAGTTTTCATCTCCTTGAGGCCTACTCTGGTCAAGTGCTTTCCGACCGGTTATCAATTCTAGGAGGACAACTCCGAACGCATAAACATCTGTTTTATCTGAAAGTTTGCCATTTTGGAAGTACTCAGGAGCTAAATAACTGCATTGCAATAATACCACAACTGTTAAATACTTGTGAAGCATTTGAAAGATTTAACTGAGGTTCCAAAAACTCAAATTCTTCAAAATTTTACCCAAAAGTTCCTTTGACTGCTTTGCAAAGGAAAGGTAGGGAAGGACCGTGTGTCCATGTCGCTAGTCCAAAATCACAGAGCTGCCAATAAAAATAAGATTTAGATAGATTTCAATTTACACACCTAACCAAAAATTGATTAAATAAGCTTAAATATGTAATGATAACACCTCATGATATCATAGGACCACAAAGAATCCCTTGTTCCACAACCAACCTTACTTTTCATAAAGCAAATATTCGTCATGACCTTCTTTTTCTTTATAGGATGTCTCTTCCTAGAGAAATAACCCATTTTTTACAAAGAATTAATGCAGCATGCATCATGATTTTCAGAAGAGCAAAGCATAGGGTTCAGGTAAAAAAAAATCCCTCTTTAAGAAATTATTAGGTGTGGACACCGGACGGAGAGAACAGTCTGATTTTCTCTCTGTCTACAGTCAAAGCGCAGCTCCTACAACAACTATGTTTTGATTGTGCTTTTACTATAGACAGAGAGAAATCTGGATGATTCTCTTTATCCGGTGTCCGCACATAATAATTTTCCCTTCCAAAGAGATTGATATCAGCCCCACTCCTTCAACACACTCAGAAAACAAAATAAGGAAAAAAATATTGCTATTTTCAGATGAACGCTAAAGCAGACATTCATTCCGGATGAATGACCAAGTTTAAAGGGCCCACGAAGTAAGTAGATATTAGAAGCTCAGCTACCAAAACTAGTTGCTGCTTGCGTAGGAAGTCAGCTAGATCCCTATCATGAAAAGAACGGGGCAGTTTGAAATACTCATCATAGAATGAAAGGAAATTTACCAAAATTTAGATAAAATCTCATCTGCAACTTTAGGAACAAAGGAAAGACAATCAAACAACAAGCAGGGAAGAAGGATGGATGATAGAACCTCACTATCTCACCATTGGACGTTTCTTAGAAGAAAGAAGAATATTTGAAGGCTTTATATCTCTGTGCACTACACACTTGTCGGTGCAGAAATGCAGGTACTCCACCGCCCGCGCCACCCCTACAGCCACCTTGTACCTCACCTCCCAAGCCAGAACCTTTGGCCTCTTTTCTGTAAAAATCCATCACAAAAACAACAATTATATAGAAATCCAAAGCAAACAATTGCATCAAGAACAAAATCTGAGAAATATCAACAGGAAAAGGAGAGTTTGTTACCATTTTGATGGAGATGGCGATCTAAACTCCCCCCACAAATGTACTTGTACACAAGAAAAAGTCCCTCTTTATCAATGCAATAGCCAAGAAGTGGAACAACATGGGGGCTACACAGAGAGTTTGCAATCAATAGCTCGCGGCAAAATGCCTTGGCGCTCTCCCTCTCCGGTCCATCCACCCTCTTTATCGCCACCGCCGGCCGCCGAAGACCGTTGCCTATCCTCCCCTTGT
This sequence comes from Dendrobium officinale, assembly GCA_019514585.1. Taxonomy (NCBI): domain Eukaryota; kingdom Viridiplantae; phylum Streptophyta; class Magnoliopsida; order Asparagales; family Orchidaceae; genus Dendrobium; species Dendrobium officinale. The sequence goes on along the minus strand of JACXSL010001516.1, from coordinate 221,822 downwards.
AAACCCTGCTTAAAGCCCCTCTCCCCAATTCCCTTCCTGCTTCAGTTCAGTTCATCGTTTATGAGGACATTTTTAAAATTGCATTTTGAGGGATAAAATTGATTCCTTTACCTCTGTAAAAGTCCCGTGTGGCCGACCGGATCTGTGCGTAGCTGAACCGAACCAAACAACCGGCGACAGGGACGATGCTCCGCTCCAGCGACTCCATCCTTCGCCATCGCTGCCAGTCACCGGTGGCTAGTGTTTCCGGGTCATGCTCACGTCTTTCCGCCGCGGCAACTCTTTCGTCCTCCATGCTCACAAGAAGCAGCACCGTCGCCGCGGCGGCCGGCGGCGCATCCAGCTCGGCCTCCGCCTGCGAGCCGAAGCTGAACCGGAAGGACGAATTAACCGACTGAGGCTCAGCCTCCGACGGCTCTCCTCTAGCTTCGGCAAGTAACCACGACTTGTTTTCCAGGCCGCTGGCCTCGCCTCCGCGCCGCTGCCGCCCTCGCCAGCGTCTGCTACATCCTTTAGGCGGCGGAAAGGTGATACCTTTCCTGCGGCTAACGACGCTCTGAGAGATTCCCATAGGAACGAGATCAGTCTACCTGCCCCCACTCTCTAGACTAAAAAATAGAATGAGAGAGACGATGCTGGCACTTAGCAACAGGAGGCTCACCAACTGTACTGTAATTTAACAATCTAGATTCACTCTTTAAAACTGTATAAATATGATGGAAAAGCAGACGAAAAATCAAAGAATTCGCGATTTCTTGGGTAGCTTTCGCTCAGGGAAGAGAAGAGAGTGGGGGCATCGGAGGTTCGTAGATTGGGAGCTAAGCAAAGATGGTACTGCTAGTTTATTAGTAGGCTGTACACTGTGCGTGGAGTTTAAGACGTAGTAGAATGGAAGCCAATTAGCAAAATTTCAGCGACATTTATGGGACAGTTTTCTGCTTTCAGCTTGCTAAGATATTTTTCGGATTCTAAAAAATGCTCGGTGTTTGTGTACAATTTATGTAAGGTTTTAATTGTTCTTGCCATTCATTCTGTAAAATAATGGAATTTATACGAAATTTCAATCCATATATTAAATGAGATAAAAAAAATAATGGTTAACTCAATTATACTCATCATTATATAAAATAAAATATATAAATATAGGTATGTTCAACTTAAAATTTGTTAATTTGAATCTTAATTAATTGCCTCTTAAAGTAAAGTGATCATGGATGTATGCTCTTCATCTTATTCTCTCTCTCTTTTTTAATGTCATAAATGTTTCTTCAGGGATAAGAAGCATTATTTTGCTTTGGGGCAAAATTAAACTAATCATCTAGGACATAGGTAAACTAACATATCAATCGAATCACTTATTTTACCAACAATAAAAATGACAAGGTCTATATTGATGTTCCAACAAAATGTTAATGCCCACATATAAATATATTAATCAATCCCTATCAAATCCTTTGAAATGAGGTAAATTATAGCTCTATAACTATATTAAACCACATATCCTCTCTCAATGAAAAATTATTTTGTGCTGAAGTGGAATCCCGTTCAGATGCCTAAGCCCGCAGCTTGGCACCGCTCAGATCCGTGGTTCCCCCACTCGGTACTGTTCGGTACCATGTTAGATATCGTTGACGTTGCTCATTCTGATTGGTATCAGAATGCAGAGTTGCGTTCGACGTTCGAACAGAATAATCTCTCCACTTCAATTGGAGCCTAAGCTTGCTTGTAAAATCAAATAATAATAATAATAATAATAATAAAATCTCATAATATTTTCTTGCCCATGCCCCTACAAACAAAAATACGCTAAAAGTGCAACGCCCAAAAATATAAAAAGAAAAATAAAATATAAAAATATGTTAAAATTGGCAAAATGTAAATATTAATTTTTTTATGCTCAAAGAAAAACTCAATCTTTTACACTAAGTTGATTGAGGCCGTCAAATTCAAATTAACAAAAGATTATTACTAAATCAATATCTTATTAGATACAATCAACTATGTTTAGCTCAAAATTAAACCAAAAAAAAAAAAACAAAAAGAAATCATAAAATTCCTCCAATGAAATGATTAGCTAGATTGTGATGGTGTCATTATAGCACAATTATAATAAAAGTTTGCGACAAGTATTCTTTTGTTGGATTATTAGCATGATTGTGATGAAGCCATTATAATATGATTATGAACAAAATTCATGTGGGTCTTTTGCCAAGCATTTGAGCTTTCTTGTTATGCTTGATGAATATGATGGTACAAAGCCCTATATATTATTGAGCTAGTTTGAAATCAATCACATAGTTAGCTTCCACCTACAAATATTGGAAACTCATTTTAATCATAAGATAAGAGAAGCAACCACATTAAGAGATTGCGATTAAAAAAAGAATTATGCATGGGTTGCTATATGAGGATTGAGAATTCTTAATATAAGCAATTATATAATAAGAATGAACAAAAGATTTATAATAATTCAGCCAGATAATTTACATCCATTATAAAGAGAGTTGACGATAAATATTCACTATATGATATGATATGATAATAATATATGCACTTTAGTGAATAAATTAAGTCATTATAAGAGAAAGATAAATGAGTAATTGATATAATATGAGTTGTTTAATCATATGTTATTTTAATGTATTCATAATAATGTCCATATTAAAACATGAATTGTGCCTTTATAAATCGTTTGACATATTAAAATGATAGTGTCTGACATTTTTTATAATAATCATATTTGAAATGTTATGCTATGATAAATGTGTTAGGAAAACTAATTTATTATATCCTTATTGTATTTCATATGTTTGCATAATAAGTTTTATCAAAATCAATGCTTAAGATTGACTTAAGAAGAAATACAATGCAAATGGAAGCTTGAGAGGATGTCAAACTCACTAAGAGGAATTCTCCCAAAGGGACATTTTTTGAAAGCTTAAGTTTTGGTTTAGAAGTTGAAATGTCATGACATTAATAACTTTATCCATGTCTACAATGGAGAAACCTTTTGAGACTCGAGTAAGTTTTGATTACACCACCATTGTTTATAATTTCTCCTTGGATGATAAAACATATAGCTATTAACATGGGCACTCAATTAGTGTAGTTAGACTAGCTACCTTCATTAACTAAAAAGACTAAGATTTATGACCTACTTGGGTTGATGAAATAATGGACTATTAATTAGGCGAGTTATCGATCCCCCAAATTAAAATAAAATTCTTATAATGTAAGAGTTGATGACCTCTTATTTTACTTGAAAGATTCATTACAACAATGCATATAATCAAATCTCCCTAATAGAAGAGGAATTCATCATTTTAGGTGCTTGCACCCTTACAAAATCTTTGAATAAGAAATGAAGTCACTCCTAAGGAATGAATTCATTGTAAGAGAATGAAATATCTAAGAGTCTCCTTATTGCAACTAAATATTTCTCCCATATATTAAAAGAAAATTAAAAAAAAAAAATCATCGGAGGATGCAAATGATCAAACCTTTGATAAAAACCAACTACTAAAAGAAGGAAAAAGAGACATAAATAAATATACTCACTCTGCAATTTAGATTTTTTTTTCTACAAACGAAACAAATGCAGTAATATAACTTATCATGTCAACTTCCATCAACCCTTTGATCAATTAAGTTTAATTTGGATGTGTAAAATAGCCTTCTTGCATGTATATATAGATATTTATTTTAACCAATAAAGCATTATCAATAAGCATTTGGTTTATGTATAATCCTAGCACGGTCATAGGGTCCAACACAAGGCACTCATCCATTAGTGCATAAATGCATAAACAAAAGAGTTTTACAGTCTTTGTGATCTGAATGAATTCACTCAACAAATTATGGTGTGTGATATAGTGGTATTAAATAGTTATATAAAGGACAAGCTTGAGATAAATTCAATTTGGTCTCTTTCATATGCTGCCAAACTTTGCTTATAAGGTGGAATTATAGTTAAATAGAGGCTCTAAGTCGGCACACAGCTAAAAAACTATCATCCCACGATCCTAATGTGGGCAATGCTTTTTTTAGAGCTCGTATCATAATAGTTACCCCTCACCTCTATTGCTACTTGCTATTATCAATTAATTTTTTCTCACTTTTAAATAGCTTGCAAAGGCATGATTTTTATAACCCTATCATTATTTTCCCTCCCAAAATAGCTCTTTTGAAATACTTCAAAGAAATACCTTATTATGATAACATATCATAAACTAAAAAGGTTCAAAATAATGAGTTTTTGATGCGAGGAATAAAAAAAGAAATATTTTGTTTATAGTTCTCATTTACATTATAAGAAAATCAAATGAAGTCAAGACTTTTCTAACTAATAATGCTACAATAAATAAGTCCATTGCCACTCTCATTAAAATTTTTTATTGTATACTCTAGCTAGTTGAAAGGTGATTAACCCATTTCATGAATTTTTCCAACTTTTGCTTCAACAATTTATTTGTGCTAATACAAAATATATACTCAAAAAGACCACCAGTCCTAATATGATATTCTTTTTAATAATCATTAGAAAATGTCTAAGTAAAATACTATAAATTATTAAGAATTATAATCTTGTTAGCCACATCAAATCATTTATCTATGTAAGACAACAAACTATGAAACCCAATTTTATTGCATAAAAAGAAAATGGAAACAAAGCATTGCTTTCATTAATGTCAATAATTTCCATCAAAGTATATAATATGTCCAAGTAGTTGATAACTAACACAAAATCATAATGATTTGAAATCCAAACAAAACCACATAATATAATTTTCTTCATATATAGACAAACTACTATATATACCCAAAAAAGACGTGTTTGTAAACACAAGGAAAAAGTAGATTCTTTACATCAATTTATAAGATTATAAAAATTTGATAATTTTCCATATTTTAAAAGGTTTAATTGAAGACTCCTTTAATCATGTTGTAAAATATGTTACATATATGCAAGCTAAGAAAGAGAGTACACAATCATTTATTACGTAATAGAACATATGAAAGATTGGAATTAAATCAATTAGTAAAAAAAATACAACTTAGGCTTTGTTTGAGACGACTTTCTTACTACTTCCTAACAATAAGGAAGTTATCCTAAACAAAACCTTAATATGATAAAATCATTTAAGCATGCATATTTCTTTGAGTTCTCTACAATATTCTTTCAATAACCACATCTTAGACCACAGAATAATGCTTGATTTCTTCCTCTTCAATGGTATAGTATGGGATATCCTCTTTGCCATGCAAAATCAAAACTCATGACTAAGGCTTCGTTTGGGACAACTTCTTTGCTGCTTTCTAAAATAATTTTTTAGCAGAAAATTTATTAAATTAAAAGTTTTTTTTTTAAATAATTTTATAAAGTAACAAAAAATTATCCCAAACAAAATATAAAGCTTTTTCTATAAGTTATTTTCATTTGGACTCTTAAGGATATTTAGAATATCTGACAAATCTTGTGTAATGAAGCTCAACAACTTGTTTGTCTCTCATCCATCTTCCCATGTGATAGAATAGCATCAACTTTTTAAATCATGGGCTAACTTAATAATTAGAGATGATGATTGCTGTTGATGATGACAGCAGCCGGCCATCATCCTTGACCACAAGGTCAACAAAAGATTCTTATTTTGCCACATCAATTTTGAACTCCGCATGAGCCACAGATCTTTCTCGAAACTTCAATTATGATGTTCAATATTATTGATCTGTTTGGGATCACAGTAATTTTTTATTGATTTCTGCAGTGAGCTTCTGGCTAATCACCATCATGAGCTAAAAACAGAAAGCTAAATCAAGTCCAACTCTCTGTAAAGTTTTTTTTTTTTTTTGGAAACGGGTATCTATCCGCTGCCACTCCAAAGAGAGCATTTGGCGGCATAACTAATTGCTCGGAGGAACCTAGCGAGGCCATTCACCGGCATCGGGCTCACACTTGCTTTGCTCCAGTGAAGAGGTGAGTCCGTAGTAGAAGAGATTCGAATCTTGAATGAGGAATTTTCAATCATACTCGGCCACCAATCACTCTAAACCTCCATGAGTATTTTGTGTAAAGTTAGAACCATTTTATCTGACCACAGCAGAATACCATCAGCTTTTACATTATAGATATGCTCATAAAGTGCACTCTGGTTTCCTAATCCTAAGCACAGCTCTCCTTACTGGAAAAACTTATGTACGATTGCCCAGCAATTCAAGCACTGTTGGCAGTTTAGGATTCTTCCTTACTGCCACCATTCCCTTTTCTGGAATCCTTGGTGTTTTGGCAAGTCTCTTATGAATTTAGTGGACATAAATTTTGATTTTAGCTGGATGGAAAGTCTTAATCGTGAGACTGTTTCTCACATTATGCTGGATGGAAAATGGGAAATTCATAACCAATGGCCCTCCAATCTTACGAACACTATTGCTTCGGTGCCTATCTGGAATGTTGACTGTGGTTGCCTGTGGTATAATACTGATAAAGTTTCGAATAAACTGTTTCTCAAAGAAATTTTTAAATATTATCCGGTTGTGAGCTGGCACCGTTTTGTTTGGCATAAGCATTCCTCTATCAGATTTTTTGCTTTTGGTTAGCTTGCTGTGAAAAATGGTTTAAAAACGGCAGATATTTGCTTAGACATGACATTAATGTAAACCCTTACTGTATTTTCTGCTAGAACTGTAGAGATTCTCATACTCATCTCTTTTTTGAGTGTGACTTCTCTTTCGGGATTTTGAATTCTCTGATACCTCAATCTCAAACTCTGCTGCTCCGTCCTAACCTCTTTCAGGTTTATGATTTTATTGATGATATTTCCGACACTAGTGAGATTCTGAATTTCTTTTGTCTTCTGATCAACACTTCCATTTACTTCATATGGCGAGCTAGAAATGACAGAATTTTTTATAATATCATTGAATGTCATACTACCGTGGTTAGAAAAATTAAAAAAAAGCTATATATGCAAAGCTGGAGAAATGGACATAATCTTATGCATCTTTTGGGATGACTGGGGCTCTTCCAGGCGGACTGTCTTTTTGGCTGGTTTCTCTTATTGGTTGTTGGCTAACTCCTATTCTGCTTATGATGTCTCTTATTTGTTGGCTGGAGCTGGAGTTGGGTGGTATCGGCCGGATGCTATTTTTCTTTCTGGTTTCGTCCTGGATGGCCTCTTTGGCAACCAGGGAGAATGGTTTTTGTTATTTCAGACATTTTTGCAAGACAATGATGATCGCTGCAGCACTGCCACTTGGAGGGTCAATTTTGGCAACCAGGGGTTTTCTCTGATCATTCTGATGCTCAAGTCCCGCTCGATTATTGCTGCAGTTTATGCCTGAGTCCTGATCAATTTTGTATACCACAATTTTGTTGCCTTTTTTTTGGTTTGTATTTCCGGTGGTATATATAATTTTTCAATTACTTTTCTTATGTAATTTTGCTTTTCCTCTCCTCCCCTGCTTTTGCTTGGGGCTAGATTTTATTTACTTGTAATTTTTTCATAGTTAATAGATGGGCTTAGACCCCAAAATTTCCCAAAAAAAAAAAAAAAGTAAAAATGGCTGAGTATAAGTTTAAATAAAAATATCCTCCGCTTTTTTCTAGTTTTCTTCCTTAAGCTTTCTGCAGTGAGCTTCCGGCCTTTTCTTCTTTCATGTTTCTACTGCTACAGGTAACGCAAGCAGTGAAAAATATATTCTGCCATAGCAGATTTCAACAATTTGATAAAGAACTAACAACTAAAAGGAGAAAAAAAAAAAAAAAGAAAGAAAGTAATATGAAACCTTGTAAATATAAAATATTCCGGGTATTTTTTATAAAGGAGCATGAGTAGTAAATGATTTAGTAGTAGGAGCATGTTTTAAATTTTTTTTTTAATATATTTTAGATCATTTAAGATAAGTGAGATTAAAATTAATTTAAGTAAGACCAATATTATGAAAACATACTGCGCATTCAATTATCGAAAACGCCCTCGATAATGAAATAAAAAACCTCACGTTCATGATCACGCCTGCCACTCACATTATGGAAAACGTCCTGTAACAAGATTCCTGACAACAGGAGTATGGCTCAGCCACTATCACTGTAAAAAGTCCCCAACAGCTTCATGGTCAGGGATCTGAACCGCTGAAGCATAACAAGTTTAATCCTGCTTAGCTTATCAAAACTTCCCTCTAGTTCTCTGGTTTTTTCTCGGTTACCGCTAGTTCTTCACTAAGAAGAGATGATAGGGGAAGAAAGCAGAGAAAGAAGAAAGGAAGGACATGCACTAGCAAATAGCAATCGATCGAAGGAACCGCTGAAACAAATAAGAACGCAGGAGTTAAACACGATGAGTTTTATATGCACCTAAATTATTTATAGGACCCACCTAAATAGAGCCCTACATGGGGTCTTGGTTAGATACCCATTGGGTACCCAGGCTCTGCGTTGGCGGGCTTTGCCCACCCACACCCACATATGGTGACTTTCCGGATGTAATACCCACCCACACCCACCACCAACTTTCTACGCTTAATGAATGCAGTCTGCCATAGAATAATGGCCTTGAGGCCATTTTCTCTGACTGTAAACTTTCAAGCCACATATCAAAATTTACCATGATTGCGACGCGGTTCAGTATTGCGCACTGCATAGTAAAGATTATTATAGTATATTGCATGTATATGATAATTAGTAATGTAAATCGATTCTCCTCTGATGCTGAATACCCACCCACGAGGCTATGGGCGTACCCATACCCACCCATGCCCATTGGGTATGGGTGGGTATGTGGGTGGGTGTGGGTATGGGTGCACAATACAGGGCTCTGCACCTAAACTAGTTAAAGTGTCCACCTTTTGAGGAGAAATTATTTTGTGCGGTCCATCCAGAGGTAAATCAGAACGTGTCATGTCACCCGGTACACAGCCACGGTACACAATAAATGGGTAACGTGACGCATTCTGATTCGTCTCCGGACAGCATTCGTTTCGAATCCGCACAGAATAATTTCATCCCTATACTCAAATTAACACTTCATAAAGGATAATTAAATTATGAGATTATGCTTCAAAGTAAGTGTAATTAATCCTAAACATGAGCAATATTAGGAAAGCCATAAACACAAATAGATTTTATATAAAACAGGACAAAATCACAAAACAACTGAAAGAATCAAGCCACAACCTTTAGCCTCTTCACTACAACTATGAGACAGAGATGGTACAATTGCTTCTTTTTTAAAAAAATTTGAGAAAGATAGAATTTGGGATGGCAGTTCACTAAAAAGATAAATATTCAACGAGAAGCAGTGCACCATTGCAGCGGCGAACAAACACATCAATAAGCGAATAACATGCGCTGAGTGCAGAAGCAAATACATTAGTAACGACAATATTTTAATAGAAAAATAATAATTTTTTTTAGTAAGGGATTTTACAAACACGTATGTATAGGAGGTGATGAAAAATGCAAAATATGAAAAATGGTATAGATCATTAGGATGAATGGGAGTCAGTTCAAAAAATAGTAAGGAAATACCAATCCTCATTCCTGCTCATTCACGTAATTGAAAACATGCAAGCAATGGAAACCTTACCAGATAATACTTAAAGCAGTGTATGAAATAAAAGATAGCAAAGCTATTGAGGATAGAGTGTTAGTTCTATATGGAATTTAATTGTGTCGATCAATTGAATTGTATTATAGCCTCATATCTCAATTCAATCGGTTCAACTCGCTAGAGGGATTGAAAGGGAATTGGATAGCTGCATTTCTTATTTTTCATGTTTAATTTATGTGTAGTGTAAGAGCTTTGAAGTGAAGAGAGACAAAGAGAGAGTGAGAGAGAAGAGATGTTTACTATTTCTTTCAAATTTTTATAATGAATTTCTTGGTGTAGTGTTGCTCGAATTTTTTTTTTTTTCAATTTTGAAATTTTCACATTCAATCTTGATGTTATTTCTTTTATGTTCCATTTTTCTCTTTCTTGTATGAGTTTGATGTGGTCTTTGAAATATCAATTGCAAGCTCAATCACTGGAGGTCATCAGCTAAGTTTAAGTGGCTATCAGTCAAAGATTAAGATTTTATTTGGGACAATTTTTTTATTGCTTCTTAAAGCAATTTATTAATTAAAAATTTTATTATACTAAAAATTTTATATTAAAAAACTATTTTTAAAAAACAATAAAAAAAAATTTCTCAAATAAAATCTAAGGGCCACTAAATTATTTTATACCCACCTAAACTAAAATATCCATATAAGCACATTTTTAGAACCATGAATGTCATAGTAATTGTTATGTAAAAAAGGATCATTTATATAATTTGACTAACTTTCAAAACAACGGTAACTTATTTTAAACAACAGCAAGAACAACGGTACTATTTTTTTTTTCTAACATGCATAACAGCACAATCAAGTAAAACTTTGACAAAAAGATTTATATGATATCACCTAACATGGATTCATAAACCCTATGCAACGCAGAACATGAAAATAACCTAATAATAAAGCATATAACTTCAACACATAATATCTAGAACACACAAACACATAGAGATGTTAGGTAAAACAGGACAAAATAACCTTATAGCTAAAGGAAGCCAAAGAAGACGCGAGTGCTACTCAATCAGCGGCCTTAACGGCAATCCTGTCAATAATCTTCGCCACCACCTCCTTCGATTCCCTCAGCAGCTGAATACTCTTCCTTAAACGCTCCCTCTTCCCGGAAATTGCAGGAGACTCCTCCAACATCTTCTCAATACAATTCATAGACCGGCCACCGACAACATCGTTCATTATCTCTGTTTCAAGCTCATTTTCGACAAGTTTCTTCACATCATAAGCTATATTTAAAGCTAAAACATCCACCAACCTCAGCACTACACTCTTCCAATACGAAATTTGCCTCATCCTTATATCAAATGCTTGTTCTACAACAACATCACGCCTTCCCCGCAAATGAGACACATCGACTTCACCAACAGCCTTAAGGATTATTTTTGTAGGTGTAAAGTTATTGTGAACCACTTCCATGAAGCGTTCTTGTTGCTCCATCAGCTCCACCCACTTCTTCATATAATCAGGACTTAAAGTAAAGTCTGTAACCATTTCCATTTCTATAATTTCTTTTACATTCCGGATCGAGCGTCCCCTCATTTTCTCAATAAGATTGAGTGCCGCCCTTCTGCTGCACGCCTGAAGAGGTGGATAATTCTCCGATGCCTCGTCAAGAACTGCCACCACTAAATCTTCTAAGTAAATCCATACCTTCTCAACAAAATCCTGCGGGATGCTCGAGACCTCTTTTACCCTCTTTTGAAGCAGAATCAAAAAAGCTGTTCTAGGAAGAAAGTTGGGCAGCCAAATGCCTCTATTCTCTTCCAACACCTCAATTTCCTCCAACAAGAAAGCCGCCTCCTTAGTCGGGATATTATCCGGCAACGCCGCAGCATAAGCATTCAGCATTTCAGCCATGCGCGCTGTACCATGCATTTCTTTATCATCCGGAAAATCGTCAAATTCTCCTCTTATTAGCAACTTCCTAAGCATCTCCTTAGTTTTGCTGATGATCTGCATGAACGCTCTCATAGCGTCGCCAACGGTGACCAGATTTTGAGGCATGGTCTCCAGTTCTGAAACGTTGCGGTTCAGCTTCTCATTGATTTTCTTCACAATATCAGGCAAGCATTTTGCTATGCTTTGCGACTGTATTCGCATCAACTTGTTTGCCAAAACAGGGATGCCAACTATCGATTTATCGATCTTGGAAAGCAAATGATGGGATTCGAACAGATTCGCCTCTGCTGCGCGAGCCTCCTCATATGTCTCCGACCCAATACGATTCCTCAGGCAAACGTAACCTAGCCCAATGTTGACGTCGTCAGCAGTTACTTTCTCAAGAAGGCCCTCCGGCGACTTATCAGCCTTGGTGACAACCGCCAATGTCCTCTCGCCTTTGCCGTCCACCTGCTGCGACATCCGGATGGACTCGCAGGTCGGGAAGTCGACACTTGCGGAGAGTACATTAAGAATAATGCTCTCCGACGGCTTTATATACTGCATTATAATGGCAGCGATCTGCTCGTAGATGTTCTCAGGCTGGCCGTGCACCGGTACTCGGGTGATGCCGGGCAGGTCCACCATGGTGAGATCGGGCACGCCCTTCTTTCGGACAACAAGGGTGAGTGGCGTGTCGGAGATGCCTTTGCCGGAGCCGGCGATCTCAGCCGTCGCGGACTCGATGGCAGAAGTGATGGAAGACTCGGAGGTAGGGACATGCTTGCCTTTGTACTCGAGGTGGAGTATCGGGGAGGGAAGGGAGGGGTCGTCTTGGAGCCGCATGATGAGGGGGACTCGGGTACATATGCCTTGCCCGCGGGGGAGACTGATGCCAGCAAGGGATTCTAAAACAGAGGATTTGCCGGAGGATTGGTCGCCGACGACGACGATCGTGGGAAGCTCGATTCCTTCCTGCATCACCTTGAGTTGGCGAAGGCGGTCGACGGCGTCGAGGAGGGGACGTATTTGGTCGTTGTACGAGCAGGTGAGAGCGTTTAGGGTTTGGATTTGTTTGCTGTCTTCGAAACAAGGAGGCGCCATTTGGGTCTGCTCGATATGTGATCACTCCGTTCTCTTCTCAGTTCTCACTTCGCTGCTAACCTTTGTGTGAAGCATGGCTATTTATGCATATGTAAAGGCGTACCGTAATTAGTGGGGATGAAAGAAGTCTTTAAAATATAATAAATATATATATATTTTTATCAAATAAAATTATATTCAGCAGCAACAATATAAAAATATAATTGTTTTTTCCTTTTTTCTATTTTACTTTTTTTTCTTTTATATTTTTCCTTTTCTTCCTCTGGCAATGGAAAGAAGTCCTGAAAGTAATATGCTTTAAAATATGATATTTATTACTTTTTTCCATTTTTATTTCTTTTTCAGAAATAAATTTTTTCAACAGTGGTTTTTTTCAATTTGGCTTCTCGAAATATATTTGGCCGTACCAACGAATCTTCTATCAGACTGATTCTTATTCACTTTATTACAAAATAACCAAAACAGGTTCTTTACTTCTCATGGAAGGAGCCCATTCTGAAAGGACTTTCGGTCCGCTTACAATGCCTTTGTTTCTTGCAAATATAATAGAGGCTGCAGCACTACCACTGCCTCTTTGCCCAAAATAGAATAGAAAGATTGCAGCCTTATAGTGTCTGTTTCAGGAACTTTTATTTGATCTGGTGAACGTACGTAGAGGAACGTCCGGTCGGCATTAAATTATCGCCAAAAAACTCGGTGTTTGCTCGGTACAACTAGGTATTATTTGATAATAATGATGAATACCGCTCTTTGAAGACCAATACCGAGTTATACCGAGCTATATCGAGAAATACCGAGTTGTACCGAGTTTTTTTAGGAAAAACTCGGTACAACTTTTGTATAACTCGGTATTGCTGAAGATAGCTCGAAATAACTCGATATTGGGTCTTCACATGATGTTATTCCTCATTATTATTTGATATTGCTCCGTGTTTGCTCAGTACAACTCGGTATTTGGCGGGAATTTGCCTCCGACCGGACGTTCCTCTACGTCCGGTCGGAGGACGTAATAATTGTTCCTGTTTCAGCAATCCCACCTGAGGACCACCTTCTCAACTTGTGGTAGCAGTAGTTAACTTCATCTCTATACAAAACATTTTAATTTATAGTGGCCATATTAATAATAATTATGCATTTAAATAATTTATTACCTGACGACCACCTTCTCAATTAATGTGCTATAGTGTCTTAAGATAAATATATTAGTATTAAATATGATTATATTAAGAAACTACACATTAAACTAATAAATTATAATCATCCATTTAATTAAGGAAAATAAATTTTAACCATTGCGCTGTACAAGTGTTAATTTACTATTTAAAATTTTCAATTATAATATTTATTTAGTTTAGGAAATATATTTAGGAATAATCTCTATTGTAAACAATTTCCTTTAATTATAAAAATGCATACAAATTAGTTATTAATTATAATTCATTATTATTTGATTATAATTCGTGTAACTTTTGATATGTTATATATTTGATCATTATGAATGAATTGATATAATTTTATTACATTTTTATCAATTTAAATGTGTATGAATATTTCTATGTAAAATGAGTAGTAAAATTGTATACTCAAAATGGGTTGAAAATAAATATATTATGATTTGATATTAGAATATTAAAATGTAAAATGTGCTGAATTGATTAAAATAATTGATATATATTGGAATGTGATACTATATGATAAAAATGATGTACTTATTGAAATCAAATATAATATAATAATCTCAAGTGGCGTCATGATTGGAAGTCCTAAGGAGGTGAAGATTGATTGGAAGTCATAAGGAGTTGGGGTGGGGGGGTGTGGATTTATTCACAAAATTCAAGGGCAATTATGAGTATATTGATTGAGAGTCATAAAGGGTGATTGATCTAGAGTCATAAATGCACAAGTAAGATATAAGTTACTCTCATCTGAATATCTGATACAAACAATACTTGATACTGATTTCTAAAATTAATATTAATTATTATTACTAACTAGATTTAATGATACTTGTTGCGTCCTGGAGTATCCGCGGTGGTAGAGAAATATAAAGTTTAGCGTCTTAGCTTTGTACGAAAATCTGGCACGTAATCAGATAAGAGAGAGGGTGTGTAACATTTATAATACACCAAGATTTTTACGTGGAAAACCCCTAAAAAGGGAGAAAAACCACGGGGCCTAGCCCAATTTGAATGAATCCACTAGTATTCACAGTTGATTACAAATGAGGCCCTTCTTTAGGGGAATGCCTTAGCTTTTTGTACATTATATATAGTACATTACATGATATATATATACAAAGAATCACTGTTGATGTGTTTGTTTAGTATGAAGGACTCTAGTCAATGGGTGACGTAAGACGGAAGGACCGTAGTCGGCAGGCGACGGAGGTCGGAAGGACAGTTGTAAGTGGGCGACGGAGGTCGGAAGGACTGTAGTCGGCGGATGACGTAAATCAGAAGGATCGTAGTCGGCGGGTAACAGAGGTTGGAAGGACTATTGTCTGACGACGAATGTCAAAAGGATGGCATCAGGTAGACATCCAAGTATACGATCTCTCTTTTAATTTGCATTGATTTAATTATTCAATTTTAATTAGTGTTGGACTTTCATACTCATGATAAGAATTTAATGATTTCATGTAAAGAGCATGCAGCTTGAAGCTATGCAATGATACTAGAGTAGTTTTTATTTCACCTATTTGATTTATGTGTTTTTTTTGTAGCCAGCATGACTATTGTATATATTATTTTGGACTTTAGATTATATAATTAAATGTAAATATTGATTAATAGAAATATAATTATATTTTTCGTTGTTTATTTTATATTATGTAATGCAATTATTTAGCTCTTGACGTCAAATTGATCTGGTTGCAAATATATATATATAATGCTTGTGACAAACATTACAATGTCAATTATAAATGGCTTATTTACAATTAAAAAATGGCCATAAATAATCTTCGAAGGAGACTGAATTAGATGCAATGGCCATCTGTCACTTCTCAATAATCAACGTTTGGAAAAAAAAAGAAAAAAAAAAGAAGATCCAAGTAGATAGGAAAATCATTGTTCTACAATGGCATCACTATTTAAGGCATTGGGACAAACACTATGCATACACAACAAAGTTTATATTTGCGTTTATGAGTGATATATCAGCAAAAAATTATCTTGATCCGGCATGAATTTTGAAGCAAAATCAAGTTGGAAATTTTAAAAATTAAATATGAGATCATATGAACTCCAATTTTAGCAAACTTACATTTGAAGAAATATGAAACCAACGACATCAAATTCAACTCAATCCAAGCCTATATGAGTCTAAATCAAATACCTAAAGCATGTTTGAAAGGTTCAAACCATATATTGGATTATCAAACGGTTTTCAAAAGTGACATGCTTATAGTCAAATCAAGCGGCTCGCCAAGACGAATCGAAGGAGCCTAAGATTACCAAATTCTAAAATCATTAAGATAATCAAATTCTCAATAAACAGGCCACGATCAAGAGATTCAACTTTGGTCGTCAATTCAAACCATTCCCAATTTACTCTTGATATTCTTATTTACTGGCTAAGCCACTATCACAAAACTATAAATAGACATGTCATTTCCATAGAAGAGGACCCAAGAAAGATGAAAAAAAAAAAAAGAACGAAGAGAGTTCCCTTGCCACTAGACCCCTCCTTGACCACCGTCGGATTTCTGCCTAGCCCCCAATAGACGTTGGATTTCTGCTCGGCCACTGACTGATGCTGGATTTCTGTCTGGCCCCCAATGAAGAAGGATTTCTGTGTGGCCACTAACTAACACCAGAATTCTACCCGATCATCCATCGACATCGGATTTTTGCCGGGCCACCAACTAACGTCAAATTTCTACCATACCACTAAATTACGCCGGGTTTTGCCTGACCACCTACTGAAGCAGGGATTGTGCCCGGCCATCGACTGACACTGAATTTCTGCTCAGCCATGAAATGACAAAGGGCAGAAATCCGACCACCAACTGACACCAGATTTATGTCCGTCCACCAACTGAAGTCGAATTTCTGCCTGGCCACCAACTAACGCCAGACTTCTGCCGAGCTGCCGACTGACACTAGACTTACACTCGGCCTCTGACTGATGCTGGACTTCCACTCGCCGCCAACTGAAGTAAGACTTCCACCCAGCTTCCAATTATTCTTGCACTTCCACCCGACAAAGATCCTTCTAACCTCCATCATCATATTATTGTCTTTACGACATTCGTCACCTTCCAACTACGGTTTTTCTGACCTATTTCGCCCGCCAGACAATGGTCATTTTGACCTCCGTTGCTCACCGACATTGATCCTTCTGACCGAAGATGGTCTTTCTGACCTTTGTCGCCCACCGACTATGGTCTTGTCGATCAAACAAACATATCAATAGTAATTCTTCCAATTTCCACCGTGTAGTGCATTTTATATGATATATATTTGTTGCATCAAGCCAAGGCCAATGAAGGGCCTCATTCGTAATCAACTGTAAATACTAATGGATTCATTCAAATTGAGCTAGGCCTCGTGATTTTTCCCCTTTTCAAGATTTTCCACGTAAAATTCTTGGTTCTATCTTATCTGATTATGTGTTGAATCTTCGTACAAAACTAAAACATTAAACTTTATAATTCTCTACCATCATGTATATTCTAGGACGAAACAATGAGAATGATTTCAAGCTTTGAACCATGACATAATATGAGAAAGAACTAGATTGCCTAGTGCAGTCTGCAATCTCCATTGCCCGCCGATTACAGTCCCTTTTTTAGCCACCGTCATATCATAACCCTACTTAATATAACCCTATGCTATACATGCTGCACACATCTCTGTTTGTGTCATGACTAATACCAAGATCCTGTTGAAGATGTAATGAAAATAAACTTTCAATTTAATACAATACAAAACCACTACTACTGAATATAGAAGCACATAACTTAAACGCACAATATTTAGAACATCCATTAAAACAAGGATTGATGTTACATAAAACAGGGACAACATAATATTTTAGCTATTAGCTAACAACTCCCAGCCAAACCATACAAAAAAGCAAGCCAAAATAGATGAAAGTGCTACTTAATCAGCGGCCTTAACGGCAATTCTGTCAATGATCTTCGCCACCACCTCCTTCGATTCCCTCAGCAGCTGAATACTCTTCCTTAAACGCTCCCCCTTTTCCCGGAAGTTGCAGGAGACTCCTCCAACATCTTCTCAATACAATTCATAGATCGGCCACCGACCACATCGTTCATGATCTCTGTTTCAAGCTCATTTTCGACAAGTTTCTTCACATCATAAGCTATATTTAAAGCCAAAACATCCACCAACCTCAGCACCACACTCTTCCAATACGAAATTTGCCTCATCCTTATATCAAAAGCTTGTTCTACAACAACATCACGCCTTCCACGCAAATGAGACACATCCACTTCACCAACAGCCTTAAGGATTACTTTTGTAGGTGTAAAGTTATTGTGAACCACTTCCATGAAGCGTTCTTGTTGCTCCATTAGCTCCACCCACTTCTTCATATAATCAGGACTATAAGTAAAGTCCGTAACCATTTCCATTTCTATAATTTCTTTTACATTCCGGATCGACCGTCCCCTCATTTTCTCAATAAGATTGAGTGCCGCCCTTCTGCTGCACGCCTGAAGAGGTGGATAATTCTCCGATGCCTCGTCAAGAACTGCCACCACTAAATCTTCTAAGTAAATCCATACCTTCTCAACAAAATCCTGCGGGATGCTCGAGACCTCTTTTACCCTCTTCTGAAGCAGAATCAAAAAAGCTGTTCGAGGAAGAAAGTTGGGCAGCCAAATGCCTCTATTCTCTTCCAACACCTCAATTTCCTCCAGTAAGAAAGCCGCCTCCTTAGTCGGGATATTATCCGGCAACGCCGCAGCATAAGCATTCAGCATTTCAGCCATGCGCGCTGTGCCATGCATTTCTTTATATCCGGAAAATCGTCAAATTCTCCTCTTATTAGCAACTTCCTGAGCATCTCCTTAGTTTTGCTGATGATCTGCATGAACGCTCTCATCGCGTCGCCAACGGTGAACAGATTTTGAGGCATGGTCTCCAGTTCTGAGACATTGCGGTTCAGCTTCTCATTGATTTTCTTCACAATATCAGGCAAGCATTTTGCTATGCTTTGCGACTGTATTCGCATCAACTTGTTTGCCAAAACAGGGATGCCAACTATCGATTTATCGATCTTGGAAAGCAAATGATGGGATTTGAACAGATTCGCTTCTGCTGCGCGAGCCTCCTCATATGTCTCCGACCCAATACGATTCCTCACGCAAACGTAACCGAGCCCAATGTTGACGTCGTCAGCAGTTACTTTCTCAAGAAGGCCCTCCGGCGACTTATCAGCCTTGGTGACAACCGCTAATGTCCTCTCGCCTTTGCCGTCCACCTGCTGCGACATCCGGATGGACTCGCAGGTCGGGAAGTCGACACTTGCGGAGAGTACATTAAGAATAATGCTCTCCGCCGGCTTTATATACTGCATTATAATGGCAGCGATCTGCTCGTAGATGTTCTCAGGCTGGCCGTGCACGGGTACTCGGGTGATGCCGGGCAGGTCAACCATGGTGAGATCGGGCACGCCCTTCTTTCGGACGACAAGTGTGAGGGGCGTGTCAGAGATGCCTTTGCCGGAGCCGGCGATCTCAGCCGTCGCGGACTCGATGGCAGCAGTGATGGAAGACTCGGAGGTAGGGACCTGCTTGCCTTTGTACTCGAGGTGGAGTATAGGGGAGGAAAAAGGGAGGGGTCGTCTTGGAGCCGCGCATGATGAGGGGGACTCGGGTACATATGCCTTGCCCTCGGGGGAGACTGATACCAGCAAGGGATTCTAAAACAGAGGATTTTCCCGGAGGATTGGTCGCCGACGACGACGATCGTGGGGAGCTCGATTCCTTCCTGCATCACCTTGAGTTGGCGAAGGCGGTCGACGGCGTCGAGGAGGGGACGTATTTGGTCGTTGTACGAGCAGGTGAGAGCGTTGAGGGTTTGGATTTGTTTGCTGTCTTCGCAACAAGGAGGCGCCATTTTGGTCTGTTGTACGAGCAGTTCTCACTTTGGTCTTGGCCTTTGTGTGAAGCATGGCTATTTATGCGTGTAATGGCTGACGGTAATTAGTGGGGATGAAAGAAGTCTTTACAATATAATAAAGATAATTTATTAAAAAAAATTTGAGCTAGATTAAAGTAATACATAATTTTAATTTTTCAATTGAAATAAAAAAATATAGAGCAACTTAATTATAATCATTTTAAATAATAATTATTACGCTTTAACAAAATTTATAAGTCCTAATATTTTTTTTTCTATTTTCCTTTTATCCTATTGAAAGAACTAATACCAAAACGCTTTTAAAGTAAGCTTTAATATTGAGAATGTAAAAACTGTGTTAACTCACACACACAATGCATACACAAAGACTCGAACCCAAGACCTCTTAGTTGGAAGCCTAAACTCTCAACCAACAAGACAAGGTGAGCTATGTGTGGCATCAACTCTAAAAGACTAAGATAACTGCTAAATGCTAAAGAACCATTTAGTATAAATGACTAAGCATAAATGACTAAGTCAGTCAATTGTGATGCACCGCATCACCTATTACATATTTCTATGTCATTTTTATTTTAACTTTTAATATTCTTAACTTTCTTTTATCACTTCTTTATTCTTTTATTAATGTGTCAATGCATAGTAAATTTTTTCTATGCGGACATCAGTTTGTTTGGAGGCAAATCAAAGCTCGTGACTTATGCCCTAATAGTATTTACACATTGATGCTTTATTAGCCTCCTATGAAAAGAAAATCACGGAAGTAATATACTTTAAAAATATGATTTTCTTACTTACTTTTTCCGAAATAGCATTTTACTATAAAATTTTTCAAAAATGGCTTTTTTTTTTTCCTTTTTTTTTTTTGGTTTTTCGAAATATTAATCGCTTTCCCCAAAAAAAAAAAAAAGGAAATATTAATCGACGTACCAACGAATCTTCAATCAGACAGACCAATCCCAGTCACTTTATTACAAAAGAACCAAAGAGGCTCTTTACTTCGCATGGAAGGAGCCATTCTGAACGAACTTTCGGTCCACTTTTAAGTCGGACATGCAACGCTTTTGTTTTTTTATTTTTAAGGTTTTTATTTTGGGATTTTTACATACATAACACTTAAAAGTTTTTTATTTACTCATCAAACATCTAAACTTACTTATTTACACACTTACCACCTAAAACTTATTTTACTTTCTAAAATACCATTCCGCCCTCATCTCCGTCAAAATCAGCCCGATACCACACACGTTGGCCGAGCTTCATGAGTTAGCCGCCTCTGGCTACGTCACCGCTTCGGTCTTGCCGCCTCGCATTAACCCGTTGCCGCCACGTCTCCGGCCCCTGATACGGCCGGTGCCTACTCTCTTCCCGCATTGCTATTATTCGGTGAACTCCGCTCATGATCGCGGACGCCTTTGGCAGCCTCAACGTCCTCCAGTTTATTCTCTCGCTCTCCGCTGCGGTCGACGTCGACCTCCATTGCGGTTTTGACGCTGTCACTGCCACCCTCCTCATTGCCTGGCCCACCGCCATCTTCCTCCTCTTCTTCTTCCTCTCCGCCATCGCCTTCACTCTCTACTGGCATTTCCTCCCGACCGGTGGCGGCGCCTTCAAGACGCTTATTCTCTCCAGCAGCGCCGTCCCGGCGGAGACGTCTCTCTGCGCCTTCAGGTGATGTGTCCCGCATGCAAGGGAGCCGGAGCTTTGGGGCCTACTGCTGATGTCGGTTGTGCCGGCGATCTCCATTTTTCTCAATGTTGTTCTGCTCGGACTGCTTGACCGGCCATCATACATCCATTTCGGTCTATTTATGACTTTTTCCGTCGTATTCATGTAAGCTTCGACGCAGAGACAGTGTTAGCTGTTTGTGGCGTTCATGTGAGCTTCGACGGTGAGTTGTCAGCAGAGGCCCAGCATTTCCTTGGATGAATTTCGATTCAAATTATTTTGTTGTTTCCCTCGTTTTTTTTCTGCCTATGCCCTGTTCCGAGATTTTGTTCTCAGATTTGGCATTAATTCTTTCTCCGGCGGGATTTCTGCGGATGGAAACGACATCGAGATAGTAAAAACAACAACAACACATGACCTTTTCCCTCCTGCGTATCGAGAATGCACGGAGACGAGACCAGCTTATGCGGTGTCAGGCGGATTTTGACGGAGGGAAGACGGGATGGTATTTTAGAAAGTCAAATTGGTTTTAAGTGGTAGGTGTGTAAATAGGTAAGTTTAAGTGTTAGATGAGTAAATAAGAAACTTTAAAGTGTTATGTATATAAAAATCCCTTTTATTTTTAAGGTGCTGTTTGATCACCTCAAAAAAGAACTATAATATATTCTTAATAAAGTGTAAAGTAAATAGATATATTAAGAATATTTTAGATTAGTTTGATTATTTGCAAAGTAAATACATAAAAATTATTATTTGCAAAGTTTTTAATTCAGTCCCTCTTAGTTTATAGTCAAGACTTTTAACGAGTAGATCAAAATGAGCTGCATCAATCAATTTGATTTCAATTTGCTTTTAGATGATTTCAAATTTAATTTGAATTAATTTTTTATTGAGCTAGGAATCTTGATGGATTATTTTTCATTTTGGAAAATTCTTAACAATTTAATTCAAAATTTAGATATTTTAAATTATTTTTTTAAATGATAGAGATAAATTGAAAATTATGTCATTCAAATTTGTGATCTTATTAAAACAACCTTCCCCTCTATTCTTACTTGGGGGTGTCAGTTGGAGTTAGTAGGTTGGATTCAAATTTGACCCAATTTCTCATAGAGGGTCTGACTCAAATATTCTTTATTTCAACTCAACCCAATTATTATATATGTTTAAATCTTTGATACTAATTAACACAAACTCATTTAACTCAAATGTGATATGTTTAACCCAAACAAGATTTGTTTAATCCAAACACTGGCCTTTTTAACCCATGTGCGACTGTTTAGTAGGGGTGTCAATTTCGGGTCATGGGTCGGGTTCAAGTCGAACCCGGAATTGACCCGGGTTCAAACGAGTCGATTCTAACCCGACTCGGGTAGGTAAACGGGTCGGAAATTCGAACCCGGACCCAACCCGACGGGTTGCCGGGTTGACCCGACCCGACCCAGCAATGCAGGCTGCCTGGCACATACGCGTGGGCTACCGGTTGCGGATGTGAGCGGCAGGAGTGGTCGCTCGGGGCGAGTGTGCCGGCAGGGTTCGCGGGGCGGGAGGGGTTGCGGGCAGCCGCTCGGGAGCGCCGGCTATGAAAGCCATGCTGTGTGCGCTTGTAGTTAATTAAGCCGGACCGTAACCAATAATAACTTATTACACCGTAACCAATTTTATGATATCTAATTTATAAATTAAAAGCCATTAATTGAGCTCAAGAATAATGCGAAAATCTCATTAAAGAGACTTTCATTTTTTTATCTAAACAGTTCGCTTAAGCTTTGCTCATTTATAACTACACTTTATTAGTCTTAATAATAGAAAACAAGAGACACGTGCAAAAATCAGATCTTTTGACTGCCAAACGTATATTGAAATCCTTTCTTGTATGAGCTAAGAAAATGCATTCGCTCTGCTAGGGTTTGCACCGATTGTGAGCTCTTTTTCGTCCCTTCCCCTGGGGGGGCTTCTCCCTCCCAACCATGATGGCTGCTTCTTCGGCAGATTTTCCTCCTCTCACTTCCCCCTCCGTGCTTGGCCCGTCTCCTGGAGGTATGTCCTATGCAGCCAATGTTTCTGCTTCCTCCTCCAAGCCGACTCCTTTTCCGGTTACCTTCTTTTCCCCTGGTCAGAAACTTTCGTTTAAAGGTGATGACTTATCAGAAGGAAAAAACATCTGGACTAATGCTTTGATTGGTTATTCGTTGGGTCCTCGGCCATACTACGAACATCTGCTCAAAGCGATGCTGAAAATCTGGCAGCTTAAAGGCTCGTTGTCCCTCCTTTTTTTAGCAGATGGTTTTTTCTTGCTAAAGTTTTCTACTGAAGAGGATTTGGAGATGGTACTCACTGGAGAGCCATGGTTTTTGTTGGGTAAACCTTTCATACTTCAGCGCTGGTCGCCAAAATTCAAACCTAAACGTGATGAAGATGCGCCGATTCCGATTTGGATAAAAATCGTGGACTTCCCTCTGGTTCTCTGGACCCCTACTGGTATTTCTAAAATTGCAAGTTTTATAGGTGTTCCGATTTCTGTGGATTCCCTAACTGCAAATCGTACTAGATTAACGTTTGCACGGGTATGTGTCCTCATCTCTCAGAATTCTTTTTTGCCTGATGTAATACCTCTTGAGATTGATGGTGAAGATTTAGTTTTGAAAGTTTTATATGATTGGAAACCTGATAGATGTGAAGGTTGTGGGTCTCTAATTCATCCTTTCTCTCTATGCCCCCAAAATCCCAATCCCCAGCCCGTTTTACCTCCGCAGCCTCCTAAATTTCGTGGCCGCAGCACCACAAGATTACCTCCCAATCGCCCGCACAGATCACCTTCTGTCCTCCCGCCAACAAAACCCATCAATCTTGTTTCTAAGCCAAATCCCTTCACTTATATTCCTCTGGCCACTTCTGTTCTGCCTGCTTCTTCCGCTCCTAAGGCCATTCTCTCTCCGACATCACTAATTCCTGCTTCTGCTTCGTTACAGGAGCCCTCCCGAGTTCAGCCTCCTGTTAGCCTACCAATTTCTGTAAACCCTCCTACTATATCTGACAAACAGAATTCTCCTTCCAAAATCACGCTTCTTCCGAATCTCAACTTTCCTACAGAAGAAATCTCATCTTCTGGTTTACCAGCTTCTCAATGCATTCAGCCACCTCCCAAACTCCCTCTCCTTAATAAGTTTGCTTCTCTACAAGATGATGAACAAAATCCTCTAGATTCTACTGAAATATTCTCGGAGACTGAAATCACCTCCTCCTCCATTGCGGATGATGACCCTACCACTTCCACACATAATCCTTCTTCCTCTCCTCAGACCCAAAACTCCTCAGATCTCAACCGTCATAACACTAGATCTTCTGTTGAAAATGGTAAATCACCTGTGAAGACAAAGCAGCCGAAGGGCAAATCGGCCAAGAAGGCCAAAGGTCAAAAATCATGATGTCTTTCCCTAAGATAGCCAACTGGAATGTGAGAGGGTATAACAACCCTGACAAAGTAAATTTTTGTAAGTCTCTTGTTAGCACTAATGACCTCAAGATGTTATGTATATTGGAAGCTAAAATCTCGACTTCTTCTGTTGAAGATCCGTGATTTTTGAGATCTCATTGCATTTTTGACAACGAAGGTAGTTGTAATAACTTTGGGGATTCCTCCATTGGTAGAATTTGGATTAAATGGGATGTTGCGGCTCTCTCATTTAACCTTTTATCCTCCTCTCCTCAATTCATTCATGGCATACTTTCTGCGGGATCTTTCCCACCGATTTACTTGACTGTGATATATGCTTCCAATCATGTAAAAGATAGAAGAAAACTGTGGGATCATATTGCTTCCTCTTCTCCCCATTTAGTTCATCCTTGGATTATCATGGGAGACTTTAACTGTTATAGATTTGAAACCGAAAAAGCTGGGGGTTCTATCTCTTCCAACAGTACTTTGGGAGAACTTAACAACATGATTTTCAATTGTGGGGTTCAAGATCTATCTTCTACGGGTCTTTTTTATACTTGGTTCAATCAAAGGGTGAATAACCCTATACACATCAAGTTGGACAGAGTGCTGGTGAATAATGCCCTTCTGGACCTATTTCCAAATGCTTATTACAAGGTTGAATCTCATCTTGGTTCGGATCATGCTCCATTAATTTTTAAATCTTCTCATGAAAAGGCTTATTCTGTTAGATTCTTATTTAAGAATTACTGGATCAACATGGAGGGTTTTTGGGACGATGTTTTCGAAGCTTTTTCTTCTAGATATGTTAGAAGTCTCATGGCTTCTTTTCACCACAGTTTACAAAAGCTTAAGAGTGCTCTTAAAAGTCGGAATTGGGCCTCTTCTACATTTCTTTCTGCTGCCTTGTTGGATATTAAGAGGAAGCAAAATCTTTGTTTATCTGAGCTCCAAAATTTTCCATTGAATGTGGAGTTGAATCAAATTATGAAAAGCATCAATAAGGAGCCTTTCTGCAAAGTCATTGGACTTCTTGGATATCCCAACGTGCCAAAACTCTTTGGCTTTCTAAAGGGGAGGATGACCTTGGTTTCCTTTTTGCTCATATTAGAAGCAGAAACAACAAGAACTGTATTAAAGAGATTACCACTTCGGATGGGCATTTCACTAGTTTTACTGGCATTTCTAACGCTATTATTAAGCATTTTGAGGGTCTGTTCAATACTTTCCACCCCGCTCTCAACCTTCCACTTAATATCCCTAAAGGCAACTTGGTTCCTACTCATTACTGTTGCATGCTTGTGGCCCCCTTAACCTTTGAAGAAGTTAGAATTGTGGTTTTTGATGGAAATGAAAAATCTGCACCTAGGCCGGATGGATTTTCTTTTGCTTTTTATAGGAAAACTTGGCATCTCACTGGTTTACAACTGTTCAATGCTGTCAATAATTTTTTCAACACGGGCTCCCTTCCAAAATGTGTCAAGGCAACTGCCATTGCCTTAATTCCTAAGTCTTCTCATGCTTCTCACATCAATGACTTTAGACCAATCTCACTCTGCAATGTTCTGTATAAAATTGTTGCTAAAATCTTAGCCAATAGACTCAAAATTGTTCTTCCTTACATCATACATGAAAGTCAATCCGGTTTCATCACTAAGAGGTGCTCGACGGATAATATTATTCTTGCTACTGAGCTTCTGAGATAATTTGCTGGCCATCATAAGAAATTTTGTGTCAAGTTGGATGTTAAGAAGGCTTTTGACACGGTCTCTAGGGAATTTATCATAGCTAGACTTTTGCAGAAGGGTTTTCCTGATACTTTTGTTTCTTGGATTAAGGGGTGCATTAATGATGTTTATTTCTCCATTTGTCTAAATGGTTCTCTGGAAGGTTTTTTCAAATCAAGCTCCGGGCTTAGACAAGGTTGCCCCTTATCTCCCCTTTTGTTATGTGTTGCAATGGATGGTTTATCAAATATTCTTATTGATCCTTCTGATGATTTGAAATTTAAAGGTATTACCTGTAGAGATATCCACATAAGTCATCTTATGTATGCTGATGATCCCTTGGTGATGGGGAAACTTTCTATTGATAATGCAAAGCACCTGAATAGAAAATTACAGATTTTTGCTTCTATATCCGGCCTAAATATCAATACCAACAAAAGTGCTATTTTGTTTTCTTATGACCATCCGGATAACCTCCTGATTTGCGCTGAGCTTGATATCCATAATGTCAACACTCACTTAACATACTTGGGAATTCCCATTTCCACCAAAAGACTCAAAGCCTCTTACTTTCAACCACTCCTGAGCAGGATTTATGCTCTACTTGCTGGTTGGAAAAACAAATTTATTTCTTTTGCATGTAGGGTGCAATTCCTAAAATTTAATATTACAAACACCATTGCCTATTGGATTAGAGGATCGATCATTCCTAAGGGTTGCTGCGCTACTATCAACAAACTTTGCTCTAAGTTTTTATTCCACAACAACTTGACTGAGAGAAAACTTCATCTTATTTCTTGGTCCACTGTCACTAGGCCTAAATCTGCTGGAGGTCTCGGAATTCCCTCTCTGGAAGCTCTTTACTTTGGTGTTTTCTGCTCTATTTTAGGGAGATTTTACAACAACCAAAATCTTCTCAGTTTCTGGTATCAAGCTAAATTTTTAACACCTTGGAAACATCCTCCCCAGGTTGCTTCTAAAACTTGGCACAAAATTTCTGAAACGGCTTATAAATTAAAAGATATCTTATCTTTTACTGTG
Source organism: Dendrobium officinale (assembly GCA_019514585.1). Taxonomy (NCBI): domain Eukaryota; kingdom Viridiplantae; phylum Streptophyta; class Magnoliopsida; order Asparagales; family Orchidaceae; genus Dendrobium; species Dendrobium officinale. Next base: position 194,249 of record JACXSL010001516.1, on the reverse strand, counting down.
TCGAAGCATAGTCATTTCTCTTTTTTGTGGGATCCGTGGCTTACTGGGCAACTTCTGGCTGATGTTATTCATTTACCTTCTTTGGAAGTTCTGAAAGTGAGAGATTTCATTCTTAATGATAGATGGCATTTACCTTCTTGCATCCCTATTCATATCCAATATAGCATCGGTAAGGTGGCAATACATGATAAAAATGAGCTTTTCTGGGATGGCTCCACAAATTGTACTTTCAAAAAATATACAGAATTTTACTATTCTTCTTTACCTAAGGTGGATTGGCATTGTTCCATTTGGCACAAAAATCATGCTTTAAAATTTGCTTGCTTTGCTTGGATGGCAATACTTGGTAGACTTAAAACGGCAGACAACCTCTTGATTAGAGGCATTAGGGTGCCTCCTAAATGTTCTCTTTGTTCTGATCACCTTGAGAATCACACACATTTATTTTTTGAATGTGACTTCACCTTTTATATCCTTAAGACATTTTTGCCAGATGTTAGCTGTTTCTTACTAAGGCCGACTCTCTCTCAGACTTTGGAATTTTTTGAAAATTATATGATTTACAACAGAACTGAAAAGGATCTTTGCTTTTTAACGATCTGTTGCATTATTTACAATGTTTGGAGGGAGAGAAACAACCGGCGTTTCTCTAATCTTAGGACCAATGTGACTAAAGTGATTTGCAACATTTCAACTGGGGTGAGAATTAAAACTGTAAAATGGAAGAACAATTCAACTTTACTCAACAGATTTTCGGAAATTTAGGCCTCTGTTATGTTATTTTGGTCTGCTGGAATTGCTTATATACAAATTTTGATGAAGTTTTCAGATCTGGATGTTGTCACAGGACTCTTTTTTGCTCCCAGGATATTATACATGGTTTAGTTTTTATCATCGAGTTTTGTTCAGACCTGGGAGAAATTTTTTGGGAATGCATGAGCTTGATATCTATCAGGCATTCCACGTTTTTGCTGAAATCTTTCACTTATATCTCTCGGGTATACTACAGAGACTATGGTTGGCATTGCTGGTGGACGCTAGACATTAAGACGATGATGTCAAAGGGCAGTCTCTCCGAGCTATGAAGGGCCTGCGTGGCAACCTGGCTCGTTTTTGCGGGTATTTTTTTCAGGCAGTGGTTGCTGTGATGGCCAGTTTTCTTGGAATTCTATCTCCAGTCCTTCGGGTTTTGGGCAACCGGTGCCTCTGCCTGGTTGATGGACTTTCTTCTGATGATTCATTGATGAATGAGGCTGCTCCTATATGCTGAGTCTATGTTTTTTGTCTTCCGTCTATTTTGTTTATGCTGCTATAGTCTTTGTAAATTTTGTATGTTCTTTTAGAATGTTTCGGGTTTTGGGCAACCGGTGCCTCTGCCTGGTTGATGGACTTTCTTCTGATGATTCATTGATGAATGAGGCTGCTCCTATATGCTGAGTCTATGTTTTTTGTCTTCCGTCTATTTTGTTTATGCTGCTATAGTCTTTGTAAATTTTGTATGTTCTTTTAGAATGTTAGGCTTCTCTCTTTTCTCATAGTTTTATTGTAATAGGCCTTTTTGTTTATCAATATATGGGCTATTATTAGCCCCGATTTTCCCAAAAAAAAAAAAGCTTTGCTCATTTTACCTTAAAAAGAAAATATTTATATAAGCCCGCCAGACAACATATAGGAGCAGCTTCAACAAAAGAACCTATCGAAACATAAACAAACTTATCCAAAAAAGAGATAAAAGTAGAACAATAAAGGAGAAAGGATATCTTAAACCAGCAAAAACAGGACAAAATGACGTCAAAACTAAGAGTACTACTCAATCAGCGCCATTGAGAGAAACTCTATCCATGATCTTCGCCACCACCTCCTTCGACTCCTTCAGCAGCTGAATGCTCTTCCTTATTCGCTCCCGCTTCCCAGCAGTTGAAGGAGACTCTTCCAGCATCTTCTCAATCCCATTCATCTTCTGTCCGCCGACCACTTCATTCAAAATCTCTGTTTCAAGCTCATTTTCTACTAATTTCTTCACATCGTAGAGAATATGCAGAGCCAAAACATCAACCAACCTCAACACCACAATCTTCCAATAAGAAATAAGCCTCATCCTCATATCAAATGCTTGTTCAACTATCACATCACGCCTCCCCCGCAAATGCGACACATCCACTTCACCAACAACTTTAAGGTTTATCTTTGTCGGCTTTGAAGAATCATGCACAACTTCCATGAAAGGTTCTTGAAGCTCCATGAGCTCCACCCAGATTTTCATATAATCTGGATTGAAAGTATAGTCTGTAACTTGCTCCATTTCTATAATATCTTTTACGACATGATTCGAACGCAGCCTCATTTTGCTGATGAGATTTTGCGCGGCCCTTCTGTTGCACGACTGAAGGGAAGGATAGTTTACGGTCGCATCGTCGAGAACTCGAACAACCACATCTTCTAAATAACTCCATATCCTCCCAACGAAATCCAGGGGGGTGGTCGATACATCCTTTACCTTCTTCTGAAGCAGAGTCAAGAAAGCGGTTCTGGGAAGGAAGTTTGGAAGTCCAATGCCTCTTGCCTCTTCCAGCACCCCGATTTCTTCCAGCAAGAATGCTTCTTTCGTAACCGGAAAATCTTTCGGCAGCTCGGTGGCATAAGCGTTCAGCATTTCAGCTAGCCGCGCCGTGCCATGCATTTTTTTATCATCGGGAAAATCATCAAATTCTCCTCTTAGTAGCAGCTTCCTGAGCACCTCTTTCGCTTTGCTAATAATCTGCATAAAAGCTCTCATGGCGTCGGCAACGGAGGCCAGATTTTTAGGCATGGCTTCCAGTTCTGAAACATTGCGGTTCAGCTTTTCGTTGATTTTCTTCACAATGTTGGGTAACGATTTTGCTATGCTTTGCGCCTGTATCTGCATCAGCTTGCTCGCCAAGACGGGGATTCCAACTATGGACTTGTCGATCTTTGAAAGCAGAGGATGAGCTGCAAACAAAATCTTCTCAGCTACACGGGCCTCCTCATATGTCTCCGAACCAATACGATTTCTAACACAAATGTAACCGAGGCCAATGTTGACGTCGTCAGCAGTGACTTTCTCAAGAAGGCCCTCCGGCGACTTGTCAGGCTTGGTAACTACCGCAAGTGTCCTCTCGCCGGTGCGGTCGACCTGCTGTGACATCCGGATGGATTCACAGGTAGGGAAATCTACACTTGCGGAGAGAACGTTAAGAATAATGCTCTCCTCTGGTTTTATATACTGCATTATTATGCCGGAGATCTGCTCGTAGATGTTCTCAGGCTGGCCGTGCACGGGTACTCGGGTGATGCCGGGTAAGTCGACCATGGTGAGATCGGGCACGCCTTTCTTTCGGACGACGAGGGTAAGGGGGGAGTCGGAGATGTTTTTGCCGGAGCCGGCGATCTCTGCCGTCGCGGACTCGATGGCGGCGGTGATGGCGGACTCGGAGACAGGGACCTGCTTGCCCTTGTACTCGAGGTGGAGCTTAGGGACGGGAAGAGAGGAATCGCCTTGGAGGCGCATGATGAGGGGGACTCGGGTACATATGCCTTGGCCGCGGGGGAGACTGATGCCAGCAAGGGATTCTAAAACAGAGGATTTGCCGGACGATTGGTCGCCGACGACGACGATGGTTGGAAGCTCGATACCTTCCTGCATCACCTTAAGGTGGCGGAGGCGGTCGACGGCGTCGAGTAGGGGGCGGATTTGGTCATTGTAGGAGGACGTAAGGGCATTGATGATTTGTTTGCTGCTCTCTTTGGGAGAATTGGGCGCCATTGGCGTACTGTTGTACAAGAGATCACTCTGTTCTTTTACGCTGGAGTTCGCTTATGTGTGTAACAAGCGGTACATGGATATTTATAGATGAAGAAGACATTGAGGAGCTGAGAGTAATTAAGCGAGGAAGACGAAACTGCGTATAGGGTGCTTCGACCATTGGAATTGACATCATTACTGAGTATCATACAGACTTCTCTCGCCGCCAAACTACTGAATCCTGCCGATTTCAGTGGGACGAGTTCGCTGCCCGAGCCGGACCAGAAGGCGAAGGAGTTAAATCTTAAAGATGGTTTTTTTATTTTTAATTCTTACGAAATATAATTTATTTTTCCCAAAAAAAAAAAAAGATTAAATTTTTTTATTAAAAAATTTCTAACATAAAATTTTAATGATAGCTTTGGTGAAAATAAAAAATATTAAATTAGTTTGCATAAATAAATATATTTTTTAAAAGATATTTAGGAGAATATTGAATATGATGATATGTTAATACATATAATTATATTTTAATTAAATTATAAGAAATAAATATTGGCTCATTGTATTTTAAATACAAGTAAAGATACCATAAACGCATCAAATTTCGACTATTTTTTTTATATTACACATTCTTAAGTTTTTGTAATTTACTAAGATGAGAGTAAGAACATTGTAAAAAAATTAATAATTAGGCAAAAAAATAAAATTGGCATAGGAAACAAGAGATCAAAAAAAGAAGACTAGAAAGTTTTTATGTGAAAAATTCGGAGAGAGAAAAAATTTTGTGGTTTGACCTAGTTATATCTAGGGATGTCAATTTTGGGTCACGAGTTGGGTTCAGGTCAAACTCGGAACTGACCCGGGTTCAAACGGGTCGACCCTAACCCGACCCGGGTAGGTAAACGTGTCGAAAATTGGAACCTGGACCCGTCCCGGCTGGTTTCTAGGTTAACCCGACCCAACACAGGTTGACCCGACTCGGACGCAGGCGTGAACGCGAGCAGGCGAGCCCGTGGGCAGCAGCGGGTGGCCGGGGGCGACTCGGGCAGCAGCGAGGCGTGCGCGGGCAGCAGTTGGCAGGCGGGCGTGGGGGCAACTCGGTCAGCGAGTGCGGGCGGCAGCTATCAGGCGGGCAGGTCGGGCAGCTGCGGGCAGTTCAAGTTAAACGGGTTGGCAGGTTGACCCGACAACTCGTTTGGTCAACCCGAACCTGACCCATTTTTCAAACGGGTCGAATCCGGGAACCCAATCCCGACTCGTTTTGAAATTGGGTCGGGTCCAACCCAGATTTTTCGGGTCGGATTTTCGTGTCGTGTTAAATATTGACACTCATATTTATATCAATCTACTATATAATAGGAGATATACAAGCCCTTTATTTCTCATTGTTGTACGTAGTAGATGGGAGTAGTCATAGTATTTTTTTTTTATTATTTTTTTTTATAAATGTCATAGAATTCTGATGTCCAAAGACAAACAATTATAAACCAATAATAAGGCGAGACATTGACAGAAGTCTGTAAATGATGGCGAAGACTGATGGAGGTAGTCTTCAGCGATGATATGCATAAAAATGAGAGAGTTTATTTAGTTCTCTTAACTCTTCTCCTCCCGTTTTGTAGAGAATGAGGTCATATTTATAAATTTTTTAGGATTGACATTTTGATAAATTTGATCAAATCCAAAGCATTCCATCATACGATTCATATTGATATTCTTGATTATAGATTATTTATCGAATATTTGAATGTTTTAAAAATGCCAAAATAGATTGATCTTGGGCTCCAAAGATTTGTCTCATCGAGCCGCTCGATTTGACTATAAGTATAAAATAAATAGAAGACATTTTGTCAATTAATTTATGTGCAAAAACTTTCAAACATTATTTAATTGTTTGATTTGAGCTCATTTAGAATCTATTGGATCCTTTGTAGCATAAGTAGGTTCATCTAGTCGAGATGTTCATTGCAGCTATAAGTTTGCTAAAGTCAAAGTTAGGATGATCCTGGATTTAATTCCAAAATTTTCTCATTCAAATAATGCCTTGAGATTCGTGCCAATCAAGGGATTGTCTTATCAAAACTAATATTGAATTAATATAAATAACAAAAAAAATAAAAGGTATTTACATGATGAATGAGAAGAAAATCAAATAAAATAATGTTGAGAAAAATTATATAGGTATTACTTTATTAATAAAAAGTGTATAAATAAGAGTATTAAATAGTGAAATGAATAATTATATCTACCATACTCTCTATTTTATATATTTCTTTTCCTCCAATATTACGTGTTCGTTGAATATTTATATGAAAATTAAGGGTGATAGTGAAAATATATAGATGGCTTAGTTACAATACTTTATTTCTTCTATCCTTGAAAGCAAAATATGCCCAGTCTGTGTCAGTTTTCTCCTTGATGGTCAACTTCAGTTAAGCTTTGTTTGAGATGACTTTCTTACTGCTTCTTCAAGCAATTTTTTAGAACAAAAAAATTATTTTTTTGTACGAAATAAGCTGCTTTTAAAAGCAGTAAGAAAGCCATCCCAAACGAAGCCTTAATTCCTAACGCATCCATGCTTGAAAGTTTAAGAGTCAGGTAATATGCCGATGAAAGGCTAACTTGGGTGATTAGGTGTCATCGACGTTGGGATTCGGGTGATGAGCTGAAGGCGACAGTCAACATGGGCGGAACCATGTTATAGGTAGGGGGGCAATTGCCCCCCCTCAAAAAAAAATTGTTTTTTATAAGAGAAAAAAAAAATTTTATATAGAAAAACTTTTTTTTGCCCCTCCTAAAAAATTACTTTTGCCACCCCCCCCCCCCCCCCCTAAAAAACTATTTTGTCCTAACTTGTCCTAAAATGTCTATATTATTCTTCAAATTTAGTTTTAATATTTTTTTTTTCGTGTTTTTCATGATAATTTAATTACATTTTTTTTAATTTTTCTTGCTTATTTTTTTTAAATAACTTATATATATATTATTTTTAATATTTAATTATTTTAATATTGTACTTGCCCCCCCTCAAAATTGAAGCTGGTTCCGCCCCTGACAGTCAAGATTCATTTTGTCAAATATAGATGGCGGATATCTTGAATTAGGAGATCAAACACAGTGTCGACCACAATAGTCTAACAACACATTGAATTGAATGGAGACCTGATGGTTTGACAGTGGTTTGCAAGGAGTTTTGTGACATGTTGATTATTTCCCAAGAAAGATCCTTCGAGCACGTGTTCCTTCACCATGATTTATTATCGTATATGAGATGATGTTAATGAAAGCACTTCATTTTATGTAATTAAAATTTCAAGTTCTTATGAAAATGAGAAGAAAATCATTGTATACATAAAAACACATCAGTCATCAACATATCCATTATTTAATGCACAAAATGCAAAAGAGAAGAAAATCATGATTTATATGCTATGATAAAAATGATATACCATGCAAAAAATAGTGGAATCTCTCTCTCTCTCTCTCTCTCTCTCTCTCTCTCTCTCTCTCTCTCTCTCAACCTTTTAAAGGTTCATAATGTATTGGTAAGCCTTTTTATTTAAGAAATTACAATGTGTTGCAGTTTAATATTATTCATCATATCCCACACAAAATGATCTTTATAGGACTTGTGACAAAACGGTTTTAACAAAAGAAGACAATATCCTAAGTAGCACAAAATGCAAAAGGATTTGCCAAAAGAGATACTCATAGTCTCATACAAATCTATCAAGCTTTGGGTCAGCTCCTTCCCTTCTGAATCATTTAGCCAATATCCTCCTCATTAGAAGTATGACTTTCAATCTAGACGTAATCTTCTTTTGACGGCAGTTCCTGCAACTGGGGAAATGTGAGCTTCTCGGTTTGCAATTCGGATTTCATGAGCCCTTTTGCTGATTTCTTAATCTTAATTCCTTTTTCTTCCCTTTTTTGACATCTGTAATTTTACAGCCGTCGGGTATTTGTATACCTTCTTTTTAAACATGTAGCTAATTTTTATTAATGATATGGGGCTATGCCGTGAAAATAAATCCACAGTTCAGCAGTTTTGGAATACTTTTAGTGGAGAATTATCTGTTCTTCTCATCGATGAAAACTCAGTCCGGCTAATTTCAGAAATTTCACCTAAAATTACAGAGTTTAAGTAAATCTTTCTTGAAAAATCTCATATATTTATTCACATATTCAATAAACAAAGTAATACACATAATTTTTTTTAATATATTTTGTCTAAAAGAGGCCAAAAAGCCCTAAGAAAAACTCGATATGGAGAGATTATTATGTGCGGAGATCGGACATAGAGAATCATTCGGTTGTCTCTGTGAATAATAAAAACACAGTAAAAATGCAATAGGTTTACAACATGTATCTGTGAACAGTAAAAGCATAGTTACAGTTCACTAATGCATTTTTAATGTTCACTGTTGTTCTTTTACTATTTACAGAGACAAAACCAAAAAATTCTTTGTGTTCAATCTCTGCACAAAATAATCTCTTCTAAATATATCCCACTTAATTAAAAAAGCTCTAAATCCCTTTTAAGACTTGCAATTTTAATTTTATATTAACGTGTAAGCCCGTCAGTAGATTTTAACCAAAAAAAAAACCCTAAAGATTATAGCAAAATAAGAAAATTACATGAAGAACCTAACACAAATTATATCAGCATGAACTTGAACGACCTTAGATTTGCATTGAAATTAATGCTTACATATGATATCACACATGAACACTAGTGATATCATTGCATTAATGCAAATCTAAAAACATTCAAGCCCATATTGACATTATTTATGTCAGAATATTCTTACATAACTTTTTCCATCAAAAAGTAAAGAACTAAAGCTATGATTTTTATAACAAGCTTAATCTACACTCTTATGCCCCAGGAATAAGGATAATGATGATTATGTAATCAAATAATCTGTTCCACCACACTGGAAGCCATAATTTCAAATATTCATCACATCATACACAGATGCACTCAAAAAGACAATAGAAATACTATATTTGTTCATATATCAACATAGAAAAGAAAGCCTCATAAGCCAAAGAGTATTTTACAACATGACACTTTCCCTTCCCAAGGGAAAGAAGACATCAAAGAACTCCAAAACAAACAGGCAAAAAAAGATTGAAAAAAAAAAATACTGATACTAATCATTTAAACATACAAAAGGAACTCCACTAAACCTACCTTTCTCCATCTTTTTAGATGGATTGGTGTAGCGGGCAAGGCCAAGGGGGAATTCATGGCTCCATGGCAAACTTTAAAGCCATGATTTCCACTGCAACAATTATATGGGTAGCTCATTACCACCCTCTTCCATTCCACCATCTTCCATAGACGGTGGGAGGGGACCAGACCCAGCAAAAAAAAGTAAGAAAGCCATAAATTTAACATAGCCCCACAAAAATTCTGGGAAATGAAAAGCAGATTCATCCCATGAATCTGCTTTTGCTTCGACTTTGAACAAAACTCAGCAATCAAACCTCTCATCATCTGAGATGTTGCCATGCCTTCCTTCTTCCTGACTCCCGGTTGGCTCCGCCATTAACAGGACTTCCAGCTTTATAACATACACTTGAAACTCAGATAACAGCATGAACTCCATCTGGAAAAGCGATAAGATCCAATTACTTGAAAATTCAAAGAACAAGTTATCTGGTTGGGTTGCTGAAATCAAAGCCTTGGCTGCATTAAAAATTGATTCTTTGCATGTGCTCTTTATGTTATTAATGAATATAGATTGGTTGGTTTAGTGACATCTAATAGCAAAATATAGATATGTAGAAGTATGACTATTTGAAGGCTAAAATTAGTAATAGCAAAAATAAGAACTACAACCAATGATGTTCATCTTAGATATCATTATACTAGTCAAGTGATATAGCAGTAAATCAAATGCAGAGCATTTTATAGATGCTGTTCTTATGTTAATAATGCTATCTCGCTAATATTACAATCGAAATAACATTGAATTAAAAAAGCATAATGGGCGGCTCAGGCTGAACTTAATGTACTGGTAGATGGACATTCCTAAGTTGAGATGCATATAAGAGTGATGAATAGTCCTATTGTTATAAAGTGCAAATCAAATGGGGAGTTTGGTTAGTTGCACCAGTGATCAAACTCATCCTCAACCCAAATATTTAAGCCTATGGGCGGAGCAACTACTTGGTAATTAAAAACAATATTATTAGTACTTGGTCCAATTTTATGTTATTTTTAGTTTTGCTGTTTTGCCTCATTTAGGTTGTTTTAGTTTAAATAGGAATGGCTTGTATTTATTTTTCATGGTGAGAAGGAATAAGATTTGTATTTTGTAAGCTCTCTTCCACTCCCTCTATCTGTATTCTCTCCCCCTCGGTGCAGCCATCCAAGAAAGAGCAAAGTAGATTCACGAATCCTCTACCTCCAAGACAAGAATTCTCAACAATTTGTATCAGAGCCTAGTGGAGATGATCAAGGGGAAGGAGGAAGTTCCTCGCAATCAAGAAAAGAACATAAGGAGGTGTGATTGGGCCTGCGGGAGCGGAAGATGGGCATCAGGTTGCAATCAAACTAAAAATCGAGCGCGATCGGGCCACGAGGCTGAAGGCTGGTGTCGCAGGCAGAGCGGAGGAGTCGTAGGGGTTGTGCGGGCGTAGGTCTAAACGGGATTGGACCGTTAGTGGGAGGCGTCATGCAGGAGCCGGTCGGAGCGCGAGTGAGCGAGAAACGGAGTTTTGGGTCAGAAGCTTGGGAGTGTTGTGCACGGAAGGAAGCGAGTAGATCGTGTGGGACACACATGTTGCGTTGGGTGCAGTGGACGTCGGGCTTGAGTCGTGAATCACGCGTGTTGCGCTGGGTAAGCAAGCACGGTGGACACGCAGGTCACGGCAGACATAATCACCGATGCGAGTGTTAGGTTGGAGCATAGCACGCAAAATATTTCGTGCTGAAGGCAGCCATGCACATGAGTGCTGGAGTCCGGGCCAGGTGCGGAGAGGGCTGGTGTGGCCATGTGTGGGCCGGAAGGATGGGATGCGGAATGGAAGGCTGGAGCACGTGTAACTTTCACGTGGGCTGGGTCGCACGTAGGTGTGCACACGGGCTGCAGGTGGATCCGTACGAGAGTTTTTGTGGACAGCTAGGCGTGGGAGACGAGGTCAACGGATCAGAAGCGGGGTCACGAAAGCAGGCTCACGTGGGATCGGATGTAAAGCTAAGGCATCACAATAGGCACAATTTCGAATGAACAGATGGAGGAGAAACATGTAACCATCTAGTGGAGGCCTTTTCTTGGGTTGTTCTTTGTGAACAACAAGTGGAGGTAGTAGAGGCAACAGGTGTGGAAAGCATTTCTTGGGCTGTTCTTAGCGAACAATAGGTGGAGGAAAATCAGACCATTTGGTGGAGACCTTTCTAGATTGTTCTTTGTGGACAACAGATATAAAAAGAGCTACTATGAGAATTACCATCTTTTTTATAATATGTTAGACCGGCCCATCCTGGGCCGGTTGGACCGGTCCAACGGGGACCGGTCCAATTCTACACGAGGCGGAGACGGACGGGGCGGGCGGAAGGCGCGATCCGCCTGGAGCTGGAGGGGGAAAGTTAGGAGGGAAATTTTGAACGTGTGAGGCTGTTTTAGGAAGTTTATGATTGTCCTTTATGATTAATTCTGTATAATTAGGAGTTTGGGGGGAAAAGGAGGGATCTTGAATTTGAGTTTTCTCTTTGAGATCTAGGTTTTGTTTTTGGCTCTTGGCTTCGCCGGAGATTTTGGAGAGTACGTTCTTCCTCTCGAATTGAAGAACAAATTGTATCTTTGCTATTTTCATTGTCTTCTAGTGAAATACAAGTCTTTTCTCCTCATCTTCTACAGTTTTTCCCTCTTTTTTCCACTGTTTTTGGCTGATTTCCTGCTGTGGACAGCAGTTTGCTTCGTGATTTGTTGCTAAAGCGATTAGGGAATACTTGAAATCAAGTATTTCCTATCAAATTGGTATCAGAGCATCGATTCAGAACCACCGGCGGCTGAAACTTTGAAATTTCAGCAAGTATTTCCTTTCCGGAAGAAGATTTTGTGGGATCCGTTAGAAGAAAGATGGCCGGAAAGAAGGTGGAAGTATTAGAAGGCGAGTTCGGACAACTGAAGACAGATATGGAAGGAAAGTTCCTGGAAATCTCCACCAACAATGACAGGTTGGAAGGGAGGTTCGCGGCTATGGAAGAGATGATGAAGAAATTACTTGAGATGAAGACTAATCCGACGGCGTCGGAAGCAAGAGAGACTGTCGGCGACCATGGCGTAGGAGGAAATCCGAACCCGCTTCGGGGGAGGAGGAATCCGGCTGTGGAGATCCTTGAGGGAGACGACGACATGCCACCTCTAGAGCCACTGTCTAGAGAGGAGATGAGCCTGGGAAACGACCGTCGAGGTGCTGATTTTCAGCGTCGAGGTGCTGATTTTCAGCGTCAAGGTGTGGATTTTGAAGGCCGGAGGGGAGAATATGAAGGAAGTGCAGATTTTGGCGAAAGGAGAGAAGAATATCAGCGTCGAGGTGCTGATTTTGAAAGGGGAAGAGGGGATTATAACGATGGATTCGGATACCAACGTCGGAGGGAGGACCGGGACACTTGGGGAGTTCCTCATCTTCGAGGAATGGGAGGTTATGGAGATTACCGGGGTAACGGAAGGGATCCGAAGGTGAGAAAGTTGAAGATGCCCATCTTCGAGGGGGAAGATGGCCATGGCTGGATCTACAAGGTGGAGCGTTACTTTGCTGTCAACGGGTTGAAAGATGATGAGAAGCTGACGGCGGCAGGATTGTGTCTGGAAGGGAAGGCGTTGGCGTGGTATCAATGGCGAGACAGGAGAGAGCCTATCAGGAACTGGAGAGAGTTCAAGGATTGTTTATTAGAACGTTTCCGAGCCGATGGGGGAGGAGACTTCTATGAACAGTTCTTTGCTCTGACTCAGGAGGGGACCGTGGCTGACTACCGGGACAGATTCGAGTACTTGGCTAGCCGTCTGGATCACATCTCTGAATCGGCCCTGGAGGGGAATTTCATGAAGGGGCTCAAACCGGAGATAAGAACAGCTATCAGAGTGCTGGAGCCAAGGAACTTGGGCAAGGCCATGGAGCTTGCACAACTGGTGGAAGATCAGAAGAGATCAGAAAGAGGAGCTAGAGGCAACTACTCAGGAGGATCATACAAAATGACTACTGCTGTATTACCCTCAAAAGGGGTAGCCCCAGGGAACCAGAGGGAGGTGCCCAAGGAGAAATCGGGTGGAGGAGGAAATGGGGGACAGTTCAAAAGATTGACCGACAAAGAAATGCAGGACAAAAGAGCAAAAGGGTTGTGCTTCAGATGCGATGAGAAGTACATGCCGAGGCATAAGTGCAAGGATCGATCTCTTCAGGTTCTCCTCGTTTGTGAAGATGAGGAAGACGAAGAGAGAGGTGGAAATGACCCCGAGGTGGAGGAGGATGAGAAGCTGCATCTGGATGTAGCAGAAGTCTCTCTGAACTCTGTAGTGGGATTCACTCCGAGTCACACTATGAAGGTGAGAGGAGAGATAGCTGACCGGGAGGTGGTGGTGTTGATCGATAGTGGGGCAACCCATAATTTCATTTCCACCCAGATAGTGGAGTCGCTAGGGATGGAGCTAGTGGACACAGGTGGCTATGGGGTGATGATGGGCACGGGAAAGGTGGAAATGGGCAGGGGAGTTTGTAGAGAGGTGGTGCTGAAGATTCAGGGAATCCAGGTGAAGGAAGATTTCCTTCCTTTAGAATTGGGGAGTACTGACGTCATCCTAGGGATGAAGTGGCTGCGTACATTGGGGGAGACGAAGATTAATTGGGGGACTTTGAGGATGGAACTTGTGATAGGGGAGAGAAGGAGAACGATTCAAGGAGACGCTGGGTTGACCAAGGCTGGGGTTTCTCTCAAATCCCTAATCTGAACCATTCAGCAGGAGGGAGGAGGCTACCTGGTGGAATTGCATAGTTTGGAGGGGGCAGGAGTGGAGGAGGAAGGAGCTATACCCCTCTCCGTTCAGCCGTTGATTCAACAGTTCCAAGAGGTATTTCAGCCGCCTCAGGGATTACCACCGCAGAGGGAGCATGAGCATGCTATTGTGTTGAGGGAGGGAGTATCACCCATCAGTGTACGTCCTTACCGCTACCCTCAGTTCCAGAAGGATGAAATTGAACGGTTGATCAGAGAGATGCTGGAGGCAGAGATCATCAGACCCAGCATCAGCCCTTTCTCTAGTCCCGTTCTGTTGGTGAAAAAGAAGGACAGCAGCTGGCGTTTTTGTGTAGATTACAGAGCACTCAACAAGGAGACTGTACCTGATAAGTTTCCTATACCAGTCATCGATGAGCTCTTGGATGAATTAAGTGGGACCGTGATTTTCAGCAAGATAGATTTGAAATCGGGCTACCACCAGATTCGAATGAAGAAGGAAGGTGTTTCCAAAACAGCTTTTAGAACTCATGAAGGCCATTATGAGTTCTTGGTGATGCCCTTTGGCCTTACCAATGCACCTGCTACTTTCCAGGCCCTGATGAATAAGGTCTTCAAACCTTATCTCAGACGGTTTGTGTTAGTATTTTTTGATGACATCCTGATATACAGCAAATCAGAGGTCGAACATTGGGAACACTTGAAGAAAGTGTTAGAGGTATTGCAGGAGCACCAGTTGAGGGAAAATTTAAAAAAATGCTGCTTTGCACAAGCCAGTGTAGAGTACTTGGGTCATGTGGTGTCCAAGGAAGGGGTGGCAACTGATCACTCCAAAATTGAGGCAATGCTAAAGTGGCCACTACCAAAGAATCTGAAGGCGCTGAGAGGATTTCTGGGATTGACAGGGTATTACAGAAGATTTGTAAAGGGATATAGCACCATAGCATGGCCACTTACGGAGCAATTGAAGAAGGATGGCTTCCTGTGGGGAGAAGCAGCCACATCCGCGTTCGAGAGCCTGAAGAAGGCAATGACTACAGTGCCGGTCCTAGCTTTGCCGGATTTTGCTCAGACTTTCATCGTGGAGACCGATGCATCGGGATACGAATTGGGTGCAATACTTATGCAGAATCGGAGATCCGTCGCTTATTTCAGCCAGGTATTGACTGCTCGAGCAAGGATGAAATCAGTATATGAGAGGGAATTGATGGCCATCGTGTTGGCCATTCAGAAGTGGCGGCCTTACCTACTGGGAAGACACTTCATTGTTAGGACTGATCAGCAGAGCCTGAAATTTCTCTTAGAACAGCGGATGGTAACGGAAGAGCATCAGAGGTGGTTGTCCAAGTTACTGGGGTATGATTTTGAGATCCAGTACAGGCCGGGGGTGGAGAACAAGGCGGTCGATGCCCTATCCAGATGTATGGAGGAATTGCAGACAGTTGCTCTATCCGTGCCCTGGATGCTTGACTGGGAGGCCATCAGAGAAGAAAGCGCTAGAGATGAGAGTTTGGGAAAGATCAGGACAGAGTTACTGAAGGAACCAGATAGCCACCCGGGATACTCCATGGAGGGAGACAAGCTGCTGTATCAGGGGAGGTTTGTGATGCCTCGGACGTCTATCCACATCCCAAACCTACTCCAGGAGTTTCATGGGAGTGCAATAGGGGGTCATTCAGGCGTACAAAAGACATACAGGAGGCTAGCTGGGGAGTTGTACTGGAAGGGGATGCATAAAGATGTAGAGGAGATGGTAGCCAGATGTGATGTCTGTCAAAGGAGTAAGTACTTAGCCATGTCACCAGGAGGATTACTACAGCCTTTAGCTTTGCCAGGTAGAGTATGGGAGGAGATCTCTATGGATTTCATAGATGGACTGCCCCGTTCAGAGGGATTCACAGTGATCTTAGTAGTGGTGGACAGGTTGAGCAAGTATGCCCATTTCATTCCCCTCCGACATCCCTACACCGCAGTAACAGTAGCATCAGCCTTTATCAGAGAAGTGATCAGATTACATGGGGTGCCAGAGGCGATCGTATCAGATAGGGACAAGGTGTTCCTCAGTCATTTCTGGAAGGAGCTATTCTGATTGCAGGGAACAGTGCTCAAGAGAAGTATAGCCTACCACCCACAGACGGATGGCCAGACGGAAGTAGTCAACAGGAGCTTGGAGACGTACCTCAGATGCTTTGTTTCAGAGACACCAAAGCTATGGGTGAAGTGGCTATCCTGGGCTGAATACTGGTACAACACATCATTTCACTCGGCTTCACAAATGACCCCATTCAAAGTGTTGTACGGACGGGATCCCCCTCACTTGGTACACTTTGGGAGCAGTAGTACTCCTGTTTCATCAGTAGAGGAGTACTTGGAGGAGAGGGACCGAGTGTTAGAGGAGTTAAAAAGGCACTTACTGAGGGCGCAACAAATCATGAAGAAGCAAGCGGATGGGCATAAAAAAGATATCCATTTTGAGGCAGGGGATAAGGTGTTTTTGAAGCTCCGCCCATACAGGCAGAAGACAGTCGCCAACAGGAGAAATGAAAAGCTAGCTCCAAGGTATTTTGGTCCTTATGAAGTGATAGAAAAGATCGGAGCAGTAGCATATCGACTAAAATTACCCCCATCGGCAACTATACACCCGGTTTTTCACGTCTCACAGCTGAGAAGGGTCATTGGTGATCACATCGCCATTCCCGAGCTACCGCCGACACTTACAGAGGAGTTAGAGGTGATCCTGGAACCTTTGGAGCTGAGGGGTGTTCGCCAGAAAGAAGAGGGAACTAAGGAAGTGTTGATCCAGTGGAAGAACCTTCCTGACTACGAGGCCACGTGGGAGCCATACGAGATGGCGAAACAGCAGTTTCCAGATTTTCACCTTGAGGACAAGGTGATTCTTTGGGAGGGCGGTAATGTTAGACCGGCCCATCCTGGGCCGGTTGGACCGGTTAAACAGGGACCGGTCCAATTCTACACGAGGCGGAGACGGACGGGGCGGGCGGAAGGCGCGATCCGCGTGGAGCTGGAGGGGGAAAGTTAGGAGGGAAATTTTGAACGTGTGAGGCTGTTTTAGGAAGTTTATGATTGTCCTTTATTGTCCTTTATGATTAATTCTGTATAATTAGGAGTTTGGGGGGAAAAGGAGGGATCTTGAATTTGAGTTTTCTCTTTGAGATCTAGGTTTTGTTTTTGGCTCTTGGCTTCGCCGAAGATTTTGGAGAGTACGTTCTTCCTCTCGAATTGAAGAACAAATTGTATCTTTGCTATTTTCATTGTCTTCTAGTGAAATACAAGTATTTTCTCCTCATCTTCTACAATTTTTCCCTCTTTTTTCCACTGTTTTTGGCTGATTTCCTGCTGTGGACAGCAGTTTGCTTCGTGATTTGTTGCTAAAGCGATTAGGGAATACTTGAAATCAAGTATTTCCTATCATAATACTTTGTAAAATTGGACCAAGGTGGAGATTGTTAGTATTTGGTTCAATTTTATAATATTTTCAATTTTACAGTTTTGCCCCTTTATATTGTTTTAGTTTAAATAAACATGGCTTGTATTTGTTTTTCATGGTGAGAAGGAATAAGATTTGTATTCTTTAAGCTCTTTCCTCCACCCTATCCCTCTATTCTCTCCTCCCTCTCGGTGCAATCATCCAAAAAAGAGCAAGGTAGATTCAAGAATCCTCTTCCTCCAAGACAAGAATTCTCAAAAAATATAAATTTAAATTATTTGATATATAACTAAACCCAAAAGCTGGCATGTCCAAACAATCCTCCCTCATAGGAAAGCTCTCCACATTAATCATCTCCTGCTAAAATGAAATTTTTTTTAACATTATCATCATGAAAAAAAAACATACTGAACTATGTGGAGTCATTTTGGAAGTTACATGCCCATTAACCTTGATCTACAATGACAAATCAGCCAAGACCGTAAGAGCCACAAATCATATAAACTACTTCATCCCAACTAAACTATCAATTTTAATAGCACTTATTAAGGACTTAAATCAAAAGGGAACTAAATTCAAGCCGAATATATAAGCAATAAAATAAAATTTCAACCTAAGCTTAATTAAGACCTTTGATAAGAGCCAAACACTTAATATTTTAATACCACCATATTTTTCAACTATTGGATTTAATACTAAACCCAATGCTCTCAAGCACCTTAAAACATACATTGAAGGTGAAATAAAATTGGAGCTTTTCAGCATATAATCGTAGCTCTTATAGTGGTATCCGATATTATAAGTTATAACTTTAGTTTTTGGGGGATTGATGTGCATCTCTTATTTTATAACGCCCATCTTAGGACGTTGTTATTCCACCATACTTGACAAGTGATATCAAAATTTATAGTTTGGTTAGAATCAAGCGCTTCATGTAGTTTGTGGTTTCTATGGATGGGTCTAAGTGATTTCTAACTTTATTGAGAAAAGATCAAAAGCAAGTGATTCCCACTTAGGCACCACAAAATTCAGTAGGTCTATAGGTGCATGATGCCGAGAATATGTTTAAAAATTTCTATTTGATGGGAAGTAGTGATTAATATGAAGGATTATCATATAAGGGAGATTGTTGAGTTCTATATAAAGGGAGAGTAATATAACATTGTAAATAGAATAAGAGTTGAGTTTCAAATTATTGGTAGTGGTTCTTATATGTTTAAGCTTTTGGATCAATTGAGCCTTCATCAACCTCCCCACATATGGATCTTAACATTCTACCCCACAAATAGGAGTCTTTTGCATGGGTCATTACACCTTTCAAATACAAATCTTATGCATCATCAACTGATATATAACAAAATGCATTCAAATAGATCTTGTATAAAAATTCGCAAGTTCTTGAACATTGCTCTATTATATTATAAGCAAATAAGATCTATGGGAGCAACAAACTACATGAAGTACTTGAAACTTGTCGAACCATCAATTTTGATACCACTTGATTGATAGGATGGTAAATCACTTGAAAACTAAGTTGATCCCAATATATTAGTTGACAGTTATCCATTAATCAAAAAGCATATGCCAATAACTAAACGTCATTACTCACATATTAGGAACTCAGATTACTCCATTCTTGATGTGACATTATTTACAACTTCCATGTGAATCTTAGCACTTCATATTACATCAAATATGTGAGTGGTCTATTATATGAAAAATCATTTCCTTTGCATCATTGTATAGACAAGAAAGCAAAAAGCCCCTGTAGAAAAAATTTCATGAAAATAAAATATGAGGATTTACCTAAAGTATAAAAATACGTACCTGCTTGTCAACTTAGAAGTCGGAATTGGTGGCAGGGAGCTGAACTCTCCTGAGATCATGAAGGTTTTGAAGGATCTCTTGAAGAAGATTCATCCCCTTCTTTCCTTTCTTCAATGAAGAGATAGAATGCTTGATGAAATCACGGTCTGCCTCAAGAGCTTGTAATCTCTTATAGACCTGATCTATCTCCTCAGCAACAGCTAACTGCTTGTGACCCACTGCAAACTTTGCAACTGAGTCAGGTGAGTAGCTATCAATTGAATCATCTTTTGTGCTTACCTTCTCTTCACTTTCTAAGCTGATAGCATCGAAAAGGGGTAGAAGACTTTTTCCTTGAATACCTGCACTTCTTTCTTCACCATGAAGCTTTCCATTAGTTTGCAGATCACATGAAGAACAATTAATAGATCCACAGTATATATCATCGCTTAGCAGTTTGCATTCTCCATTAACTCCATGGCCATTTTCAACCCAACAATGTTTCCTTGTTTCTGGATCACTGAAGTCATCCTCATCATCCATTTTGAAAAGCTTCTCTACCAATGCTTTGAGCTTCTTTAATATGGAGAGTCTATTCTCCTCAAATTCATTTAAACATCCATCCAATGTGTTTGTATTTTCCACATAGCTTAAAATATCAGGAGAGGAAGTGTTCTTCTTTCTCTCATGGGGGATTCTCTCCTCACCTTCACAGAACTCAAAGGAAAGATCATCACTATCTTCTGAACTTGACAAACCAGATGCAGTTCCACTCCTGCCGCCTTTCTCCTCGCTCCCAGACTTTTTACTCCGCTCCAGAGCCTCGTACATGAGAACCTTCTCATGATAAAGCTCAAGCTCCTCCTCCAACTCCTGTTTCTCCTTCTCCCTCTTCATCATGAGCTCGTTGAGCAGCTGCAGTGCCTCTTGATCATACTCTGATTGTTCCTCCATCATCCTCTGGTAGTGAAGTGCTTCCATCTGCATTGCAGCCTTCTCTTCTTGCAGCCTGGTTATCATTGCCATGGTTTGATTGGCAGCTATAGCTGATGCACTTCGCTCTTCTTCAAGTTCAGCATATAATGCAATTAGAGACTTGCGCTCAGCCTTCAGAGCTGCCTTCAAACGATCTAAAGTCAATGGCTCCATATTGTCTAAATCGCTAGCAATGCTTCCATCTAAAGATTCAGTCCCAGATTCTCTCCTTTCTAACAGAAACCTCTTGGGTAAAACAGGAAATCCCTCAATAGAGTATGGTGTTGTTGGAGTTTCAGGCATTCCCTCCTCTACAATTTCATTAAGAAATGGAGATATAGCAAGATGCTTCACTTGTCGAGCAGTTCGCTTCAACGGTTCAGTTTCAGTTACTGAGCCAATTTAAACAAGAGGCAAATATTAGGGCCAAAATCTAAAGAACATGCATTATATCTAAAAAAAATGTATATGAAACTGCAGATGTACTGAATGCTATACCTATCTCTCGATCATTTTTTTCATTGAAGCTCTCCAAACTTTGATCTTGTGGGAATTCTAGTTCAGGTATTGATTCATGGATTTGAGCATGCTCGATCTGTTCTTGGTCACATATGTCACTCCCTATTGATATCTCACAATTAACCTCCTCATTCACTTTGGATTCTTCTTGACAGGCTGCTCATAGCAGGCAAAACATATCTTTCAGAATTCAGAGGACTTCTTCAAATTAGAAAACCATAAAGAGATAAAAGAACTTGTAGAGCATAAAGGACAAAAAATCTCTTACCTTGACGCTCTTCAAATTCTTCAGCATTCATCGTCGTTCCCAACTCAACATCAATGGCTTCTTGAGGAATGATGTTGCGATCATCAAATGAAATATCTTCAGATGGTTCATTGGTGACCATAGGAACATTTGAACCACATTCCAAAACGGCTAACACGTCAGTGGCAGGACTGGCTTGCCTTTCTTCAGAGTCGTCTCCTGAAGCCGTAAAACTTTGCTCCTCTGAAAATTTGCCAATATCAATTGTTGCAGATTCGTGTTCTGCCGCACCTCTTTGAAGCATTATACCATCAGCAACATGCCCTCTAGGAAGACATCTCATCATGGTGGAAGAATCGATTAATTCAATGGGAAGAAGACGCTCTTCATCAGCTATCTTCTCCAAAGGTTGAGCAAGGATCGCCACCGACGCGTCTTCCATCACATCACAAGAAGATGGAATCAAAGTATCGCCTTTCGAATCACCCTCTTTCTCGCCTCCTTCGGCTTTCTGTTCTTCGATCTCTTCAGTATGAGCGGAAGGAATCTCTCGCCCGAGTTCACCCTTCGCCTGGCCAACGGCGCCATCTTTGTCCTCCTTCATCTCCTCTTTAACAGATCTATCGTCATGGGCACACTCCAAAACGTCCCAAGGTTCAATTTTTAGAATTTTATAGGAAGAATAGAAGCCGCTCTCATGAACCACGCCGCAGCAAGAGCAGAGAAGATCCTTCTGCTTCTGTTCATTTCGCTTCATCCGCGACAACAAAGCAACGCTCCGATCGGACCCATCAAATCCCGAGCCGGCGCAGTCTTCGCACATGTCGCCGGCATCAGAGAGCCGCCGGTGTTTGGAGCAAAATCCAAGCTTGGAAATTTCTCCGGCATGCGAATCGCAAAGAAGATCCCTATAGGAGCTCTGGCCCTTGCCAGGGTGGAATAGATGATCGACTCTCGTGCACAAGATGCAAGGGGGCTTTAGGCCGAAGAAAGAAGCAAATTTGGCAATAAGATAGGAAAAGATGGCGCTGAGGAGGAGAAGAGCTATTAAGATCCATTCTAACACTGTGTATATTAGAAGGAACGCCATCCTGTGGGTGTTTCTGTGGAGCATGGTTGCAAACCTGTTAGGTGCCATCTTTCTTTCTTTCTAAACCTCTATCGTCTTCTTCGATCGAGATTCTTTCTCTCCTTCTATCTCTTCTTGAACCAAAAAAAGGAATTGAAAATGGATTGAAAGATTTGAGAAGATGATTACCTGCTTTCTCCTTCGATCCTTGGAAAAAAAGAGGAATATGGAGATTAATTCGGAAGGATTGAGAAGCTATTTACAAAGCAGAGGGCAACGAGGAAGGTAGATGGGTTCTGCTGGGTTATCGAAGAAGATGGAGTTTTAATGGAGATCAGGAGATGGGAAAGAGGCCAGACTAAAAAATAGACCAAGGAAATATTTTGATTCAGAAAAGAAGAAAAAGATCGAAATGTGGCTGTGTTAGGACCTTAGGCAGGAGCAAAGCTGCAAAGGGGAGACGCGGAGAAGGCAAAATCTGCAGAAGGAATAGCTTTAGGAATACCATTGTTAAAAAATAATAATAACTGGAATGAATTTCTCACATGGTGGGTGACTGGCCCAGCCAGTGTGGCCGGATGGCGCCATTCGATGTGGACTACTATTCCCATTGCACGCACTCTTTCTTCCTAGGAATGTTTTGTTGATTTTTTTTGGAGCAGGATTATGTTGAACTTAAAATTTTATTGTAGATTTAGTTTGACTTTAAAGGGATTAAAGAGATAAATTATTAATTAAGAATTCTCATTGATTGATTGAAAATTAATGAAGACTTGATTGAAGTATAGAGAGAGGTTATGTCAAATCAAAATTACACGAATTCTTTGTAGAGAAAGGAAGCTCTATAATATTCTAAGTGTGGAGATCAATATATAATGATCCCATGAGGATTTATGTCTATGCATTATCAATCACCTTCTATTTTGTAGATGTGGAGAGTTAAGATTGGCAGTATAGAATAAGCTATATAAAAATTACCAAAAAAAGTATATGAATTATTTTAGTTTTGACATTCATGTAGTAAGTATATGGAAACAAGAAAGAGATTGGAGATCGTTATTGCCTCCTTGCCTCCTCGATCATCGCCCGGAGTTCCGTCGGACCACCACCTGATGCCCGGAGTTCCGCCGGACCAACACCTGATGTCTGGAGTTCTACCAGACCACCACCTGACACCTGGAATTTCGCCAGACCACCACCTGATGTCTAGAGTTTCGCCCGACCACCACCTGATGCCCAGATTTCCACCAAACCACCGCCTAACATTCAGAGTTCCGTCGGACCACCACCTGATGCTCGGAGTTCCATCAGACCACCGCCTAATGTACTGAGTTCCACTGGACTACCACCTGACGCCCAGAGTTTTGCCGGACCACCGCCTAATGTCCGAAGTTTCGTCGGACCACCAACTAACGCTTGGAGTTCCATTAGACCACCATCTGACGCTCGAAGTTCCGCCATACCACCAAGTAACCCCGGAGTTCTCCAGACTACCAATCAACGCCCGAATTTCCAAGTCACACCGGACTTCTGTCAGACCACCAAGTGATGCTTACTCTCATCCATGTTTATCACTAGATTTCAACCTTACGATTTTCATTTGTAAGTTGATCGCCCTCAGTGACTAGTCATCCCACTGTAATCTACTCAAGGACGGAACCAATCTTAATTTTCAGAGGGGGGAGGGGGTGGGCAATCTTATAACTAAAAGTGTAAAAATTTCGCATATATGCTTATGGGGTTTTGGGGGGCAGCGCCCCAAAACAAAATTTTGTTGTAAGGATATTATTAGATTCTCTTTACTATTTTTATTTGTATTTGATTCATCGTTCCATTACAATAAAACTTCTACACAATGTGTTTAATTATGCTTAGGACAATTGCCTAAAGACCATAGTATTTTAAAATTTTTAGTGGTGCAATTAACTAAAAATTCTTGTAATAAAGACTAAAAAATAAATGGCGGGGAACAAATTACATAAAAAATCATATACTAACTTTTTTTTTTTAGTGGGGGACAATTTCCGCACCCCCCCCCCCCCCCCGCAGGGCTTTAGGTAGATCTGCCTCTGAATCTACCCAAACACTTGTGGAATCATTTCTGACTAGGCCAGGGCCCATGGTTTTTTCCCTTTCCAGAGTTTTCCACGTAAAAAAACTTTGTGTTCTCTGTGTGTGAACTAGATATCCATACAATGTTGATGTATATCATAACTCTATCGCCACGTATATTCTAGCCAACAACAATAATATAAATATCATAAATTTTTTAATATTTTTTTATTTATTTTATAATTTTAATGTTGATTATTGACTAACATAACCTTCTACTTTTCCATTCAGTACTTCATACTCAGTAACGAGAGTGCTAATTTTTAATATCATTTTAATAAAAAAAATTAGGATAAATTATTTTTTAAATGTAATTTTTCTCCAATTTTATTTATATGAAATTATTTTCAAATAAACACCTAATTTTATTCATTTTGTAAAGCTTCTACCGTTCTACCAATGCAAGAATACCAATTTTAGTGGAAAGAGGAACTCAAAATGTGATCCATGAGGAGGATCCCACCTTCTGCGTTTGCTTCCTCCAATACGACCCCATTCAACTTTATAAAAATTAAAAACTTTGAAAAGGTCCATGATTTGACCTCAAAAACCCCACAAATAAATTAAAATTACAGGGCAGCCATCAATTCCTAGCCAACTTAAACCTCTACATTTAACAATATTTAATATTTGATAGCTTCCACAAGTCGATCAATTGATCAACAATCTTAAAGCAAAAGGGGTCCTTAATAGGCATCAATTTTTTCGCCTCATATAAGAAAGAAAATATTAAAAAGCCTGAAATTACCAAAAAAAAAAAAGTTTGTGGTTTAATAAAAAAAAAAATTGGAAATTTTTTTAATAAAAAAATTGGCTTAGTACAAAAATAGTATAATGATTTTGTGTGAAATGATTGATCGTGCTCATCCAAGTAGCATTTAATTGCGAGAACTGAATGCTCCAAATAAGCATTAATTATCATCGCCCATAATTAAAAAATTAAGAGACTATTTCATTACAAGTACTGAGAGAGCACATACAGAGTAAGATAAATATAATGTATTTAAATTATTTAATTTTTATATTAATTTGAAGTAAAATGAATATATAAATAGTTTATTGTAATTATTTTATAACTAATTAAATATTTTAAATATTTCAAATACATTATATTTAATTTAATGTTAGTTTGAAATAGTTTTCTTACCCATTTCTACAGCAATTTTTTAGCACAAATATTTATGAAAGCAATAGAAAAACAATGATAAAAAATGTCCCAAATGAAATATTATTGAAATCAAATCTATATATATCTTGATAAGCCAAGCCCAACGATATAAAAATTATCTTGATCAAAGTCCATATGATGCTAAATCAAACATTAGAGGATAATTGAAAGCTTCATAAAAATATTTGAGGGACCAAATGACTTTTGTTTTTTGCTTTTTTTTTTTACTTTTGTTTTTTGCTTACAAATGTTGAAACAAACGCTTTAATGGGAGAAATTAAATGGCGTGCCTAAGATCATTAAGAAATTAAAATTATTGAATTCAAATTTGTCTTATCTGATACATTGACCAGAAGTACTTCGATTATGGTATGCCTCATACTAAGCTAACTAGTACATTTTTTTATGATAGTAAATCCTATCAAAAAATTGTTGTGGGGTAGTTTATTCGCACAGTAAAGTGTAGTTTTTTGTCTTAGCGGTGCACGAATGTGGAGCAGTAAAGTGAGAGTTTTTCATCTTAGTGTATTCACAGTAGTAAAGTGAGAGAGAGCATCGAAACACCAAAAATTTTTAACTTCGAAAACACAATAAAGGAAAAAATTATGGAGCCTTGCCCAAGAGAAGAGATTTTACTATACTTGGGGCGCGTTACAAAAAATGATCTGTGCCTTAACTTTGGACAAAGTTAAATTACAATTGTTTGGAGAGTTTGTCAAACTTCATGTATGCATTCGAGAACTTGTAATGACCGTGGTCAGATGACAAAGGTCGCAAGTTCGGTAGCAACAACTAGGAGAATATCCATCAGATTTTGTTGCCCGGACAGGGATCTGATGGCAAGTCGGCAAAGGTTCGAAGGTAATCAACGGTCAGGCTGAGGTACAACAGCAGTGAGCTGTGTGACGAAGGTCCAATGATTGGGCAGTGGCACGGCTGAGGTTAGCAACCTAGCAATGATTCAGCAGAGGTCGGCAACTTAGCGGTGGTCCAGCGGAGGACGGCTACCGGGACTGATGGCAGTCAAGAAGCCGGGCTTTGGAATGGTTAGCGGCTGGCCGATGGAAGTTCGTTTGTGGTGTTGCTTGGGTGGAGCTCTAGATCCTTGAAGCCTTAAAGCTCTCTCTAATCTCCAACCAAAACTCCTCTTCATGTAGTGAGTAGAAATTTATTTATATATTTTGAGACTGACAAATTCTATAAATATGGAGAAAAGAATCATGAAAAATTCAGTGCTCCATCGGATGACACATATTTATTCCCTCGATCATAGAGCATTCATTATGTATTTGATTGCCTTAATGATGTCAGAAATTTGTGAACTTGAGCTTGTTGGATTCTTCTCGTCAAGCTACTTAATTTGACTATAAACATGTTATATTTGGATATCATTTGGTCATTCAATTAATAACCTGAAGCTTCTTAAAATGCTTTAAGCCTTTGAATTGAGCCCATTTGGGCTCAAATTGGACTTATTTTAGTGTCATTAGGTTCATCTCATCGGAATAGACAATTTGACTATAAATTTATTGAAATCGGATTTTGGATTGTCCCAAATTTTATTTTGAAATTTCAATAAGAATTATGTATTTATCAAAAGTGTGAATCTAGAGTTGACTTTTATTTATCTAGTTTAACAAGAGATACATATTATTAAAAAAAAAAAAACTCTTTGAGAAGTTTCCCATGAAAACAATTCAAAAAGTTGACTGATGAAAATGACAGCAGGTTTGGTGGTATGTAAAAATTTAATGGTAGATTTGAATTTAGAAATAGGTGTATGTTTTTTAGGTCTCTTCCAATTATTTTGTAATTATGGTTAAATACTGGATTAAGTATTTTGTGCAGACGCCAAACGTCATCCGAAGACCAATCAGAATTTGTCACGTCACACGTTCGCAGTGTATTACGGCTCGGTACTGCTCCGTACCACGGCTCGACACCGCTAACATGGCTGCATCTGATTCTCCTCCAAATATAGAGTTGCGTCCAACCTCCTCACTGAATAATTTCTCTAAAAACTGGCTTATTAAAAGAAGACTTGATTCTTGAATTTTCTATTATTCTTGTTAGGCTCATTAAATTAGCTTATCATCTCATTAGGTCCACTAAATCACCATTTCATTATATCATTTACTAACTAATTTTTTTTATTTTCTTAAAATTTATTTAGAATTGTATATCATTTAAAAAAAATTATTAGTTTGTATCAAAGTTAATAGCTCTCAATGGATTAGTTATAAATATTAAAAAAAAAAAAAAAACTTTCAGCAATAGATTAGTTATATAATTGTTATTTTGAATACAATTTGTTTGTATGAGCAATCTCTTTTCATCAGCTCCACAAGACCTATAACTTTTTGGAATATTTTTTTTCTAAATTTAGTCATATAGGCCCTTAAAAGTATCTAAATCCAAGTTTTATAACATAACTAATGTGTTATTCTCTTTTTTTTTTATTTTAATTTCTTTGTTTCTTTTATTCGACTAATAATTTCCGAGTTGACATTTAAATTTAAGCCATTAAATTTTCTCCAAGGTGTTGACTCAATGTCTTGCACATAATAATAGTCGATGAATTCACTATGAATCATTCAATCGAGTATTTCATATTTTGGCTATATTTATTAATTGGATATGACACTCTAAATTTTTTATAAATATGTCATCATTTTCTGCATGAGGAGGAGGCTTGGATCAAATCTTGAGATTCAAAAAAGTTCAAAGGTTTGAAAAATCCCAATGTTTCACTGAACTATCATTTATAATAGATTTTTGGCCTCTTATATCCCTTTCTTAAAGGAGAATAATGAAGCAAAAAATAAACAATCTCTTGAAAATATCTGTCATAACACATAGCTCTTTCAACTTTCTTCACAAAATATGTTTTATATGTTGCGTGATTGCACGCCACCCAACCTGGAAGAAGTACGTGTATCAATTATAACTAATGGCAAACACTTGTTGAATCATTTTAACTAGCCTAAACCCTATAATACCTTAGATTTTTTTTCGTAAAACGAGTGTCTACCCGTTTATCACCATGAATGTTATAGCATGCAATTAGAGCAAAAATCATTTCAATTGAATTTTCTCATGTGAATGAAAGAATGATGAATAAACCCTAATGATACTCTCTTAGATATTAACAGATGATTGGAAGAAGAGGATTTTAATCAGGGGCGGATGCACCATGGGGGCACGTGCCCCCACTGACTTTATTAATATTCTCTAATTAAGTATATTTATGACTCATTAATTACCTATTAAATCAAAGTAGCATTATTATATTTCTTTTTTCATCCCAAATCATAATCTCGCATTCTGTTTTTCATTCGAGTTCGAGCTCTTTCAAAAATTATATGTTCGAGACCTGTTCCGTGAACAAATTCGAGCTTGAAACGAGCGGACTGCGAGACAATTTGGTCATAGGACTAACGGGTTACTCACAATCACCCGCCTCCCAACAAAGACCATATAACACGCTTACTTACCTTATCAAAATGTATGATTATATAAAGCAAAATATTTTCATCTTTCACGGTGTGGGACTAAAAAGGTTTTTTTTTTTCTTATGAGTGGAAGACTTAGGCGGGAAGGGGAAACATAGGCGGGAAACGGCGGGAAGACGAGGCTTTTTTTTTTTCAGGCTTAGTCACTTATATTTTTTTGGCTTAGTTGGACATATGATTTTATTGTCTTGAGCCGCCAAAGAATAGATTTTGAATTCTTTACTTGATAAACCTTGTTAATATTATTTTAATTGAAATTAGATATGGAAAGGTATTTCGAAAGAAAATTTTAAGATTGAGGGTTTTTTTTTTTACTTCAACGATTTGTGCCCCTACATGAAAAAAATCCTGGCTCCGCCCCTGATTTTAATACATTGGAAATACATATAGAAGATAAATATGCATTGTTGTCACTATTATGAATTATCAATGTAGAGAGAAATTCTTTTTGATTGAGAATATTTTTTTCCAAAGTTGTTAAAAAGATAAAAAATCAAGCAACATCGCTTTTTAAATCCACACTGAATTATCATTCCCCCTAATAATAGGAAGGATTTATGAGCCTCATAATTATTGTTGATGAAGATTTAAAATAAATTATTCAATTGATATTCATAGGATAATCATCGATTAGTTAATTTAAACTAAATTGAACAATAGGATTAATGATGGGATTTTTAAATTGATGTCAATGAGAATATGCTGCATCAAGATCAATCAATACCTTAACATGAATATTAATGTGACCAAGTGGTATAACAAATCGAAGAATCATCTTCCTAAAGAAAATACGTTATAATACATGTAAAATTCACTGAATTTTTGAAATCAGTATAATGCACTTTTGTCTACCGCGGCTCACCTCCAGCCACTGCCACATCCTACGCCCGACCATTACCATTTTGAACTTTTTATTACATTTATTATTTATAACCAAATAAAAAAATTATTCACATACATTTAATTTACATTAATCCATATAACTAAAAATTACCATACTATTTTCAACCAATCAAAGAGCCTCTCAATACTATTTAAATGATTGTGAAATGCACCTTAATATACATAATGTTTTTCTCTTATAAAACGCGACATTATAAGGACAAATGAAGCTCCCAACCCAACCAAAAAGGTGGGTCAGGCGGTAATCAGCCCTGAACTAAAACCGCATGCCGGGCCCACAGTTGATGACAATTAACAATTTTAAATTCGGTCTGAGTCCAAATAATAAATTGTCTTTAAAAAAAAAAACAAACGATGACGTGGCGATGCCAACGTAACACCCAGTGGCCCACCAGCAACCGAAAGCTTGGCCGGTGGGGCCCACTCTTTTCGTAACCTCTAACGAAACTGCTTGAAATCAACGGTGGGAAAATTGAAAAGAGCGAGTCTTCATTTTTTAATTTATAAATAACTGCATTAAAAGTTAATCTGTATCTCATTTTTAATAAGTATATTTATTGAATTTGTTAAGAAAATTATTTATTTTTATTTGAGAAGGTTTTCATTGGATAATACCATTGAGTGCTTTAATAGTATAACTTTTTTAAGAGTGCAGCATTTTCTAGAGAAAAAGATATATAATACCATCATGATCATTATATTTATATATCTAATATCTAAAAAAAAAATTAAAAAAATAAATGGTTGAAATTTTGTTCATAGTATAAAATATGAATTAGGTTTTTATTGTGATTTTAATATTTAGATGAAAATTTAAGGAATGAATATGAGAAAATATTAATTTGGTATTTATTAAGTGCTAGAAAGTATGATGATAGAGTTGACTTTAATATCTTAATTTTGACAATAATTCATCATACACAGGAAATGTTGTGGGAGATCATAAAAAAAATATGTAAAAACTCTAAAAAAAGGAAAAATCATAGGTTTTTGCCCAGTTTAATAATCTATTATAGAATAGGAGAACGATAATATTATATTCCTCACAATTGAATAACAAATAAGATAAGAGTAATTACATTATAATTTTTTGATATCTCTTACAAGTATTAAAGAAATCAGGTCTGCACACGAACAATTAAAACCCAACAACATGATTACATATTAATAGATGTATAATTAACATCGATGACAACGATTATTGGTGGTGGTCATCAAGATTGATAGCTAGAAAATACAATATAATTCTTTAATTCTCTCAACTATTGAACAGCCCATTCTGGAGATGAATGAGACTCTATTTATAAGCTTTTTGAAAAAAAAAAATCATTTTGATAAATTTAATCATAATCCAAAGCAGATCCTCTGTCAATTATTTTAATGCCCTAAAGATGTCATAATCAAGTGAACTATGAGCATGCCCTAATTCAAATTTTTCTCAATATTACCTTATGCAAATCCTCACTGTAACATGGCCCTCCATGTGGAGTTGTATTAAGATTTTGCTTGAAGGGAAGTAATGTTCTCTTAATTTGAAATTGTATTATATTTAGGGCAAATTTTTAACTTAAGCATCATTAGTAACATAATTAATTGATTAAGAACATTTTTGAAAAAAAAATTAAAACTAGGTATAATTAGGGATGTCAATTTTTGACACGACCCGAAACCCGACCTGAACCCGACCCGAAAAAATCCGGGTTCGGGTCAACCTGAACCTGAAACGGGTCGGGTTCGGGTTGAACAAATCAACCCTTTTTAAAAATCGGGTCGGGTTCAGGTTGACCCGAAAGTGACACGAAAACTCATATTTGACACGAAAACCCGAGATTGACCTGTTTTTGACCCGATTTTGACCCGAAAAATGAATATTGACCCGAAAAATTAGCAATTTTAGGTCAACTTCGGGTCATTCGTGTCGTGTCGGGTTGACCCGAACATTGTCGGGTCAGTTTCGGGTTCGACCTGAACCCGACCCGCCGACCCGAATTGACACCCCTAGGTATAATCAGCTAATCGCCTATATTCAAAGCTAGTTGAACGGGCGATTACGCCCAGTTTTAATTTTTTTAATAAACTTAATCAGTTAATTACGTTCCTAATGATGCTTACATTAAAAATTTGCCCATATATTTATTTCCTTACACTGTCTTATTGATTTTACAGCATTAAGTTGTAAAATAAAAATAAATGCTGGATTTTTTTTTTTTTTTTTTGAACGTTGTGGTAGATATGATTCTTTTTACAATAACAATGCTGTTCAAAATTTGATGATTGGACCATACAAATACTTTTATAAACACATAAATATAAATTTCTTCAAATTATTTTTATGAGCACATAAATTCATCAAAATTTGGTGGCCACCGTCCAAAAAATAGAGCAAAAGTTGAATAAGAATATAAATACAGTACTTTGAAGAACACGGAACGATTACAAAAGCAAATCAATATGTGGCCAATATAAGTCAGAAGGAAGTTTCTGCAAACAAAAAATATATATGGAGTTTGGCAAGCGGCCGTCCGAGTAATCGTAGCCTCTTATTTTCTATTAAAGAAAGGAAATACTTGGAATGCACTATGAATTGCCGTTTTAATTTCCACTACCACCTCCAAAGTTAGGAGAAATTATTATGTGCGGTCATCGAACAGTTTAGAGGAGAATCAGAACGCGCAACATCATCCGATATAGAGCGGTACGCAGCTGCGATACACAGCAAAAAAATAACGTGGCTCGTTTTCATTCATCTCTTGATGCCATTTGGTGACGGCACAGAATAATTTTTCAAAAGTTAGGGTTGAGATTTTAATTTGAATATTGAATTTCATTTGAAGGTTTTTTTGTTTTAATTAAGATGAGTTCGGATCTAGCCAAAGGACTCTTAGCGAGAACCAAAATTTTGGCTTGGTTTGATCTTCGAGGTGATTTTGAGTCAGGTAAAGATCAAATTGATTCAATTTGAAACCCGAATGGAATATATATAAATTATATGTTAGCACGAAATTGATTTTGGGTTAGCACTAAGGATCTATTTGTGACGACTGTAACTTTTTTATGAAAGACGGTTGTAAAACTGCTGTGCAGAAGATAATCTTTTTGAAAATTGTCATAGAAAGTAGCTTCCAACACTCAAGAAAACAGTGAAAAAGTAATGGTAAAACAAAATATATGATTGCAATCTGAAAGCAAAGTAGTAAGAAAGTTGTCTCAAACGAAGCCTAAATTGGCTCAGAATTGAACGGTCTAACATTTATTCATTCTCTCCAAATGAAATAAACATGTGAAATTATTTTGATCTTACTTCAAAGATGTATGTAATAAGCTACCCAAATGTTTTTCAAAAGAAGGGGCAAAAGGAATATATTCTAAAATAATGATTTTTTTGAAGCTAAGAATATTATAATTTTTAGGAGAACTAAAATCATTATTAAATGTATGATTCATATTCTAAAGTGATAATAAAACTCATCAACTAAAGCTTAAAGCTTTGTTTGGAACAAATTTCTTACAGCTTCTTAAAACAACTATCTAGTACATACTAGAAAACTGGTTTAAAAACCATTAATAAAGCCGACTAAAACAAAGCCGAAGTGGAAAAAAAGTACTGCATTAGTAACCTAATATGATTATACTTCAGGCCAGCTTCAAGTTTAAAATCCTCATCCGATATAATTTATGACTAAGTTCGAGGTGGCCCGCAAATCTAAAATGGACTTCAAAATACTATTCAAAATTGGATTAAACATGTCAATTTCAAAGTAAATGAGTTGTATTCGGGGTAGATGAGTTAAGTTCAAGTTAAATGAGTCTTGTTGATCCAAAAAATTTGCATGATCCCTTTGACTAATGGGCTAAATAGGCTAGGTTCGGGTCAATAGATTTATGTCAAATTTTCTAATCTGTATATAAATATATCATATTTGAATCAAGTATATTTAGATCAAATTAACTTCGAATCAGATCCGAACCCAATCTGCCAATCCACATTAACATCCTTAATATATATGTGAGTTTTATTACTTTGCTTTGTATATTATAAATTTGAATTATAAATGACTTCTCAAAAAATCTTAATGTAGTCCTCATATGTAGAAAAATTAATATTTATGCTTCTTTATTCAACCTAATTAAATATAGATTATTGTCTTAGAAGAATCTCAAATAATTGTCTTCTTAAAGCAACTTTTTAATACAAAAATTAATTTAATTTTTGTACTAAAATTTTTTTTCAAGAAACAACAAAAAAGTCATCACAAATGATGTGTCTAACCACTCCATGAAGAGGAGGCTTGAATTGACTTGTATAAAAGGCGTGTTTGTTTGTGATATCCTTTAATATAATTAAATTATTAGCTGCATATATTCTTATTTTTTTCAATTATAGTTATACTTGTAAATGCTAATAATATAATTGTATTATTTAATTTTTTTAATTATATATGTCCAAAATTTAATAATTATATTATCATACAGATTAATTATATTGAGGGATAATATATAATATATAAAATTACATCATGTAAAGCACAAGCAATATTTAAGTCAAGACATCTTGAAGGATCCAACAAAAATGATCAAATTACTAAGAAATGTTAACAAATTTAACAAAAAAACTGTAAACCAAAAAAAGGAAGATGTGAAATAAATTATGCAACCCAAAATTGATAGTATTAAATATCTATACTCAAATAAAAAATAAAATTAATATAAAATATTATTACATCATAAAATTAAAAATTAAAATGATTGAAGCCTAAATTTTAGTGACTTTCAAAAAAAGTTGATTTTTACATTCTATCTTTACAATCACTTTTATAAAAAATAACATTTATCCCAAACAAATGCTGAATTTACATAATCTTACTCTTATATATAAAAATATTATAACATGCATTTTAAACACAAATAAGTAATTTATAATCCACTGAGGCTTTGATTTTCAAGCAGTTTTTTAGTACAAAAATTTTAATTTTACACTTAAATATTATTTTAAAAAGTAATAAAAAAATCGTTCCAAAGGAAACCTAAATTGACATATACTGATAATCAACCAGTAGAATGTCAAAATGTAGGACCCACCAGTTATCTTGTTTCTGATTGCAGTTTGCAGGAGGATGTCTCAAACAAAGACAAACACCTCTTCGTTACACCGACCTTTGAGAAAGTTTAAGGAAAGAAGAATTGCCGACCAATATTCAAAAAAAGGCAAAGAGGAGCCAACCGGACAGGAAGAAAATGTCATTCAAAGGAAACAAATTTCAATAACTTCCAACTCTCTCATGCCAAAGCAGATTGGGACTATGAAAGGGCTAAATGAGCAAGACTAACTATATGCAACCGCATAAATCTGCCGGGGATGATGAAAGAAACACGAATAAGCAGACAAACTTTTAGATTTTTAGCTGTGATATGTTTCAGAGTGGCAGGTATGGGTATAAATATTTAATATAAACTCAAAATTAGATTCGAACCTGACTCAAAAATTTTTTGCTAGGGTCAACCCGTTTGAAAAACGGGTCGAATTCGGGTTGACCCGGAAATCCGAAACTAACCCGGGAACTTGAACTGAGGCGTCAACTTGCGTCGCCATAGCGTCATGTCCGCGCTGACAGCGCGTCAATCATCCGTATGTCGCCATTGCATCGCCAACTCACCATCGCATTAGTCGCCGACTCGGCGTCGGTCAGGCCGTGGCTCCAGCACCAACTTCTGCCTCCCTGTTCACCATGCCGCCTGAGCCATGAGAGGCGAGAGCCCTCCTTGTAGGTTGTGGCATGTTCTGACTTCCGATTTTCGCAGCTCCATGTTCACCATGCTGCCTAAGCCGGTGAGCCCGTGCTTGTTGGGCTCACAATTGGTATACGGCTCGGGTCAACTCAACCCGGTAACCCTCTCGGGTCGGGTCGGGTTGACAATCCTGTCTCGCTTGAAAATCATGTTGGGTTGGTGTTGACCTTTTTACAGTCAGGTCAACTGGTCGGGTTAGACCCGTACCCGACCCGTTGAGCCGAATTTACACCCGTAGTGTCGGGTTGCACCCAGTGATGGTTTCACAATTATAATCATATTGTTAATTAGAGAAGGTTAGTTTTTCTTCAAAATTAAGAATAGATAATTTTACTAATATATGTTATTTAGGATCCATTTGGAATGATTGTAATTTTTTATTTAGGTTGTTGTAAAGCTGTAATGAAGAAAAAAAAAAATTTAAAGACGCTGCAGAAAGCAGTTTCTTAGCATAAATTTTTCTTAAATTATTGAAAAAATAATGACCGGATAGAAATTTGATTGCGTTATGAAAAGCAAAATAATAATAAGGCTGCCCCAAATGAAGGCCTTATAATTTTTCAAAATGTTCGATCACTTACTAATATTTAAAAAAATTATGAGACTAAATAACTAAGGCTTTGTTTAGGATTCCTTTTTTACTGCTTCTGAAAGCAATTTTTTAGTACAAAATTAAAATTTTTATACTTATAAATTATTTTAAGAAACATTAAAAAAGCTGTCATAAACAATTTTTGGCTCATAGATCAACACAAATAATTTTGATTTTGTATTTGAATATAATACAATAGAAAATAATTATGTGAACAAATTGGGCTTTTTCATCTATGTGTGTATTTATTTTAATTATCTTTGGATAATTATAGGCTCAAAGGCCCATTAATAAGTTTGCTCAACAACCTCCTTTTATTATGGGAGCTGCATCTACCGCTTTCTTAGCGAGATTATGGGGTTGTTGCTCTTGGTAGGAGTCCCATGCACAAGGCATAAGCATGCATATTTTCGGGAATCATCTCCTCAGTTTCTTCTACTGGTAGCTGCAGAGAGATGGCCCTTAGAGGCTAATAAAAAGAAAGAGGGTAACAAAAAGAACTCTGGCAAATTTATATGGAAGAGAAATTTATAGCACTGTAGAGTTGTACTAACAATTTTTTTTTCCCGGACTCTAAACTCTCTGAAACCTCTAAGTAAAAGAAGTTAAATTCTTAAATATCGAGACGTATTTTAGTGTAATGATTAGAATTTCATTTAAGAAACTCTACAGTTAAGCGTGCTCATCTCAAAGCATTTATGGGATGAGTCACACAAATATGATAAAATCGTGAGGCTTTTACTCCAAAGCATACAATATCTCGTTAGGTAAAAGTTTGAGCTATTACAACCTCAACGCCCCCTCGGGAAACTTTTTAATAGTTAATAGATCATTTTTGATATTTTGTAAAGAGTGAATAGATCATTTTGATCTTTATCTCAATCTTTATATAAGAAAGTTTTAAAAATTATTTATTTTCATCGCAGGAGTAAAAAATATCATATCAAAACTAAACAAAAAATATTTCTTCCTTGAAGCAAACAAAAGATCCCCTAAAGGATAGTAAAATTTATTGTGATACAAATGTTATTTTATTGTGATCTTTAGCATAACTTAGGCTTCGTTTGGGACATCTTTCTTATTATTTTTTAAATCAGTTTTTTAAAATTAAAATTTTAATTTTAAATTAAAAAGTTATTTTAAGAAGCAATTAAAAAACCACCTCAAATAAAACCTTAGTCTAAAATTTATTCTAACCTTATTCTACTCTATAATTTGATCAATAGAGAAAACTATTATTTTCCCCTAATGTGACTCCTACCATTGTAGCTGTGTCTGATATTATTTGTTGTGTGAATCTTAATGATAGTCCTAATTAGGTGGATGGTGCGGATTTGACTGCTGGCAAGTCTACCTATTCAGTTGATAGTGGTGAAGAAGCTTGGGCTATTGTTGGGGAGGCAAGTGTTGAGGTGCCTCTAGTGGATGTGCCTATTTATGTCATTTTAAATGCTAATTTGTTTGCCCATCTTGCTAGAGATTCTGTTAGGTGGCAATGTTATTGGTTGCATGATGACATGTCGGTTGCTAGTGGGGAGGATTTTATAGATATCAACCTCAAAACGGGCTCGTTCGATAAGTTTGTTTCGCAACGTAAACGGAAATCCAAGAAGAAATGATTTCTTCTTTTGTTGGGTTTATTCCGTTCTTCGTTGCTTTGGTTGCTTTGTTCGGCTCGATTCGGAATGGATGATGAGGAAGCAGTTCTGCTGCATGCGTCGTGGATGGTCAGGGTTGGTTGGCAACATGGTTGGCTCGTTTTGGTGTTTTTGGATGCTTCTCGTTTTGGATTTTGTTGTCCTCCATAGATGGCCCCGCCCTAGCTACTCAGTGTCGGTCTGAGTCCGATATTATCCGATTTTCCCATCCAATTATCAATTTGTTTTGCTGATGTTTCTCTTTGATTGTAATTTTATTGATGTGGCCTAGTGGTGGTCTTTTACTATATCATTTTCGTTTAATGAAAAATTTTTAGTTAAAAAAATAGAGAAAACTATTATGTTTTTAGATAAAATTTTGATCATCTATTATTTGTCTTAAAAATTAAAGTCATTAAAATAATAAAACTATAATTTGTCCCTTGATTAACAAGCCATTATACATATATAATAATATAATGATAACTTTATTATATACTTTGATAACTTCATTACTATTTAATTTTAAAAAATACTTAATGTGGTTATATCTATCCATCATATATTTTAATTTTTTTCTTGATAAAAAATCCAAAATATTTTGCATTATATTTAAATAAAATAGTGATCAAAGTATAAAATTAAATATATGATGTGGGGAGATCGTCTTTTGATCGTTGGAAGAAGATGATGCTTGAAGGATTTCAAAGAACACATGATATACCAAAGCTCAAAGATTTAAAGGAGAAATCTATTCATCAATTGTGTCCCATTCCTCTTACATATTCCATAAATATAATACTTAAGTAGGAAAAACCTAGAGAATCCTAGAAAACTTGTAACAAACTAAATAAAATAATATAAGGAACATTTTAAACTAAAATGCTCCACATCATTCTCCCCTTGCATCAAAATAGCTCGACTCTGTTGAGGCATGTTAGAGAAGGAGATAGATGTAGAAACATAAGTTATCCTCCTAGATCGAAGATTTTACTTCTTCGATGAATAACCGCAAGCTCGTTCATCTGTCGAATGAATTCTTTTGGATTTTCACAAATTTGCAAACCTCCATCAGTAGAAATAACAATATATTTGTCCATTGGAATGAATTCTTTACCCCAACTAGAATCGCATAGTAAGCTCTTGATTCCATCCACAAACTTTAGTACCATTTGGGGCGGCTGGTTAATGCTGAACTCACCAATCAAAGCATTCCATGAGAAAAGATTGTTCTTAGTCAATTCATCAAATAGCTTACAAGCTGATTCTAAGCAAACTTTGGCATTACACCACAGAAGGGAGATATCTATGTCATCTGGTGAGAGCATGAATGATGACATCCCCACACCTGCATTGTTAATTAAAATATTTAAAGGAAGATTTAGAGAATTGAAATCTGCTGCAATTTTGCTCACAGAAGCCATTGAACAAAGGTCTAATTCCAAGGCATCAACTTTAGCAAATGGGATTTCCTTCAGAATCATTTCCTTCACATTGTTATCAGCAGAAACATTTCTGATCCCTAGGATGACATGAACACCTCGCAAAGTAAGCTTACAAGCTGTTTCTGTGCCAATACCACTGTGAGCTTGCCGAGTCCGAAGAACAGTTAAATAAAGTAGGAAGATGGGAGAAATCCATCATGTGAAGGCTGGACAATGCGAAAACCAGATCAGATCTAAGTTTTGAAATGTGGCGTGTGACGAGTATGGAATCGATCCCACAGGGAGGTACATCGGTAAGTTCGATCTGCAGCTGGAGAGGTTTAACACTATTACGAGGCATCTTGTGGAAGATTCGTTCCTAGGGTGGTTTTGATGGATCTGGAGCCTAGAACAATGGGCAACGTGAGGACGGGACCATGTGGTTTGATCATCCGCCCTGTCATCTTCATATTTAGGCAATTCTGGTGCATGGAAGAGCGGAACGTAGTATTCTGGCAAGGACGTTGGCATCGAAGGATCGGAGTGAAAGGGACATCGAAAACATAGTGGTAGTGGGGATGGATTTGAGATCTTGAACTCCTCCCGATTTCGATCACGTTCCCAATTACGGTCATGATGATTTGAGCTTTTCTCACCAAGGCCCTCCGACACAGTGGAGACATTGGTTTTGATTTCAGAAATATGAGATTCCGCTTGCTTTAAGGCATCATTGCTGAATCCACCGCAGAGGTACTTATCGCCGGTGGCAATGACCAGGGTGAGCTTGCGAACAGGGCATGATTGCTTAGCAAGCTCGGAGAAAGCATTTGTGGGGGAAAATAACGGATATGGATCAGACATTAGTGGAGCGGAATCACAGGAGAAAGCTGAGGCGGGGGAGGATTCGGGCCGTGGCACGCCGTGTGGGAGCCGAGGAGGTCGGGCAAGTGCGGAATTGGTCTTTGAGAGCGCGTGTCAGTAGATGGCTGAAGATAGTTCGATTACCGATGTGCATACTCATTCTTTAGAACGATTGAAATCAGCAAATAAAGCATCAAACCGATCAAGTGATGCTTCACCTTGAGCACCTGAAGGGCTTAGTGGCGTCCGTCACGGTGGACAACCCTTCTTCATTAGCGGCTATCTTCGTAAGGATAGTGGGGCGGCGGATCTCGCCATTGGAGCGAAAGTTGGAGTGGAGGATAGTCGTCTTCTTCGTCGTCGACCGCCCATCTGCTTCGGTGTAGATCATCATCGACCGCCCATCTCGTTTGGCGGCAATCTTCGTCGACCGCCCATCTCTTTCGGTGGCGATCTTCGTTCACCGCCCAATTTATTCGGCATCGATCTTCATCGACCGCCCTTTCTCTTCGGCTTCGATCGTCATCGACAGCCCACTTTATGTAGTTCATTGTTCTTCGAAAGCTCCGGGCTTTGATACAAATTGATGTGGGAAGATCATCGTTGGATCGTTGGAAGAAGATGATGCTTGAAAATTTTCCAATATCAGAGGATAGACCAAAGCTCAAAGGCTTAAGGGAGAATTCTATTCATCAATTGTGTCTCATTCGTCTTACACATTCTAAAAACCTAAAGAATCCTAGAAGATTTTTGAAAACATGTAACAAACTAAATAAAATAAACTAAGAAACATTTTAAGCTAAAATGCTCAGCATCAATATAGTTCGATAATCTTATAATACCTTAGATTTATGTTTAATGATCATAATAGATTTAATCTGGTTGTTTAGGCAATCCATTTGGGCTCATTGCCGTGGTTTTCCACAGTATAGAAATAAAC
The DNA here is from genome assembly GCA_019514585.1 of Dendrobium officinale. Taxonomy (NCBI): domain Eukaryota; kingdom Viridiplantae; phylum Streptophyta; class Magnoliopsida; order Asparagales; family Orchidaceae; genus Dendrobium; species Dendrobium officinale. Next base: position 153,516 of record JACXSL010001516.1, on the reverse strand, counting down.
ATTACATTTTTTGCCAGCTTCTGTTTGAAGTCTGTTGGATTGTCTGATATTTTTATAGTGACGTCAAACTCTTCAAATAAATTTATATTTAAAATTAAATTTTCTTGTTTCCTTTGGATATTCTTATGTGCAAAATATGAGAAATTATTCTGTGGAATTTGGATATTTAAAATTAAATTTTCTATTCATACATTAATATTAAAATGAAATAATTATTTTTAATATTAATTTTTTAAATCTTGTATTTTCATATTTCTTTTTTTATCATACTTATGAGTCCAATAATATACATAATCTATAAATCAAATACAAGAATATAAAACAAATTATCAATCAAATATATAAATCATTTTTTAATGACAAGCAATTTATTAAATAACAAAAAACATATTCATCAATATAAATAAATAAGAGAATTGTTGCTTGCGAGAATATACGCGGCGGTAGAGTTTGTAAATTCGCGTCCTAGCGTTTCACGAGTATTTCGCACACAAACAGAAAAGAGAAAGTGAACACCAAGAGTTTTTACGTGGAAAACCCAAAAAGGGGAAAAACCACGGGGCCTTGCCCAGTTGCAAAGTTCCACTAGTGATTTTGTAGATTACAAATGGCGGATTTCATCCCACAAGTTGGGATAATCCAAGTACAATTTGTTTCTTCCATGAAGTTTACAAAATTCTGCGAATTCCTGCCGTTTCCTGAAAATCCGGCAGAGTTCCGGCGTCTTTAGGCGGAAGGAAGAGCTCCGGCGGTGGTCGAGGAGGTGAGGAATCTCCTTTTCCCCTTTCTCCTTTTCTTCTTCTCTCTCTTCACTTGAGTCCCTTTGGTGTAGAATGAGGGCTCTATTTATAGTTTTTTTGGAGTGGCATAGCCCGTAAATAGACGTGAGATCAAGGGCAAACAGGGAGTGGTTTGAATGGACGGCCGATATCGAATCCTTTGATCATGCACCGTTCGTTGGACATTTGAAGGCTTTAATGATGTCGGAATTCGATGATCTTGGGCTCGTTGGATTCGTCTCGTCGAGCCGTTCGATTCGAGTATAAGGTCGTCAAAATCAGAGACCGTTTGGTAACTCAAATTGCGGTTTGAATCTTCCAACAACGCTTTGAACCCATGATTCGGACTCATTTGGGCTCGGATTGGATTGATCTTGGTTTCGTTGGGTTCGTATTTCCGAGATGCTCGGTTTGACTGTAATATCGCTGAAATCGGAGTTCATATGCTCCCGGAATTAATTTTTGAAGTTTCCGAATTGATTTTGCCTCGAGATTCGTGGCCAATCAAGATTATTTTGTGATGACGTATCAGTTGCCCCCCTATTTTCGGACGTTGAAGCTTCAGGAGTCCGAAAATATGTGTCACAAATTTTTAAAGAATTTTCGGGAGTGACTCAGAATTTATCTTGTGTGTAGGAGGTCTGAACGGCCCCGGAAGTGCCGAAATCGAGTTCGGAGCGTTGAAAAACGAGTTCGGGGTCCCCAAAAATGTCGAATTCGTGCTTGTCGGGATGAAAAATGGGCCCCAAAACGGACCGGGCGGCCGAACCGGCCGGACCGGCTGGCCGGCCGCCGCCGCCGCTTCCAGCGGCACGGAACAGCGGCCGCCGGTCATTCCGCGCGGAACCGCAAACCGCTCACACGGTCCGCTCGCGCGGGCGCGCGCGACTCGCGCGCGCGGGAAGCCCTCCGCGGTCCGCCTGGACCGCCCCGCGGTCTCCCCTGGCCGCTCCGTGCCGGCTGCCGCTGGCGCCTGCTGGCCATGCCGCGGTCCGCCTGGACCGCTCCGCTGCGCTGCTCTGCCAGCCGCGTGTGGCTGGCCGCGATCCATGCGCGGGAGCTGCGGATTGCTCCGCTGGCCGCGCCTAAGAGGTGCGGCTGATGGCTGCACCGACCAAGTGGGCCCCATTTCGCGTAAAATGACTTTTTTTGGCTATTTTTGGGTCCAAAAATTTCAGAAAAAATTTAAAAAAATAGGGAAATCCGAAAATTGTGATAACTCCCTCCTATTCTCTTCAAAACCTATAAATAGGCCCCTCAGAATAGCGCCCCTCCTCGCGTGCAGAAACCTACGGGATTTCTTCCTCCCCCTCCGGCTTACTGGCGGTTGAGGCTTTCGTTATTTGCAAGTTGGAATTTTTTCCTACTCGAATAGCGCCCCTCCTCGCGTGCAGAAGCCTACGGGATTTCTTCATCTGCCTCCAGCTTACTGACGGTTGAGGCTTCCATTATTTGCGAGTTGGAATTTTTTCCTACTCGAATAGTGCCCCTCCTCGCGTGCAGAAGCCTACGGGATTTCTTCCTCCCCCTCCGGCTTACTGACGGTTAAGGCTTCCGTTATTTGCGAGTTGGAATTTTTTCCTACTCGAATAGCGCCCCTCCTCGCGTGCAGAAGCCTACGGGATTTCTTCCTCCCCCTCCGGCTTACTGACGGTTGAGGCTTCCGTTATTTGCGAGTTGGAATTTTTTCCTACTCGAATAGCGCCCCTCCTCGCGTGCAGAAGCCTACGGGATTTCTTCCTCCCCCTCCGGCTTACTTCCTCCCCCTCCGGCTTACTGACGGTTGAGGCTTTCGTTATTTGCGAGTTGGAATTTTTTCCTACTCGAATAGCGCCCCTACTCGCGTGCAGAAGCCTACAGGATTTCTTCATCTCCCTCCGGCTTACTGACGGTTGAGGCTTCCGTTATTTGCGAGTTGGAATTTTTTCCTACTCGAATAGCGGCCCTCCTCGCGTGCAGAAGCCTACGGGATTTCTTCCTCCCCCACCGGCTTACTGACGGTTGAGGCTTCCGTTATTTGCAAGTTGGAATTTTTTCCTACTCGAATAGCGCCCCTCCTCGCGTGCAGAAGCCTACGGGATTTCTTCTCCTCCCCCATGGCTCTCTGGCGGCTGAGGCTTCCGCTATTTGCGAGCGGGAAATTTCCCCTGCTCGAATTAGCGCCCCTCCTCGCGCGCAGGAGTTACGGGATTTGAATGGCATTCGGGGCGGAAGTTTGCTGGCGAGTAGTAGTCCGCCGACGAGGAGAAGTCCGACGACAAGTAGAAGTTCGACATCGGGTAGAGGTACGGCCATGGGCAGAAGACCGATGAAGATTCGTCGACGAGCAGAAGTCCGACGACGAGTAGAAGTCCACTAACGAGCAGAAGTCCGACGACAAGGAGAAGTCTGACGTCAGGTAGAAGTTCAACGTCGGGTAGAAGACTGACGAAGATTCGTCGACGAGCAGAAGTCCGACGACGAGTAGAAGTCTGCTGGCGAGCAGAAGTCCGAGGATGAGTAGAGTCTTCCGACGAGCAGGAGTCTGACGACAGGGAGAAGTCCGACGTCGGGTAGAAGTTCAACTTCGGGTAGAAGACCGACGAAGATTCGTCGACGAGCAGAAGTCCGATGACGAGTAGAAGTCCGCTGACGAGCAGAAGTCGGACGACTAGGAGAAGTCTGACGCCGGGTAAAAGACTGACGAAGATTCGTCGACGAGCAGAAGTCCGACGACGAGTATAAGTCTGCTGGCGAGCAGAAGTCCGACGATGTGTAGGAGTCTTCCGACGAGCAGGAGTCTGACGACAGGGAGAAGTCCGATGTCGGGTAGAAGTTCGCTGACGAGCAGAAGTCTGACGACAGGGAGAAGTTCGTCATCGGGTAGAAGACCGACGAAAGTTCGTCGACGAGCAGAAGTCCTACGACGAGCAGGAGTCCGCTGAGGAGCAGAAGTCCGACGACAGGGAGAAGTCTGGTGTCGGGTAGAAGTCCGCTGACGAGCAGAAGTCTAACGACAGGGAGAAGTCCGTAATCGGGTAGAAGACCGACGAAAGTTCGTCGACGAGCAGAAGTCCGATGACGAGTAGGAGTCCGCTGATGAGCAGAAGTCCGACGACAGGGAGAAGTCCGACGTCGGGTAGAAGACCGACGAAGATTCGTCGACGAGCAGAAGTCCGACGAAGATTCGTCGACGAGCAGAAGTCCGACGATGAGTAGGAGTCCGCTAACGAGCAGAGATCCGTCGACAGGGAAAAGTCTGACGTCGGGTAGAAGTTCAACGTCAGGTAGAAGACCGACGAAGATTCGTCGACGAGCAGAAGTCCGACGACGAGTAGGAGTCAGCTAAATAGCAGAGATCCGTCGACAGGGAAAAGTCCGACGTCGGGTAGAAGTTCAACGTCAGGTAGAAGACCGACGAAGATTCGTCGACGAGCAGAAGTCCGACGACGAGTAGAAGTCTGCTGACGAGTAGAAGCCTGCTGAAGTTGGGTATTATTCCGTTGGAAGTCCTGCAAGGCAAAAGTTCAGCGACAGAAAAAAATTCAACATCATATAGAAATTTAACTTTGTGGAGAAGTTAAATAGAAGTCCCTTGACAGCATTCTGGCGACGTTAACCAAGGATGTAAGACCTATCCGAGATTGTATGTTAGAGCCTTTGCTCGATGATGTTATATTATATGAAAGAGGTCGAGAAAATCCACCAAGAATGTGAGACCTTTCCGAGGTTGCATGTCAGAGTCTTTGCTCGATGACGTTAACATGTGTGAAAGAGGTCGGGAGAATCCACCAAGGATATAATACCTATCCGAGGTTTTATGTCGGAACATTTGTTCGACGACGTTAACCTGTGTGGAAGAGGTCGGGAGAATCCACCAAGGATGTGAGACCTATCCGAGGTTGTATGTCAGAACATTTGTTCGACGACGTTAACCTGTGTGGATGAGGTCAGGAGAATCCACCAAGGATGTAAGACCTATCCGATGTTGTATGTCGGAGCCCTGCTCGACGACGTTAACCTGTGTGGATGTGGTCAGGAGAATCCACCAAGGATGTAAGACCTATCCGAGGTTGTACGTCAGAATATTTTTTCGACGATGTTAACCTGTGTGGATAAGGTCAGGAGAATCCACCAAGGATGTAAGACCTATCCGAGGTTGTATGTCAGAACATTTGTTCAATGACATTAACCTGTGTGGAAGAGGTCGAGAGAATCCACCAAGGATGTAATACCTATCCGAGGTTGTATGTCGTAGCCCTGCTCGACGACGTTAACCTGTGTGGATGAGGTCAGGAGAATCCACCAAGGATGTAAGACCTATCCGAGGTTGTATGTCGGAGCCCTGCTCGATGACGTTAACCTGTGTGGATGTGATCAGGAGAATCCACCAAGGATGTAAGACCTATCCGAGGTTGTACGTCAGAATATTTGTTCGACGACGTTAACCTGTGTGGATAAGGTCAGGAGAATCCACCAAGGATATAAGACCTATCCGAGGTTGTATGTCAGAACATTTGTTCGATGACATTAACCTGTGTGGAAGAGGTCAAGAGAATCCACCAAGGATGTAAGACCTATCCGAGGTTGTATGTCGGAGCCCTGCTCGACGACGTTAACCTGTGTGGATGAGGTCAGGAGAATCCACCAAGGATGTAAGACCTATCCGAGGTTGTATGTCGGAGCCCTGCTCGACGACGTTAACCTGTGTGGATGTGGTCAGGAGAATCCACCAAGGATGTAAGACCTATCCGAGGTTGTACGTCAGAATATTTGTTCGATGACGTTAACCTGTGTGGATGAGGTCAGGAGAATCCACAAAGGATGTAAGACCTATCCGAGGTTGTATGTCAGAACATTTGTTCGATGACATTAACCTGTGTGGAAGAGGTCGAGAGAATCCACCAAGGATGTAATACCTATCCGAGGTTGTATGTCGTAGCCCTGCTCGACGACGTTAACCTGTGTGGATGAGGTCAGGAGAATCCACCAAGGATGTAAGACCTATCCGAGGTTGTATGTCGGAGCCCTGCTCGATGACGTTAACCTGTGTGGATGTGATCAGGAGAATCCACCAAGGATGTAAGACCTATCCGAGGTTGTACGTCAGAATATTTGTTCGACGACGTTAACCTGTGTGGATAAGGTCAGGAGAATCCACCAAGGATATATAAAGACCTATCCGAGGTTGTATGTCAGAACATTTGTTCGATGACATTAACCTGTGTGGAAGAGGTCAAGAGAATCCACCAAGGATGTAAGACCTATCCGAGGTTGTATGTCGGAGCCCTGCTCGACGACGTTAACCTGTGTGGATGAGGTCAGGAGAATCCACCAAGGATGTAAGACCTATCCGAGGTTGTATGTCGGAGCCCTGCTCGACGACGTTAACCTGTGTGGATGTGGTCAGGAGAATCCACCAAGGATGTAAGACCTATCCGAGGTTGTACGTCAGAATATTTGTTCGACGACGTTAACCTGTGTGGATGAGGTCAGGAGAATCCACAAAGGATGTAAGACCTATCCGAGGTTGTATGTCAGAACATTTGTTCGATGACATTAACCTGTGTGGAAGAGGTCGAGAGAATCCACCAAGGATGTAAGACCTATCCGAGGTTGTATGTCGGAGCCCTGCTCGACGACGTTAACATGTGTGGATGAGGTCAGGAGAATCCACCAATGATGTAAGACCTATCCGAGGTTGTATGTCGGAACATTTGTTCGAAGACATTAACCTGTGTGGAAGAGGTCGAGAGAATCCACCAAGGATGTAAGACCTATCCGAGATTGTATGTCGGAACATTTGTTCGACGACGTTAACCTGTGTGGAAGAGGTCGGGAGAATCCACCAAGGATGTAAGACCTTTCCGAGGTTGTATGTCAGAGCATTTGCTCGACGACGTTAACCTGTGTGGAAGAGGTCGAATCGAATCCCCCTGGGATTGATTTTGCTTTGATTGGGAGGGGGTGAACGCTGCGTATATCCCGAATCGAAAGTGAAGAAGGTCTATCTTTAGACCGTTACTGCCTTTTTAAGGTCGAGGTTAAGACCTTGTCCAAGGAGTAGAAGTCCAACAAGGGACTGTATAAAGCTTGCAATTGATTTGAAGTATCCTTATATTTGCTCGGATATTCCTGAAATATCAACTTGATGTTGAAGGTATTGAAGGATCTATTTGACCATGGTTTGAGTCAAAGTTGCCCCTCAGTCCGCATCTGCTTCTTATGATATTGATGCTATGTGTGAACTTTTGAGATTGGAGCAAAAGTTGCACCCCAGTCGGGAACCACGTTTCCCACAAACGGCGTCAAACTGTTGCGTGCAAGAATATACGCGGCGGTAGAGTTTGTAAATTCGCGTCCTAGCGTTTCACGAGTATTTCGCACACAAACAGAAAAGAGAAAGTGAACACCAAGAGTTTTTACGTGGAAAACCCAAAAAGGGGAAAAACCACGGGGCCTTGCCCAGCTGCAAAGTTCCACTAGTGATTTTGTAGATTACAAATGGCGGATTTCGTCCCACAAGTTGGGATAATCCAAGTACAATTTGTTTCTTCCATGAAGTTTACAAAATTCTGCGAATTCCTGCCGTTTCCTGAAAATCCAGCAGAGTTCCGGCGTCTTTAGGCGGAAGGAAGAGCTCCGGCGGTGGTCGAGGAGGTGAGGAATCTCCTTTTCCCCTTTCTCCTTTTCTTCTTCTCTCTCTTCACTTGAGTCCCTTTGGTGTGGAATGAGGGCTCTATTTATAGTTTTTTTGGAGTGGCATAGCCCGTAAATAGGCGTGAGATCAAGGGCAAACATGGAGTGGTTTGAATGGACGGTCGATATCGAATCCTTTGATCATGCACCGTTCGTTGGACATTTGAAGGCTTTAATGATGTCGGAATTCGATGATCTTGGGCTCGTTGGATTCGTCTCGTCGAGCCGTTCGATTCGAGTATAAGCTCGTCAAAATCAGAGACCGTTTGGTAACTCAAATTGCGGTTTGAATCTTCCAACAAAACTTTGAACCCATGATTCGGACTCATTTGGGCTCGGATTGGATTGATCTTGGTGTCGTTGGGTTCGTATTTCCGAGATGCTCGGTTTGACTGTAAGATCGCTGAAATCGGAGTTCATATGCTCCCGGAATTAATTTTTAAAGTTTCCGAATTGATTTTGCCTCGAGATTCGTGCCCAATCAAGATTATTTTGTGATGACGTATCAAGAATAGTTATTCAAATTAAGTTCTTTACATGAGTTTTTAACATATTATTTATTTTTATTTAATTATATAAATAATAGATATGTTAATAAATGTTGCACTATTCAAAAGTCTTACAAAGCTGGTGCAGCTGTAATCACAAGTTGCAGACGTGCAGCGCTTCATAACTAAAAAAATCCTATATAAAATAATCTGTTTCTAGCACGTCATCACCATATTAAAACTAGGGGTGCAACTGAGTTAAGTCGAATCGTCAGACTCAACTCGGTAACGGGCTCGAACTTATTGAGCTCGAGCTCGAACAAACCTCCGCTCGACTCGTCAGCTTGTCGACCAGCTCGCGGAGGTGATCGGGCGGGAAAACGAAACTTCAGCTTGAGCAAGTGGGAGGACGAATCGAAGGTAGGGCGGGAAAATCAAAACGACAGAGTTCACTTGCTCGAAGGCGGATTAACGTTAGTGAGCTAATAATAAAAGATTAACATATAAACTTCATTGCATCACAGAAGAGAAGATTACATATGCGTAAACCAATCCACACAATGCATGATTAACAAACGATCAATGCTTCAGAGATTAAGCGGTTAAAATAAATAAAAGAGGATTAGAAACTGATAACTCATATCATATGTAAACAGAGAACAATATGGATTCTCATTTTACTTATCCCTCATCCAAACACAGCTTGGCTTATTCAAAGACCTAATCCAACTCGATGAAATGACAAATTGAGTGTAATTCAAACAGAAACTACTAAAAGCAAACCACCAATTGACTATTTCAAGCTACATTATAAAATAAGAAAGTATTGGGGAATAACGTCGAACACCTAGAGGACGCCGCGAAGAAGCAGGTTGATACCAAACGATGCGGTGCAAAAGATGAGCCCAAGAAGCGCCAGAAAGTTCAAACCTCTGCCAGAAACGAAACATAAATCATTAGAAAAAGAATGAAAGAATCCAACTTTGATCTGGACCCGAAAGAAGACGAGTAAAAGAAGGTTGTATGGCAGGGAAAAAGAAATACCCAAACTTGAGCCGATTCTCAGGAACTCCAGAAGCGTAGCCCTTGAAGTATAAGAAACGAGCGACGGTGTAGAAGAGACCGAGCACGGAGGCAACGAGCGAATGCTGGATCCCGCCGAGCAGAAGCGTCACGAAGAACACCGGCATGTATTCAATCGAGTTCTGGTGTCCTCTCTGCCGATCAGAATCCGAAATCCGCATCAAATTCGAATCTTTAGAAGACAGGTGAAGAAATAGCTGAGTAGATGCGTACCTGGACGCAGTTGAAGAGCTTGGCATCCTTGTTCTCGGATTCTAACGCATAGAGCGCAGGGTAAGGCACTTTGTACCTGATTTTGGGGATTTTGTAGATTGAGATTACGAGGAAATTAACAGTAGTAAAAGGAAACGACATTAAAAAATAAATTACTTCTTCCGAGCTTTTCCCACTTGAAAGCCCATCCACAGATTCAGGAAGGCGTAGAGAACGAGCACCAGTACAACGTAGCCATACTCTCTTGGGATCTCCATCGCCACCGCCATGCCTCTCTCTCTCTCTCTTTCTCTCTCTGAGGAAGCTGAGAATGGATACCTAGCTTGTAATAAGACTTGGTTTTCCGCTTATCTTTGCTTCTTTACACTTTTGCCGTCTTAGTTGTCCATTTATAGGGAAGTGTCAAACTACGAAGATTATATAAATTATAAATGTTTAGCTTTTCCTTTTTTCGGCAGGTTTAAATTTGGCAGATAAGAATTCTTATTTTTTTAATTATAGAAATTTTAAAATAATAATGTAATATAAATTTAATTATTAGTCATATATTCCATTAATTTTAAATTAAATTTGAAAATTATATAGTTAATTTTAATTAAATTTGAATAAGATTAATTTATCATAAATTTTAAGTGGAATAAAAATTATATCAGAATTATATATTCTAAAATGAGATATTTTAAACTTTATGATAAATGTTTAAATTTAAAAGATATTTAAATTTTATGTTATGATGTTGCATTTCAATTATACTTAAATTTCTTTTAATTTTGAACATTTTTCATATAATTTTATGTATTTTGTTTATATCAGGATACTCAAATTTATTTATTATTTTAATCCATGATATTTAAATTACATTGGCTCAGGTTGGAAACTTGGTCAAAGAACATTTAAATTTGATTTTAAATATTATGTAATAAATTTGTGGAAATAATATTAAATAATTAATGATATAATTATATATTATAAGCTTATTGTATCATTAAATATGTAATATAATATCTATTTAAAAAATTAATTATCTGATATAATACTTAGTATTTTAATTAATATTATATATTTAGTATGGATTTAAGATAAATTTATTTTGACTAAAAAAAAGATTTTGTTTTTTAAAGCTTGATTAGACTTTCTCCTTTCCTTGCGATGGAGGCTCGACGATTCTCCAGAAGCTTCTAATCTCATAGTTTCCTTGCCCATCAAGAAGGTGCGGCCATGACCTCATCAGTGACGGGCCTTACTTTGTCTTTTCTGGGCTTTATCCAAGTTGATGACTCCAGCCCATATACAATTTCTTGGGCAAAAATAAGCCAACGCCACAATTTTATTTATTCTAAAAAAATAAAAATATATTTAAATTTATTATATATTTTCACAAACATAATAAGAATTTTAATTAAAAAAGAGTATTAGGGAGTGCATTATAAATTATGTATATATTACGTCTATTTTAAAATAGACAATAACATTTTAAAATCTATCTTAATCATGTATTTAAATTTTTTTCCTCTTTTGATATGATGCAAAAAATTCATTTTATCCCATAATAACATTGGCGTAAATTTTAGATCTTAAAGCATTTTAATATTTGTGCACAAAACATTTTAATATTTTAGTATTTGCGCATAATAATATTGGCGTAAATTTTAGAAGCATTTTAAAATTTTAATATTTGTGCATTAAATTTGATTATTGAACACAATATGATGCAAACTTTGTTTTCAATAAATTATAATTTAGATTATATATTTCGTTGAGATGAATCTAATAATACAAAGAATGACTAGATTATAGCATGTTTAGAAATTAAGGAAGACCCAACAATATTAACCCTGAATGGCCCAGTAACTTTATGGAATCATAGTCCACCCATCAGTTTTAAAGATGTATCAATGCTTTGTAATTAGTTATATTATTGTCAATATATATTTCGTAAGGATGGATATGAAATAATACTCAGAAGATTACAAAAAATGACATAAATAAAAATTTTTATTTTTGATTTTTTTCAGTTTCTCCCTCTCCTTTTCTTAAAGATAAAAGTGTTTTCAAAATAATATATTAATTAAAAAAGGCATAAAATCATTAATAAATGAATTTTTAGGCATGGGATAAATCATAGATAAAGGGGGGCTAAGGGCACAAATGTAATTAAATGTTCCATGAAACTAATGAATGTTTAGTAAATAAGAAAAATCTTTAATGATATTTAAATCATTGAGGTTGTGTGTGTGGATTAGTAGCTGTGACCAAGGGAGTTTGAGGGAGTTTGTGGAACTGGTTGAAGCCGGAGTTGATGGAGTGTTTGAGACATGCGGATTTTTGGGTTGCTGAATGTTGTGGGGAAGTAGAGTTAGTGGACGTGGGAACAAGAAGTAAGGGAGGTAGGTGCTGTGAGAATTCCTATGTGTTATATGTAGAGGAAGTGCCTGGAGACTGTGCATAGGAAAGATACGCTCGTTGAACATGACATGGCGAGACTTTTTTTTTTTTACGACATGGCGAGACTTGTATATACGATTTGTAGAGAAATCGAGGAAGCAGTATCCTTTTTGTTCTTGAGCGTAGCCGATAAAGACACAAGGGGAAGATAAGGGTGATAATTTAGATTGAGAGTATGGTTTGAGCCATGGGTGACACAGACACCCAAATATGCGAAGATGAGTATATGTTGGGTGTTTGTTATAGAGATGGTGGTAAGGTGTGATATTGCTTAGTGTGGTAGTGAGAAGATGATTGATTAAGTAAATGACAATATTAAGTGCTTCAACCCATAGTGAATACGGAACGCGTGAATGAAAGAGAAGGCTTCGAACTATTTGAAGAATGTGTCTATTTTTCTGTTTAGCGACTCCATTTTGAGTAGGTGTGTAAGGACAGATATATTGGTGGCAAATTCCCTAGTGAGTGCAATAAGATTTAAACGTGTTATTGAGGTATTGGCCTCCACCATCAGTCCTAATTGTGCGAATGTTGAGATGAAATTGGCAGTTGATAAACTTGTGAAAATTAATAAAGGATTTCGTTACATCAGATTTGTGAGTTAACGAATAAACCCAGCTGTATTTAGTAAAATCTTCGTAAAAGTCACAAAGTAACGATATCCTTACATAGATTTGTGCGGGGACGGACCCCATACATCAGAATGTACAAGTTCGAACGGTGTAGAGGTAGTAGAAGTAGATGGTAGGAAAGAAAGACGTTTGCTCTTGGCAAAATTGCATGTATTATAAAAATTATGTAAATAATCCTCACATATGCTGGAGTTAGATCAAGCTAAATCGTGAATGGTGGAGAAGGCGGGGTGGCCAAGGCGATGGTGCCATAGATTTGGGATGGCTTGAACCGAGAGAAGTGCAAGCTTAGAGGTCGATGTTGTGAGAGGAATGTTGTAGAGGCCATTATGGCATGGGCCTTGAAGAAGAAGACGCTTGGTCGTCAAATCCTTTATTTGGTAATCGTATGGAGAAAAAGAAATAACACAGTTATTGTCAAGAACTAATTTGTGAACCAAAATTAAATTGAATGCAAGATTTGGTACATGGTGAAGCTTGTAAAGATAGAGTGTACCTAATGGAGTAGAAAGTATGCTATTACCTGTATTTTGTATGGGGAGATGTCACCCATTACCAAGAATGACTTGTGAGGAGCTTGTGTATGGTTCAGAGTTGTTGAGTTGAGTTGCGTCAGTTATGAGGTGAACTGAGGCGCCACTGTCCAGAAATCATTCGTTCTAGCGTGGAGTCTCCGATGGACTGAACAGGGCTGGCGTTTGTGTGGCTCTGGTATATGTTGGATCTGTGTGATACCAGTAGTGAATGGTCAAGTGACCATGTTTGTTGCATATTTGATAGGTGACATTGCGGTTTGTTGATCTGTCTCTGTTATCGGATTGCTGCTGTGGTCGTCGGCCGCGTGTTCCGCGATTAGTGTAGAACCGACCTTGTCCTCTTCCTCGTAAGGTTGTGAGAGCTAGAGTGTTGTTTGTTAGGCTTAAAGAATGAAGATCTTTGGTAGCATCCTGTAAAATGTTTTGCTCTTTGCTACAGAGAAGGCTGTAGAAATCTTCAAGATTTAATGGCTGAAGATTTGTACATATGGCAATCTTGAATGATTGGTAGGAAGAGGGAAGTCCGTTCAACGTATAAAGTATAACATCTTCGAAGTCGATCGTGCTACCAGCTGTCGTGATAGCGTCAACTTTTGCTTTGACATTAAGAAGATATTGAGACATGAGTTTGTCACCTTTGGACAGGTGATGAAGCTCGTTTTTTAACTGGATAATATGTGAGCGGGTGGTAGATTGAAGACGGTGGGTTAGTGTCGTCCAGATTTCGTGGCAGTAAGATGCAGATAGGACATATGGGAGTATGGACGGAGTAATGGTTGAGAAAAGTGTAGCAGAGAGGTGTTGATCTATTTAGGTCCAGGATTCTTGCAGTGAAGAGGCGGTTGTGCCATATGAAATGGAAGATTTCGGTGGACAGGGTGTTGAACCATCAAGAAAACTTTTGAAGCTATTTGTATTGAAGATTTTCTCAACTTGAGACCGCCAGATTGGGTAGTTATCTGAGGTAAGGAGAGTTGGGACAAGGTTCTTGATATTGCTTATAAGGAATTTGAGTTGAGGTGGTATAATGGGGGTGAGATATTGTGGGTTGAATTCTGTGGTGGGTTGAGAGGTTGCAGAGCCTTCCATTGATGAGGAGGAAAGAACTAAGAGAACTCGAAGAGCAGAGGGGGGAGCAGTGGTAGACCGCCGGAGGAAGAAGGCCAGGAGAGACAAGAAAAAAAAATTCAGATTTCTTACCTTTGCTCTGATACCATGATAAACTGCATAGGCTGTAAGGCTTGCAGGGGAAGAGCCGCAGAGCAAGAACAAGAATGAAATTATTTTATTGAAACTTAATGAATAAAAGAGATGTACAATCTTTGTATTTATAGACAAAGCCATGGGTTCATATTAGCTTTAGCCTTTACAAGTGGCAAGAAATATACTTTCTTGTTTGTGCTTTAAAAAACTCAATATTTAAATCCAAAACCTCTTAATTAATAAGAAAATTTTTCAACCAACATATCAAAAGGAGCTGCCTATTACAATCCTTGCTACATATACTGAACACTTCATATAAAAGTTTCGACAGAATCCCCAAATCAAAATAAACAAAAACAATGCTAGCTCCAAACCAGTACATTAACTTCATCTGTTACTACTCATAAAGTCTTTGACATCTGAAATTAGCTCAGTAGTCCTGACCTCAGACAAGCTATAATTTTGCAGAACCTGAAAAGCATGGCCAACACCTCCATACATCTGAAGCTCCACTCTCTTCCCGGCCCTGTTCAAAGCCCTGCAAAACTCCAAGTTCCGGTCCCTGAGTATATCCATCTCCGCCACGCAGAGGAGCACTGGTGGCATCTTCCGATTCTCCATCTTCTTCAACCCCTCATCACAGATCGGATTACACCATATGCTATCGCGGTTGGTTCCGGCCGGCAGGGAAAGCCTCCAGTAGCAATCAGCCGCCGCAAGGGTCAGCGCAGACTTCGCCGACTGCGCCAAATTCCGCTCCGAGGAAGTTCGCGCCTCTCCGCTGAAGAATGGCTGAATCAGAATCAGCCCGCGCACGCGTGCTGGTGGATTTATGGCGGGTGCGGTGGCGCTGTAGGCTATGGCGGCCCCCGCGCTATCCCCTGCAAAGACAGAGAACGGATGATTAATATAAGGAGCTGTTTGGCTGTAAGTAGAATTTAACACAATGATAGGTGTTGAATCAGATTCTGTTTTTTGATTGGCTTTGTTAAGTGATGACTATCCCCTCATAATTTTGAGAGATTATTACGTGCAGAGACTAGGAGAGATTATTAGGTGCCGAGTGCGGACGGGGAGAACCGTCTGCACAAGCATTGGATACCTAGTGGTACTCGCACTCGATACCGCTAGGTACCCAGTGCTTGTGCGGACGATGCGCACTCCGCACCTAACAATTTTTCAGAGACTAGACACAAAGCTGAACAATAAAATTACAGTTTGCTGGGCTTTTACTATTTATAGAGACAAATTGGACTGTTCTCTGTGTCCGGTCTCCGCATGTAATAATTCAATCGTAATTATTTTTAACTGTATGTTGGTTGGGAGCTTCTCCTAATGAAGAGATTTTGGGTTAAGCCATACTTTTTTTTGGCCTAAATATTATGTAATTATGTGAAGTGTGTATGAATTTGTCTTTATTGATCTAAATATTAAAAAAATAAGGTGGTTATCGCCAACAAGTTTGAAATTAAGTTTTTTTTGGACATATTGGCCAATGAAGGAAAACTTACACTGTCACGCAACATATATATAAGTTTCGAACCTAAGACCTTTTGGTTGATAGCTAATACTTCTTATGAATATGCATCAAAGAAACTTGGTTATCTGAACTTAGTTTGAAAGCTGATTTTCTTTTGTGGAATCAACTGGTTTATTATCAACATATACAAAATATAATACTAATACAATCAAAGATAATTAATTAATTTCATAAAATATTTTATTCGGTGGGTCCCAAACTTAATCAAAATTTTCAGTCATTTGAATTTTTTTTTTTAATATGAAAGTGAGGGGAAAAATTGGATCAGAAGATGCCCGTTGATTTATAAATTTATTTTCTCTGAATGAATTTTAAATTTATTAATTTATTTTAAAATTGCTCTAATATAAAATTTGTTTATTATTTAAAAATAAATGAAATGATATTTAAATTTATCCTGATAAAAACTAAATTAAAAATATCGGGAGCCAAATTTATCCTCATTAAGATTAATTTGGCGTGATTTTTTACATAGAGATTTACAAAATTTTTAAAATTCAAAATTTATGTTTTTAATAACTTTAGAGTATTAATTTCCCCCAAAATATAATTTTAGAGTTTTTATCCATTTAAAAAGGATAATAAAAAATGAATATATATTTTTTTGGCTATAAAATGGGAATCAAAATATTTCCTCTGGTAAATACATAATTCACAACAGCAAGGTTCTGGGCAGCGTACCTGCCACAAACACCCTCCCAAAATCGCATCTTGCCCGCCATCCCCACCCGCCCGGGTCCGCCCCGGCCCGGCCCGCCTGCTGCCTAAGCCAAGCAAGCGCAGCGACACCATCCTCATATGCAGCGGGGAGGCGGTGCTCAGGGGCAAGGCGGTAGCTAGCGGACACAACGACGCAAGCGGCAGTGCCGGCAAGCCGGGAGAGGAAGTTGTGGTAGCATCGCCAGGCCGGGGAGCCGACGCAGAAACCGCCGCCGTGGAAATAAAGGAGCACGGGGAGCGGATGCCGACCCGGGTATCGAGGCACGTAGATCCTCGCCCATAGCCCGGCGGAGGGATTAATGGTCACATCGCCAGAGACCACACCGGGCTCCGGAGAGTAAGTAGATGGGACTTCCGGCATAGCGGGGAGGCGCACCACGTGGCCGTTTCTGTGGAGTTTGATGAGTCCGGGGATCTCTTCGATGACTGCGGCGGAGGAGTGGTCGGGCGGGGTTGGGATGACGGCGAGTAGTGTGGAGCTGCCGAGGAGAAGAGAGCCTGTTTTCGGTCTCCTCATATTGCGAGAATTGTGAAAATGTTGGGCTATTTGGATCTTAATTAAGGTTTGGGCGTTTTATAGTTGTAGCGAGAGTGACTAGATAAGGGTGTAAATGAGTCGAGGCGAGTTAAGTATTAGTCTGTTTTAAAATTTATAGATTTGAGCTCGGCTTAATTGCTCGAGCTCATTTAAAAATATTGAGCTTGAGTCAATTGTTGAGATCATTTTCATCTATTCTTGAGTTAGAGGTGGAAGCAGGAAGAGCTCAATTAATATTATCATATATAAAAATAATAAACATTTTAACATATTTTGAAAATGATTTGTCTCAGAAAAATAAATATTTTAACTATTTTGCTCACCTTTAAAAAATACCATTGTCTAAAGTTATATATATATATATATATATATATATATATATATATATATATATATATATATATATATATATATATATATATATATATATATATATATATATATATATATATATCCACTACAGGAAAAACGTCATTTTCCGGCAGAAATTTTCGCCGGAAAATTGGACAAAATCCGTCGGAAATTAGCATTTCCGGCAGAAATATTTGCGCCGGTTTGACGCACGTCGTAAAAGGCCTTCCGGCGAAAAATAATACGCCGAAAACATTTCCGGCACATTTCCGACGGATTTTCCGCTGGAAAAATATTGACGGCGGATTTATTTTCCGCCGGAAAGTAAATAAAATTTAGGGTTTAAAAAAATATTCAAAGCCAACCCCCATCCACTTGCTAACCCCCGTCCGCACCCAATTCCGCCCGCTTAGCATCCGCGCAGTGAGCCCGCCGGCGCTGAAGTGAGCCCGCCGGCGCTGAATGACTTCGGCGGGGTTCGAGCCGCGTCCCCTTCGCACGCCTAGCATCCGCGCCATCAGCCATCTATCCCAGAAAACAAAATCAATTAAAACTTAGACTTTATTTTATTTAGCCTATAGCTGATGAAGTATTTTTTTTATTAGTTAAAACTTAGACTTTAGTAAATTTAATTTAACAAAATCTGTTTAATTTAATTAGTTAGTTAATCTTTATTTAAATTAAAAAAAATTCAATTTTACAATGAATTAAAAAATTAGTTAATTTAATTTAACAATAAATTATTAAATTATTTAACTTAATTTAACAAAATAAATAATTATAAAAAATTATTATAATTTAAGCTATTAAAATATAATTTAATTTTTTAATTTCCGTCAGAAATCTGTCGGAAAGTCCGTCGGAAATTTCGTCGGAATTTGTGACGAATTTATTTCCGCAGGAAATTACGCCGGAAATGAACTGTTTTCCTGTAGTGATCATACATAAGATTATATATTTTACAATCTTATTTAATACACTATTAAAAGAGAGGTTGGTTCAGCCCCTACCTTGTCTAGAGAATGCTGGAAGAAGGGTCATCCGCCATTTGTTGCATTCGAATTCTGAATCTGACGCGAAAATTCGGTAGATGAACAGTGTGACGCTGTCGGACTGTTCATCTACACAAAAAAATTGAGTTGTGGAATATGCTGATGAAGAGCTCAAAAGAGGAGAAGAACGTGGGAAAGAGGAGAGAGATGATTACCTTCATAGGAAGCCCGCGAAAGAAGAAAGAAATGGAGTCCGATTGGAGATAAATTACGGAATTTTTAAATTTAATTGCATTTTAGAGTGAAAAATGGGTTGTTCGGTTGGAGATGCCTTAATAGTAGAGTAGTGGTCGGCGATAAACAAAATAGTGGATTAAATTAATCAAACAACTAGATAATTTTATGAGTTGCATCATGCTGAGCTCGAGCTCATAAAATATATAAGCTCGAATATAAAATTGAGCTCAAATTAGTGGCTTGTATGATCGACTGGTGAAGATAGGGGGGATTGGAGGATTACTCTTGGAGGCGGCTAGGGTTTTTTCTTCTTTCCCCGCCATTTTCTGAGCACACGATCTTCTCCTCTCCTCCGGCTTGGCCGGAGGACTCTTCCTTCCTTGCTACTATGGGTGAAGGTTTTAACCCTTCTGATTTCCCTCCTCTTGTTCAGGCTCCCGTGGTATTACCTTCCTCAACTCCCAGAAACTGGAATAAAGTTTTTGGTCCTGAACCCTCTGCTCCCAAAGCTCTTTGTCTTTCTCACTTCCCGCAGGAACCAGAAATTGTGCCTTTCTCCGATGAGAAGCTGACTAAAGGTGGAGAAGAATGGAACTTATGTCTTGTTGGTTACTCCATTGGTAGACGTCCGTTCTACGAAGCGTTACTCGGAGCCATTAAGAAAACCTGGAGTCTTAAAGGCTCTGTCCAGCTCTTATCGTTAAGCGATGGTTTCTTTCTTCTACGATTTTCGTGTTCGGAAGATTACGAGATGGTCTGGTCTCGAGGAGTTTGGTTTTTGCTGGGAAGGCCTTTTGTTCTCCAAAAGTGGCACCCAAAGTTCAAGCCGCAGCGGGAGAACTTCACGTCCGTCCCGATTTGGGTAAAAATCCACGATTTACCCCTTGCATGTTGGAACTCAGAGGGGATCTCTAGAATTGCTAGCAAGATTGGGATCCCTCTTGCTGCGGACAACCTTACGGAGCAGAAAACGCGCCTCACCTTCGCGAGGGTGTGTATTCTAGTGGACAAAAACACTGTCTACCCGGAAGAAGTTAAAGTCTCGCTGGATGGTGACATCGTTAGCTTGAAGGTGCAGTATGAATGGTGTCCTTTCCCTTGTGATCACTGTAAGTCTCTAATGCATTACTCTTCTGCTTGTCCGTCTAAACTAGAGGTAGTTACTGATAAGCAAGAAAATCATACTCAAACTCATCGGGGTAGGAGTTTTAGTAGGAAAGGCAGAAACCGAAATTTTTCTAATGCTAAGGATTTCTCTAAACCTCCATCGGAAATTCCTAGGCCAAAAGACCAAAATCATCAAAATCCTCTAGAAAAACAGTTAATTGCTCCGTATGCTTCCACTACTACTACAAACATAATTGGGCTTCCACTTCATTATCAGGCACATTCCCCTACCCCTAACTCCTAACCTCCTATCAGTCCTATGGATCAGGACGTCCATCTCACTCACACCACCTTGACAGAAAAAGACCCTGTGGTATCAGTCATCCCAAATCTAAATTCACCTAATGAAGAGGAGGCTGCCTCCACCTCATCCAGCTCCTTGTACATCCATGGTGTGGTAAATAAACAGGATGTGTCAGTCACGTCTCCGAACAAGTTTGATGTTTTAATTGATGAGGATGTTAGAAACATTATGGAAGAGCCTGATTCAGGGAATATTGGTCAGGAAGCTAATTCCAAAAAGCAAAAACAGAAAGAAAAATCTAAAGAAGTTGCGGCTTCTAAAAAATCTGCTAAGGGGAAGCAGGCCAAAAAACCCCATTCTTCCAATTAAATATGTTTATTCCATCCATTGCGGTGTGGAATGTTCGTGGTTTCAACCGTCCTGACAAAGTCCTTTGTTGCAAGCGTCTCACGGAGTCCTTCAAATTAGACATGATTTGTATTTTGGAGAATAGGATTCATGCCCACTCCTTGCATGACCCGTTCTTTGAACAGTCCCACTCTATTTTTTACAATGAAAGTAGCTGTAATAATTTTGCCCTGTCTTCTTCGGGGAGGATCTGGATAAAGTGGAATGCTAATAAGTTGTGCTTCAATCCTACTCATGTTTCCTCACAGATGATCTCTGGTATGGTTTCGGTTGCTTCTACTTCTCTATTTCAAATATCCGTTATTTATGCCTCTAATAGCTCCCTTGAACGGAAAGAGCTTTGGGATTCCATTGACTTGATTGCTCCTGCTGCTGACATTCCTTGGGTCCTTTTGGGAGATTTTAATTGTTGCAGATTTGCGTACGAGAAACTAGGGGGCTCTTCTTTGACTCAATCAGCTATGTATGACATTAATAGCATGATATTCAAAAATAGCCTAATGGACATGAATTCTGTTGGAAGCAAATACACTTGGTTCAATCAACGTGCTGACAATCCTATTCATATAAAACTTGATAGAATTTTGGTGAACAATAGTTGGATGAATGCTTTTACTGACTCTTTCTATTCCATACAAAGTCCGGCTTGTTCGGACCACTGCCCAATCATATTACACTCTGGCATTGTTAATCAGGTTCGACATATATTTCTTTTTAAAAATTATTGGACTAAATTGGATAGGTATTGGACTCTACTTTTACAAGCTTTTTCTGAAAATGTTGTTGGTAATCCTCTTTCACATCTATGCAATACACTAAGGCACTTAAAGTCTTTAATCAAGAAAGAGCTTTGGTCAAATTCCAACTCTGTTACTAGGCACTTGGAATCTTTGCTAAGGCAACAAGGAGAGATTTTGGAGAAGCTTCACAAAGAGCCAAAAAGTCATACTCTTAATCTTGCTTTAAAAGATACTAACGCAAAAATTGCAGGGTTCAATGCAATTACTGTCTCATGGATTATTCAAAAAGCTAAAGTTAATTAGTTAAAACATGGGGAGGAAGATCTCAAATTTTTATATGGTAAAATCAGGTGTAGAAGAAACAGCTCTAAATCTGTCATCAATCTGCTTGCTTCAACTCCATCTATTAACAGGGATGCTGTTGTTTCCACTATTTTGAAACACTTTCAAGAACTATACAATCCCACTCCTCCTCCTAATCTCCTTTTGGATTCCTTGCCTATAGGCTCTACCCTACCTGAAATGTTTCATAATGTATTAACATCTTATATTCAGGAAGAGGAAATTAAAAATGTTGTATTTCTGGGTAATTCAACTTCTGCTCCGGGTCCAGATGGATTTAATTTCCACTTCTTCAAAACGGGATGGCACATTGTGGGTCCACTTGTGTGCAGGGCCATTCGCTCCTTCTTCGACAAGAGTTACATTCCTAATGGGGTAAAAGCCACTGCCCTTGCTATTATTCCTAAACACAAGAATGCTACTAGTATTGCTGATTACAGGCCGATTGCTCTTTGTAATGTAACATACAAAATCATTGCTAAAGTGATATCAAATAGACTCAAACCGATCATGCCTTCTATTATTGAGTCTAATCAGTCGGGATTCATAAAATCCAGAATATCTACAGATAACATTTTGCTAGCAAGTGATATTCTGGCATCTGCTAGTAAAAGAGGTGGAGAAAACTTTTTTTGTGCCAAATTAGACATAAGGAAAGCATTTGATACTGTATCCAGGGAATTCATACTGGATAGGTTGGCAAAAAAAGGATTTCCTAATGCATTTGTCAATTGGATTAAAATGTGCATTACTGATGTAAATTTTTCCATTGTTCTTAATGGCGCTTTGGAGGGTTATTTTAACACTTCTGCAGGGCTGAGGCAGGGATGTCCTTTAAGTCCTTATCTATTTTGCCTTGCCATGGACGCCCTCTCTAACCTCTTGGATGGGAGAGATTTTAAAGGTATTTCTGTCAACAACTTCTCTCTAACCCATTTGTTGTATGCTGACGACGTATTGATATTTGGGGAGGCTAATTTTGAGAATTGTCACAAGCTTGCTAATATCTTAAGTGATTTTGCTAATGTCACGGGGTTAAAAATCAATTTTGACAAAAGTTCTATCATGTTTCCAAAGCAGTTTAGATATCAGCAAGAGATTTGTCAAATCCTTTCCATACACAATATTTCTTCTAAGATCTCTTATCTTGGTATACCTCTGTCATTCCAAAGGCTTAAGATTGAAGATTATCTTCCTTTTATGGATAGTATTAACAAAAAGATGAATGGTTGGAAAGCTAATTTGTTGTCTTTTGGAGGTAGACTTCAGTACTTAAAGTTTACTATCCAAAATTCTATTGGGTACTGGATTCGTGGTTCTATACTACCAAAAATTGTTCTCAAATTCCTTAAAAAGTCTAGTTCCAGATTCTTATTTTTTGGGGACTGCACCTCCTCTAGGAAGCTGCACATGATTTCTTGGGATGTCATCTGTCGTCTCAAGCATAGAGGCGGGTTGGGTATACCTTCTGTAAATGCACTTCAATTTGCAAATAATTGTTCGGTTATGTTTCGGATGTACAACTGTATTACTCCTCTATCCAACTGGTTGATCAGTAAATACATATCGCCATGGCGCCCTCCTCCCTGCAACGCGTCTAAATTTTGGAAATCGGTTTGTCGAACTGCTTCACATGCCAAAAACTGTTTCAATTTCAACATCACTAGCAAGGCTCCAATCTCTTTGAAATGGGACCATTGGTGCAATAATGTCACCCTTGGAAACTACTTGAGGGATGAGGTTTCAATTCCTGACATACTGCTGAGGGATTTTTATATTAATTCAAATTGGGATGTTCCTAATTGTATTCCTATGCACCTGAGAAACCTTTTTGTAAATGAACATCAAGATGAAGAACCCTGTTTACTCTGGAAAAACAAGAAGGTTTATAAACATAAATATTATACTGATGAGTTTTATGCTGACATTCCCATTTGTTCCTGGTACAAATTCATATGGCACAAACGGTACAGTCTGAAACATAACGTATTTGTGTGGATGGCAATAGTGGGAGGTTTAAAAAATGCTGATGCTTTAAGGGCAAGACAGATTTATATTACTTCGAAGTGCAGCTTATGCCATACTTTAGATGAGTCGGTTTCCCATCTATTTTTCGAATGCTCATATTCGTTTTCTGTTTTGAATGCTCTTATACCTGATACAAAAGAACTGCTACTACGACCATCTATACTGCATCTCTTTGTTTGGATTAATGAACAATGCAAAGGCTACTCTCTGGTTAAAAACTTTTACAAACTTCTTACCTGCTGCACTATCTACTACATATGGAAAGAGAGAAACGCTAGAAGATATGGAAATACTGTGCAAAGCTCCACAACGATTGTCCATGCCATTAAAAGAGTGATGTTTGAAAAAGTATCTCAATGGAAGGATCAAATAAAAATGCTGGATATGCTTTAAACTGGTTGGATTACATGCTCAGCTGCCCTGCACTGTCGCGAACTTTTTTGGTAAATCTGCAGTTTTTGGCCCGCCTGGATGATGATGAAGCTCCATCCTGCAGCTCCCTTGGACTGTCTTTGGGCAACCAGGGAAGAGACCCTACTCGATTCAATTTTGTTTATTCTGAGTCCAAGCTCACGGGCAATGGAGCTTTTTCCTGAGCTGATTTTGATACATGTTATTGCTGTTTTTTTTTATTCAGCACTTTTTGTATTCTTGCTGAATTAGTTTCTCTATAGGTTTTTGCTGGGTCAGCTATTGGCCTTCTTTTATTTTGTATTGATGCTGTAATTTTTATAGTTTTTATTTAATATACGGGCCATGCCCAAAATTCTCCCAAAAAAAAAAAAAAAAAAAAAAAAAAAGATAGGGGGATTCTCTTGCTTTTGATCAAGTGGGAAGTGGGATTCTGGCATTCTGCCGCATTATGAAATTAACAATTATGTGGCTAATTTGGGTATGGCGTAAAGTTTTAGGATTAGGCAGATCTTGAGAAAATATTAGATAAAGACAAGACATTATGAGATGTAATTTTCGAAGTAAAATTTGGTTAAGAAACCTTTATTAAAATTAAGATTAAATTTTAATTTTTTAAAATTTAATTTTTGATTAATTTAATATATTTTTATATTATATTCTTCTTAAAATATATTTTTAAATTTATCTTGATTAAATTTGATCAAATATTCAAGCACAATTTTTTTTTATAATATAATTCTAAATAATTGATATCAATCTTTTTGATTTGTTAGATGATGTATAAATAATAATAATAAGGGGATTTATATACATATTAAGAAGTTTTTATAAATTTAAATAACAATTACATAAGTTTTATATTTATCCAAATCTTTAAATTACATTAAAAGTATCATTAATATTAAATATTGTAAAATAAAATATACTTTTTCATAAATAAATAAATAAATATAAAAATTTATATATTAGATATATAAGTGCATAAGAATTTTATGAGAAATAAGTAAATTTCCAATTAATAATAATAAATTCAGAAAAATAAAAATAAAGCTTAAGTTTAACATGCCATGTATTTATGAGTTAAAGTGGTGTGGAATGACAAGTCACTGGTCGGTGTGGCTGCGCCCACTCTTCACCCAATTCAGTGCTGCCTATTCTTCTTCTTTTTTTTTTTTTTAATTTTAAATAATTTTTTTTTAATTTTTTTAATTTTTTTTTCCTGCTTATTGTTCATAGATCTGCTAGATAGACGTCAACAATTATAATTAATAAAAAAACTTTCACATTTTTTAAAATTGGGTTTAGCCTATAATAAATTTAATTTTCAAATTTTAAATTTCTAAAAAAAGTAAATTTATATTTTTTTTATTTTATTTAATTTCATATTATTTACATTTTAAATGTAAAAAGTACAGCCTTAAATTTTTTGTTGAATCTAAAAATATATTTATAATATGAAAGAATGTAATATAATAACTTGATATATCAATAATTATGAAAAAATTAAGATTTTCGTAAAGATAAAATGTATTTTAATTTTCACTTGTGATATAAGAATTTTGTTATTTTAATGATTTAAGATTACAAATTCGCTTAAGAAAATAAAATTAAATTTATTAAATATCAGAATATATTTGATATAATGATTGAAATTTTAATAGAAATTCCAAAGTTAAGTATGCTCTTATAGTAGCACTTCTACGATTAGTGATATCTTGAGCAGTTACATCAACGAGACAAAATCATGTGAGCATCAACCCAAAATGATTGATATCTCCAAATTTGAGAGTTTAGTCTTTCCAGGAACAATATCATTATCTGTAGAACCAATAATCATTAATATGTAGAGGTGATTTTGAGTTAAGGATATTCTAATCAAAGTTTAATTAGAATTAAATTTATGATCATTAAATTTATTTCAAAATACATTTAATATATAATAAATTAAATAAATTTATATTATATTTATTTAAAAGTAAAATGTTAATTAAATCTATTTTAATTATATTTAAAGTCTAAATATTTTAATAAAAAATTTCTTCAACTTTAATCACCTTAGATCATATCCACTACAAAATTTGTCAAAAAGATAAAATATTTTAGGTTGTCAGTATTGACTTGACAATGAATGTCTTTTTTTTTTTTTTTTGACAATGAATGTCTATTTAATTGATCATAACGGGCCAATATTAGTGCCAACAATAAGCATCTGTCTTGTTAGCAATAATGAGCGTCAACATTGAAGTAAATTAAGATTGTCGCTACCATGTTGATGATGGCATCCATTATTATTGGTGTTGACTTTCAGCATCATAATTGTTAGTGACAACATATATTGATGATCATCAACCCTAGTGACAGCATTAGCCCTTAGATTTGTTGGCAATAGTGGATTCTAACATTGGATGTATGTCTTGCTTGAAAATAATGATTGTTGGCATTTTTTATGATGGTGTGCATCAACATTGATGACTAGGGAGAGTGTTGTCTTTGACGGGGCTAGCAGGTGTTAGTCTTGTTGTTGATGGTGGGTGTAAGTGCTAGTAAGAAGAGCTTGGGATTCTCTTCCATGAAATATGTCAAATGCATTAAAGTAGGCTTATTTATTGATTTCTAAGAGCAACTTTCTCCTCATTTTGTTTAAAAATTAGAATGTTTCATCTAATAGTTCGCATTGACCTCCATGTATCATAAAATGTTCTATAGATATCTAAATACCTTAATGATATATGAAATGAATTTTATTTCATGGAGATACTCATTTTACATATAAACACATGAATTGAAGGTCATTTCTCATATCAAATGATCTCATAAAATATCTAATTATACTTATTGATACTTTATTTTGACTTATTTAGACACAAATCAAGATGTTCTTGATATCATTAGGTATGTCTAATCAAAATCTTTTTCAAATAAAAATTCACTAAAAGTTAAGTTGGAACGATCGAATTAAAGATTTGTATGGGACGTCTTTCTTACTGCTTTTTAAAGCTGTTTTCTAGTATAATTTTTTAAATTTTTATACTAAAAAATAGCTTTAAGAAGCAATAATAAAGCCGTCCCAAAATAAACTTAAAATTAAATATGAATAATTTTTACTTGGTAATTCAATGTTTAAAAAAAATTCTCATCAATTCTTATTCCAATTTAAATGAGAATATTTTTTATCGTTCTTCTAATTTAAAAATTAACAAAATAGTAATTTGTAAAAAATTAATTCTAATTATCATAAAAAATAAATCATATAATTATTAGAGATAATTTAATTCAATTTGACAAAGAAGAACTCTACCAATTTGTTTGCAACAAGTGGCTAATGGGTGGCGTCGTTTAGGTCAATATCCAATAACAATGTACGGCTTCCTTTGACGTTGTTGTCAATTCTATACCTCTTCAACTTTCGGCTTTATAGGTTCATCATTCATGAATAGTTTCAATTTAAAATATAATATTTTGTTTTTTATTCCACTCAGACTTGGGTGGAGTATATAATTATCAATTGTGTCATCTCAAATTTATTTATTACAAGGAAAGAAAAAAAATTGGGATAAAGAAATTTTGGGATAAGGGATATTAATATAATTATTATAAAGTAAAATATTATTTTGGATAATTTATAGGCGCAACTTTTTTTTATTTTATTTTTGAATAAAACTCATCAAAGAGGATTACACATTGAATTACAAACGGATTACGCATCCTTAATAGAACAAAAGCTCGCTGCAAATATAACATTTGAAATAAAACCTAAGAGCGATGATTCAAATCAATTACAATAAGCAACAAATAGAAAAGGAAAGATAATGAAATCCCCTGATTAACGAGTGGAAGCAGCACAACCCAACAAAAACCAGGCTCGAGAAGATACAACACCATGGAGAACAACAACTAATCCAACATCATCATCTACAACCATCGGTAACTTCACTAAAAATCACCCACAAAGCGAAACTAAGAAGAGGCTCCGAAGCACATAATAGAATGATCTACATGAAGAAGAGGAAACAACCCACAGCAGGAAAGTAAACCCAAAAACAAAGGCCTAAAACAACCAGTAAATTCCACAAAGAAGCACCACAAGGAACCCAACAACAGAACAAAAACAACCTACAACAATCAGACACACCCCCAACCAGCCACACCCCAAAGAAAGAAAGCCCACATGGATCAAACCAAAAGAACAAAAGACAACCACAGAGCTCTGACACCCAAGCCATAAAAGGGAGAAGCCACTAAAAAAAAAAAAAAAAAACTAAAAATTGCCAAAGACAAGCAAAATGAAACACTACTTCTTTTTCACTTTTTTTTTTTTCCGCCTACTCCATTTTCCACTACCATGCGTAAAAGCATCATCGTCGATATGAATCACATTTAAACTAAGTAAATCATCTGTAAGCTCAACCTTATCATCCACATCACCTCGGCTAGCCAAGGAAGAACAATCATCTAGCCATTTGAAATGATCCACACCTTTTGAATGTAAAGCTAACTGAGCATCCAAAGCATCCTTCAAAATGGTAGAGATTGACACATAAAAAATTGCCTCATTATTAATGATTGGCGACACGCCTAGGATATAAGTGGGTGAGTCACCATAAAGCACAGCCAACTCGCTAGAAGAAACATTCAAATCAACCCTGTTAGCATCACACAAAACCATATTACTCACATCTAAATTTTCATTACAATAAGCATTATCCTTAAAAGCAACCACCATAACATTAGGGATAACATCAAGTTGATGATCACTATCAAGAGATAAAGAAGGGATGCCACCAATCAAACCCACATGATCCCCTTGAACCAAAGGGGAGCTGCAATGAGAAGAAGACAAGTTAACCACAATAACCAGAAAATCATTTTCAACCATTTTATCACTTATACGGTCAATATTCTTAGCACCAGAATCACCCTCAAGCTTATCAAATGAAGATTTGGGAATGGTCGAAACAACAGGCACTTCAACATGCAATAGATCATTATCCACGGTTAAACCAATATTAACAATAGGAGGGAGTAAAGTAGTATCAGTTGTAGTGTCAACAATGGCAGGAAAAAAATAGTAGATGGGGCCACCGTACGTATTTGTTCATGTTTCTTCATTAGGTTGATTGGAATCATCAACAATAGCATTATTCGAGTTGATATTGAGCTTATGATGTAAAACAGGACAATCCAAATTTGAGTGGCCAATAGATTTATAATGATTACAAAAAGGAGGGAAAACCTCCATTTCCATCAATTGCACATAATCGAACTTACCAGGACCAGGCCAAACTCGACCAGGATAGCATTTGGTTATGTCAATTTCAACAAGCACACGACCAACAGAGGGGCGCGAACCAACAATCGTGGCATTGTCTGTTTTTAAAGGTATACCGAATTAAGACCCAACCCATGTAGGATACGAGGGGTGAAGAAGTGGGGACGTAAGTTAGGGAAGGAGACCCAAATCGGTACAACCAGAGATTCAACATCCACATCAAAAATTGGAGACCATTTGGACAATGTCATGAAATAATTGTTCACGAAATACGAACAATAGGCAAAAATACAACTATAATCTAAATCTTTGCTCAGCTTAATCAGAATATGCTTAGATGTAAGCAGAGTAATAGAGAAGTACAAAGAAGCTGAAGGTTGAAAAAAAATTATGAATGGCATCGATAGATAACTGTCGGGCAGTAAAAAAGCTAATC
Organism: Dendrobium officinale; assembly: GCA_019514585.1. Classification (NCBI taxonomy): domain Eukaryota; kingdom Viridiplantae; phylum Streptophyta; class Magnoliopsida; order Asparagales; family Orchidaceae; genus Dendrobium; species Dendrobium officinale. The sequence continues at coordinate 124,033 of JACXSL010001516.1, read as the reverse complement.
AACTAGAACTCGAAAGACGCCGCCAAAGCAAGCACCTCCTTAGAAATCCATAGAGAATGCAAGCAACGGTGAGTGGTTTGCCTAAGTTCGGGAAACTCCACAGAATGGAAAACCCTAGATAATTCCTCAAGAAAAGAACGGGAAGAAATTTATCACAAAAAAAAAGGATCAACAACGCAATTAATTGCCATTCCGGCCGACAAGCGGCCAAAAGTGGAAAAATCATGACGATCAGGAAACCATACAAAATGGCCACAAAAATGCAAGAAGAAGAAAAGGATATAGACGCTTTCCTTAAGGAAGGAGAGCCACGGTGGGCATAGACGTCATCACGCTTGCAAGAGGCGAAATCATAGCAGGCGGGCAAACACTTTGGTAGAAAAACCTTCAAAACTTGATATCAATGACTATTATAAATCAATACGATTTGTGACTATTATAAATCAATACGATTTGAGGCACAACTTAATTTTATTGACCATGAAACATAACTAAAAGTAGGGTTATCCAATTTATAACTCGAAAAATGAGAGAGCAATATTACATTAAGTTGCAAAAATAAGGAGCAATGCTTTAGAATGAGTGCAAAATATAGCTTAAAAGAAAAAAAAAAACTCAAATCAAGAGATTAATACTTTTAGATAACAGAATTTAGTACTTATAGAGGGTACTCTCCTGATTATTAAGACAACCATTCAAGGAGAGCCTAATTGCATGGATAACCATTTAAATACAAGAAGAGTTAAAGTTCTTTTTCATTCATCATTGACAAGGTCTGATATTTAAAAATCTCCATCAAGCTAAAGATCTTAACAAAACTCTTAATTATGAATTTGCAGCCAAATGCATAGCAACATAATTTTGCCGAAGAACATGATCCCATTCAAAGTAAACATTTTTCTAGGCCGACTGAACATGAAATGTGTTAAAAAATTTGTAATATTTCTTGGTTTGTTAGTCGAGAGTTTTGATTATCAATTAAAATATATTAGGTTCAAGACTTGTTAATGTGATGCGTGCGATTTTGATTTTAATTGATTCCAAAGTAAAAGAAAAGTTTATATTATATTTATTTAAAGATTAAATCATTCATTTTAATAAAAAAAGTTTTGATTAAAATATTTTAGCCCATTATTTTCCTCATTGATTGCTATTTTTTTGTTCCTTTGCTCTCTATCGCCAATTTGATAAAAAGAAGATTCATACACCCACCCGCACCCCGCGCAAGTATGCAATTCCACTGATCAATGAGCGCCACTTGGCCAACAGTGGGAAACTGTGTGGGCCCAAAGTAAAGTGGCGGTAGCATCAGTAGCGGGTACTGCCGCACTTGCTTATTGGAGGAAAAGATAGTAGTTCCAAGTGATGGCAGTAATTCTTTCCAAAAAGAAAAAAGCAATAACAGTAATTGATGTGACCATGTACTTTAATTTTTTGATCTATGCATGATTAATGACACGTGTTGAATAATAATGGTATCATATGGGACTAAATGTATTGAGGTTTGGGTTGAAATCAATTTGTTAGTGTTTTATAGAATTATTGTAGAAAAAAAAAATTTATAAGGAGATGTTTGATTGAAAGTAAAGTGAGGGTAGAATAGTTTAAAGAAATTTGATATTTGATCGGATGAAAAATAAATTTAGAGAAAAAACATTCTTGTCTAATTTTGAGTTAGATTTGTTTAAGTACTTCAAAGTTTGTTTAACCACCGTTTTTATAGCCACCCAGCTGTCGGCCGTCACACGACATCATTGGCCACAGCCAACAACTACCACTACCGTCGAACACTACCGCAGGCCACCATTTTCGATGACCCACTGTCATTGCCGCCAGACACCACCACCGCCACCACCTGCAACCACAACAACCGTCATACAACTCCTGCTTCCACCGCCGACCACATGAGGCACAATCTTTTTACACTTTGCATTATATTCATTTTATTTGAAATCAAACACAAAATATAAAAAATAAAGTATTGTGTTTCTTTTTCCACTCTTCCAAACATCAAATCATAAATAATTCAAACAGTAGAACAAGAGTGCATTGTGATCCACTAGAAGACAAATAGTTATTCGAACATTTGTGGAATTTCATCACGAAGGTAGAGAGAGAGAGAGATGATGGATGATATTTCAAAAAGCTTCAGATGATTAGGTGCGGAAAAAGAATAAGAGTGATCAATATTCTCAACGTTGCCTTCATAAATGTCACATGAACAAACATGAGAGATGCCACTATGTGCATGGTAGCTTGCCATGAGATCATGATCGGATAAACTTTCCTCATACAATGTGCGACTAAAAATGTGATTTTTCTGCAGTAGTACTTCACAGTTACGGTTCTAAAATCACTGTTACAAGTGACTTTTACCAATGATTTTAACTACTCCTATTAGCTGGGTAAAACTGCTGGTAAAAGTGATGGTGTAAACCACTGCTATAGAAGCCGTAAAATTTGCTTTAAAGAGTCGTAATCTCTAACAAGGTACGTGCGCCTTCAAGCATTTTCCTCTTCTCTCCTTCAATCAAAACTCTTTTATTCTCCCTTCGAGCGACTGTCATGCATCCTCTACACCTGTTGTCGTAGTGTCGACCAACAGCCTCCATCCTGCTGTGGCCGTTCAACTGCTCGAGCAACTCAAAAAATATTTGGTACTTTTTTGTTGTTAAATATGGCTTCAACCATTTTTTTTCCTTGTTGTGATGCTATGTTAACATTGATTATTTGTCTTATATTTATCACTTTAAGATTGTTGTTAGCTGTGCAAGTGCTACTTCTACAATGCGTTTTCAAAGCACAAAGATCAAAGTTAAGCTAGTGTTAGCACGCAGCTTACCTTGGCCTGTTGATTGAGAGCTTAGGCTTCCAACTATAAGGTTTTGAGTTCGAGTCTTTGTGTATGCATTGTGTGTATGAATTTACCTTAAATGACCTAAATGTCCCAAAAAAAAAAAGCTGGTGTTAGCAAAAGAATTGATAGTTGTATTATTGGTTGGAAGAAATCTGGTAGTTGCTTTGTCACCCATTAGACATCTTATCCGTCGGTATTAAAAACCGTTGCAAAAGGACCGTGGAATCAAATACAACAAATATGCAACGGTTTTGAAACCGCTGCAAGCTATTTTTGTGGCGGTTAAAATTTTTATGAAAATCTATTTTAAGTGATGCGGAAGCTTTTTTTATTTTTATTTTTTATGCAGTGCAAATTCAACAAAGATCTTCAACTTTCGGCATCCAAAAAACCTGGTTTGGTAAACTGTCAATAGCCATCTGATTTTGCAGAATATATGAATATATTTATATGCCCATTCTTATTCTTCGTGAATGCAACATATTCATTCCATTCTGCTTCTTTTTGACTCCATGGCCGGTCCAAGCAAAGAATTTTGGGCTAAAGAGGAGCATGCGTGCATGATGGAGATGGCCATAAATCAAGTGTCAAAGGTATTTTTTTCTTTTTCTTCTGCCATTAGCTAGACCATTCTGCTTGGTCTCTATATTTTTAAGTTAATAATAATAATTGTATTTTTATTATTCACGCAGCTCATCTTTATCTACTCATTGAAAGGTTTAACTACCAACCAAAAAATTTTGAGTTCGTATTTTACGTATATGATTTGTGTATGCGTTTGTTTTAATTGGACTAAATATCAATTAATGTACTAGCTTTTTTTTAAAAATTTATAAGTGAGTTGGGCTTAGGATTAGATTGAGTTAGCTCACTATAGTCCTAAGACTGCAAATATATAAAATAATAATAATAATATTTTAATAAAAAAATATATATTTGAACATGTTGTAATTTAATAAATTTAAAATATATTATGAATAAGAATTTGATGAGACCGAATTAGCTTTTTTTCTCTCTTTCTTATAAATACGGGATCATATTTAGATTTGACAAGAAGTTGATCAGAATTGAATCAAGTAAAAAATACGTGAAATCGACTTACTTTTAACTCAGGATGACCCAAACTTGATCCGATAATCTATTTTGATTTAAAAAAATTATACCTTGTCAAGTATATATTTTATGTGACTATATCAACTAAAAGAAGTGATACAACATTGCAAAATCATCTTGATCGGGCACGAATCTCGAGGCAAAAACTAGTTGGAAACTTCAAAAAATAATTTCGGGAGCATATGAACTCCGATTTCAGCGAGCTTACAGTCAAACTGAGCGTCTCGGAAATACGAACCCAACGACACCAAGATCAACCCAATCCGAGCCTAAATGAGTCCGAATCAAGGGCTCAAAGCACTGTTAGAAGGTTCAAACCACAATCTAAGTTAACAAACGGTATCCGATTTTGACGAGCTTATACTCGAATCGAGCGGCTCGACGAGACAAATCCAACGAGCCCAAGATCATCGAATTCCGACATCATTGAGGCCTTCAAATGTCCAACGAACGGTGAATGATCAAAGGATTCGATATCAGCCCTCCATTCAAACCACTCCCTGTTCGCCCTTGATCTCACGCCTATTTACGGGCTATACCACTCCTGAAAAACTATAAATAGAGCCCTCATTCTACACCAAAGGGACTCAAGGGAAGAGAGAGAAGAAGAAGAGAAGGAGAAGGAGAAAGGGGAATAGGAGATTCCTCACCTCCTCGACCACCGCCGCCAGAGCTCTTCCTACCGCCTGAAGACGTCGAAACTCTGCCGGATTTTCAGGAAACGCCAGGAATTCGCAGAAGAAGAGAAGGAGAAGGAGAAAGGGGAATAGGAGATTCCTCACCTCCTCGACCACCACCATCGGAGCTCTTCCTGCCGCCTGAAGACGCCGGAACTCTGCCGGATTTTCAGGAAACGCCAGGAATTCGCAGAAGAAGAGAAGGAGAAGGAAAAAGGGGAATAGGAGATTCCTCACCTCCTCGACCACCGCTGCCGGAGCTCTTCCTGCCTCCTGAAGACGCCAGAACTCTGCCGGATTTTCAGGAAACGACAGGAATTCGCAGGATTTTGTAAACTTTCTGGGAGAAACAAATTATATTCTGATTATCCCAACTTGTGGGACGAATCAGCCATCTGTAATATGCTAAATCACTAGTGAAACCTTACAACTGGGCGAGGCCCCGTGATTTTTCCCTTTTGGGGTTTTCCACGTAAAAACCTTGGTGTTCACTTTCTCTTTTCTGTTTGTGTGTGAAATACTCGTGCAACGCTAGGACGCGAATTTACAAACTCTACCGCCGCGTATATTCTCGCACACAACAAGAAGAATATAAAAATAATTAAAAAATAAATAAACTATCATTTTAAGATTATCTTAACCCAAGTACTCATTAATTAAAAAATTTCGTACTCGAATTCGAACCCAATTCGTATAAACATGAACTCCAATTTTCGGGTTATATGTTTATTTAATTGACAAAATTTTTCAAAAAAAACAAAAAAATATTTAATTGACGGATTGAATTATTTATTAATTAACACCTCCTGACTATAAGGCAGATACCTCCAATTTCCGAGTTGAGTTGACATCCATCATCCATGCCATCAACTTTTTTGTTCCACAGCTAGCGGTCATGATATAATAGTTTATACATCCAAAATATAAATTTTAAATGAAAATTAAAGGTGAGATAGTCAAATAAAAAAATTATTTAAAGGAATCTACTTTTATCATTTAACTCCAATTGTGTCGTTTCTTTATCTACATGGTCGGGTTCGCCCATCCACGTCCATCTATGATGATTTTCTTTATATCGTACCCACCTCTTTTTCACACTTTTTGAATGCAGTCTGTCATAGACTGATGACATTCAGGCTTGTTATCCTTTGCTCTGACAACGAACTTTCAAGCCGGATATCAAAATTTATTGTTGTCGCATCGTAGTTCAATGCTGTGCACAGCATGGCGAGGATTACAGTAGTACGCTGTGTACGATAATTAGCAATGTAAATTAATTTATCTATGATGTTGAGCATCTACTTATACTCATCCATAAGGTCATGGGTGAACCCATACTCACCCATATCCATTGAGCATGGGTGACTATGTAGGCGGGTGCGGATATGAGTTCCCAATACAGGGCTATGTTCTTTATAAAAATCCAACTTTCATAATTATCCGTTCGAACGGGGTTGCATTAGTTGAGATGGGTTTATCCTGTTAAAGTTGTCAACCAGTAGATGGGCCTTCTGGGTGGTAGGCCCTTTAGTCATTCTTTTGAGTCCTTGGGCTGACGTTTTTTAGCCCTTAAATTGGCCTTCTAAAGGCAATGGAGATTATGGAGGGCTGATTATAGAGGTACTGAACTTCCTCATTAAAAAATAAATCAGAAGACTAAAATAAACATTCTTAAATAATAATATAATAATATAAAATATGAACGAGTGTTCTGGGTGATGTTTTTGCTTGTTGCCTTGTGTGGTAGTTTTTCTATCGTTGGTTAGTCGGGGGATTTGATTTTTGGCATGCTTATTCTATTGTTGGGGGATTTGATTTTTTTAGCCTGGCGGTTTTCTGTCCTCGGCCGGTTGGTTTGGGATTCTATTGGTGTGGATGGATTGGCCTTTTGTTCATCTTATTTGTTTTACATGTTTCTATTTAGTTTTCTTTGCAGATCCTCTTATTTGAACTCATCTCTCCTTTAGACTTGAATGGATTTGCCTGCCTTCTTTTTATTTTTATTTGGTTATTGTAATAGGTTGGAACAATCGCTCTTAAGTTTTATTTCAAATGATGTATTTTTAGTAAACTTTTGTTCTATTAAGGACTTGTAATCCGTTTTTAATTAACACATAGACTTCTTTGTGAGTTTTATATTAAAAAAATTTAACAAAGTTAAAATATTAAAAAAAAAAAAAAGGAATATCTTTTCATTTGACCAAGCCAATTTATGTTGACATGAATGTCAAATCATAATTAAATTAAGAACGTCATAAAAATCCAAAAAAAGAACAATAGATAGGCCAAATATATTACGCACTTAAATGTCTTAATTATGTACTTAATTATAACTTTTATGCTTCTTAAATCTTAATTTGCTATAAATATTTTTTGATGTAGTATATATGTTCATTTGGATCCCTCCAATGATCAGCACCAACACTTTTCATAGTTCTAAAGAGTAATATTTAATTTATTCAAAGCTTCATTGCCTCGTAAACATATAATTTATACAAAGGAAAATTTCTAATATAGTAAATTTATAAATAGGATTAGTTGCTAATTTAACAGATGAGTTGATGAGACATGTCAGTCGTCCGTTAAATAGGCAACTTAATTTCTTTTTTTCATGCAACTCTAAGGCTTTGTTTGGGACGGCTTTTTTATTGCTTTCTAAAACGAAATTTTAATACAAAAATAAAATATTTTGTACTAAAACTCCATTTTAGAAAGCATTAAAAAAGCCGTCCCAAACAAAGCCTAAGAATAGCACTAAAAAGCTGCTTCAAAAAGCAGTGAGAAAGTTAGTCTCAAATGAAGCCTTAATGCTATTTTATGCGAGTCTCCTTTTAAAATAGAGAATTCTCGCTATTAATTATAAAAAAATTAATGGTGACTGGAATTGTAAAAATAAATACCAATTTGTATAAATTTATATGAAAAATATGAATAGAATGAATTTATTTTTACACTGCAAACTTATATATTTCATAAATTCATTGATATGATTGACCAACAGAAAAAGTTCTTCTAATCTTTTGTTTCTTGGGACTTGTATGAGATGATTTCTCTCACTGAAATACTTTGGTGAAAACTATTTGTCAAAGCTCAGTTGTCCATCATACAACCAGATCAATGAAGCTAAATGTTCGATCACCCTTTCAGAAATGTTTGTGCGTTACAAACTCTATGTTTTTTTTAATGCAATTAAGGTTTCGTTTGAGACTGCTTTTTTATTATCAGATCAATGAAGTCGTCCCAAACGAACCTAAATGTTAACAACTTAGATTTCAATATAATTACATTTCGTTTGGGACGGCTTTTTATTGCTTCACAAAGCAGCTTTTTAGTACAAAAATTAAGAAACAAGAAGAAAGCCATCCCAAAAGAAGCCTCAGACAATAACAAATAAGGATTAAATGACAATTTTAGCTTCTTCCTCCTATATTTACAATCAAAATCACAAGATTTAAGTAGTGGTTATTACTTATTCGTTAAAAATGGTGTCCGGTAGATGAATCATTTTACACCATTGTGTCCTATTTAAATCTATAAATTTTTTTTTTTTTTTGAGATATTTTGATCAGTTAAGTCAAATTCACACATACATCACATAAGCAAGACTAGAATCCTAGATCTGTTAGTTGATTACCAACGCTCTCAACCGATAAATCAAAACTTTTTAAATATTTTCTAACCAAGTATTTTTCGATCTATCTTTAACTATTTTAGCGTGGACCATATGTAATAAATCTATTCTCCTAATTAGGTCATCAGAAGACTGATGTTTCTTATAGCATGTTAAGCAATAAAGCCGTGACATAGAACACACTGAAAGTAAAAGGAGAGTAGGAGAGAAATTAGGTTGCTTGCTGATGAAGGAGATAAGCCTAAAGAAGGGCAAACTAATTAAGAACATACATAATAAATAATCAAAAAGTTCGTTCTAGAAAAGACCCGTTGCGAAGCAAGCAAGCAGGTTTGCCGCACGCAGAGTTAAGGTAGGTTTTCTTTTGAAAGAAAGTTTAATTTGCAAAACTTTGAAGAAAATTGGAATTAATTGTTTTAAAACCACCTAATTTGCAATTAGTTTTGATATGTTCTCAAAAATTTATCTTGATCGGGCACGAATCTCGAGGTAAAAAGCTAGTTGGAAACTTCAAAAATTAAATCCGGAAGCACCAGAACTCCGATTTCAGCGAGCCTACAGTCAAACTGAGCGTCTCGGAAATACGAACCCAACGACACCAAATTCGACCCAATCCGAGTCCGAATGGTTCCGAATCAAGGACCCGAAGCGCTGTTGGAAGGTTCAAACCGCAATTTGAGTTACCAAACGGTCTCCGATTTTAATGAGCTTATACTCGAATCGAGCGGCTCGACGAGACGAATTCAACGAGCCCAAGATCGCCGAATTCCGACATCATTAAGGCCTTCAAATGTCCAACGAACAGTACATGATCAAAGGATTCGATATCGGCCGTCCATTCAAACCACTCCCAATTCGCCCATGATCTCACGTCTATTTACGAGCCACGCCACTCCAGAAAAACTATAAATAGAGCTCTCATTCTACACAAAGGGGACTCAAGTGAAGAGAGAGAAGAAGAAGAGAAGGAGGAGAAGGAAGAAGCTCCTCCTCGACCACCGCCGGAGCTCTTCCCGCCGCCTGAAGACGCCGGAACTCTGCCGGATATTCGGGAGAATGCCAGAATTCTGCCTAACTTCTATGGGATGCGAAAATTCTTCCCAATTTACAGCAGAGATCCCTCATGACGCCGAAACTCTGCCCAAGTGAAGCCGGATTTCTTCTCTGCCACCAACAGACGTCGGACTTCTACCCGACTTTGGACCTTCACTCTTCGCCAAGTTTCTACCCGACGCCGGACTTCTACCGGTTATCGGACTTTGCTGGACGTCTATGCGAAGATGCATTTCTTTCCATTGTTGGACTTCTACCTGACGTTGTTCTTCTGATATTCGTCGTCAGACTACAGTCTTTCGACCTCCGTCGCCCGCCGACTACGGTTCTCCTGACTCATATCGCCCATCGACTACAGTCTTTCCGACCTCTGTCGCCCACCGACTTAGGTTCTCCTAACTTACGTCGCCCGTCGACTACAATCTTTTCGACCTCCGTCGCCAGCCGACTACAAGCCCTCCGACCTCCATCGCCCGCCGACTACGGTCCTCCCGACCAAACGAACATGTCATTAGTGATTCTTTGTATTCATATCATGTAATGTACTCTATAAAATGTACATCAAGCAAGGCCTTCTCCCAAGGAAGGGCCTCATTTGTAATCGACTGCAATACTAGTGGATTCATTCAAACTGGGCTAGGTCCCGTAGTTTTTTTTCCCCTTTTTAGGGGTTTTCCACGTAAAAATCTTGGTGTCTCATAAATGCTAGACCCTCTCTCTTATCTGATTGCGTGCCGGATTTTCGTACAATGCTAAGACGATAAACTTTATATTTCTCTACAGCAGCGAATACTCCTGGACGCAACAAGTTTATAATAAAAAAATTGTTGATGATATCAGAAATTGCATCAGAACAGTCACAAATGCCATTCATTTTAAGCTAAAATGAATGCAACTTATTTCGACCTGTCTCACAAAACTTGATATTACGATATTACCACCGAAGAAGAAGAAATTTAGACGATGTGTTGCTGGAGGTGCTAAGAACTGAAGCATAAATAATTAATGGTTGAACCGCTTAGAAATTATGAAGCCTCTATTGTTTACTTTTTGGAAATTTCAATTTATAGAACTGACTTAGCGCTGCAATCTTTTGTTTGGGGGTTACATTTCACAGTTGTTTTGCCCGATGAAAAGGCACGCGATGCTTTTAGGTTCATGGGGGTGGGACTTTTGAAAAGTTTTTTTTTTTTTTTTTTTGGGTCTATTAAGACAAATTAATACGCGTATCATATATGCAAGTTTTAAATTCAAGATCTCTTAATTAGTAGCCAAAACTTCTAACCAACCGAATAAGATGAGCTACCTTTCCGAAAGATTCCAGAAGGCAATAAAATGGACAGTGCCAACAAATTTAAAGAGAAAAAATTTTGGTAGCTATTAGTAATTAAATTTCAATTTCAAATATATTAATTTTGTAACTCTATATTTATTGTTCTCTAATAATAATAATATCGCTGAATTCATCAAATATATTTTGTAAATAACTTCAAAATTTTACTAATAAGTATTGTAATTTTTGTGTTCAGAAAAATTTGAGATTATAAAGATATATAAAGTTTAGTGTCCTAACTTTGAACGATGTCCATCCCACATATAAATAAATGAGTAGGGGTGAAATGCTCATAAGAGACATTATAGTTTTTACATGGAAACCCTAAGAATGAATAAAAAAAAAAAGAATAAATCCACTAGTGTTTGCAGTTGATTAGAAATGAGGCACTTCCTTGGGGGGAAGGCCTTGGCTTGATGCAACCAATATACAACATATAGAGGGCATTATATGGTGAGAGTTGGAAGAATCAATATTGGCATGTTCGTTTGGTCTGTAGGACTATAGTTGGCGAGAAATGTAGGTCGAAAGGATCATAATCTGGTGACGGTGGTCGGAAGAACTACAGTCTTGCGACGGAGGTCGTGGAGACCGTAGTCTGGAGATGGTAATCGAAAAGACCGTAGTCAGCAGACAGCTAAGTATAGAAATACTATAGTTAAGCGATGGTGGTTCGCAGAACTGTAATTGTCGGACAGCAGATGTCGAAAAGATCGTAATCAGGCAACAGTGCTGGAGAGACTGTAGTTGGACAAAAGTGCTAAGAGAGACCATACTCAGGTGATGATGGTCGCAAAGATCGTAGTTGATAGGCGACGGTATTTGGGAGGAGATCAAATGCCGATAGCATCTAGGAATAGTTCCGACAATAGTCGAAGAACAGACGGAGGTCCAACAATGGTTGGTAGTCAGGAAGAGATCTGATAGTAGCTGACAAATGGGCGGAAGTCCAGTGATGGTCGGATCGATTCAGCGGTGGTCGATCGCAAGGGAGCTCCCCAAGTTTTCTTTTTTTCTTTCTCCCCCTCATGTGAAGAATGAGTGGCTATTTGTTGCCTTGTACAGGATCGTTTTGGTACCTGGAAGAATAAACACAACAATAGCAAACGAACACAGGAAAAAGGTAGCAGGAAATACCTCTGTATATTGTATTCTCCCTTGAGAAAACTGTGTGTAGAAGATAACAAAAGCTGTTTGTCTTCTCTACAATTCACCTATTTGTATTTCCCTGTTTTTACTATGTATTTTCTCTATATTAAAAGCTGTAAAATACTTTAAAAAAGAGCTGACAGCAGAAAAGTATACTAGGTAGTGGAGAGTAAAAGTTAGTTAGAGAAAACCATGTGTGCCGCCGGACTTATTTAGCTATCCTGCACTGCATCAGTCCTCCCCGGCTTCAGAAGAGCTCGACTCCGACGAGCTGAGGGTGATTGTAGCATCATCAGTAGAGTGATACGGCCATATGTCGGAGACATTGAAGGTAGCAGAAGTATTGCAACCAGGTGGCAAGTCCACACGATAGGCATTGTCGTTAAACTTTGCAGTGATAGGGACCGGACCAATTTTTCGGCGAGCTAGCTTCGAATACTCTCCGGGAGCAAATCGTTCGCGGCGAAGACGAACTAACACCAAATCTCCTACCTCAAAAACTTTCTTCCTTCGGCGAGCATCCACGGCCTGCTTATAACGATTATTTGACTTTATAATCTGCTGCTTAACGTCTGAAAGCATGTTGGAGTAATCTTCGGAGAAGGACGCAGCCGCCGAGGATTTGCATTTAGGCAGAACAATGATATCTACAGCGATATTAGGTGCTTTGGTGTAAACAATGGAGAATGGGGCTTTGCCGGTCGAGCGATTAGGCATGGCATTATATGCAAATTCAGCCTTACTAAGAACCTCCTCCCATTGTTTTGGATGCTCTTGAACTAAGCAACGGAGCATATTTCCCAATGTGCGGTTAACTACTTATGTTTGCCCGTCCGATTGAGGGTGATAAGCTGAACTAAATCGTAGTTCGGTGCCTAAACGCTTCCACAATTCACGCCAGAAATGCCTTAGGAATTTGACGTCTCTATCGGAGGTGATGCTCCTCGGCAATCCATGCAGGCGGACAACCTCAGTGAAGAAAAGATTAGCAATATGTAGAGCATTTGAAGTCTTTTTGCAGGAAATGAAATGTCCCATTTTTGAGAATCTGTCAACGATCACCATGATGGAATCGTTTCCTTTCCGCGTTCTCGGCAACCCCAGGACAAAGTCCATACTCAAATCTTCCCATATGGAATCGGGTACAGGCAACGGCATGTATAAACCTGTGTTTTGAGCGCCCCCTTTGTATATTTGGCAAACAGGACAACTATCCACAATGCGGAAGGTATCTCGCCTGATTCGAGGCCAAAAAAATCTTTCCTGCAGCTGTCTTAACGTATTGTCCCTACCAAGGTGTGCTGCCAAACCTCCTCCATGGACTTCCCGTATCAGGTATTGCCGCCACGATGACTTTGGAATACACAGGAGGTTTTGTTTGAAAAGAAAGCCATGTGAAATGGAATAATCTTCAAACTGCACGTTGTCACCACATTGCTCCCAAATCTTCATCTTGCTGAAATCATCATCTTCGGCATACAATTCTTTTAAATGCTCCAACCCGGCTAAATCAGTTTGAAGTTTAGTAAGCAAGATAGACTTTCTACTAAGTGCATCAGCGGCTTTGTTGTCTACTCCGGGTTTGTGCTGGATTGTAAAAGAGAAGCGCTGTAGGAAAAGTAGCCAACGAACATGCATCCGATTAACACTTTTCTGCGTGTTGATATGTTGCAATGCCTTGTTGTCGCTGCATAAGACGAATTCTTGGTGCAATAGATACGACTCCCACTGCTTCAGTGCACGGACAATTGCATACAATTCTTGTTCATAGGCGGTCCATTTTTGGCGAGCCGGGCATAATTTCTCGCTGAAGAATGCAACCGGCCTTCCCATTTGTGATAACACCGCGCCAATCCCAATCGCAGATGCATCCGTCTCGACTGTGAACAATTTGTCAAAGTTAGGAAGTACCAAAACAGGCGCAGTTGTGAGTGCATTTTTAACTAACTGGAAACTCCGTTGTTGCTCTGGTCCCCAATAGAACGATTTAGACTTCAAACAATCCGTAATTGGAGCCATTAGGATGCTGAAATTTTTAATGAACCGTCTATAAAAGTTCGCCAACCCGTGGAAACTACGAATGTCAAATAAGGAATGTGGGATCGGCCAGCTTTGTATTGCCGACACCTTGGAAGGATCCACATGAACACCTTCTTCAGATACGATGAAACCCAGAAATCGCACCGAGGCAGTGACAAGCTCACATTTAGGAAGGTTTAGAAATAACCGGTTGGTCTTCAATACCTCAAGTATGGATCGCAGATGCTGGATGTGCTTGGGACGGCTTTGGCTGAATACCAGAATATCGTCAAAATACACGATGCAAAACTTGCCAAGAAACGGTTTCAGTATCTCGTTCATCATGCGCATGAAAGTAGAGGGGGCATTACAAAGCCCGAAAGGCATTACCTTCCATTCGAAAAGGCCCTGAGGTGTTTTGAAGGCTGTTTTCCATTCGTCGCCCGGTCGAATGCGTATTTGATGATACCCGCTACGCAAGTCCAATTTGGAGAACACCGTGGAGCCAGTGAGCGTGTCCAGCAATTCCTCTATACGGGGCAATGGAAAACGATACTTAATTGTAATTTTATTTATAGCCCTGCTATCGACGCACATTCGCCATTTACCATCCTTTTTCGGTACTAACAAGGCAGGCACAGCGCACGGGCTTAGGCTCACTTGTATGAGCTGCTTTGCTAACAGATCTTCCACAATCTCAGCCAAAATAGATTGCTCCTTCGGATTAAGCCTGTAGTGAGATAAATTTGGTAACGTGGCACCCGGAATGAGATCGATTTGATGTTGTATGCTTCTGAGTGGAGGAAGTTCGGCAGGTAACTCCTCAGGTAACACTTCCGCAAATTGTTCGAGTATCTCGGCGATGTCTTGTGGCCATACTTCATGCTGTTGGGCGGAATTTACTTCTGTAATAAATAAAGCAAACATTGGGGACGGTTCACGCCAGCATTGCAACAATTTGGATCCGGACACGAGGTGCATTGCGGCCAACTGAGCTCCAGGTGTGGTTGTGGATTCTCCGAAAGTTCCTGACAGTAGCTTGATCTTGCGTCCCTTCCAGTCAAAGGAGTATGCATTTGCTCGTCCCTCATAATGAGCATCCACATCGAATTGCCATGGCCTTCCAAGAATTAAGTGGCACACGTCCATATCCAGGACGTCGCACAAGACCTCGCAAACATAATGTTTGCCAATAGAGAAGGTCACGCTGCAAGATTCAGAAACTACTATCTCCATTCCCCGTTTTACCCAGCCTATTTTATACGGCTGAGGATGCTTCTTCGTTTTCAATTGTAGACCCTGAACCATAGAGCGGGAAACGATATTTTCGGTACAACCACTATCTATTAAGAGGTCACAAACTTTACCATTGATTGTGCACCTCGTTTTGAAGATGGCGTGACGCTGGGATGGATTGGCCTTCCGCGGGGCTAACAACAACCTCTCCAGAATGCCAAGGAATGGTTCGCCTTCATCAGCTGGCACTTCTTCAACGTCATCTGCTTCGTCAATTTCGACCTCCCCTGCCTCGTTTTCTGCTTCCGCCCCTGCAAATTGTAACTGCTGCCTTTGCGGGCACTCATTAGATTTGTGTCCGGGTTGAAAACACCGGAAGCATTTCAACGTAGAGGGTCGTGCGTAGGGATTTGGATTGGGAGCCGACTTCTGCCGCAATTGAGATTTACCTTCGCCAAGCGAGTTGGTAAGAACACCCACTGGGGAATTAGTACTAGCTGACGGAACCGTTTTCACTGCCACTGGAGAATTGGTTTTTGCACTAGCTGGACTTGGTTCTTGCCAATGCCTTCGGTTATGAGGGGCCTTCGAATGACGATTCTGTTGGACTTCCACCTTCAACGCCAAGTTTACAGCCTGCGGCATTGTCCATACGGAGTTCAGCTCTAATTTGTCTTGAATGCTGTCCTTGAGACCTCCAATATAGCGGGCAACCAGTTGTGTACCCGATTCTTGCAAATCATTCCGAGCGCTCAGCCGATTGAACTCCTCTGTATATTCACTGACAGTGCGCGAACCTTGCATACAATGCTGATATCTCATGTAGAGAATCTGCTCATAATCAGTGGGTAGAAACTGAGCCCGTAACAACTGTTTCATCCGGCCCCAAGTGTTAATACGGCCTCTACCTTCCTTCCGCCTCATCGGCAAGGTCTGCTCCCACCATGCACTAGCGCCGCTTTTCAACCGGCAGGCCACATATTTCACTTGTTTATCAGGGGCAATCTCCATGTAATCAAAAAAGTTCTCAACCGATTTCTCCCAATCAAGATAGTCTTCAATATGCAAATGCCCGTCAAAAAACGGGATGTCCAGCTTAACCTTGAATTCGCCTGGGTGATGGTTGAAGTGGTTTACTGTTCTGGGTCGACGCCGAACTGCCTCCCAATCCTCCTCAGTCTCTTCTTCACTGGAATGTCTCCTGTCGAAGCCGCGCCTGCGCGGAGGCGTCTCATCCTCCGAATCAACCACGTCAACTTGATACGCCGGAGCACGTCTGCCTTGATTGCCATTAGCAAATCGTCTTCGAGGAGGAATCCTATTCGCAGGCATTTCCTCTCGATTAAAAGGGGGTGGATCTCTCGCCGCATTGGGATTGAACCCCTGGCGCATCGCAACAGCCAGCCGCTGAACGTCGGCCGCTAAGTCATCAATCTTCCGATTCAACTGTTCCTGATTCGCCCATAGTGCATCCATGGTGCGAACTTCTTCCCGCACCGGTTCTTTGCCCCTGTCCGTCATTGTCTTCCAGAAATGGCTCTGATACCAACTGTTGCCTTGTACAGGATCGTTTTGGTACCTGGAAGAATAAACACAACAATAGCAAACGAACACAGGAAAAAGGTAGCAGGAAATACCTCTGTATATTGTATTCTCCCTTGAGAAAACTGTGTGTAGAAGATAACAAAAGCTGTTTGTCTTCTCTACAATTCACCTATTTGTATTTCCCTGTTTTTACTATGTATTTTCTCTATATTAAAAGCTGTAAAATACTTTAAAAAAGAGCTGACAGCAGAAAAGTATACTAGGTAGTGGAGAGTAAAAGTTAGTTAGAGAAAACCACGTGTGCCGCCGGACTTATTTAGCTATCCTGCACTGCATCACTATTTATAGTTTTTTGAGAGTGACATGACTAGTAAATAGGGAGAAGATCAAGGGCATGTTGGGAGTGTTCCATCACACATCTCATAGTGATCCCTTTGATCATAAAATGTTCATCAAATATTTAGATGTATTAAAGATGTAAAAATTGAGTGATCTTGGACTCGTTGGATTCATCATGTCGAGCCGCTCAATTCAACTATAAGCACGCTATACTTAGGTATCATTTGGTAGTTCAATTAATACTCTAAAGCTTCCAAATAGACTGTGGACCATTGATTTGGACTCATTTGACTCAAACTGCATCAAATTTGATGTGTTTGGGTTCGTCTCCTTGAGATGTTCAATTGACTATAAGCTTGCTAAAATTGGAGATCAAATGATATCAATTTTAAATTTTGAAGCCTCAATCTCATATTTACATCGAGATTCGTGTCCGATCAAAATTAATTTTTGGTGACATATAAGTAATAATCACATTATTTTTTTAGACATTTAGGTCAATTTAGTCAATTTCACGCACACATCATATATCAAAGATTGAAACAAAAACCTCTTGATTAGAAGCAAAAGCTCTAAACCAACATATCAAATTGAGTTGCGTAAAATCACATGATAAGAAAGCACTAACTAATGTCAATATAACATATTTTATCATTCATTCTCTAACCTTTTATTTATAAATTTAACAGAAAACTCAATGCTGCTTGAATGACTATATATAAACAAAATTAAATAATAAAATTTAACAAATAATTACTACAGATTTTAGTTACCTTAATGCACAACTTAGAGAATTCTTATTAAGCTCCAAATAAACGAGGAGAGCTTTAAAAATGAAGCTTCCTTCTCCATTCTTGTTGAGCAGCTTTAAATGCTCCAAATCAGTGCTAACCTCCACGCTTTCAAACACTGCCAAGCTTATAACGAGCAGATCTTTTCTTCAAGCGATTTTATCTCCTTCTGTGAGTTTTAACTTTCAAGATTTTACTGAATAAGTTTATTCAAATTCTTCACGACTCGGTGAATTTAGCTCATGGTAACGATTTAATAGTTGATTAACTCGATTAAGATGGCAATGGTAATGGTAAGGAGGCTAATCGAAGCTATTTACGGGAGAAGGACGACGAGGCAAATCTGGAAGCTGAAGAGTCTCCTCAATCTGACAGTCTGCCGCCTCTCAGTTCTCCGCAACCAGCGCAATGGCCGCTGCTGCATTGCCCGGTCCGACATAATGCAGCTCCTCCTCCATGGCCAACAAGACCGAGCTCTCATTCGCGTAAGCCGAATTAACAAACACTCGATCCCTCGCTGCTCTTTTTTTATCTGTTTTTGTGGACATATAATGCAGGCGGAGCTTTTGATAAAGGAGCAGAACATGGCCGATGTCTTCGCTTTGGTGGAGAGTTACTGCCAATTCCTCAACGACCGCGCCTTCCTACTCCAGCAGCAGATGTACGTTCGCAAATTCCTCTCTCTCTCTCTCTCTCTCTGAACTATCAGTGATGAGAAGCAATGTTTGGGGGAGTGCAGGGAGTGCCCGGAGGAGCTAAAGGAGGCGGCGGCAGGCCTATCCTTCGCCGCTTCACGGTGCGGTGACCTGCCGGAGCTGCAAGAGATTCGTAAAATCATCTCGTCGCGGTTCGGCAAGGAGTTCACCGCCGCCGCCGTGGAGCTGCGTAACAACTGTGGAGTCGATGCTAAGGTACATAAATAAATTATAGTTATAATGACGAATACAAGAAATAGCTTTCATGTTCACAAATTTAACAAAAATAAAAAATTAACGCATTGTGTTTAATTTAAAATCTTTTTACGATTTTTAATATAAATATTTTAAATTCACAAATCTGAAAATACAATTACCAGACAAGCAACATAACCTCCATATTATGTTCCACAATCAGTTGTATGTTAATGCATGACGCTTTTCTGGTTTATAATTTTAGAAAGTTGTGGCACGACTTTCTTAATGTTTCTTAGAGCAATTTTTTAATATAGAAATTAAAAATTTTTACTGAAAAATTGCTTAAAAAAACAGTAAAAAATCTATCCCAAACGAAGCCTTAGTTTGAGACGGCTTCTAATATAAAGCTTCGATTCCCAGATACAAACTTGCATTGATTAGTTTGTTGGTCAACTTCCCTGCAGATGGTGCAGAAGTTCTCCGCAAGGAAGCCGAGCATGGAAAGCAGGGTTGATGTGATGAAAGAGATTGCAAGGGAGAGAGGAGTCGAGCTGGAACTCATTGCCAATCCCTTTTCAGAGGTTTCAGTAGTTAAATTTCAATGCAAATATTTCTAAACTCAGATATGGAATAAATCATAAAAACTTTGTCAAATGCAAATGTAGGTGGATGATCGTTTTGCTAGCCTGTGGACTGAAAACCAGGCAGAAGAGATGGCAACAGCGCAGCTTGATTCTGCCTTCCATGGGACTTATAGGGGGAAGATGAGGGTTGAAGAGGAGTACAAAGATGTAGTGAGTGCTGCACAGGCTGCATTCGAGTCTGCCTCGTATGCAGCAGTAGCAGCCAAGGCTGCGATGGAGCTCTTCCAGTTGGAAGCCGAGGGGAGGCTCCTGCAATGAGAATTCTTGTAGAAGAAAGGAGCTGTAATTTGAAGTAGCCGGTGAAAAATGCTCTTTTCGAAGATGAGCCATAAGAAGATTACTATCCTTTAAACCTTATGGCTTGCGATGGTGAACATGGACAGCTTGCTTGTATCGCTCGCTTTCACTGAGTTGAGCATCTCTTGAAAATCAACGGCCATAACAGTTGCTACTTTGTTATTTCCTTCTAGTCAGCTAAATTTTTTAGTTTCTTCCTCCTCTCCTTCGTCTTTTTTATGTTAAAAGTTTTTGGTGGAAAGTTTCTTTCGTTTTTGATGCAAAAGTTATTCCCAAAATTATACTACAAGATGCTTTTTGAGCTACTCGCAAGGTGTACCGATTTCACGTATGCGGACTGCTTCCGCAATTCAGCCTTCCGCATCCTAGCCCGCCCCCATAATTCTGCCTTTCCACGTCAGAGCTAATAGTTCATCTTCTACACCCGAGCTGCTCGACAAGTAATTGAGCTAAGCATCATCTCGATACTCAAGCTCGATGATCCAACAAGCTTGTAATTCTGCTCGAGCTCGAAACTCGATAAGCTCGACTCGTGAGCTCATTAACGAGTCGAGCTAGAGCTAGCTCGCCGGCTTGCGAGCTAACTCGGCTCATTTGCATCCCTAATCAGTGGAAGAAGAATTTTTCTTTGAGAGACAATGAGACAGCGAGCAGATTGTGGAGTTACAGAGAAATGAAAGCTTATGAAGTCTAGGCAATCCAGTTTCATGCAGACCATAATATTGAAGCTGTGGGCTCTGAAAAATTCCAATTTTTTTTTAGGATGATGTGTGATCCCGGGGGAATTTTCAGAAGGCAGATTGAGTTTGTAGATAAGACACTACCCAGAGATTTCGCCCTCATTTGGTGAGGACTTTTTGATCTGAGTTCTGGTTTCCTATAGGCGCAAGCCCCTATAGTTAATTACCCCTCCCGATAGCGAGAGAGAACTTTCGATTAAGGCTAGTCATTAAAAGGGGTCGAATAGGTTATAAACCTATCGTATAATAGCAACAAATTTAGGGTTTGAATTTTGAATTTGGAAGTTTGAAATTTGGAATTTATCACCATAAACTTAAAACTGGTGGTGGGGGGAATGAAGACAAGCCCGATCAAGATCCCATGGTTCCGTCGTCCCGGGCTGTCATGATCCCTGGTCTACTTAGTCAGAGGAGGTAGTCGACCCAACCTGACAGAAGGCACCTTGTCGACAGCCATGGGTTGCTTCGTCCAAGAATACCTTGTAGACCTGGGTTGGTATTTGTCTAAGGGGATATATCTGAATCCACCTTAGCTAACATAGGGCTTTATGCCTATTAGATATACCCTATGATCCATCGCTCAAGGGTTTGACGCCTTTAGGGAACATACGGGCTTTGGTCGTGATCGTAATATAATGGTGCCATTTTTGCGGCGAAACCACCCGATCAGAGGGCACGTGCCACGTCCCTGTTGGCAAGAGACTGTTTGAGGATGAATCGTAGTGATACACCCGATACAACATTTACTCTTTGTGAGCTGAGGTTAATTTCAAATTTATCACCCCCGATAAACGGTTGCAGGAGGTGGATGATTTTTAGTTTTGAGTTTTTTTTTTTTAGGTGATTGATTTTATTTCAAGAATTTAGACTTTTGTTTGATTTGAGATTAAACCCCTCCGGTTGAGATTTTCGATCAACACGGCCATCATCGGGGTGATTTGTTATTTGATTTGAGATTTGACCCCTCCGGTTGAGATTTTCTGTCAACGCGGCCATCATCGGGGTGACATTAAGATCACTTGCATTTTTGTAGGAATTTGGGAGGTATTTTGTTATTCAAGTCATGTCGACTCCAGTCCTTTCGAGGAGGAGGATGAAACTTGAATATTAAACCCGCGCAGCATTCTCGAATCGTTGGATTTGAGATTTATATGCGACGATCGGAGCACATGCGGGTTGTAGCATTTTACCCTGCGCAGCATTCTCATACATTTATATTTATAACTTTAATGGGTTTGTCGGAGCACATGCAGAGCAATTTAGTTTAAGGGTCATATTTAATACATAAAGGGCATTTTAAAATATTTAAATATGATCCATTATATAAGAGTGATTTTATTTAGGAAATGCCCAAAATTTCACTTAAGGGCCTACGAACGCCTTCTGTCCGCTTGCACACATGTTGCGGATCCGGTGGCGTTGTTCTAATTTAGGTTTCACATAGAAGATATCCCTTTGTTGTTAATATCCCACTCAACATAGCTCATAGGGAATGCTTGTTCAATAGGCATTAGGAGATCGTGCTAGTGTTCGTAGGAGAATTATATTACTTGTTATAAGTTCTCATATTCTCCTCCATAGGTGGTCTAATTTGTTCGATACAAGCTCAAGCTCCTTGTCTTTGTTTGTAGGCTAATTATGGTAAGCATTATGAATTCCCTATTCCTTTGGGTTAAAAGAAATAGTTTGAAGCTTTGACCATCTTATATCTTGATGAATTAAACTCTTTCTCCTCAAATGACATACTATATACTTTCAATTTGAAGGCTTGGAATGGACAGTCGCATATAACTGAGAGGAGGACCATCCACTTGTAGGAATGTTTGTTGAATATGATATATTGTTTATTGCATTTTTCCGTATCAATTTATAGTTTGAGTCAAATTCAATGCCCATTATCACTCATCAATATGAGATTAAAATGTTCACAAGCTTTCTAAAGTTGCTTGTGTAATTAATATCATTTATGACTTAAATAATCTTATCATTTCTTTGAATGCAAGATCATAACAAAAAGTCCAATTTGAATGTAACGCATATTCAAGTCAATTTCAAATCAAATTAGATCTGAGTTCATTCTGAATTTAGGTCTAAAATTATTTGATCAAATTTTATTTAAAATTGATTTTAAATTTGAATTATATTCAAATCAATTTTAGATTTTTGTAGTCCAAGTCCTTTAATGTTCACTGAAAATTTCGGCATCCTCCCGACGTCTCCTCCCCACCGAGGGAGAAATCGGGGCGGCATTTGCCGAAATTCTTCCTACCCGGACCTAAGGTCGACGGCGTAGGGGCTTCAATTTCAAACCATCCCACCAGGATCTAAGATCGACTACGTGAGGTCTTCAATTTGGAACCATCCCGGCCGGATCTAAGATGCGACGGCCCGGGGTCTTCAAACTTTAAAACCATCCCGGTCGGACCTAAGGTACGACGGCCGGGGTCTTCAACACCTGTTAAAAATCATTTCATATTTCTCCACATTTATTATTATTATTTTTAAATAATATATATTTATATATACATTATATTATATTATAATATAAAATATATATTATAATCTAATATAACATAATATAATATATATTATTATATGTATCTTATAATAAATAATATCATATTATATATAATACATTATATAAATAATATATTATATATAATATAATAGAGGAGAAGAGAGGGAGATCGGGAGAGAGCCCGATCGGGCTAGGTCGGAACCACGCACGGCAAGGGCTCGGGCACGGTCGGAGGCGGCGGCGGCCTCGGCAGTCGGCGGCGGGCTCGGCAGCGGCGGCGGGTTCGACAGTCGGCGGAGGCGGGAGGTTTGGCGTCGGGAGTCACGCACGGGAGGAGGCTTCGGTCGGAGATGGCCAGCGGTGGAGACAGACGAGAGCGCAGGTATGGGCTTCGATTTCTCCTTCCCTGTGTGCGTGAGTGTGCGTATCTCTGTAACCGAATGAAAAGAAGTGTTTTATTTTGTGAGTATGTCGGTGAATGAGCCGATGCGTCGTTTGGGTAGGTCGGTGGGTTTTGGTCGTGCACTGACGTGGAATCGGTCGGTGGTTTTGCCATTACAGTCAACAGAAGCCTCTTAGCCTAACCTTACCAGAAGAGAAGACCATCTAAAGATGGAGAAGATGCAGATAGCATTTCAAGCAATTATGAGATGGAAATTGGAATTTCCAAATGTTTGCTCGTTTCCTCAGAAAAACTTAGCGACTCACCTTTCCTCTATGGGTAAGGACTCCAACACCATGAGATCGAAAACGAAACACTGCAGAAGAAGATACGGAGCAACCTAGCAAAACAAAGGCAAAAGAAAACTTTATCTATGCCTATAAGTTGGGTCTTTTAAGAAAAAACATGGAAATACTATAGCAGTAAGCATTAACGGCAACAGGTCCACATAAGTGTGAAACTTTGATCAATTACTGTTTGGGAAAATACATGCATTGGAAGAGATTGGCTTTAAAATACCTTTACAAATCTAAATTTAAAAGGATTGCAGGATAACTCATTGTGCAGTTCTTCTTTTCTTATTGGCATTCATCAGTTCACTATAGGATTGCAGGCTAACTCCAACATCTTCATCATATTCAAGGCCGAGCTCCTCCTGTGATAAGTAATGGTGCTGTTAGTAAAATCTAAAGAAATAGAAAAGGTTGATTTCACAGGTAAAAAACCTTGAATTCTTTGGCATCCTTTGGTGAATTCTCTGTTATGGCATCCCACAAATCTTTAAAAATCCTCTTTCGCTTCCTCCAATGGTTCATCTTTTCACTGAATGTTTGTTCAATAACTTTTTTCTCTTCTGGTTTCACTAAAATTACTCCATCCCGCAATTTCTTCAGCTTTGCTTCCATTTCATTAACCTGAAGTAAATATGTTTCAGAGTTCAGACTCTTTTGAAGACTGAATATTAGAAGAATTGGTAAGAAAAATTTGCCTCTGTTTGCAGCATTGACTGTTTTGACCGTATTTCCTCCAGTGTCAAATTTGATTGCAGAGATCGAATTTCTGATTCAAGAAAACACATTTAAAACTGTAACTGGAACTTTAAAGAGTGAAATTGTTATCATTGTAGCTTACCAGCCTCAATCTCAGTTCTAGCCTTCTTTTGGACATCAATCTGCTCTTGTAATTGGCAATTTTCCTTCTTCATCTGGTCGAGCTCCGGATTACTGGGTATCTTGAACTGATCTTGCCGAGCAAGGTAAATCTTCTGCTTGCCATACTCTTTAAATGAAATCTGCCCACTGTCAGCAAGTGTATCCAAAGCTTTTTGGATTGCAGACTTTTTGAGGTTATACTTTTGCAGAGCATCAGCAACATTTTGGGAATTCAGTGGTCTATTTTGCTAACAATAGAAGTATTGTGTTACTCCAAAGCATGTTAGTGAAAATCTTAATTTACAACAGTGCTTATTTTATCAAAATACTGATGAGCAAAACAAATGATAACAAATAAAAAACATTCCATGAAACGTAACAAAATTAGACAACTCAAGAAAAAATTCCTGGCTAAAAAAATTGAAAAAGATTTAGTTCAAAAAGTATAGATTGAAATCTTTATCGAAGTTTATTAGGAAAATTAAAAGAATAACCATTTTTTTCAATCACAAGAAATTTTAGACAACAAATATTGTTGAGATGAGAGCATTTAAGGAACACTACATAGCAAAAGGATAGCAGGCTAAAAAAATTGTGATAAAACTTTGCAATTCTTTGTATAAAATCCAGAAAAAAATATTAATATTACAAGCATCGAACAGGGAAAAAGGAGCTAAGAAAACTTTATATCAATGCCACTCAAACTTCATCTTGCATTGGAGAAATGCCAGAAAAACATTAGGGTTGTATTTGACTAGATGAAAGATCCCATATATTTATATTATTAAATTTGTGAAGGGTCTTTATTTTATAAAATTTGTGAAGGGTCACATAAAACACTATTGTTGTAAGGTCTACAGTCATTAGATAGTTGACAACCAGCATAAAACTTGTAAACAATCATAATATGAATCATTTAATACATTGCATTAATACTAAACCGTTCATCGGAAATGACGCGTTGTATGGATTGAATATAACAAAAAATGTGCAAGAGCCAGTACACTGGTGCCTGGACGCAGTATTAAATAAGGATTCTCACATCATGGGCAAAGCCAATTCATGAAACTAAAATTAGAATAAGAGCTTAAATATAGATACATTTACAGACAAATTAATTGATATTATAATTCATAAGAAAATAAATATTCTATGTATTCAGGAAACTAAATTATTTGGAGAAAAGACCGAAAAGATTGATAGTTTATGATTTAAACTATGATATTCAGGTATGAGTCATACCAAAAATTGGGTAGATATCATAACTAATAAGAGTTTGAAGGAAAATGTCATGCATCTTGGAAGTAAAAATTGTAAATACATAAGAAGAAAAACGTAGGAACCAAATAATAGGGCTAATTTGTCATTATCTCTTCAACAAATAATGAAAGATACAATTGAGATGGTTTGATCATATAAAACTCCATCCTTTCCATGACAATGTTAAGAGAGAAGAGGTATTAGATTCGGCTTATGGTAAGAAACATAGAGGTGACCTAAAAAGACTTGGTTAGATTGTATTAAAAATGACTTCTTTAGTACATTAAATGAGAATTTAAATTTTATAGGATACAATAGAGAAAAGGGGTTCATGTAGTCAACCGCACATAGCAAGATGAGGGCTAGTTGTTGTAGTTGTTGTTGTTGTAAAGGGGGGCATAAGAAGGTGAAGGATATCATACATAACTTCCTTGCATTAAGCTTAGAATATGCTTGTGGGAGATGTTAATTTCAAATATTAGTATCATGCAAATAAATCAAAACTATCCCACTGGAGTTAATTCGATTGCAACATAAATGATAAATCCAAGCAAAGCAGCACTGTAAAATAGCTTAACAATGATTAATTTGAATGCAAAACACCAACTGTCTAAAGACTGAAAGTTTGCTGCTTTGGAAAGATGTTAATATCACGTAAAAGTCGACAAAAAATAGTAAAAATAGGTTGTTATTTTTCTTTTAAAACGGTCATCTTCTTAAAAGCAGTCTAACACCAAAAATAGCTCATACTTAAAGTGACCTAAGGCCATGAATTGAGTGCTCATAGATAGAGAGTGCTAGGGGATTGATCGATCAACCAAAGCAATAGGCATGGAGAGTAGCCACTGCCCACCTAATCTTCGTTTGTGCACAATCAATTCAAGTGATAAAGGAGCAATGTCAATCATACACGGTCAAAATTGATCCATAATATTTAAGATTTGAATAAATTTGATACTAAAACATTTTGGCTATCAAAAGAAAAATTTTCTTAGATGAAAATAGGTGGCAACTTCATATAAAAAAATTTGAAATATTAGGAAACTAATGTTGCTTTTTATATAAATTTTGAATCAACCGTTGAGTTGTGTTATTTTTAATCCTGTGGCTCACGGCAGAGAAGTATGTATATATATTTTTAATCCGAGAGTTTTTTGCTATGATATCTTAGAGTTATTGGGTATTTTGAGAATTGAAAGGTTATGATAGATGTGGAGAAATGTTTGAAAGAGTTTTCAAGATGTTGGATGTATTTTGGGAATGAAAGAAGGTATCATTGATGATATATAAACAAGAAGAAATTGTGTTAGAAAAGTGGACGAATAAGATAGAAAATAAAACTAAAAACTCATCAAAGCCTAAGAAGTAGAGAGCATTGGGCAACGGAGGTGGTGGAAAGCAATGGGCAAGGCGCCAGGCAGTGACCAGCAGGTGACAGCTACTAAGGCAATGACTAATGGCCAATGACGAGTATGAGCGACTGCCAATGGTTACGAGCTGGCAGGCGGAGATTGGCAAGGGTGAACAAAAATGAGCCAGTTTAGAATGCAACAAAAATGAGCTACATAGTGTAAAAAGGACTTCACCAAAACTTTACTCTACATTCCTTTTTCATCACAACAATCATAAAAAATTTCAAATCTCTTGTCTTTGGAATATTTTGCATTCCTTTTTTAGCAAACCAAATATTCTTTATATCAAAGATAAATGATCAGAATCTTATCATAATATTTAGAAATAGGCTCAATGTATACAATAAATTAATTAAAACTTAAAATTAAAAGAAAAATATTTAATGCTCATAGCGCCAAGAAAGCCAATTAAACAAGTTGCTTAGTATTCATACATTTTGTTATAAAATATAAAAATAGCATAAAATCAATTTAAAGTAAACATAAATCAATTAAGCCAATGGTAGTGTAGTCAATAGGCAGTGTCATTCTACCCAACAGGTCCAAAGTTCGAAATGTGGTGCTGTCAACGAAAAAAATTTAAGCTCAACCTAAATCTAAAGTTAATTAAACTTAATCATTAAGTAGAAGAAAGCACAAGATCTTGAACAATGAAAGGTCATAAAAGTTCCAAGCAACGGTCATCAAGTGAGTGAATGACTTCAGAACATTTC
Source organism: Dendrobium officinale (assembly GCA_019514585.1). Classification (NCBI taxonomy): domain Eukaryota; kingdom Viridiplantae; phylum Streptophyta; class Magnoliopsida; order Asparagales; family Orchidaceae; genus Dendrobium; species Dendrobium officinale. The sequence goes on along the minus strand of JACXSL010001516.1, from coordinate 96,220 downwards.
TGAAAGTAGGCAATTTTAAAGGGCACTCAAAGTAGAAAGGTAACTTAGAATTCAACTAAAACGAATGATGAACTTAATAAGTATTGAAATGTAGGCAATTTGAAAAATCATTAAATTTGTTAAATGAATCTACAATGGTTGGATCTAGTTAGCAGTGACATAGTTTCAAACTACACAAACCACCTCAAATCCCATCAAAGTGAGGATCTCAATTTCAAACTCAAACAAATTGAAAACAAAATTCCCATTTTTAAATTTTCTTTTTTTTCATCTACAAGCAAACAATCCCTACGTGACATATCAAAAACCAGAAAATCATTTGACAAAATGGTTCTTACATATTTCACTGTGTAATATACCCTCGGTTAACTGCTTTAGCAGCTATCCCAAACACAAATTATATTCTTCAACACATAGTCGACGCAATGAAAGCCCTATCCCAGATGAATAAGAGCAAATTCGAAAGATCCTGCGTACTTAATCAGTCCGATAACACACGCTCAGTAAAACAATACAGGAAAAACAAAAACCATCCATTCAAGCTTGCATCCACAGCTCCACTTAACAAAACCTAGATACCAAAAATAACAACAATCAAAAGATTTGCCTGAACAAAAATTAGAAACATCTGAATGCGGAAAATACCTCGTTCACGAAGCCGAGAACAATGCCTGGAACATTTCAAAAAAGAAAATAAAAAGAGAAAGATAAGTGAATAGTTAGTTAGTTTACGATTTGTAGAGAAGCTTAAAGAAATGGAGAGGATGATATCAGTAGGAAGGAAATGCCTTCAGCGCTATCGTGCTTCGGCGGCATCTTCTTCCTCTATGGCCTTCGAATCGCCGGCGAAAAATGTGGTAAGAGTAAAATGAAGCCTCGCCCACACCGCTCCCCGTCTTTTTATTTTTTTATTTTTTTCTGTCTTTTTCTAGATTTCTAGTTTTCCCTCCAAAAATGAGGCGCTAACAGATCTTTGGGCTTCTTAAGCGCAGAGGAAACTCATGGGCCAAGCCCAATAATTAAATCCATGACGCCGCTATAAATTGCCAAAGGCCGAGATGATTAGAAGCCCAAGATTTGGGACAATTTTCTTACTGCTTCTTAAATCACTTTCTAATAATAAGAATAATTTTTTGTGCTGAAAAATTATTTTAAGAAGCAGTAAGAAAGCCGTCCCAAATGAAACCTTAGTATAGGACAACTTTCATACTACTTTTTAAAGTAACTTTTTAATATAATTTTTTTCTTACAAAATATTAGTTGTATAAAGCAATATTAAAGCTGTCCCAAACAAAACCTTAATTCTCTCAAAAGTTTCTAAAAAAAATTGACTAAGTTGAATTATAAGGAGTAATCAAGCCTAAGAATAGTTTAGCTAAATGAATCTTTTAGAAGCGTCTTATCAAAAGTTACAAAAATTTTCTTCGTTCAAATAATTGTTTTGTTGTTTTCTAAAATAAATTTTTAGCATCATTTTTTAAATAGTAAAAAAAATAATGATCAAAAGTTGGAGAAATTATTGTGTGCGCAATCCGAATGCAGAGTAATATTCGGATGCTGCGTATTTGTTACTTATTTCACTGCGTATTTTTTAATACATAATTTTTTCATGACAAATAAACAGCAAATAAATAATACTCACTAAATACACAATAAGTATGCAAAAAATACGTAGAAAAAATTATGTATAAAAAATACACAGTAAAATAAGCATGAAATACGCAGCATCTGAACCTTATTCTACGTTTGGATTGCGTACCAAATAATTTCTCCAAAAGTTGTGTTGAGAGCTTAGGCTTTCAACCAAGAGGTCCAAGGTTCGAGTCTATGTGTATGCGTTGTGTGTGTGAGTTTGCCTTAATTGGCCTAAATGTCCCAAAAAAAAACAAAAAAAAAAAAAAAACTCTCCTGGGAAGTACTTACAATCTTTGTTTGGAACAATTTTGACTGTTTTTGTGATAAAAAAATAATCAATAAAAAATAATATGTATTTAAAATAGAATTTTTATCATTACTATTTCAAAATTTTATTTTTATTTTTTTAAAAATATATTTATAAAACATTAGCTAAAAAAAGAATTTTAAAATATAAAATTTGAAAGGTTTGAACTACGTCAAACTAAGTTTAAGGCTTCGTTTGAGACAACTTTCTTACTATTTTATTTTTCAGATCATAATTATAATTTTTGTTTGATCACCATTTTTAATAAATTATTATATTATAAAAATCCTTTCAACAAATTGTTGTATTACAAAATTACTTTCTATAACAACTTATAAAAAATTAATTTTCTCAACAACTTTATAAAAAACTACAGCCATCTCAAGCAAATCCTAAGACTCAAATATCTAATTTTGACTTGATTTATTAACTCAAATTCATTCTTTGTGATATAAAGCCAAATCAAAACAAATTATAAATCCGTTCATACAAAAACCATATAAAGAGAGAGCCTCCACATAAGAACCATTATATTGTTTGTATATAGAGAAATTATGCAAATAAATATTAGCTTTATTTCCTTTCAACGGGCTATTTGGTTGCCTGAAAAAGGAATTCTATATAGTTGCTTGGATGAATGTAAAGTAAATGTATGACTTCACTTTTTTTTGTTTGATATGAAGTAAAGTGAATGAAATGTAAACTACAAGAATATTATGATCGGGTTGTCTGACGATCGACGGTGGTCGATAGCTGTGGTGTGCGGCTGGCGGTGGTGGCTGACAAGGGTGATGGCCGGCGGCAGGGCTAACGACAGTGGGAGGTGGTTGACAGAGGTGGTGACCACTAGCAGGGGCGGCAACTGGCGGCATGAGGCCAGCGGTGGCAATCAATGGCAATAGCTGTAGTGGAAAAGCCAACAGTGGTGCGTAACGGTTGTTGGTGGTGCTTTTGCAATGTATTTAAAACCCTCCCAAATCAAAGGAATTTCAAATACACTAAAAAACATATTTGGAATACACTCCTTTTACACTTACATTTTACTTTACTTCAAACCAAACATCAAATTTTCTAAAACGGTTGCATTGGAATTACTTTACACTCTAAATGCACGCAACCAAACAGCCTCTCAGTCATTTGTTATACCAATGCACCGCATAAATCACTTTAGTTTCATGTTAATTAGTAGAAGCAACGTAATTATAATTACATAGTACTTAGAAATGTATTCATTATATTCTGGAGCTAACATTACTAAATTAAAAGAGACTATTTCGCCTAAAAAAAGGGAGATCTTCTGTATGGTAAGGCGAAGGCCATTACAAAGGCTGCAAATGCTTGACCCCAGACTTGTAGCAATAAAAAGAACAAAAAAAACTCAGATATGTTAGTAAAGAACCTTTCTTTTGATTAATTCTGAAAAAAAATATAGAAACTACAATATTTCTAGAGCTCAGATCAGGGAGAGATTTTTGAAATTTCCAAGGAATTTAAATGAAAGGACTAAAGAAAACTAAGTGCTACTACCTATCAGTAAGGGGATACATTGTACATTTTTACCTGCTACAGAAATCATTTTACTGTCTAAACATGAATGGCTCACTGATATCTTCTTTAGATTCATTTCTGTCAAGCTTCAAGGGAACGCAGAGCAGACTTTATTTGCTGAACAGTTGCGCCAATGACATTGTTAACCGTTGTGACTGACTCGAGGCTTAGCTTTGCTGAAGGTAAGCTGCTCACCATGATCTGAAAGGCAATGGTGAGCACTGTACTTGATGATCCTCCCAGTGGATTGGAGCTTGAAGCTGCATTAATTCCGGTGCCGGTACCCGGCCTGCCGTCAGGCAAGATCACAAATCCCGACGGCAGAAGAGGGATAAATGATGAGTCTTCTCCACTCATTGCAATGTTCATAGATGGCAGATCTACAGATGCATACACTACGAGTGAACCTGAAGAGTCAGTGCAGCTCTCTTGGAGTATAAGCATGTTTCTGTCATTCAGATTGGCAGGATTCATAGTTGCCTGTTTGATTTTTTGAAGAGGAGGTAAAGTGATTAAATGATAGTTAGTTGCAGAGCTAAGATGAACGTGAGAAGAAGGAATGGATGGAGATAATGTTTTAGAAGAGATTACCCGAAGGAGAGAGATACAGTTTCCGGGGTGTTGATCATTTGAAATGCGAGTGACCTCTTGAACAGCTTTTCCATGTGATAGAACATCCCACTTCAATTAAAATGTTGTTCCATAAGTTTTTGGATTACGGGAATGTGTAAAAAATGAAACTTACTAAAGCTGAAACAATCATAAATCATCGAAGTTCACTTCAATAAGAGGTTGTTTGGTAGCACCCAAGATTTGATTTAAGTAGGATTTTGTAAATCCTCTAAACCCAGAATTCGGAAATCCCGAGGGGCCTAAATCTTGAAAACTGTTTGGTAACATTCATGATAAATCCTATTAAATCATGTGTAATTGTTTGTCTATAGAGCGGATTTAACGAGCGGATTCTTCCTCTCGAGCCAATGGATTTCGTAAATCCGGCAAAAAACAAGATTTCAAAAATCCGAGATTTTCCGTCTAGATTTAGTTTTGCATTTTAGGCCGTTTAGCTGGATTTCACTCAAATCCACCTCAAATCCGACCTAAATCCTCCTACCAAAAAACTCCTTTTGTCTTATACACTTAAGGCTAAACCAATTACAGAAGATTACATGTAAACAAACGAAGCCTTAAGTGCATAAGAGAAAAGAAGAACACAATAAAGAGAGAAACAATGGTGAAATGAGATTATATTGAACCGAACAAATATAACGACAACTCAAGGTTAGTTATGAAAAATTAAGAATGAAGGTAACGGTAGGAAACCTGAACCCGAGACCTTTCATCTCTGAAAAAGCTGAAGACAGATTCAGGGGAGTATGGTAGCCATATGGAAGTTGCGGCACTAAGGAAGACTCCATTAGGTTGGAAGACTCCATTAGCTTGGCCAGAGTCTGAGCACTTGTGAACTGTAACCCTGACTCCAGAATCATTCACTCCAGCTGGTGCAATCCATCTGTAGCCATTGGATGAACCTAGAGTAGAGCAGAAGTTGCTCACCATCCTCTGTGAAAGCCTCATCATGCTCCTCTTTCCATCATCATTGGGAATAACTGAGGGTCATGCCAAGAATAAATATAGCTTTAGGAGATTAACTTGCTAACCTAATGATATAATTAAGGAGCTTTAGGGTTATATCACTCCTAATAAATGAAGGATGCATTGGTATACCATGAAATTTTCAGTTATAGGCATAACAACTTTGTTTATTAACTTTTACAAAGATGTCAACTTGATTAGGTTGTGCTGAGTTGCAGAAAACATTGAAAACCACCCCATAATTCCTCAAAAGATCAAAGGGCTATTACTAGAGAAATTATTAGGTGCGGAGTCCAGAAGTGGAGATACGTCCGGACTCCAACAAAATGTTGACATGTGGAGTAAATACATGGATATTCAATTGGATTTATTTTTTACTATATATATTTAATGTGTCAACAGAACTTTAAGTCAAGCACACCAAAAGGGCAGGTAAAGCGCAGTCAAAACGTAGTAAAAAAGTGCAACAAAAGAGTAGTTAAAACGCAACTAAAGTGCAGGTAAAGCACAAGTAAAGTGCACAAAAAGTGCAACCAAAGTGCACTCCACATGTCAAATTTTAAGTGGATGTGTTTGGGCGTATCTCTACGTCCGGATTCCGCACCTAATATTTCTCCTATTAATGAGCAGGCAGAGGAGGAAACTTAAGTTGGGAGGCCAAGCTCTACCAAAATGCAAAATGGAATGGGTAAATACTAATCGGGTCCCCAAGTCCTCGCCAACCTAACTCGAGAGTTTATTTATTCATTTAATATTAAATCAAACAATGACAATTGAACTAGTGGAATGATTTTAAACGTTAGAGAGTAAAATGGTACACTAGAATCATTCAAAATTTGGTTGATATAACATTAAACACAAGTAGAAACCTTTCTAAGTATATCATCAATTGAATAATTTCAAGAAAGTATGGTGTATACCTCCTCCAAGATCTCTCGGGGAATTACCAGTCACCATTAGGGAAGCAATCCTCCTACACATTCTTTGTAGGGTGGCAACCCATCTCTGTGCTCCAAAAGCCATCCCACTATCAACTAAATCACGGTAAAGCTGGTGGACTGGATTCTTTTCTTCGATCTCCATGTGTTCAACCCATACAATCTTTATTCATGATAGGAAGTAGAATCAGATAAAAAAAAAACAAATAAACATTCACATTCATGATATGAAGAATTACCTTAGAATAACCATTTGTCATATCTTGAATCAAACAACCAGAAGGTAGCCGCTTTATGCAAGGAATTATGTTGACTTTTGGAGAGTGAATGGATATATCTGAAATGACCCATAATCCCTGCTCAATCTGCTGACAGTAGCGGAGGAAGTAAAACTCGCGGGAGGGAACCACCGGCGATAGCCCCAGGAATTCACCATACATCTGCAACCTCTTGAATTAGATGTGCCAAATAGAAGCTATGGGAAAACAAATAAAGGAAACTTCATGGCAATTTTGGCATTTTTTTTTTCTCACCAAAACTAAGGCTCCACTCCTACTTCCATCCATTCCAGACATTAGAACTTCAATAGTCCTTGCATTTGACACAATTGTAGGAAATAGCTCCATCCATTTGCCCTATAAAAATACAAGTTTATGTGCAGGTGAATTAATAGAGAAAGGCCATGTTTAGGAAATAAAGACATCATTATTCTCATAAAGATGAGCAACTTGCAATGCAAGTGCATAACCATGGTAGTTAAACCAAGTAGAAAGTTACAACACTTTCCTTTGCTTTTTTACCACACAAATAAGACTATATATATATAGAATCAATTGAAAATCAATCCAAAATGAAGTATAAAAAATCTCACGGGGTCCATAAACATGTCAACCAATGCAAAGGAATTCATGATCACATCTCCAGAGTCTCTTGAAGCCTCGATATGAGTATTGGCACTCCTGAACTGTTGCCCAGGCCTTGGAAACAACCTTTCATAGGCTTCAAGATTGATAAATTCCCTACCATCACTCCCATTTCTACTCCAAATAGGCTCATCATTTTGAGCAAGCCTGATTAGCTCTTGCATCGATCGGGCAGCGAGATCCACCATGACGGGCCTCTCAATCTCAGAAATGGTTGGAAATGGGAATGGCATGGATGGAGGGCCAATACCAAGTAGATCAAGGTCAAGGGAAGGATTGAACTCAGTATTCTCATAACCACCAACTGTAAGATCAAGTGAAGAAGCTGGTAACGGTTGGATTGGTGGAAGCTGCATCAGAGGTCTTCCCAGATGCCTTGATGTAATTGACGAGACCCGATCAAGCTGAAATATAGAAAAAAAATGGTGCAATAAAAGAATGAAATCTAATTTTAAAGAAAAATCATAGCTTGTCCAACAAAAAAAGATAAGTCATGTCTAACTTCTGTATAAAAGGTTTGAGATTAAGAAATATCTGGGAGTTATCAAGACTGCTAAGGAACAACAAATTGCCCAGGAAGATGAATATACACTAGAATTATAAGAACAGTCCCTGATGAATTCCAATTCAAACATACTATAGTTATCATCACTAAAGGAATCAAATACTAATTATTACTGTAGATTAAGCTTCAACGACTCATCTATCTGCAGTTGGGCAAACCAAATTAATCAGAGGAAATAATGCAGTGAGACTTATGAAAATTTCTGACACTTTTACTTTATTACAATTCAATTGTGCAGTGGAAAAGCTAAATCGAAAAGCATTTAATGAAACTTATGAGCAATCGAACCACGAGCACTAACTTTCACCTTCAGAGGCTGCAACCAATCATCAATACATAATACTTGCTAATGATCAACTAACTCTAATCATGAATAGCAACAAATATCCGCCTTAAGAGAACCATAACAACCAAGAACATGAGCAAACTTTAGTAGAAAATTAATATCCATTGAAAGAAAAAAGATACTGGTAAGATGAGTTGATGATTCGATATTGGTAATTAATTACAGTCATTTAATTCTAACTTTTTTTTAAAAAGAGGATATAAGATCACCTCCTCTTTCAACCTGGCATTCTCCATGCGTAGCTTCTGCTCATCAAAGTAAGAATCCTCAGAAGTTTGTGAGCTGCCACATGTTTGGCAGACTATGTTTTTTAGTGCCTCAATCATAGTAATGTTCTCGAACCTGATCCTTTCGTTCTCTGAACGTAGAACACAATTATCAGACCTCTCATGCTGAGCCTGCAGCAGCCAAAGGCGACTCCTTTTACTTCTCTCCACCTCAAAAAATCAATCTTTCAAGCAAAAAAAGAACAAGAAGATCACAAAAAAAAAAAAAGGGCCTGCCTTCATCTGAGTTCTGCGATTCTGGAACCAAAATTTGACCTGTCGTGGCTCCAAACCCAAATCCCGGCTTAGCTGCATCCTCTGTTTCTCGTCTGGATGCGGATACAACTTAAAAATTCTGCGAACCCACAAACAAAAGAAAAAAAAAATTAATTTTACGGTCGATTCAAGCAACATAATCTCAAAAAAAAAAAAAAAAAGAGAGAGAAATATGAGACGGCATACGATTCGAGCTCCTGAATCTGGCGAGGGGTATGCCGGTGGTATCTCTTCTTCTTACCCTTCGACTCTGACATATCCTGGTCCTCGCCGGAATCCATCGTCCCTTCCAAAATTACTCTTTTCTTTCACCGATGAGCAGAGCAATGCCGTTATTCTCTTCCGGCACTGCTCCACTGAATCCTAGTAGAGCCAATGCAGTAAAGAGCTTTGCGTTCAGAGAAGAATAGCGTTTGGAACCTCTTACCCTTCGCCTCCAATTTCACAGCCTCGTTTTCTCTTCGCCTTCCTCCACTATCCTCGCAGAAATAGAAAGCGCTGCGGCCCCGTTGCAGAGAACGGCGGTAATCCGGAACAATTTCACTCAACATCCCCCCTTATTAAGCACCGATTAATTTCCGGGTCTGCTCTGAATTTATTTCCTCACTCTCCTCCACTACACCCGCACACACTATTTCTCTCTCCTCTGCGAACCTTGCTCTGCTTCCCTTCTTCTTTAGAGAGGGAGAGTAATGAGGGAGTGGTAAAGGTAACCGACGCGATTTAAAGCCGGGACTTTCAAATCCTGGCTCTCTCCTTTCCTTGGGATAGGTGAGCTGAGTTGCTGAGGTTATTTTATTTTATTTTATTTATTTTTTATTTATAACACACATCATACAGAATTATACATATATGAGACTCTGAGCTCCCGACAAATAAATTAGGGCTGTTAATATTTGACATGGTCTAAAAATTTGACTTGAATTTGATCTGAAAGTTTTGGATTAGGGTCAATCAGAACCCAAAATGGGTTGGGATCGGGTTCAGATTTTTGACTCGTATAAAGTTTCGGGTCGGGTTCGAGTCAACTCGGGAACCCAAAATTGACCCGTTCAACCTGATATCGAAACCGGCCCGCACTATTTAATATTTATGTAAATCGTAGTTACGAATTTACGATTAGAGCCTTAGGGCATTTAAGTTTAGTGTTTTGCCGTATTCGACATTCCGCTAAGTCGAAATAGTGATCGTCTTGTTTGCAGGGAAAGTCCAAGGCTCCAAGCTAGGGCTGCTCGCCTGCTCGATTTTGCGGAGAGCCTGCCTTCTTCCCAGCCATTTTCATCTTTTCTCCTCCTCTGCATCCTCGACTCATCGCCTCATCAATTTTATTTATCACTCAGCTTATCTTAAATCTTGCGGGTGTTAACATTATTGCGGTTTTCTTTATGACTTATGAGTCTTGCATTTTTTTTTAAAATTTTGTGTTACTAAGTCACTGCTAGAGTATTAATTTTGAGCTATTTGGTTCTTCCTTCCAATTTGAAGTTGTTGTGGCTTTGAAATGTCGATTAGGGCATCACATTTTGCATATTTTTATGTACGTTTTTTTAGGGATTTTTTGATGCAATTATAATCTTATTATGAAGTTATAATCAGATTTGTGCTTTGAATTGCCGATGTATTTTGAAATGTTGTTTAGCCTTAGGGTTTTGAAAATTGAATTGTCGAGTTTTTGACTTGTTGTTACTAATTAGCGTGGCTATTTTTGATTCTATGTTATTCTCTGTTATAGCAATATCTTTGATACCTATTATGAGATGTTGGAATTCTCTGTTGGCAGTCAGCTATTTGTAATTGTTTGTTCAGTGTGTTGGCAGTTTGCCCGGATATTTTGAGATGTTGTTGGCAATTGGCATACAACTATATTTGATTCTCTTTTCACTTGTAAAAAAACTAGTTGCTTGGATATATATTTTTTAGGTACTTTTTTAGTTTTAATTTGTATAATTTCATACATTTATGTCAATAGATGGAGGTTTCAAACACAATTCTTAATATTTATATTCAAGAAAATAAGGAAGTTCGTGTTGAAGACAATGTGGTAGAAGCATCTGATGATGCATGTGATGATTGTTTAATCGTAATTAAGAAGCATAGAAGAATGACTTTCAAGGTTTGGGGTCATTTTGAGATGTTAGCTAATCCTACTGATGGTAAACAAATGTGCAAATGTAAAAGATGTGGTGCTAAATACTTATGTGATAGTAAAAATGGAACCGACAACTTAAGGAGATACTTGCAAAATTACAAGAAAAGAGACATACATGATATAGGCCAGCTCATATTGCAAACCGGTTCTAATACATCTATTTCTATGACTGATCATAAGTTTGACAATGCAGAATTTCGTGATTTATTTATTGCTTGTATAATTATGCATGATTTGCCCTTCCAATGTGCTATGATTCATTTCATCTGTGTTGTTTTGACTTTTGAGGAAAGACTTATTTGGTTGTTTCATTATTTGGTTTCAGCCTTCGGGTTTCTCGTGCTTCTTCTAATTCGTTTGATGTTTGTACTAGTGTGCTTCGTTTGATTCATTTGATATAGTCGTATATGTGCTGTTTTGAGGAAAGTCATATATTATATATGTTTGTTGTTTAACCTATTTTCACTTTTGAGGAAAGTCATATATTATTTGAATAATTGTTGTAGTCTGAAGTGATGAAGCGATGATGATCGACCTTCTCAAATTATTGTGGGAATAGTTTTAGAATAAATACTAATATGCTATTACAACCATGAGACGTTTGTAATTTTGTATTCTAGTAAAATGAGCAGATACTACATATACAAATGAATAGATACTAACTTAGTAGTTAATACATATATAAATGAATAGATACTAACGTAGTAGTTAATACAAAGTACAATTTGTCTCCTTGGATGGTAATATGCTAAATTGCTAATGTTGATTGAACTTACACCTCATTAGGTGATTACATATTTGGAAGGTTTAATCTGAGCATCATATTGAAGGTTTATAAATATCTAACTTGTTTTATTACAGTTGATTTTATGTCGTGCTTGAAGACAGATGCTAAACAACTAGAGCCTACAGGAGCATTTCAACTTTCAAGAAGAAATGAACAATTAGTTTCTAAATATTGTAATTTTACAAATGACCAAATTATATGTAAAATGTAAATGTACTTGTTGTTCATTGTTTAATATGTTGATTGAACTACCACTCTACCTGCTATAATTATAAATTGTTTATAAATTAATTAAATTGTGTATATTTTATTTTTTATTAAAAAAACTTATTTTAATTTTTTTTGGGTCATACGGGTCAGGTCGGGTTGACCCGGACCCGATGCGGGTTGGGTTCGGGTACAATGTAATGACCCGTTTCAATAAACGAGTTGGGTTTGGGTTGACCCGTATGTACTTGGGTCAGTTTTGGGTCAGACCCGAACCCGGCTCATAACTTAGTTTTGACAGCCCTAATCAAGATGAGCTGCTAAGTTGCTGATGTCCCTGGGCTTTAAAGGGATATGTTTCGAGTCTAATAATATTTGACAAGACTCGAAAATTCGACTCGAATTTGACCCGAAAATTCGACTCGAATTCAACCAAAAATTTTGGGTTAGGATCAACCCGAACCCGAAATGGGTCAGGTTTAGGTTCAACAAATCGACCCGTTTCAAAAATTGGATTGGGTTTGGGTTTACCTAGTAACTCAAAATTGACCCATTTTGACCCAAAAATCCGAAAAAGTCCCATTATGACCTGTTTTGACATGAAAATCAGAGATTGACCCATTTTTTTATCCAAAAAACTAGCAATTTTTGTCAGTCTCGGATCATTCAGATCGTGTCGGATTGACTCGGACCGCAAGCGGGTCAGTTTTGGTCCAAAAAACCAACCCGTTTGTAAAAATGGGTTGGGTTCAAGTTGACCCGAATAGTGTTGGGTCAGTTCCAGGTTCAACCCGAAATTGACAAACTTAATAATCTATATCATCTGGTTCAACACTTCCCTCAAAGATTAGAGTCGAAATAAAATTAAATAAAAATTGGTTCCATCATAAATAAATTTTTGAGAAAGATAGTCTATTATTAATCAACAATTACAAAATTGTAATATTAAACTGATTATAAAATCTCAAAATCATTAAAAATGGAAATTTATGCAATTACTACTAGAAAAATAAATATCTTAAAAAATAATAGCTATAAAAAAAGAAATAAATTAGGGCCAGCAAGCATACCTCTTCAATTTGATCAATTTTTTTTTTTGGAGCAAGAAATTAGTTCGATTTTTAGTAATTGTTGGTTTTTTTTATTTTAGTTGAATATAGAAAATTTATATTCAATATCTAGTCTGGCACTATGGCTTTATTTAAGTTTGATCCAAATTAGATTTTACTTGTTAGCTCAAACTTAATCCAAATAAAAATTCGATGTAGTTTTTTAATGAACTTCAGTCTTCTAACCAGTCTACGAGTTTAGCTCTCTCCCTCTCTAATTTTGATACATTATAGGAAAACTAATATCATCAACATAAATCTTGATGTATAATTGATATTTAACCTGTTGCAGGCTAGAATATATGTGGCAATAGAGCTAGATTTTCTTGTTTTTATATTGTACGGATATCTAGTACACAAAGAGAAAAAAAAAAAAAGAAACACAAGAATTTTAACGTAGAAAATCCAAAAAGAGAAAAATTGTGGGGTCACGCCCAGTTGAAATGATTCAACTAGTGTTTTAATAGATTACAAGTGACCATTCATCCTTGAAACTGAGGATGCTCGGATTATAATAGTCAACCGTTAGGTTGAAATCTTGCTACGAATGAATGTTGGACGAAAGTCTGGCGTCAGTCCGTGTCCGGGCAGAAATTTGACATTCACTAGTGGTCGGGCAAAAATCCGGCATCGATCTGCGGTCCAGCGGAACTCCGGCGGCAGTCGGTGGTCGAGCAAAAGCCCGGTGTCAGTCACCAGCCTGGTGGAAGTAGGACGGTGGTCGAGGAAGAGTCTGGTGGTAAGACAGCTCCATTCCTTCTCTTCCTTGCTCGGGTTCCCTTCCATAAGGAATGATTGGTCTATTTATAGTTTAATTTCTGAGAGTGCCATGACCACTAAATAGAAGAGAGATCAAGGGTAATTTGTGAGTGGTTTGAATGGATGGCTAATGTAGATTCCCTTGATCGTGGACTATTTACTAGGCTTTTAAATGTCTTAATGATATCATGATTCAGCGAGCTCGAGATCGTTGGATTCGTCTTGTTGAGCTGCTCTATTTGATTATAAGCATGTCATGTTTGGAAATCGTTTGGTCATCTAATTCATGATTTTAAGATTTCAAATGTGTTTCGGGTCTTCAATTTGGACCCATTTTGGGCTCGAACTGCGTCAAATTTAGTGTCGTTGGATTCATATTTCTGAGACGTTCAGTTCGACTATAAGTTTGCTGAAATTGGAGTTTGGATTGTCCCAAATTTAATTTTGGAAGTATCCAACTTAATTTTGACTTAGAGATTCGTGCCCGATCAAAAAAATTTTAATGATATATCATCGCCAAAAATCGACGATCCAACACAAATCTAGAGGCATATATAAGCTAAAAACTTTCAAAATTAAATTTGAGACCATCTAAACTCCAATATTAGCAAACATATAATCAAAATGAACATCTCAAAGAGACAAACCCAACGACACTAAAGTCGGCCTGATCCGAGCCTGGAAGGGTATGAATCAAGAGTTTGAAGCTAATTGGGAAGATTCAAAGTATTAATTGGATAATAAAATGATATCCAAATATGACATGCTTATAGTTGAATTGAGTGGCTCAGTGAGACGAATCGAACTAGCCCAATATCGTTGAATTTGGACATTGTTAAGACACTTAAACATTTAAAAAATGCTTTATGATCAAGAGAATCAATACAGGCCATCCGATGAGCACTTCAAACCTGCTCTGGATCTTCTCCATATTACAAGGTATTCCACTCACAAAAATCTATAAACACACTCTCTACATAAGGGGGTCCATTGGCTGGAGATTAGAGAGAGCTCTGATGCATCAAGAGCTCTAGCACCACTGTCGGCAGCCACCATCGACCACCAAATCTTGATCTGCCTGACCATTGTCAGACCATAGCCCGACTGCCAACCTTTGTCGGACTTCCATCCTACCATCGATCACTAACGAACCTTTGTTGATCGTCGTTGGACCACCGCCCGGCCACCGATGACCATCAGACTTCCTCCCCGACTGCCGACGGACTTCCACCTAGTTGTTATCCTCCCCAAATGTCCACCCACCCACCAACCTCTGCAAAACTTCCACCCGACCATCGTCGGACCACCGCTGATCGCTACAGGACTTCCACCCAGCCATCGATGGATTTCGAACTTCTGTCCGACCGTGGCCAAACTTCCTTCAAGCCGCTGACCGCCACTAGATTTCCACCTGACCATCGTGGGACCACCGCCCGACCACCGAATGCCATCGGGCTTCCACATGACCGTCGTCGAACCTTCACCGAACTCTCCAAACTATTGTAATTCCACCATCTCAAAATTAAGGGATGGATCAACCTTTATAATTCACTCAAATTTAGTGAAATCTTTTTGACTGGGCGAGGCCTCTTATTTTTCCATATTTGAGTTTTCCACATAAAAAAGATTTGATTTTTTGTTGCTCTCTCTCTCTCTCTCTCTCTCTCTCTCTCATAAATCAAATGTTTGTGCTGGATATTCATGCATCTCTAAAAAAAAACTCATTCTACCGCCGTGAATATTCTAGCCCGCAACAATAATAATTTCGACAAACTTATAGTTAAACAAAAAATCTTGGATCAACAAAGCATATGACACTTAAATTGATCTTTATCATAATTCAAATGGGCACATGTCAAGCACTTGAAATATAGTTTGAAAATTCATTACATTAATTGGAGAATCAAATGATTTCTTAGGCTTTGTTTGAGACGGTTTTCTTAATGTTCCTTAAAGCATTTTTTTTGTTAAATTTTTTTTTTTAACAACAAAGTTGTTTTAAGAAACATTAATAAAATCAGTCCCAAATGAAGCCTTAATTTTGTATGCTAATAATCAATTCAAACATCTCAAAGAGAGGAATTCAAGATTACAAGTTCACTCAATTCTAAGTACATCAAGCTACATTAATATTGAATAAATGGACTACAATAAAGGAAATTAATGCATGTAGCCTAATGGAAAGTTTTATGACTTTTTGGCCTAAATATTATTCCCTCTTCCTCTTTCATTTTATGATGATATCATAGCACCGTTGTTGGCTTCAAAAGATCATCCATTAAGATTTTGCATATATATATATATATATATATATATATATATATATATATATATATATATATATATATATATATATATATATATATATATATATATATATATATATATATATATAATAATAATAATAATAAATAATAATAATAATAATAATAAACAATCCAAGTCCTTTGAAATCAAATTGAGATTGTGGAGTTTCTTAAAAGATTTCTTCGATGCAAATCTCTATGATTAATTATATACTAGATGCAAGTCTCTTTGATTAATTATATACTAGATTATCTAAAAATAATTTCATAAACAATTATGCTTCCATTTCAATATGGAATAAATGTTTCAAAATAATAAAAAAATGAATTTATTAAAGAAAAGTATGCGCTGAAGACAAATATCTAACCATGAGATGATTTAAGAATAAAAATCATCAAATCGTCTAACCAAAGAACAGTTGAGTAAGAAACAAACAAGAGCACTTTGTTTACACAACTCACCTTGATCTGTTGGTTGCGAGCTTATGCTGACAACTAAGAGGTCTTGGATTCGAGTTTTGTGTATGCGATGTGTGCGTGAGTCTGCCTTAATTGACCTAAATGTCTCAAAAAAAGTTCTTTTTTTTATGTCAAAGTAAAGCACACATAGTAGAAGAAATACTTTGCCTTTGATGGTTATTAAAGATGTCTCTTCTATTATTCAGTGATAATTAATGCGATTATTATAGCTAAAAAAATGCCTATCATAAGTGCTTTATTTTCACATAAATAATTATCTACACTTTATTTTCACGTGTTTGTAACATTCGACGTTGAGCTCAATGTTACCTCTCTCTCTCTCTTGAACTTTTATTTGGTCCGGTGAACATACGTAGAGCTACGTTCGGCCGGCACTAAGATCGTAGGCACAAAACGAGAAATACCTAGCAAATACCGAGCAATACCAATAATAATGAGAAATACCATTATGTGAAGATAAAATACCGAGTAATACTGAGCAATACCGAGCAATACCGAATAATCCCAAAAAATACAGAGATTTTTCTAGAAAAACTCGGTATTTTTTGGGATTACTCGGTATTGCTTGGTATTACTCGGTATTGATCTTCACAGAATTGTATTCATCGTTATTACCAAATAATACCTAGCAATACCGATCAAAAACCGAGCAAAAACCGAGTAACAATCCTATTATGTAACAAAAGTTCGGTCAGAGGCGTAATAAAAGTTCCTCTCTCTCGTCCAATAATTAGAAATTACTCTTCCGACACTTTATTATCATATTTACCCTCTGCGAGGCATAAGAATGCAAATAAATAAAAGTTGAAGCAAATCTTGCAAAATAAGAAGATATAAGAGGCTCGATCGCTGTCTCCATTTCCGTTAGAATTCCCGTCGCATTATAGCCGCCTGATGGAGGTTTGGTGGCTAAAGTCGGACCGCATTAAATTGTTTATTTTCCGGTTTTACCCCCAAATTATCCTTGCATTCTCGATCGGACCAGAACGGGCTCATCCAACGGAGTCGGAATAGCCACGTGGTACTATGGAAAGATGCCATTGCGGCTAATAGCAACGTGCGGGAGCTGACGTGGAATCCCGGCGATGCCGCGCGGGAGAAATTATTTAACGGCACGTGCGCGTTCGCGTGGCGAATGAACGGCTGGTGGTGCAATCACCGCCTGGGGTAGGCCGTCGATTTAAAGATGCTGGAGGGGGTGGCTGCAAATAATAATTACTACGTTTAATGTGGTTAAGACTTGAGCACAATGGCGGTTGTAGCGTTTCACTTGCTCTATCATTTTCTTCAATTATTTGGTAAGAATAATATTATTATTTTTTAAATATATTAGATTTAGAGTTATCTCTTAGTATTTATATATTGATAGTTAATATATATATATATATATATATATATATATATATATATATATATATATATATATATATTGATAGTTGATGCTAGTTAAAAAATAAATTTAAATAATTTACATTAAAATATCGAATATTTACTAATAAAATAAATTCATAAATTTAATGTAACAAAAAATAATACGAGCTAAAAGCATTAGTGAGATATCATAAGGTTATCTTAGAAGTCGTTAAGGTTAATCGTTTGATCCTTCCTTAAGAGTATAGATGACATCACCTGAACACAACGGTTGATCAGTGATACAGAAGTTCAAGATGTTTATAAAAAATTGTAGGATCAGTCTTGCCTTAATTAAAGGATAAGATGGTATGACCCGAATATATTAATAGAATAACATGAGAAAATCATGAAGATTGTTGAAGATAAATTAACTAGGTGAAAATGACATGACCTAAAGGCAACAAAAAATAGTTGAAGGATATCATAGAGACTAATGAAGGTAATATGATATATTGGTTAAGATCATAAGATCCAAAGGTAATGATGGAGCAATATAGGGAAGTCTGTGATTGGTATTGAAGTTAATCATATCAGCCCCTCTTTGGAGATGACATGTACAGAAGGAATTTTAGAGATATTAATGTGAATGATGTTGTATGTCGATTCAGAACAGCTTCTTTCTTAGAATGAGGGATGAATAACATTAATGTGAATGATGATGAGTCAGGTGACTCGAGGCTGATGGATGACTAGGCATGATCTAGGTAATCCCTTTTTTTTTGACGGGGAACAAAGTAGATCAAAATAAAAGATACAATTGAAAAAAAAAGGAGTTCTCTCACTCTTAAAAGGGTGAATTACTTACACCCCTAATTGAGATTTTATCTTCATTTTAATCATTCAATTAATACCAACTCATGAATACTTACTTTGAAACAAGACTTTTCTTCCTAAATAAGATATTTTTGCTGAAAAAAAAAAAAATCAATGAAACTCAAAATGACCAAACATCATTAGACCCCAAAATAAATGTTTAAAATATCACTATTATTTTTAGAAGTATTCCTCTAAATATAATAATTCGTACATTAATTTCGTTAATGCTCTTAAAATATACATCATATTAACTACACATAAAAAACTGAAACATTAAGGCTTCGTTTGGGACGGCTTTTTTATTGCTTTCTAAAACGGAGTTTTAGTACAATTTTTTTTATTTTTGTACTAAAACTTCGTTTTAGAAAGCAATAAAAAAGTCGTCCCAAACGAAGCCTAAATCTTAATTTAGGAAAGTTTTCTAATTGTTTTATTTTTCATATTGCAATCATATTTTTGTTTGACATTTTCTTTTTCATTTTTTTTAATAATTTTTTTGTGCTAAGAAGCTTCGTAATACAACAACTTCAAAAAAAATTTAATTTCTCCGCAATAGATTCATAATCATCTCGATAAAACAGAACCTAATTATTTTAAATTAAGTCTTCGTTTGAGACAATTTTCTTATTGTTTTTTAAATCAACTTTTAGCACAAAAATTTTTTGAACTAAAAAACTAATTTAAAAAGCCATAAGAAATTTGTCTCAAATGAAGCCCAAGACTTCATTTTAGGCAACTTTCTTACTTTCAATTTTCAGACTGCAATCATAATATTTATTTGATGACTATTTTTAATAAATTTTATTATTAAAGTTGGATGGTTGAAGTGGAGAAATGCATCGGGCTTATTGTGCGATAGAAAAGTCCCCCTCAAACTTAAGTGAAAATTTTATAAGATGGTGGTGAGACCTGCAATGCTTTATGGTGCCGAATGTTGACCATTAAAAGAGAAGCATAATACTAAGTTAAGTGTTGCAGAGATGAGGATGTTTAGGTGGATAAGTGGCTTGACCCTTAGAGATAGGATACGAAATGAGCATATACGTGAAAATGTTGGAGTAGCTCCAGTGGAAGATAAGATTAGAGAGAGTCGCCTTAGATGGTTTGGTCACATTAAATAGAGGCCTTCCGATGACCCGGTTAGAAAAGTTGATGTATTAGATTTGATTAATGTTAAGGAGATAGACCTAAAAAGACTTGTTTAGAAAATATGAAAAATTATCTTTCTTTATTAGATTTAGGTGGGAATTTGACTTTTAACTGGACACAATGGCGAAAAAGGATTCATGGAGCCGACCCCATATAGTGGGACAAAGGCTTGATGTTGTTGTTGTGCTTGTTGCGTGCTAGAATATACGCAGCGGGAGAGTTTGTAAATTCGCCCAAGCGTTGTACGAGTATTCAACACACAAACAGAAAAGAGAATACGAACACCAGAATTTTTACGTGGAAAACCCAAAAAGAGAAAAAAACCACGGGGTCTCGCCCAGTTGAAAAATTCCACTAGTGTTTTGCAAATTATAAATGGCTGATTCGTCCCACAAGTCGGGGCAATCAGATTATAATTCGTTTCTTCAAGCAAGTTTACAAAGTTCTGCAAATTCCCGGCGTTTCCCAAAAATCCGGCAGAGTTCCGGCATCTTCAGGTGACGAGAAGAGCTCCGGCGGTGGTCGAGGAGGAGCTTCTTCCTTCTCCTCCTTCTCTTCTTCTTCTCTCTCTTCACTTGAGTTCCCTTTGTGTAGAATGAGAGCTCTATTTATAGTTTTTCTGGAGTGGCATAGCTCATAAATAGGTGTGAGATCATGGGCGAATAGGGAGTGGTTTGAATGGACGGCCGATATTGAACCCTTCGATCCTGCACCGTTCGTTAGACATTTGGAAGCCTTAATGATGTCGGAATTTGGCGATCTTGGGCTCGTTGGATTCGTCTCGTCGAGCCGCTCGATTCCAGTATAAGCTCGTTGAAATCGGAGTTCGGGTGCTCCCGAAATTAATTTTTGAAGTTTCCAACTAGCTTTTGCCTCGAGATTCGTGTCCGATCAAGCTAATTTTGTGATGCCGTATCAGTACTATTTTTAATAAATTTTTATACTAGAAATCTATTTTCTCTATAATAATTTTACAATTATTTTTATAAAAAATAAAAATCATCTTAAACAAATCCTAAATGTATTTCATTGTGTACGAGACATGAAATATTCAGATTGCTTGTTGTTATGCTAAATAGATAAATGACATGAGCTGGCGAGCAGCGGCGCCTAATTGCAAGATGCCGTGACAAGCAGTTGTAGAGAAATATCTATGCGTAATAAATGTGCTATTCGTGCAGTGGCCATTGCTTGTTGAGTGTGTCTGTGGAAGAAGCAAAAATGGGGAACCCTTTTGAACTCTCAACACATTAAAGGCTTATGAGTGTTTTATTAAATAAGGGGGTGGTTTTTATTTGACTGTTCAACGGTCTAGTTTGAATGTTAAATTTAATTAATTTGTGAATTTAGCTAAAAAAAACTATTTAATATTTGAGGTTAACTGACCTAGCCAGACTCTAATTGAGCTAGGGTTGAATGTATTGGATCTAATGTTATTTGCAGAAATTATCGGATATTTTTAGATAAATGGATCAAATCCGAAGAGGAGAAGGCGAGTGATTGATTTATTTGGATGAATGGCTTTGATTGATGCAATTTCATGAGCCCTTTGAATGAGTTTAGTAACTCGTTTGTTAAGTGTCGAATTAGGGTTTATTTTTATATGATCAGACAAGATTTAGGCTTCGTTTGAGACATTTTCGAATACTGCTTTTTTTTTTTTTTTAAAAAAAGTACTAGATAATTGCTTTAGAAAGCAGTTAGAAAATGGTCTCAAATGAAATCTTAATCTCTAGTGTTTCTTTTTAATATTTTTTGAAACAAAGTAGTTTGTTGAAAAATAATAATACTATTTTGTCACTTTTAAATTATTTTATGGAAAAAATGATTCGAACTCAGGCCTAAGTTTTTGTGTATAACTACTTGAGCAATATGCCTTGATTACAAGTTTTCTTGAGTTAAGCACTTGTTTATGTTTTAGTATTTGTTCTTGAAACTAACAACAACATCAATGTCAACATCAAGCCTTTATACATGAGATCGGCTACATTAATCTTTTTTCTACATAGTGTCATGCTATGAGTCAAATTCTCATTTAAATATAATAAAAAATTATTTCTATTTAACAAAATCATTTTAGGTATATATTTACCATTCTTAATATAAGCAAAATATATAATACATATACTCTCCTAATCAGGCCATTATAAGGCCGACATTTTATGTGACCAAACCATCTAAGGTAACTCTCTCTAATATTATCTACCACTGGAGCTACTCCAATCTTTTCATGTATATGCTTGTTTCACATTTTAT
Organism: Dendrobium officinale; assembly: GCA_019514585.1. Classification (NCBI taxonomy): domain Eukaryota; kingdom Viridiplantae; phylum Streptophyta; class Magnoliopsida; order Asparagales; family Orchidaceae; genus Dendrobium; species Dendrobium officinale. Next base: position 74,389 of record JACXSL010001516.1, on the reverse strand, counting down.
TGCTAAAGTAAAGCCACTCATCCACCTAAGCATCCTCATCTCTGTAACACTTAACTTATTGTATGCTCCTCTTTTAATGGCCAACATTCTACGCCATAAAGCATTACATGTTTCACCATCATCTTATAGAATTTTCTTTTAAGTTTGAGGAGTATTTTTCTATCACACAATAGGCTTGATGCATTCCTCTCCTTCAACCATCCAACTTGAATTCTTCTAATAATATTCATAGCTATTTCACCGTCACTATGGACAATAGACCTGAGATATCTAAAATATGCACTCTTATTAATGACTTGATCGCCCAAAATTACAATCCCCCATTACATCAATTACTGCTAAAGTTACACTCCATATATTCTATTTTATATCTACTCAAATGAAAATATTTAGAATCTAAGGTTGACCTCCATAATTCAAGCTTACCTTCAACTCCCTTCCTAGTTTTATCAACAAGGAGAACATCCATTAAACTTCTCAATAAATATATAGCTTCCATAATAGACATACCTAGCATGAATCCAAATTGATTTTAAGAAACATTAGTAGCATGTTATAACCTATGCTCAATAACTCTAACCCAAAGTTTTAAAGTATGACACATTAACTTAATTCCTCTATAATTTGCACACTCTTGTGCATCCCTTTTATTCTTAAAAATAGGAATCAATACACTCCTTTTCCACTAGACTACCTTCTTTTTAGTCTTCAAAATAATGTTGAAAATTTTTATAAGTCAAGAAATTTCTTCATCTCCTAAGCATTTCAACACATCTATTGGAAAATCATTAGATCCAACAACTTTTTCACATTTCATTTTCTTTAAAGCATCTCTAATTTTAGTTTTGCTCATATGCCGATAAAAAAATATTTATTTTCATTTAGGATGCTAAGGTCACTAAAGTCAATTATATGCTCACAATTTTCATTGAAAATTTTATCAAAATATCACATCCACATTTGTTGAATATCATCTTCTAATAAAAATACTTTTTGATATTCATCCTTAATACTCATCACTTGAATTAAATTCGTACTTCTCCTATCTCTTTACTTGGTTAACTTATGCATATATCTTTCGCACTCCTTAGTATCTAATCTATTACATAAATCATTCAAAGCTAAATTCTTTGCATCATATTTTACTTTCTTAGACTCCTTACAAGCTTCTTTATTATTTCCAATTTTTCAAGTTTTTGCATTTAAACCAATGTTTATAACAAAGCTTTTTATTTTTATTTTTATCTTTTTTTTGCACATTTTGATTTCACCATCAACTAATTTTACCATTAAGAGCTTTTTCTTTTGATACTCTAAGCACATATATAAACTTTTACTCGGAATAACTTTACGTACAATCTTTACAATATAAATGATCTATTTTTCTTATAAGAAAATAATCAATTTGAGTTTTCTATATCTATTCTTATAAGTGATAAGATACACATCTCTGTTCTTAAATAAGATGTAAGCAATCATAAACTCACAAGCTAAAGAAAAAATTTAATATAGTCCTATCTCCTTCGTTAGTCGCTCTAAACCCATAATCATAATGAATGCTTTTAAAATCTTCGATCTTTCTACCAACATGTCCATTTAAATCTCAATATGGTTGAGCATTAATCATTAGTGTCCAGAGCCTGCATCGTATAATAAGCAAAGGATCAAGCAGCTAAAACCTTTGTAGGATACTAATTCAAACTGGCTTACCATCTTCTCAAGATTTGGAGCATTGTTACTGTTTTAATGCAGAGAATCTTACTTATGCACTCCATAACAGAAAAATGTGGCCAGAAAAAAAAAACGTCAGCATAAATTTGAAAGCTACTGTTTTAATTATAAAGATGTGAGTGTATAAGACGAATTAGAATAATTATAAAGATGAAAACAAGTTACTGTTCATCAACATTGTGAGTTTTTTTGGTCATCCCTGCACGACAAATTTGAGCTTATTGATCTTAAGTCGAGATCATCTAATGAAGGCTTCGCTTGAGATTACTTTCTTAATGCTTCTTAAAATAACTTTTTAGTATAAAAAATCAAAATTTGATATTAAAAGCTGCTTTAAAAAAGTAGTAAAAAAGTCATCCCAAAGGAACAACTTTCTTAGTGATTTCTAAAACAATTTTATAGTATAAAAATTTATGGTTAAAAAAAAAAATTTAAATGATAAGTTGCTTTAAAAAATAGTAAGAAAGTTGTCTAAAACGAAGTCTAAATTTTAAATTTATTTTTTGAGCTAATTTCAATCAAATATCTGCATTTTTAGCTGAACCTAACTCATTTAGAGGGAGCCATTTTTAGTTGAAATAATTTATCATTTTGAAGAACTACGGGCCTTGCCTAATTTAAATGAATCCACTAGTATTTGTAGTTGATTACAAATGAAGCCCTTCCTTGGAGAGAAGGCCTTGGCTATATGTAGCAAATATACATCATATAATGTGCATTACATAGAGGGAGTTGGAAGAATCAATGTTGACATGTTTTTTAGGTTGGCGACACCACAGTCGGTAGACAATGTTGGTTAAAGGAACCATAATCGGTGGGTGACGGAGGTCAGAAAGACCATAGTTAGGCAACGATGTTCGGAGAGACCGTAGTCTGGAGATGGTGGTAGGAGAGACCATAATCGGCGGGCGATGGATGTCGAAAAGACTAAAGTCGAGCGAAGGTGGTTAGAAGGACTGTAGTCGATGAATGAAGGAGGTTGGAAAGACCATTGTCTGGTAACGACGGTCGAAAGGACCGTAGTAGGGTGACGGCGATCGGGGAGACCATAGTCTGGAGATGATTGTCAAAAGAACTGTAGTCGGTGGGTAGGTTGAAAAGATCATAGTCGGGTGACGATGGTTGGAAGGGCCATAGTCAGTGGGTGACAGAGGTCGGAAAGTCCGTAGGAAGGATCATAGTTGGCAAGCAACGAAAGTTGGAAAGACCGTAGTCGGTAGGCGATCATATTTGGGAGAAGATCCGGTGTTGATAGCATCCAGGAAGAGTTCATGCGATAATCAGAGAATGGATAGATATCCGGTGATGGTCAGTGGTCGAGAAAAGAACTTGTGGCAGCAGACGAACAGACAAAAGTCCAACGACGTATGGTGGTTGGGAACATATCCGGTGGTGATTGACGACAAGGGAGCTCACCAAGTTTTCTCATTTCTTCCTCCCCTTCTCATGTGAAGAATGAGGGGCTATTTATAGTTTTTTTGGGATTGACATGATTAATAAATATAGAGAATATTAGGGGTGTCAATTCGGGTCAGCGGGTCGGGTTCGGGTCGAACCCGGAACTGACCCGGCACTGTTCGGGTCAACCCGAACCCGACCCGTTTTTAAAAACGAGTCAGGTTTCCGGACCCGAACCCGACCCGACACAAATGACCTGAAGTTGACCTAAAATTGCTAATTTTCAAGTCAAAATCAGGTCAATATTCGATTTTCGGGTCAAAATCGGGTCAAAAACGGGTCAATCTCTACGGGTCGGGTTCGGGTCGTGTCAAAAATTGACACCCCTAGAGAATATCAAGGGCATGTTGGGAGTGTTCCATCGGATGACTCATAGTGATCCCTTTAATCATGAAGTGTTTATCAAACATTTAGATGACCTTGAGATGTCAAAATTGGGTGATCTTGGGCTCGTTGGATTTGTCTCGTTGAGCCGCTCAATTCTACAATAAGCATGTCATATTCTGATATCATTTGGAGTCCAATTAATGCTCTGAAGCTTTCAAATAGATTTTAGACCTTTGATTTAGGCTCATTTGAGCTCAGATTGAATCAAATTTGATGTCGTTGAGTTCGTCTCCTTGAGATGTTCAATTGGACTATAAGCTTGCTGAAATTGGAGATCAAATTGTCCCAATTTTAATTTTTGAAGCCTCAATCTCATTTTGCATTGAGATTCGTGCCCGATTAAGATGAATTTTTGGTGGCATATCACCTATAGATAAGTTTGAGTTGGGGCTTGAGCATTACATAATTAACTACATACATTGCTATACATATAATAAGAGAAACATACAATAGCTAGCTCTATAGCTTGATTTGAATTTGGAAGTTCAACTTGATGAAATTATCTGTCAAATTCTTAAGAAGTCAGTGGCTTGGCATGTAACCATAGTTAAATAGGCAAAACATGATTGACAATTTACCTTGAGAAGCCTTCCTTCCTTCCTTGAATACCCTTGAATATTCACCATGAAATACTTCATAGATAATAGTAAATATGACCGACGAATAGGGCCGAACTCACATAACTAAGACGAGTTCTTAAATTATTATTGCCTCCAACTTGAGATGATTCTCTTGTAGATATCTAAGAGTCTTCAAAGTTAAGACAGAGTAGAACTAGTTAACTTGGGCCCAACCACATTCAATCCACCAAAGCCTCAAAACATTATTGAATCTTCAATTCTGAAGATACTGATATCATTAAACCTCTTAAATTCAGCAACTTCACAATTGCATTCATCAGCCTCATATTTATGTCCATACATCATCTATTACACATGAAGATTCCCATTATAATCCCTATAAATAATCAAAATTACATCAAACAAATTTCTTTTTTCAGATGAAGCAATAAAGAGTGCATGTTAAGCGCATTTAGAGCTTAATAATACCTTCTTTGCCTATTTCTGCAATATTATTAACCTTTACAGGCAATAATAAATGCTGTTGTGAAAGCTACATTATGAATATTATATTTGCTTCATTGGAGGGTGAGCCATTAATATCTGCCCATACAGATTTATATTTTTATTTTTTCAGTATTTGATAATTTCTGTGGGTGGTTGGAGGATGAATGCTGGAAAATTGTACCATCAGCTCAGCATTTCCACCAACATTTAAGTCTTTTAATGCCTCAAGAGTTGGAAGAGAAGCTATCAATGCGCACAGCTCATTATATGAGATGCCCAACACTGGACATAGTTAGCTCATGTAAATAGATTTTAATATAATATTAGGTAAGGTGTAAATGCAACATAATGTTGCACGAATTGTGAATCATAAATTCGAATGGTTTAAGCTTATGTAGTTTCTCAGCTCCACTCTTTTAAAGATCTGTCTGAGATTATTGTAATTGATAGCAAATATTAGTTGTGAAATAAATAAATATTGATACGTCCTCAAAAAATTATCTTAATCGGGCACGAATATCGATGCAAAATCAAATTGAAAACTTCAAAAATTAATTCGGAGACCATCCAAACTCCGATTTCAGTAAACTTACAGTCAAACTGAGCGTCTCGGAAATACGAACCCAACGACACCAAATTCAACTCGATCCGAGCCCAAATGGGTCCGAATCATGGATCCAAAGCGCAGTTGCAAGGTTCAAACCGCAATTTGAGATACCAAACGGTCTCTGATTTTAACGAGCTTATACTCGAATCGAACGGCTCGACGACACGAATCCAACGAGTCCAAGATCACCAAATTCCGAAATCATTAAGGCCTCCAAATGCCTGACGAACGGTCCATGATCAAGGGGTTCGATATCGGTCGTCCATCCAACCACTCCCTATTCGCCCATGATCTCGTGGCTATTTACGAGCTATGCCACTCTAGAAAATCTATAAATAGAGCCCTCATTCTTCACAAGAGAGAGGCCAAGCAAGAAGCAAGAAGCAAGAAGAGAAGAGGAGAAGGAAGAGAAGGAAGAAGCTCCTCCTCGACCACCGCCGGAACCTCGCCGGACCACCCCCGGAGCCTCGCCGGACCACCACCTCAAGGCCCGACGTTCAGGCCCGACATTCTGCTCAAGTCCCGATGTTCTGCTGAAGGCCCAACGTACTGTTCAAGGCCCGACGTTCAGGCCTGACGTCTTCATCTGAGGCCCTCACCTTCGCCAAAGGCCCTCACTTTTACCAACGGCCCTCACCTTCGCCAGAGGCCCTCACCTTTTCCATAGGCCCTTGTCTTCGCCAGATCATCATCAAAGGCCGTGTGCTCCACCAGAACATCACATGAAGCCTAGACTTCCACCGGACCACTACTTGAGGCCTTGAGCTCCACCAGGCCACCATTTGATGTCTACATTTCTCCCAGAATACTGCCAACTACGGTCCATCCGACCTCCGTCGCCTACTATGGTCCCTCCGACCTTCACCAACAAACAACGGTCTTTCTGACCCAAGTCTCCTGCCGACTACGGTCCTCCAACCTCCATCGTCTATTATGGTCACTCCGACCTCCATCACAAGATAATGGTCTTTCAGATCCAGGTCTCCTGCCAACAACGATCTTTCAGATCCCGGTCTCCTGCCAACATCGGTCTTTCAGACCCTGGTCTCCTGCCGACTACGGTCTACCCGACCTCCGTCGCCTACTTCAGTCACTCCGACCTCCATCACAGGACAACGGTCTTTCTGACCCCAGTCTCCTGCCGACTACGGTCCATCCGACCTCCGTCGCCTACTACGGTCACTCCGACCTCCATCACAAGACAACGGTCTTTCTGACCCCGGTCTCCTGTTGACTACGGTCCTTCCGACCTTCGTCACCTACTATGGTCCCTCCGACCTCCATCAATAGACAACGGTCTTTCTGACCCTGTTCTCCTATCGACTACGGTCCTTCCGACCTCCGTCGCCTACTACGGTCCTTCCGACCTCCATTAACAAACAACGGTCTTTCTAACCCCGGTCTCCTGCCGACTACGGTCCTTCCAACCAAACAAACATGTATATGTAACTCCTACCATGTAATGCAATATATATGATGTATATTTACTACATCAATACAAGGCCTTCTCCAAAGGAATGGCCTCATTTGTAATCGACTACAAATACTAGTGGATTCATTCAAACTGGGCCAGGCCCCGTGGTTTTTTCCCCTTTTCAGGGGTTTTCCACGTAAAAACTCTGGTGTCTCTTGTGAATGTTTCACCCCCTCTCTTATCTGCTTGTGTACTGGATCTTCGTACAATGCTAAGACGTTAAACTATATATTTTTCTACCGCCGCGAATATTCCAGGACGCAAAAAATATATATTAAATTGATGTGATATTATTATTGATTTTTTTTTAAGGAAATGTTCGGTTTAGAGTAAAATATTTCAAATGCAGAGGTTTTGAAAATATTGATATTTGATTTGAAGTAGCAGGAATGAGGAGTAAGATTTTGAGGTATTTGAAAATTGTTAGGTTTAGCTAAGTTTTAAATACATGATGAAATTGTTTGTTGTTGTTATCACATCGCTAGTCGTCATAATTATTGGGCTTTATATTGTATTTATTGTACTTCAAACAAAGACATAAAAAGAAGGCAAAATAATTGCATATAGTTATTTTATATTCATCTAAATAATTTTCAAAAATTTTAAGTATATTGCATTCATTTTAGAGCTATGGAGAGTTATGGTAGAAAAAGGAGTTAATAATATTTATATTCTAAGTCATTAAGGATATGTATAAGAGAGTTATTACTTGTATTCAAATACAAGTTAGTTTGATCAAGTATTCTCCTATTTTTGTTGTATTACATTAAGGATCAGCTTTAGCTTGTATCTTTTTAGCTTTAGTCAAGAATGTTTTTGCTAGATATTTGTAAGAAGATGTACCCTAGTGTAAGCTTTTTGCTGATGATATTCTTCTTGTTGATAAAACTAGAGGGAGGGTGTAAGGAAAGCTTGAATTGTAGAAGTCAACCTTAGAGTCTAAATGTTTTTGTTTGAGCATATCTAAAATTGAATACATGGAGTGTAATTTTAGTAGTAATATACTTAGCGGTGAGATTGTGATATTGGGTGATAAAGTCATTAAAAATAGTGCACGTTTTAGATATATCAGGTCCATTGTTTAAAACGATGGTGAAATAGATGAGGATATTATTAATAGAATTTAAGTTATATGGTTGAAGTGGAGGAGGATAAGATAAATGAGAGTCGCCTTAGATGATTTGGTTACATAAAACTTCAGTCTTCCAATGACCTAGTTAGCAGAATAGATGTATTAGATCTGGCCTATATTAAAAAAATATAGAGGTTGACCTAAAAGGACTTGATTAAAAATATTAGAAATGATTTTTTTAAAGATTTAAATAAGAATTTGACTCTTAATATGAAATAATGGAAAAAAATAATTCATGTACCGAACCCCACACAATGGGATAAGAAATGGGTGGGCTAGATGGTAGACAACAACAACGCAGTTGTCTTGCGATGAAAAGGGAATTCAAGGCAAGATTGAGCGAGTTTATAATACATAAAAAAATCAACTATGTAAATAATAATTCATTGAAACTTTAAATTGCATTCCTTTTTCATCAAACAAAAAATCAAAATTTTATTTTACACTGCATTTCTTTTTCTTCAAACAAAACAACTCCTTAGTGAGAATTTGAATGATGTGCCCCGACGTTACTCTACATATGACCATGAATTTTATATTATTGCCATACTCTACATTAGTTGAGACATTATCTCCTTTCAAGATAGTTCATACTCTCTACTATGATCCCGAGGTTCTAAAATATCTCAACGCTAGAAGAAAACTCAACTCCAGTCATGTAAAGTGAGTTCATTTTCTTTGAGATTAAACCTTTGTTCTCAAGCACAAAGATGGTCCGGAGAATGAAATTGTTGATGCCCTAAGTAGGATGTGCATATTATTAAAATTATGAGCGTCAATGTCACTAGATTTGATAAGATTACCTTAATTATAAAGATTTTGTCAATAATTTTCATCCTATATATCCGATCAAAGTAAAAACCGGATAATGAAATTCCGTTTTCTATTGAAATATGATAATTAAGTTCCGTATTTGCTCCTTTTTAATTTTTTTTTGTTAATATGCTCTTTAAGCTAATTTAAATTTAAAATAAGCTCTCTTTTATAAAATGCCCTTCCATTAATAGGTCAAGGGGTATGAGTCTTTTCATTGTTACTAATTACAAACATTAAAAAAATCAACTGATCTCATTAATTTGACAAAATCATATAGGTCTAATGCATTTGCATCTTTATTTCCACAAAGAATGCAAGATTTGCTTTGCTAATTCAATAAAAATCTATAACATCTAGATTTTCATTTACTTTAGGAGAATCCTCTAAAATCGAGCGCTGATGGAGCATATCATCATCTTCTTTCTAAAGTCTAAGTTCATGCACTTATGATGCATGTGGTTGCATTCTAGACATTTATATAATTGAACATTTGTGTCATGATATAATATGTTGGGCCTATCTTTATTAGGTGCTATGTCGCTTTTTTTTCAGGATGCACTATTTTGAAACTAGTATATGTGTTGTGACATCCATATGTCATGGCCTATGTAGGGATTTCTTGTTAGTAAGGATTAGTAGGAAGTATGATATTGATATTACAAGAGAAGGAGAAATTATTCCGTGCGGTGTCCGAACGGGTGTCGGAACGTGAAAGATGCTTCGGACTGTGAGTGTACACACTGTGTACAAATAGTGTGCACACAGTTTGAACCAAATTGTGTATAAAAATTATACATAGAGTATACAGTGTGTACACTCACAATTGGGATGCATCTTTTCTGTCCGGACTTCGCACGGAATAATTTCTCCAAGAGAAATGCTAGTTGAATATGTGAGTTCACATCTCTCATCTCTTATAGAAGAACTTCTGAGAGAGATCTTAGTGACAATGGGTTGTTCGTAGAGTTTGACTTCAATCACCACTATATAATTGGTTATCTTAAATTCATCATAAGTCGAATAATTCATAATTTTTGTTTGCTTTTGTAGGGATTATACATCTAATACAATTTACATACAAAGATAACTTGAATCACCCCACCCTTAACTAAAATTCTTGTTATTGTTTATGCTCTATATTACTTGCATGTTCATTATCATTCACTCCTAAGTATTTCAAGAACTATCAGTACAGTCATCTAATTATATTCATGTTATACTATATTATCTTATCCTAAATCAAGCTTCTTGAAGTATATATTCTCCTTTCCTATTGACCATCCAAAAGGCCAAGTCCATAGCAACGGAGAACAATAACCGATTTAATTTCATCAAAGTCAGCCATCTTTTGGACAACAAGAAGGTTCATATCAGTACATCTACCACAAGAACCATGCCAGTATTTGAGATAATTGAAATAAGGCAATTGTATTGTACAATAATACAGCAAAGATACCTCCAAGCATGAGTGAAATGGAAGCTGTTGGGTGCGACGAGCAGTGAATGGCACAGGATCTGTCATAGATCTGGTCAGGAACTCCAGGGAAGATGGCAATGACTTCAGCCTGGAGGATGTGATAGGCCAAGTTGTTGATGTGTCCTGAAGAGTTTTCACATGCAGACAAAATTATTCTGTGCGGAGACCGGATGTAGAATGCCGTCTGAAGACCAATCAGAATGCGCCACGTCAGCGGTACCGAGCACAGAGGCGATGTGTTGATTCTGGTTGGTCTCCAGACGACGTTCGGCGTCCGCATAGAATAATTAATTTGTAGACGAGGAGATAAAAGCAAGATTCTTTCAAGCGGTGCAGAGAGACGGAAGCAAGGAAGAGGGGTCTAGGAACACATTCTCAAATGCAATCAACTGAATACATCATCACCGTTATCATCATCATCATCATCATTTATGAAACTTATGAGAAACTGATTAAAGCTTTCGATGTAGATTGCTAAAATCAAGGGTCATCATAGAAAAGCTTTAATACTAATCACAACATCTTGATCTCTCAATAGATTGCTAAAATCAAGAGCATCAAAGAAAAAACTTTAATACTAGCAACTTGGCTTTTTAAAGATCATAACACTTTCATCTCATTTGTTTGCTTAAAGATTAAAAAAAAAAAAAAAAAAAAAAGATAGAAATCTATTTTACAATATGAAGGAACTTGCTAAATTCAACATTTAGGCTTCGTTTGGAACGACTTTCTTACATCTTCTTAAAACAGTTTTATAATAATAGAAAGCTGCTTTAAATAGCAGTAAAAAAGCTGTCTCAAACAAAGTTTTAATTGAATATAATTAGACATTAATATTAATTGCAAACACACAAATCTCCTCAAAACTCTGTAAAAGGAAATTATTTCATTATCTTGCTCAAAATAGGCGAAAATAAAATTATTATTTTTTTAAATTTGTTTTTAATTTATAATTTACAAGCAACCAAAAGAGTCCATGGGCATGCATTTGGTTTGTCTTTTTACCAACATTTAATTTGGTCGCTTTATTTAAGACAAGACATTTTTAAACTAATGAAATTTGTAATATCCATTATTTTAAAATAGAATATTCCTATCAGCTTGTAAAATCAAATTATAGTCCCATTTTCACTTAAATTCAGAACTTGAGAAACAAGATTGTACTGATTCACAATTCGGAAGCTAAAAATTCACATCTTTGCAAGCCACAAACTTTCAATTGATCCAACTGTTTGGTGAAAGAAACCAAGGGTGCAATGGTTCTAATGAAAGGATCATTGCTAAATAGTTTATATATTCTTATAGGCTCAAATGCTAATAGAATTGAACCTCATGAAGATAGAACCAAGTTGTGGCACTTACGACTTGGTCAGATCAGTGAAAGAGGCTTATTGAGCTTAGCAAACAGAATTTATTGTGGAGACAAATCCGGAAAGCTTGATTTATGTGAATGTCGTATTCTGGGTAAAAATTGCAGAGTAATGTTCATCAAAGCAATGCATACATGCAAAGGGATTCTAGATTAGATTCACAGTGATCTCTAGGAGCCATAAAAAATTGAATCAAAAGGTGGAGCAAGATTCTTCATATCATTTATAGATGATTGAAGGCATGGCAAAACACAAAACGGTTGTGAAACACGCCACAACAGAATGGGCTTGCTGAAAGAATGAATCAAACCTTTCTTGAAAGAGTTCGGTGTATGCTCATAAAAGCAGGATTGTCGAGGTCATTTTGGGAAGAAACATTAGAGACAGCGAGCTATTTGATTAATAGATGTCCTTCAGCTGCTTTAAATTTCAAAGCCCAAATGGAGACATGGACGGGCCAGTATTGAAATGTTTTTTTTAGGTTATCCAGATGAAGTGAAAGGCTATAGACTACGGTGTATTGAACCTGGAATGGAGAAGTGTATCATCAGCAGGGATGCTGTGTTTAATGAAAGTGAATTTCCAATTAAAAGTAACAAAAACTAAGCAGAATTTGGAAACCAGGAAAAAATTCAGAACTCTGAACATATTGTGGTGCAGGATGAAGGTAAATGTGAGCTTCAGCGTCAAATTACAGAACCAGAACTGTTTAGTGATCCATCTGACTCTAGAAGCAGTGAATTACAGTAGTATTCACTAACCAGAGAGAGAAAAAAGGGTTATTAAAGCTCGGGACAGGTTCGATTTCTCTGATATAATGGCATATGCTGTACCGATTTACTATTACTGTATGGATTTCATTATTACTATATTATTTTACTGTTACTGCCATCAGTTTTACTGGCGACACTAGACTGTTATTGTTACATATATGGATAACGATATTGTTACTGATACTACTACTGATTTACTGTTATCATTACTATTATTGATTTACTATACTGATTATTGATACTGAGCATGTGATTAAGATACTAATTTGATACTGATATAAAATAACTAGAAAGCATGTATACATCATTATAAAGTTTTTATTATATTGATATAATTCTAACAGTCTTTACCGTTGCTTTGATTTTACCGATTTATACAATTTCTTTACTGATTGATAGTACTGATACGATGGTTGTTTTATCGATTCAATACCCGTATTGGTTTACTAGTTTTCCCACCGTACTATTTTCTTGGCTACAGACTTTATTGCTACTACATGTGCATTTTAATGTCTGCATAAATTCTTGATCATTTGACTGCTACTTCTATAAACGACAGACCACAAGCATATTATTTCTTTACCGTGCTTTGAGTCAGTTGTAGGATTTAGTTACTTGTTGTGCTCTTGAGCTCATTATATGTATTTAAATGATTTCAGGTCAGAGCAAGAGTATAGGAGCATGAGATTGACTAGGATCTTTCAAGTTCAGGTTAAGAGCTTCAAATTCATTTCTATCCAAGAAAAAGACCTAAATAATCTTGCTGAAAAACAAGTTAAGAAAGCGTTAACATCATTCTAAGTGACTTCATTTTTCCAAATGATAAAAGGAACTCAAGGAAATACAATTTCATCTAATGTATTGACTCGAACATCAATGAATTGTTTTAGCTATTCTTTTGTACTCACAACAGAGTAATTATGATATGATTGTATATAATCTGAATAATGTACATGATTTTTGAATATATATATATATATATATATATATATATATATATATATATATATATATATATATATATATATATATATATATATATATATTAATTGATAATTCTTTTCCCTGGTATTTATATTGATAAAAAAATTAGGTAGCTCTGATTGTTGTATACTAAAAGATAAAAAAATAATAATTTCAAATTAGATTATGGAGCGTGGTATAATCATTATATATAACACATGGCCAATTATGATTTGATTCTGTATTCTTGTCTGTAGCCATGTGCTATGGTGTAATATATAAATATATATATATATATATATATCTTTTTTATGATGAAATGAATAGAGTTTTATGGATGAATTATTTTCACTAAATTGGATGTTATTAGTAGCTCTATCGTCTGTTGGTTTTTTAAAGTTTATATTGGAAGAAAAATCTAAATAATTTTCAAAACTGAGATCCTAATGTTTGCTTGTTGCAAGCCAACACGATAGGACCTATCCAGTTTGTGGGTCTTAACGAGTTGGAGTGTGACATATAGTTCTCATTCTTATTCCTTCCACATTAATTCTAATTCACTATCTTGTACTATTAATGGGGTTCTCAAGAAACCAAATTATGGATTTTCAAAGAAATTAAATTTCACTAAAAGGACATGAAATCCAACTTAATATAATAAGCACGTGACAATCTGAGTCGAGATATCTTTATCTTATATATTTTATGTTTCTTTGGTGATTATTTGACATTTGTATGCAATATAAGGATTTGAAATTGCATGCATCAACATCTCCCTAGACCCCACATTCCCAAGATCTTCATGTACTAATTTACACCAATTTTTTTTTTCTCAATGCTTTGTAGCATTCTAGTTTAAGTTACAAATAGTAGATAGATAGTATGACATGTCCTCTAACAGAAATCATTTCAGGTAAAAGTAATCCTTTCTTTTATTTCTATTTGCTCCTATGCTGCATGTTCAGTTCTACTCTAAGGCATGAAATGGCATATGAATAAGCAACTTATTGATTTGCTCACATCTCTCTTCACAAAAACATGCATACAAAGGTTAACAAAAGCTTGAGGCTCTGTTTGGCTTGAAGGAATTGATAAAAAGAAAATGAAAAGGAAACACTATTAGAAAGGATAAAGAAATAGAATTTAAATTTGCTTTCACCCACTTGTTTAGTTAGGAAAAAAAAGGTTTAAGACTTGAGAAATTTTTCTTTTCATTTTGTACTAAGGTCTGGTGAAGAATTGTCTATCAAAAAACGTTTTTGTTTGAATTTCTCATGTAAATACAATTCATACTACTTTCTTCAAAGCCAAACACCCCATATTCAACTGTGAAGTATAAAACATTTGCATTATTTCCAATTCCTTAGAACTTAGAAGCAAGCATAACATAGAACTTCACTTAAGGAAAAGAAAAAAAATCGATACCCATTGCATTTGACTTATATCGAAGGCTTCAAGACCTAGCTATTTGACTTGTACTGTGTGAAATTTTGAACAAATTATACGAATGCTCCAATGAAAGTGCATCTTTCCCATAAGAATCCTTCCATAAAAATCCTTTTGGGCTATTCAACCCAAATTTCATACCTCCAGCAATTCAATGAGGTATGCTCATCCAAACGTAGAGGTCCATCCTCGAAGCATTTCCGAACCCCAACTTGAATTTTGCCCTCTCATCTCAAACCCGCAGTTGTTGCCATGCTTAGCAAAGATACCCCAACCTTCTCTCGATCCCGGCTGGGGTCCCAGATTGTTCAGCCAGAACCCTACCGGCAACAGCGAAGATGACGCTTCTTGTGCCACCAGGGGAACGATTCCGCAATGGATTAAAGGCCTTGAAGGCGAATAAGATGAAAATCAGGAGATTGGGAGGAGGAGATAAATGCAGCAGTGGTTAGTCTGAGACGAGCAACATTTTTCTGGAAAGAGGAAAATATAAAGGATAAAGAAATCAGGAGATTGGGAGGAGGAGATAAATGTAGGCCGTAAGTTGAAGGGCGACGCGACGCAGTCACGCAGGATTTCTGAGAAGCGACGAGCAAAGCAGTCGGGTTACAATGCTCTGTAAGCAATTCTATGCAGAGCATTTAACGGCAAAAATATATAAAAAAATAAGAAAAATATTTAAAATAAGAACTCTCTCCATCCTATTTGTCTACAATGAGAAGGTAATTTGATGTCTATAAAATTTTTTATATGATCCGCATGAAACATATGATAATATTTAAATTAATAGTTTTTTATATTAAATGTAGGATTATTAGAACTCAGATTGCAACAAATTTATAGTTTAACTAATCATATTCAGTTGCTGAATCTATTGACACTATAATTGAGCACAAATCAAACACAAAAAAATATATCTAAAAATTTCTAAACATTATTAAGAGCCAAACGACCTTTACTTCTTACATGTTTATAGAGAAATCAAGCGGCTTGACGAGAAAAGTCTAATGAGCTCAAGATCACTACATTGTAACATCATTAACACATTCAAATATTTAATAAATGATCTATAATCAAGGGAATTAATTTGGACAATATGATTGAGTGCTTTGAATTTTGATCAAATTTATCAAAATGCCTATATCAAGAAGCTTATAATAAGAGCTTCATCCTCTAAACAAAAAGGGATGTTAAAGAGCTTAGAGAACTAAAGAATTGTTTTGCATTTTCGAGCTATCACTATGGAAGACCATCATCATGTAAGCACCACCACCATTGACTTCTATAAACATTTAATCATGTTGTTAAGTTTTAACTGTCTATATGTGGACACCTGATTTGATAATTTCTACAAGACAAATAAGATGATTGTTCTCAATTGTAAATGATCTCATTTTTTAACTATTTCAAATGGAGAATTATTGTATCTCTTATTATATAGTGGATTGTTATGACTATGCCACATCTCGTGATTTTTTCTTTTATTGATTTTTTCACGTAAAAAAATTTTGTCTCTTACAATTTTTTCTGTGTACTAAATTTTTGTTTAAAGTTAAGATATTAAACATCAACTCTATTACTATAAGTTTTTTAGCAACAACAATAACAACAAGTCTTTATTCCACTACGCGGAGTTGGCTACATGAATCATTTTTCTTCATTGTGCACAGTTAAGAATCAAATTCTCATTTAAATAAAGCAAAAATATCATTTCTAATATTTTATAACTATATTTTTTAGGTTTACTTCTACCTTCTTAACATAGACCAAAATCTAATAGATCTATTGTCCTAGTCGAGTCATCAGAAGGCTAGTGCATGTCTTAGGTGCCCAAATCATTTAAGGTGACTCTTTCTAATCTTATCTGTAATTAGAGCTACTCCAACCTTTTCATATATATACTCATTTCACATTCTATCTCTAAGTGTGAAACTACTCACCCACCTGAGCATATTCATCTTTGCAACACTTAAATTGATTCTTAGATCTCTTTTATTCACTAACATTCTACACTTAAAGCATCACATATCTCACAACCATCTAATATAATTTTTTCTAAAGTTTGAGGGGCACTTTCTGTCATACAACAAGGCTGATGCATTCCTTCACTTCAACCAACAAATTTGAATTCTACTCATCATATCCCCATCTATTTCATTATCATTTTGAACAATGAACCCAAGCTATCTAAAAGATGTACTTTTATTAATGACTTGACCAGTGTTTTAAAAATCAAACCAGATTGGCATGTCTGAGCAATTTAATCATTAACAGATCTTAAGGTTGATTATGTTCATTCTGAAAATAGTTTATGCATCAAACTGGGTTGAATTGGCCAGAGCAGTCGGTTCAACCAGCGAATTGGTCTCAATTCTATTGAACCGACTAGTTTAATTTATGAATTATTTAAATAATTAAATAAATTATTTTAATACATTAAGAATAAAATATTATGTAATATTCATAGTTTAATAAATTAATTTATACTTAAAATGCTTAATTTTTTAATAAAAATTTTCAACCAAACATTTCACATGATTATATCACTCTATATGAGTTCTTATCCCTTCTAAACTCAAAAAGTAATATAAACAATAACAAGAGGAACTTTTCAAATTTACAACATATATTATATATTTTAAAACAATTTTTTTAAAATAAACTTTCCATGATGTAAATAACATTTATTTTTAATTAATAATGTCAAATAATCTATATTTATAATAATAAATAATCTAATCTTAATAATTTATAAATGTAAAATTATAATATGACTTTATTATATAATTCATAGGTGTAAATTATATCAAAACATATAATATAAACTAATAATAATTTATATCAAATATATAAATTTATATGTAAGCTAAATTTTTATTAAATTTAAAGACCAACTATATTTAAATTTAAAATTATATAAGATATTATTAATGTGTGAATTCAATTTATTTTTTATTAAAAAATTATATTATTACATTATTATTTTATCATTTAAATTTTATTTAAATAGTTTTCATATTTATTACATCATCCAATTTAGCTCCAATCAAACCAATGAACGCTTATCCTCTCCTTCTTCTTGTTCTATGCATGTTCGGTTGAATTTTCACAATCTCAGACTACGCTCAAAGTCACAATCCTTCTACTAGATCTATTACTACTAAAATTATACTTAATATATTCATTTTTAGACCTACTCAAACAAAAACCTTTAAATTTTAAAGTTGACCTCCATAATTCAAAATTTCTTTCAATTTGCTCTTTAGTCTTTAATTATCAACAAGAAGAATAACATCAACAAAAAAAAAAAAAAAATACAATCAAATAAATTGTTAGCATGTGCCAAAAAAAAAAAATGCTGCCACTTTCTTTTTCAGGTGTTTTCTGAATTCCTCCAATCAAAAAAATTCAAAACACCCATAAAATATGGATATTTTAAATTCCTCAACGGTTTTTTTTTTATTTCCATTTTTCAAATCAAATACTTAACAACTAAAACACAGTAACACATATTGGTTACTTCACGCCTTAAAGGCTAAAACACATCACAACAACAAGCCACTATTCAATTACAAAACATTTACGCACAAAGACTAAAAAAAATCAAACAATAAATAATAATTAAAATATAATATTAAACGACTACTACATTATTATTAAATAGCGATCATTTGCGCGGATCAGGATTCACCACGTCATCGAATACACATCGGCATATAATATCAGTACACAACAAAAATGACGTGGCTCATACTAAATCTCCTCTGTACCACATGGAATAATTTTTCAAAACTAAGTTGATACATATCTCGGAATAAAAACTCCTGTTCCTTTCCTCACAGTAGCCAGCGCGCTCCTTCTCACCTTGTCCAGCTCATACGCTAACCATGCGCGCCTCTGACAATTCCTACAAACAAAGGGTGCTTGCCGCCATTGCCTCATCCCCATATCAAACGATCCATAATGGCTCGCATCAACAAATGAATCAGACATTGGAAAAAGTTGTGGTCCTTCTCTATTAATGAAGAGCGGAAGAGCTCCGTTTTTCCTCTTTAGTTCTTCTTCCTCGTCGTCATCCAAAATGAGGCGCATGATCCGCTCTTCAATCTCCCTGTAGAAACTTTCGTTGTCTTCTTCACTTACGTTTCTCTCCATGCCAGGAAAACGGATTGAAGGAAAGTAGTATTCGAGAGGATAGCAACACCGGCCAAACTCGACTATTATGGGAGCAAAATGGAGGAGCAATGGTATATAATTGTTGGGGACTCTGAAAGGGTGAGAAGAGGTGCGATGTGGATGAAACGACCAGTAAAACTTTTTTCCATGCAACTAATTAACGACAAATGTGCGACGAAGGTAGAGGAGCAATTGGAAAGGAAGATTAGATGAACCTTCGTGGATGGAGACCTTCAGGAATTATGGGGAGAGAATGATTAAGGGACTATTACATAAGCCAGACGTAGAGAACTTTTCGCCTTCGAGATTCATTATCTATCATCAGTTAAGTTGGTCCAGGCAACAGAGGAGAATGAGGGGATTTAGGAGCCATGGGACTCTTGGAAGACCGGGTGTTTACTGCTCTTCGTTCATATTTTCTTAATGCCAAAATTTACGGCCCAAGCCAGAGGCGTTCACGTCTTTACTATTATTATACATTTGAATTGTGAAAAGAGGGTTTAAAAGCTTACTATTATTATTTTAATGATTTTTTAATGGCTTAAATTGCTATTTTAGTTCTGAAGTTATACTCTAATGGCCTTTTAACATAGAAAACTACGAAGGAATTGTTGTTGGAATGATTTATTATAATTTAAATTAATGTGTAAAACGCGAGGAACAAAATAATGTATTGTACGTATTTTTTTTTATAATAATTTTAACATTATAGATAGGATATATACACTCTTACGTGATATTAAGTGTACGCTTAAAAAAATTAAAATTTTTTTTTAAAAGAAGTGTATGCTCATATTTGTTCGGATCGATTTAATTAAGTCACGATGAGTGGTACATTATTAATAATTCAGCAGAGAGGTATGAAAATCGTTGTGATATATATATGTTCAAAAATTTTGAAATAAAATTCAAAGTCTTTTGAACTTTCATTTCAACAAATGTATAATTAAATTGAACGCCTAAAGTTAAATGAGCCCAAATAAAGCACATGATACATAATTATAAACTTTAGATTATTAATTAAGAGGCTTAAATAATATATGAATCTTACGTAATTAAAATCAAATCAAAAGCCTCAACATGATTGAAGACTCAAATGAGTCCAAGATCATTTAATTTTGAGGTCATTAAAACACTCAAGTATTGAACATTTGATATAAGTAGTTCAATTAAGTGTTTTGAATTTTTGGCAAAATTTATCAAAATGATATTCTTACAAAATTATAGATATACTACAGACATGTAGGAGAGAGCATAGATATCTAAGAAAATCTAGATTTTTACCCAACATTTAATGTGGGCGATCATTGTAAACAAGTGCCATAACCATTGTCCGACTTGTGGCATCAACAGAAAAGCATACAATCAAATAAATTTGTTAGCATATGCCAAAAATAAAAAAAAGATAAAAATACTGCCACTTTCTTTTTCAAGTGTTTTCTAAATTCCTCCAATCAAATAAATTCAAAACACACATTAAAAATCATGTTCCTTTCCTCTCAGTAGCCAGCACCCTCCTCACCTTTTCCAGCTCATACGCTAACCATGCGCTCCTCTGATAATTCCCACAAACAAAGGGTGCTTGTCATTGCCTCATCCCCTTATCAAACGTTCCATAACAGCTTGCATCAACAAATGAATCAGACATTGAAAAAGGCTGTGGTCTTTCTCCATTAATGGAGAGTGGAGGAGCTCCGTTTTCCCTATTTAGTTCTTCTTCCTCCTCGTCATCCGAAATGAGGCGCATGATCCGCTCTTCAATCTCCCTGTAG
This sequence comes from Dendrobium officinale, assembly GCA_019514585.1. Taxonomy (NCBI): domain Eukaryota; kingdom Viridiplantae; phylum Streptophyta; class Magnoliopsida; order Asparagales; family Orchidaceae; genus Dendrobium; species Dendrobium officinale. The sequence goes on along the minus strand of JACXSL010001516.1, from coordinate 53,740 downwards.
AAACTTTCGTTGTCTTCTTCACTTACGTTTCTCTCCATGACAGGAAAATGGATTGAAGGCAAATAGTACTGGATAGGATAACAACACGGGCCAAACTCGACTATTATGGGAGCAAAACGGAGCAGCAATGGTATATAATTGTTGGGGACTCTGAAAGGGTGAGAAGGGGTGCGATGTGGATGAAACGACCAGTAAAACATTTTTCAAAGCAATTAATTAACGACAAATGTGTGACGAAGGCAAGAGGAGCAATTGGAAAGGAAGATAAGATGCTTCGTGGATGGAGACCTTCAGGAATTATGGGGAGAGAATGATTAAGGAACTACTATATATGCCGAATGCAGAGAACTTTTCTCCTTCGGAATTCATTTTGATCATTAGTTAAGTCGGTCCAGGCAATGGAGGAGAATGAGGGGATTTAGGAGCCATTCATATTTTCTTAGCGCCAAAATTTACGGCCCAAATCTGAGGCTTTCCTGTCTTTACTATTATTATATATTTGAATTAAAAGCTGACAAATATTATTTTAATGATTTTTTAATGGCTTAAATTGCTATTTTAGTTCGGAAGTTATATTCTAATGGCCTTTTAACATAGAAAACTACTCTATTTTAGTCCGGAATTGTTGTTGGAATGATTTATTTTATTTTATTTTATTTATTATAATTTAAATTAATGTTTATAACGTGAAGAACAAAATAATGCATTTATGTATTTTTTTAATGTGATATTAAGTGTACGGCTTAAAAATAAAAAATAAAAAAAGTGTACGTTCCATTATTATTAATTAAGCACAGAGGTATGAAGATGGATGTGATATATATGTTCAAAAATTTTGAAATAAAATTAGAAGTCATTGGAACTTCCATTTCAACCAATGTATAATTAAATTGAACATCTCGAATTAAATGAGCCCAAATAAAGCACTTGATACATAATTATAAATATTAGATTATTAATTAAGGGGCTTAAATAATATATGAATCTTACATACTTAAAATCAAATCAAAAGCCTCATTATGAAGACTCAAATGAGTCCAAGATCATTTAATTTTGAGATCATTAAAACACTCTAGTATTGAACATTTGATATGTGATTAAAGTCGTGAAGATAAGTAGTTCAATTAATTGTTTTGAAATTTTGGCAAAATTTATCAAAATGATATTCTTACAAAATTATAGATGTACTACATGTCAACACTGGGGCACTCAGGTATACAGCACCGGGACGTCGTAATTTTTTTGTGTGTATTTTTTTTTTTTAATTTCGGGTGCAAAGCACCCGAAACCAAGCAACGGGGTAACCCCCGCACCCCTAACAAGCATGACAAATTTAAGGTTCGAGGTAATAAAATAACCTTATTGATCAACTCAATCAGATTCCACATATAACAAATTATTTTAGTTGAGCTAAATTGTTTGAATTTTTTCTAGTTTTTAAGTAAAAAATAGTTGGTCTCTTATAAATTATGTGCTCCTTAAATAAAAGTTTCTCTATATTGACTATTCTCATATATTTTCTAGCAAGCAATTGCAACAATAAGAAGTCATAATGAGTCCAATAAGTCATTGAACAAAACTAGTTTGTATATAGTCATGCATGTACTCAAATCTTATTTACTGAACACTATTCCATAGTCTCCTTAATCAAGAAGCTGCTCAGAGTTACGTCACTAAAAGCATCCTAAAAGCGCTAGTCTTAACACAATTATTACTCTTGATCATCTATTCAAATCACTATCAACTTATCCTTGATCTCTCTCATATTTATTAACCATGTCTCTATCAAAAAACTATAAATATATCCCTCATTTCTCATGGAAAGGGGACTCATGAGAGAGAAATTATAATTCTCATCGCTTGACTTCCCTTATCCGGGGTTTCCACGTAAAAAATATTGTGTTCTCTGTTTGTGTGCTAGATATCCGTAGAACGCTAAGACGTAAAATTTTTAACTCTATCGTCGCTTATATTCTAGCCCGCAACACACATTTATAGTACAAAATTTTCCTTCTCGCTTGGTATAACCCTCAACTCACCTTATGAACTCCCTTTCTTCACAAATAAATTAAGTCATTCTATTATTTTTTATTTTAAATGTGTTAATTAAGTGATAAATTATGTATTACATGCCATGTTCTTCTTCAATACAGAAAGTGTTAGATGATATATGTGAGCAGACATTGAATTTAAGATATCTATCTTTCTTTAAATTGTGTTTCTTCAACCCGTTTCAGATGGACTTTCTTCACTTAAAAGGATTGGCTTGTTTGCCTATTAATTTCTCATGTAAAATTTAATTTATCTTTCATCAAACAACTTTGGATCCGATAGATAATAGGAAAATATTTTTTTTATAATTAATGTTAATATTAAAATCTAAGCTTTCAAAAAAAAAAAAATATTACTAGATAAAAAAGAATGTTATAAGAGACATTAAATATCTCATGTGAAAAACTAGAAATGTTAAAAGAAAAAGAAAAAAAACAACTTGAAGTAGCAGTGGTTAGTCTGAGACGAGCAACATTTTTTTGGAAAGAGTATAATAAAAAGGATAAAGAAACCACTGATCTCTTGCAGCGAAGCTTGCTCCCGCTCTCAAGGCAAATCCCACTCCCACTCTCGCTCTCGCGGTGAAGCCTACTACCGCGACCCTCTCTCGAGGCGAAGCTCTCTCCTGCTCTCACGGCGAAGCCCACTTCCACGACCTGCGACTCGCTCTCTCAACGAAGCCCACTACCGTGACCCTTTTTTAGCGGCGAAGCCCGCTCCTTCTCTCGCGGCGAAGCCCGCTCAGCGACCCGCTTTCATAGCGAAGCCCACTGCCGCACCCCGCTTTCGCGGCGAAGCCCGTTCAAGCTCCAGCTCTTGCGGCGAAGCCTGCTGTCGCGACCCGCTTGCACGGCGAAGTCCACTCCCGCTCTCGTGTTCGAGCTGCTCGACTAGCTATAGAGTCAACTAATCGAGTGTTCGAGCTCGAGCTCGATTAGCTCAACTCGTCGAGCCCGAACCATCTCTCGAGCCGGCTTGACTCGGTTGCACCCCTACCCGTGGTAGATATTTATGTCTTCTAATATCTAAGGGTCATGTTATTTGCATTATTAATTTTAATCTTATAGCTTCTCTTTACACCGGGAATGAGACGACAAACATAACTATTTTATTTTAAAAGGATAAAAAAACCACTGATCTCTTGCAGCGAAGCTTGCTCCCGCTCTCAAGGCAAATCCCACTCCCGCTCTCGCTCTCGTAGTGAAGCCAGCTGCAATGACCCTCTCTCGAGGTGAAGCCCGCTCCCGCTCATGACCTGCGACCCGCTCTCACAACGAAGCCCACTAACGTGACCTTCTTTCGCGGCGAAGCCCACTCCTGCTCTTGCGGCGAAGCCCACTGCCGCGACCCGCTCTCGTAGCAAAGCCCACTGCCACGCCCCACTTTCGCGGCGAAGCCTGTTCACACTCCCGGTTCAACTAGGGAATTGGTCATGATTCTATTGAACGGCTAGTTTAATTTTTGAATTATTTAAATAATTAAATAAATTAATTTAATACATTAAGAATAAAATGTTATGTAATATTTATAGTTTAATAAATTAATTTATACTTAAAACGCTTAATTTTTTTTATAAAAATTTTCAACCAAATATGTTTCATGTCTATATCACTCTATATCAGTTCTTATCTCATCTAAACTCAAAAAGTAATATAAGCATTAACAAGAATAACTTCTCAAGTTTACAACATAAATTATATATTTTAAAACAATTTTTTAAATAAACTTTCCATGATATAAATAACATTTATTTTTAATTAATAATGTTAAATAAACTATATTTAGAATAATAAATAATCTAATCTTAATATTTTATAAATGTAAATTTATAATATGACTTTAATATATAAATTATAGGTGTAAATTATATCAAAACATATTATATAAATTAATAATAATTTATATCAAATATATAAATTTATATGTAAGCTAATTTTTTTAAATTTAAAGATCGACTATATATATTTAAATTTAAAATTATATAATATATTATTAATGTTCAAATTCAATTTATTTTTTATTTAAAAAATTATATTATTACATGATTATTCTGTCATTTAAATTTTATTAAAATAATATTCATATTTATTACATCATCCAATTTAACTCAAGTCGATCCAATGAACCCTTATCCTCTCCCTCTTCTTGTTCTAAGCATGTCCAGTTCAATTTTAACAACTTAGGACTTGATCGCTCAAAGTCACAATCCTCTATTACTATTAAAATTATACTTAATATATTCAACTTTAGATCTACTAAAACAAAAATCTTTAAACTCGCTCTTTAGTCATTAATTATCAACAAGAAGAATGACATCAACAAAAAAGCATACAATCAAATAAATTTGTTAGCACTTGCCATAAATAAATAAATAAATGCTGCCACTTTCTTTTTTCAGGTGTTTTCTGAATTCCTCCAATCAAATAAATTCAAAACACACATAAAATATGAAAATTTTAAATTCCACAATGGTTTGTTTTTTTCATTTCCATTTTTCAAATCAAATGCTTAACAACTAAAACGCGGTAACACACACTGGTTTCTTCAAGCCTTAAAGCCTAAAACACATCACAACAACTAGCCATTCTTGAATTACAAAATATTCACACACAAAGGTTAAAAAAAAAACCAAACAATAAAAAATAATTAAAATATAATAATAACAGCTCCTCCATTATTATTGAATAGCGATCATTTGCAGTGAATTAGAATGCGCCATGTAAACGAGTACACAGCGGTACACCGCACCGGTACAGAGTAAGAAATTACGTGGCACATACTATTTCGTCTCTGGAAGCCATCCAATGACCGCGTTGATTTTTTTTTTTTTTTTTTTTTTTTGTGACAAGGAACCCCTCCGCTTTGCGGCGAGTAAACCCCGGTCAACCTAGCAGGCAACCTACACCATTTACCCGGGCCAACGCTTAAAACTGTCACGACTTAAAAATATGTATCAACGTAAACCCCCATGTGATTCGAATCTGGGACTTGGGCTTTGCCCAGCCCAGTTCCCCCCACATGAGCTAAGCCATGGTGGGTGGAATAATTTTTTAGAACTAAGTTGATACATATCTCGGAATAAAAACTCCTGTTCCTTTCCTCCCAGTAGCCAGCGCGCTCCTTCTCACCTTCTCCAGCTCATGCGTTAACCATGCGCGCCTCTAACAATTCTCACAAACAAAGGGTGCTTGCCATTGTCTCATCCCCGTATCAAACGTTCCATAACGGCTCGCATCAACAAATGAACCAAACATTGGAATAAACTGTGGTCTTTCTCCATTAATGGAGAGCGGAGGAGCTCCGTTTTTCCTCTTTTGTTCTTCTTCCTCGTCGTCATCCGAAATGAGTCGAATGATCCGCTCTTCAATCTCCCTGTAGAAATTTTCGTTGTCTTTTTCACTTACGTTTCTCTCCATGCTGGAAAACGGATTGAGGGGAGAGAATGATTAAGGGAGTATTATATAAGCCGAATGCAGAGAACTTTTCTCCTTCGAAATTCATTATCTATCATTAGTTAAGTCGGTTCAGGCAATGGAGGAGAATGAGTGGATTTAGGAGCCATAGGAGTTTGTAAGACCGGGCCTTTGCTTCTCTCCATTCATATTTTCTTTGCGCAAAAATTTAGGGCCCAAATCTGAGGCGTTCCTGTCTTTGCTATTATTATATATTTGAATGGTGAAAAGGGGGTTTAAAAGCTGACATTTATTATTTTAATGATTTTTTAATGGCTTAAATTGCTATTTTAGTTCTGAAGTTATACTCTAATGCCCTTTTAACATAGAAAACTACAACGGAATTGTTAATTTTATTTTATTTGATTTATTATAATTTAAATTAATGTGTAAAACGTGAGGAACAAAATAATCATAATAATTTAGGAGAGAGATATGAAGACGGATGTGATATATGTGTTCAAAAATTTTGAAATAAAATTCCAAGTCTTGAATTAAATGAGCCCAAATAAAATAATTGATACATAATTATAAACTTTATATTATTAATTAAGGGGCTTAAATAATATCTGAATCTTACATACTTAAAATCAAATCAAAAGCCTCAGTATGAAGACTCAAATGAGTCCAAGATCATTTAATTTTGAGGTCATTAAAACACTCAAGTATTGAACATTTGATATGTGATTAAAGTTGCTAATATAAGTAGTTCAATTACTTGTTTTGAATTTTATGCAAAATTTATCAAAATGATATTCTTACAAAATTATAGATGTACTACAGACAAGTAGAAGAGAGCTTAGATATCTAAGAAAATCTAGATTTTAACCCAACATTTAATGTGGACGATCATCGTAAGCAAGTGCTATCACCATTGCCCGACTTGTATCATCCAATTGTCATCGCTTGATTTCTATCGTTCAACTTTCATTACCTATCTACCAATATTTCTTATCTCCGAATAACTAATATTTAATGTGGCGCTCTGCTTTGTTGATCAACGCTGGGGTGCTTGGGAACACAACACTGGGGCGCTCAGGTATACAGCACCAGGACATCGTAAATTTATTATTATTTTTATTATTTATTTCGGGTGCAAAGCACCTGAAACCAAGCAATGGGGTAACCCCCGCATCTCTAACAAACTTGACAAATTTCTTCACTTAAAAGGATTGGCTTGTTTGCCTATTAATTTCTCTTGTAAAATTTAATTTATCTTTCATCAAACAACTTTGGATACGATAGATAATAGGAAAATATTTTTTTTTATAATTAATGTTAATATTAACAATTTAACATAGCTTTCAAGAAAAATTCATATATCACATGGATAAAAAAGAATGTTATAAGAGACATTAAATTTATCATGTGAAAAACTAGAAAAGTAAAAAATTAAAAAAAAAAAAAAACTAAAGGGAGCAACCCCACATTGTATTAAAGGCCTTGAAGTAGCAGTGGTTAGTCTGAGACGAGCAACATTTTTCTCAAAAGAGGATAAGAAAATGGATAAAGAAATCAGAAGATTGGCAGGAGGAGATAAATGTAGACCGTAACACGCAAGAATTCTGAGAAGTGGTTGAGGGACAATGCTCCTGTAATCCTGTTAGAAATTCTATGTAGAACATTTAACGATCAAAATATGAAAATAAAAAATAAAAATAAAAACTCTCTCTACCCTATTTGTCTACAATGAGAAGTAAATTTGATATGTCTATAAATTTTTTTATATGATCCTCATGAAACATGAGATAATATTTAAAATAATAGTTTTTTCTATTAATGTAGGATTATTAGAACTCTTATTGCAACAAATTTATAGTTGAACAAATTATATTGACAAGGTGAATCTATTGACAATACAATTGAGCTCAAATCAAACGCACAAAATATATCTAAAAATTTCTGAACATTAATAAGAACCAAACAAACTTTAGTTATTACATGCTTATAGAGTTATAGTCAAATCAATTGGCTCGACGAGACAAATTTAATGTGCCAAGATCACGACATTGTAACATCATTAACACATTCAAGTATTTAATAAATGATCTATATAATCAAGGGAATTAATTTGGATAGTGTAATCGAGTGCTTTGAATTTTGATCAAATTTATCAAAATGCCTATATTAAGAAGCTTATAAACAAAGCGTCATTCTCTACCAAAAAAGGAGATTAAAGAACTGAGAGAACTAAAGAATTGTTTTCCATTTTCCACCTATCACTATGAATGACCATAACCATACAAACACCATCTCCATTGACTTCTATCAAAATTTAATCATGTTGTTAAGTTTTAATTCTCTAGCCGTGAACACTTGATTTTGTAATTTTTAAAAGACAAATTAGATTATTTTTCATAATTGTAAACGATATCATTTTTTTTAACTATTTCAAATGGAGAATTATTGCTTCTCCTATTCTATAGTGGATTGTTATGACTAAGCCACGTCTCATGAGTTTTTCTTTTATTGAGTTTCCACGTAAAAAAAACTTTTCTTTTACAAATTTTTTTGTGTACTAAATTTTTTTTAAAAGTTAAGATATATTAAACACACACTCTGTTAGCATAAGTTTTTTAGCAACAACAAAAACAACAAAGCCTTTATCCCACTACGTGGAGTTGACTAAATGAATCATTTTTCTTCATTGTGCACAGTTAAGAATCAAATTCTCATTTAAATCAAATAAAAAATGTAATTTCTAATATTTTATAACTATATTTTTTAGGTTTACCTCTACCGTCTTGTAAACATGGACCAAAATCTAATACATCTACTGTCCTAGTCGAGTCATCAGAAGGCCGATGGTTTTTGTGCCCAAACCATTTAAGACGACTCTCTCTAATCTTATCTATCATTAGAACTACTCTAATCTTTACATGTATATACTCATTTCACATTCTATCTCTAAGTTTGAAACCACTCATCCACCTGAGCACCCTCATCTTTGCGGCACTTTAAACTTAAATTTATGCTTAGACCTTTTTATTGGCTAACATTATACACTTAAAGCATTACAGATCTCACAACTATGAAATATAATTTTCTCAAAAGTATACGGGATACTTTCTATCACACAACAGGCCTGATACATTCCTTCACTTCAGCCAACAAACTTGAATTCTAGTTATTAATAACATCCCTATCTATTTCTCTATTATTTTGAACAATAGATCTGAGATATCTAAAATACGTGATATTATTAATGACATGACTAGTGTCTTAAAAATATGATCGGATTGGCAGGTCCAACCGGTCACTTCAACCATGAACCAATCTTGAGGCCGATATGTTCATTCTGAAAATCGTTTATGCATCAAATTGGGCTAAATTTGCTACAACTGCTGGTTCAACTGGCGAACTGGTCCCAATTCTATTGGACCGGCTGTTTTAATTTCTAAATTATTAAAATAATTAAATAAATTAATTTAATACATTAAGAATAAAAATATTATGTAATATTTATAATTTCATAAATTAATTTATACTTAAAATGCTTATTTTTTTTTAAATAAAAATTTTCGACCAAACATTTTACATGGCTTATATCACTCTATTTGAGTTCTTATCTCATATAAACTCAAAAAGTGATATAAACATTAACAAGAGGAACTTCCTAGGTGATATGGACGGGAGAAATTATTAGGTACGGAGTGCGGACGGGAGAACCGTCTGCACACTAGTATAAAACAGTGTTCGGTACCGTTCGGTACCACTCGGTACCGCTGGGTACCGCTCGGTACTCTGTGTCTGTGCAGACGGTTCTCACCCCGTCTGCACTCCGCACCTAATAATTTTTCGGTGATATGACGCTAAATAAATTGAAGTACTTACTTCTCAAGTTTACAAATAATATTATATATTTAAAATAGATTTTTTAAAAAATCTTTCTATGATGTAAATAACATATATTTTTAATTAATAATGTTGAATAAATTATATTTATAATAATAAATTATGTAATCTTAATTTTTTTATAAATGTAAATTTATTATATGACTTTAATATATAATTTATAGGTATAAAATATATTAAAACATATAACATGAATTAATAATAATTTATATAAAATATATAAATTTGTATGCAAGCTAAATTTTTATTAAATTTGAATTGAATTTAAAAATTAAATTTAAAGATAGAATATATTTAAATTTAAAATTATATAAGATATTATTAATATGCAAATTCAATTTATTTTTTATTAAAAAATTTATATTATTACGTTATTATTCTGATATTTAAATTTTATTTAAATAGTTTTCATATTTATTACATCATCATATTTGACTCTAGTCGAACCACCGAATCCTTATTCTTTCATTCTTCTGGTTCTACGCATGTCTCGTTCAATTTTCACAACCTCAGACTTACGCTCAAACTGACAATCCTCTTAAGAGATCTATTACTACTAAAATTATAATTAATATATTCAGCTTTAGATCTACTCGAACAAAAATCTTTGAACTCTAAAGTTGACCTCTATAATTCCAATTTTCTTTCAACTCGCTCTTTAATCTTTATCAACAAGAATAATGTCATCAACAAAAAGCATACAATCAAATAAATTTGTTAGCATGCGCCAAAAAAAATAAAAAATTAAATGCTGCCACTTTATTTTCAGGTGTTTTAATTTCTAAATTCATGCAATCAAATAAATTCAAAACACTCATAAAGTATGAAATTTAAAATTCCTCAACGTTTTTTTTTTTATTTCTATTTCCATTTTTTCAAATCAAATGCTTAACAACAAAAACACAGTAACACACTAGTTTCTTCATGCCTTAAAGGCTAATACACATCACAACAAGCAACCACTGTTCAATTACAAAATATTCACACACAAAGGCTAAAAAAAAATCAAACAATAAACAATAATTAAAATCTAATATTACTTAGCTCCTCCATTATTATTGAATAGCAATCATTTGCAACAAATCAAAATGCGCAACTTCATCAAATACACAATGGTACACATCACAAGCACGACGTGGCGCATACTGATTTGCCTCGGGACAACATCCACTGACCGCATGGAATAAATTTTTAGAACTAAGTGGATACATATCTCGGAATAAAAAATCATGTTCCTTTCCTCTCAGTAGCCAGCACCCTCCTCACCTTCTCCAGCTCATGCACTAACCATGCGCTCCTCTGATAATGCCCACAAACAAAGGGTGCTTGTCATTGCCTCATCCCCTTATCAAACGTTTCATAACAGCTTGCATCAACAAATGAATCAGACATTGAAAAAGGCTGTGGTCTTTCTCCATTAATGGAGAGCGGAGGAGCTCCGTTTTCCCTATTTAGTTCTTCTTCCTCCTCGTCATCCGAAATGAGGCGCATGATCAACTCTTCAATCTCCCTGTAGAAACTTTCGTTGTCTTCTTCACTTACGTTTCTCTCCATGACAGGAAAATGGACTGAAGGCAGATAGTACTGGATAGGATAACAACACGGGCCAAACTCGACTATTATGGGAGCAAAACGGAGCAGCACCGGTATATAATTGTTGGGGACTCTGAAAGGGTGAGAAGGGGTGCGATGTGGATGAAACGACCAGTAAAACATTTTTCAAGGAAATTAATTAACGACAAATGTGTGACGAAGGCAGAGGAGCAATTGAAAAGGAAGATAAGATGCTTCATGGATGGAGACCTTCAGGAATTATGGGGAGAGAATGATTAAGGAACTATTAAATATGTCGAATGCAGAGAACTTTTCTCCTTTGGAATTCATTATCGATCATTAGTTAAGTCGGTCCAGGCAATGGAGGAGAATGAGGGGATTTAGGAGCCATTCATATTTTCTTATCGCCAAAATTTACGGCCCAAATATGAGGCTTTCCTGTCTTTACTATTATTATATATTTGAATTAAAAGCTGACAAATATTATTTTAATGATTTTTTAATGGCTTAAATTACTATTTTAGTTCGGAAGTTATACTCTAATGGCCTTTTAACATAGAAAACTACAACGGAATTGTTGTTGAATAATTTATTTTATTTGATTTGATTTATTATAATTTAAATTAATGTGTAAAACGTGAATAACAAAATAATGTATTTATGTATTTTTTTAATGTGATATTAAGTGCACGGCTTAAAAAAAAAATAAAAAATAAAAAAAGTGTAAGGTACATTATTAATAATTCAGCAGAGAGGTATGAAGATGGATGTGATATATATGTTCAAAAATTTTAAAATAAAATTAGAAGTCATTGGAACATCGATTTCAACAAATGTATAATTAAATTGAACGTTTCGAATTAAATGAGCTCAAATAAAGCACTTGATACATAATTATAAACATTAGATTATTAATTAAGGGGCTTAAATAATATATGAAAGTTACATACTTAAAATCAAATCAAAAGCCTTAGTATGAAGACTCAAATGAGTCCAAGATCATTTAATTTTGAGGTCATTAAAACACTCAAGTATTAAACATTTGATATGTGATTAAAGTCGTTAAGATAAGTAGTTCAATTAATTGTTTTGAAATTTTGGCAAAATTTATCAAAATGATATTCTTACAAAATTATAGATGTACTGAATGTCAACACTGGCGCACTCAGGTATATATACAGCGTCGGGACATCGTAATTTTTTTTTTGTGCATTTTTTTTTTTTCGGGTGCAAAGCACCCGAAACCAAGCAATGGGGTAACCCCCGCACCCCTAACAAACATGACAAATTTAAGGTTCGAGGTAACAAAATAACCTTATTGATCAACTCAATCAGATTCCACACATAACAAATTATTTTAGTTGAGCTAAATTGTTTGAAATTTTTTTCTAGTTTTTAAGTAAAAAATAGTTGGTCTCTTATAAATTATGTGCTCCTCTTACCAGGCTACTAAATAAAAGTTTCTCTATATTGACTATTCTTATATATTTTCTAGCAAGCAATTGCAACAATAAGAAGTCATAATGAGTCCAATAAGTCATTGAACAAAACTAGTTTGAATATAATCATGCATGCATGTACTCAAATCTTATTTACTAAACACTATTCCATAGTCTCCTTAATGAAGAAGCTGCTCAGAGTTACATCACTAAAAGCATCCTAAAAGCGCTAGTCTTAACACAATCATTACTCTTGATCATCTATTCAAATCACTATCAACTTATCCTGGATCTCTCTCATATTTACTGACCATGTCTCTATCAAAAAACTATAAATATATCCCTCATTTCTCATGGAAAGGGGACTCATGAGAGAGAAACTATAATTCTCATCGCTTGACTTCCCTTATCCGGGGTTTCCACGTAAAAAATATTGTGTTCTCTGTTTGTGTGCTAGATATCCGTAGAACGTTAAGACGTAAAATTTTTAACTCTATCGTCGCTTATATTCTAGCCCGCAACACACATTTATAGTACAATATTTTCCTTCTCGCTTGGAATAACCCTCAACTCACCTTATGAACTCCCTTTCTTCACAAATAAATTAAGTCATTCTATTATTTTTTATTTTTAAATGTGTTAATTAAGTGATAAATTATGTATTACATGCCATGTTCTTCTTCAATATAGAAAGCTTTAGATGATATATGCTAGCAGACATTGAATTGAGATATCTCTCTTTTTTTAAATTGTGTTTCTTCAACTCGTTTCAGATGGACTTTCTTCACTTAAAAGGATTGGCTTGTTTGCCTATTTCTTTTACTCTTCTTTTTCATGTGATTAATTTCTCATGTAAAATTTAATTTCTCTTTCATCAAACAACTTTGGATCCGATAGGTAATAGGAAAATATTTTTTTTTTATAATTAATGTTAATATTAAAATCTAAGCTTTCAAGAAAAAAAAATCATATATTACTAGATAAAAAAGAATGTTATAAGAGACATTAAATATCTCATGTGAAAAACTAGAAATGTTAAAAAAAAAAAAAAAAAAAAAATTGAAGTAGGAGTGGTTAGTCTGAGATGAGCAACATTTTTCTGGAAAGAGGATAATAAAAAGGATAAAGAAACCACTGATCTCTTGCAGTGAAGCTTGCTCCCGCTCTCAAGGCAAATCCTACTCCCACTCTCGCTCTCACGGTGAAGCCTACTGCCGCGACCCTCTCTCAAGGCGAAGCTAGCTCTTGCTCTCACGGCGAAGCCCACTGCCACGACCTGCGACCCGCTCTCTCAACGAAGCCCACTACCGTGCCCCTCTTTCACGGCGAAGCCCGCTCCTGCTCTTGCGGCGAAGCCCGCTGTTGCGACCCGCTCTCACAGCGAAGCCCACTGCCGCACCCCGCTTTCGCGGCGAAGCCCGTTCACGCTCCAGCTCTTGCAGCAAAGCCTGCTGTCGCGACCCCGCTCTCACGGCGAAGTCCACTCCCGCTCTCGTGTTCGAGCTGCTCGACTAGCTATAGAGTCGAGCAATCGAGTGTTCGAGCTCGAGCTCGATAAGCTCAACTCGTCGAGCCCGAACCATCTCTCGAGCCGGCTCTACTCGGTTTCACCCCTACCCGTGGCAGATATTTATGTCTTCTAATCTCTAAAGGTCATGTTATTTGCATTATTAATTTTAATCTTATAGCTCCTCTTTACACCGGGAATTAATGAGACGACAAACATAACTATATTAATTTAAAAGGATAAAAAAACCACTGATCTCTTGCAGCGAAGCTTGCTTCCGCTCTCAAGGCAAATCCCACTCCCGCTCTTGCTCTCGCAGTGAAGCCTGCTGCCGCGACCCTCTCTCGAGGTGAAGCCCGCTCCTGCTCACGACCTGCGACCCGCTCTCACAACGAAGCCCACTAACGTGACCTTCTTTCGCGGCGAAGCCCGCTCCTGCTCTTGCGGCGAAGCCCGCTGCCGCGACCCGCTCTCGTAGCAAAGCCCACTGCCGCGCCCTACTTTTGCGGCGAAGCCTGTTCGCACTCACGGTTCAACTAGGGAATTGGTCCTGATTCTATTGAACCGGCTAGTTTAATTTCTGAATTATTTAAATAATTAAATAAATTAATTTAATACATTAAGAATAAAATATTATGTAATATTTATAGTTTAATAAATTAATTTATACTTAAAACGCTAAATTTTTTATAAAAAATTTTCAACCAAATATTTTTCATGGCTATATCACTCTATATGAGTTCTTATCTCATCTAAACTCAAAAAGTATAAGCATTAACAAGAATAACTTCTCAAGTTTACAACATAAATTATATATTTTAAAACAATTTTTAAAATAAACTTTCCATGATGTAAATAACATTTATTTTTAATTAATAATGTTAAATAAACTATATTGAGAATAATAAATAATCTAATCTTAATAATTTAAAATTGTATATTTATAATATGACTTTAATATATAAATTATAGGTGTAAATTATATCAAAACATATATTATAAATTAATAATAATTTATATCAAATATATAAATTTATATGTAAGCTAATTTTTTTAAATTTAAAGATCGATTATATATATTTAAATTTAAAATTATATAAGATATTATTAATGTGCAAATTCAATTTATTTTTTTATTAAAAAAATTATATCATTACATGATTATTCTGTCATTCAAATTTTATTAAAATAATTTTCATATTTATTACATCATCCAATTTAACTCAAGTCAATCCGATGAACCCTTATCTCTCTTCTTGTTCTATGCATGTCCGGTTCAATTTTAACAACTTAGGACTTGCAGATTGCTCAAAGTCATAATCCTCTTATTAGATCTATTACTATTAAAATTATACTTAATATATTCAACTTTAGATCTACTAAAACAAAAATCTTTAAACTCTAAAATTGACCTCCATAATTCAAATTTTTTTTCAACTCGCTCTTTAGTCTTTAATTATCAACAAGAAGAATGACATCAACAAAAAAGCATACAATCAAATAAATTTGTTAGCACTTGCCAAAAATAAATAAATAAATAAATAAATGCTGCCACTTTCTTTTTTCAAATGTTTTCTAAATTCCTCCAATCAAATAAATTCAAAACACACATAAAATATGAAAATTTTAAATTCCTCAATGGTTTGTTTTTTTTTTCATTTACATTTTTCAAATCAAATGCTTAACAACTAAAACGTAGTAACACACACTGATTTTTTCAAGCCTTAAAGGCTAAAGCACATCACAACAGCTAGCCACTCTTGAATTACAAAATATTCACACACAAAGGTTTAAAAAAATCAAACAATAAACAATAATTAAAATATAATAATAACAGCCCCGCCATTATTATTGAATAGCGATCATTTGTGAATTAGAATGCGCCATGTCAACGAGTACACAGCGGTACACCGCACCGGTACAGAGTAAGAAATTACGTGGCACATACTAATTCGTCTCTGGACGTCGTCCAATGACCGCGTTGATTTTTTTTTTTTTTTTTGGTGACGAGGAACCCCTCCGCTTTGATGCGAGTAAACCCCGGTCAACCTAGCAGGCAACCCACACCATTTACCCGGGACAACAATTAAAACTATCACGATCGCCCAATGGGAATCGAACCAGGGACTTGGGCTTTGCCCAGCCGAGTTCCCCCCACATGAGCTAAGCCACAGTGGGTGGAATAATTGTTTAGAACTAAGTTGATACATATCTCGGAATAAAAACTCCTGTTCCTTTCCTTCCAGTAGCCAGCGCGCTCCTTCTCACCTTCTCCAGCTCATGCGCTAACCATGCGCGCCTCTGACAATTCTCACAAACAAAGGGTGATTGCCATTGCCTCATCCCCGTATCAAACGTTCCATAATGGCTCGCATCAACCAATGAACCAGACATTGGAAAAAGCTGCGGTCTTTCTCCGTTAATGGAGAGCGGAGGAGCTCCATTTTTCCTCTTTTGTTCTTCTTCCTCGTCGTCATCCGAAATGAGTCGAATGATCCGCTCTTCAATCTCCCTGTAGAAACTTTCGTTGTCTTCTTCACTTGCGTTTCTCTCCATGCTGAAAAACGGATTGCGGGGAGAGAATGATTAAGGGACAATTATATAAGCCGAATGCAGAGAACTTTTATCCTTCGGAATTCATTATCTATCATTAGTTAAGTCGGTCCATGCAATGGAGGAGAATGAGGGGATTTAGGAGCCATTCATATTTTCTTTGCACCAAAATTTATGGCCCAAATCTGAGGCGTTCCTATCTTTACTATTATTATATATTTGAATTAAAAGCTGACAAATATTATTTTAATGATTTTTTAGTGGCTTAAATTGCTATTTTGGTTCTGAAGTTATACTCTAATGGCCTTTTAACACAGAAAACTACAACGGAATTGTTGTTGGAATGACTTATTTTATTTTATTTTATTTATTATAATTTAAATTAATATGTAAAACGTGAGGAACAAAATAATGTATTGTATGTATTTTTTTAATGTGTACGCTTAAAATTTTTTTTGAAATAAAACTCAAAGTCATTCGAGCTTCGATTTCAACAAATGTATAATTTAACTGAACATCTCGAATTAAATGAGCAAAGCACTTGATCTATAATTATAAACTTAAGATTATTAATTAAGGGGCTTAAATAATATCTGAATCTTACATACTTAAAATCGAATCAAAAGCCTCAGTATGAAGTTTCAAATGAGTCCAAGATCATTTAATTTTGAGGTCATTAAAACACTCAAGTATTGAACATTTGATATGTGATTAAAGTCGTTAATATAAGTAGTTCAATTAATTGCTTTGAATTTTTGGCAAAATTTATCAAAATGATATTCTTACAAAATTATAGATGTACTACAGACATGTAGAAGAGAGCTTAGATATCTAAGAAAATCTAGATTTTTACCCAACATTTAATGTGGACGATCATCGTAACCAAGTGCTATCACCATTGTCCGTCTTGTGTCATCCAATTGTCATCGCTTGACTTCTATCGTTCAAATTTTATTACCTATCTACCAATATTTCTTATCTCCGAATAACTAATATTTAATGTGGTGTTCTACTCTGTTGATCAACGCTGGGGTGCTTGGGAACATAACACCAGAGCGCTCAGGTATATAGCGCCGGGACGTCATAAAATTTTTTGGTTCTTTTTTTATTTCGGGTGCAAAGCCCCCGAAACCAAACAAGCGGGTAAATCCCCCACACCCCTAACAAACATGACAAATTTGAGGTCCAAGACAACAAAACAACCTGATTGATCAGCACAATTATATTCCACACATAACATATATATTATTTCAGTTGATCTAAATTGCGCGAAATTTTTTTCTAGTTTTTACGTAAAAAATAGTTCGTCTCTTATAAATGATGTGTGTAGGTTCCTCTTACAAAGCTACTAGATAAAAGTTTCTCTCTATCGACTATTATCATATATTTTCTAGCATGCAATTGCAACAATGAGAATTCCTAATGGGTCCAATAAGTCATTGAACAAAACTAGTTTGAATATAATCATGCATATACTCAAATCTTATTTACTGAATACTATTCCATAGTCTACATAATCAAGAAGCAGCCCAGAGTTACATCACTAAAAGCATCCTAAAAGCGCTAATCTTAACACAATAATTAACGCTTAGCTACTAAACTCAGATGAGGACATCCAAGAAGTTGTTCGCTTGTTGATAGTACTAGCTTGAAGTACAAGTGAACTTCTTAAATGCACAAGATTTTAGTGCTTGAAGAACTTGCCTATAGCACTACCAAGAATACACATTGATATATCATCAAAAAATTATCTCAAGGAAAAATTAGGTTGGAAACTTTCAAAATTAAATATTGGATCATCCGAACTTTGATTTCAGCAAACTTATAGTTTAATAGAACATCTCAGAAATACAATCCCAACAACACCAAATTTGGCTCAGTCCAAGCCCAAATGAGTCCAAACATGACATGCTTATAGTTGAATCAAGCGGCTCGACGAGGCAAATCCAACGAGTCCAAGATCATCAAATTCTGATGTTATTAAGACATTTAAATGCCAATAAATGGTCCATGACCAAGGGAATTAATGAACATTGACCGTCCTTTCAAATCACTCCAAATTTAGCCTTGATCTCTCTCCTATTTACTGGTCATGTTACTCTTAAAAAAACTATTAAGTATATCCCTTATTCCTCATGGAAAGGGGACTCAAGCAAGGAAGAGAGAGAAATTATAGTTCTCTTGCCACCAAACTCCTTCTCGACCACCGCCAGACTTCTGCAGGCCACTAACTGATGTCGAACTTCCACCCGGCCACCGACAAATGCCAGACTTCCGCCCGGCCACTGACTGACGCCGGACTTCCACCCGCCCGCTAACTAATGCCGAATTTTCGCCCGACCATCGAACATTGTCGGATTTTCATTCGATCTTCACTCGTCATTAGATTTCTACACGACAGTTGGTTGTTGTAATATGATCGTCCTCAATAGGACAAATCGGTCTCTTGTAATCCATTTAAATACTAGTGGAATCATTCCAACTAGGCGTGTCCCCGTAGTTTTTTCCTTTTCTAGGGTTTTCCACGAAAAAAATATTGTGTTCTATATTTGTGTGCTAGATATTCGTACAACGCTAAGAAGTAAAATTTTTAACTTTTTTTTCCCGTATATTCAAGCCCCCAACACACATCTATAGTACAAAATTTTCCTTCTCGCATGGAATAACCCTCAACTCACCTTATGGACTCCCTTTCTTCACAAATAAATTATAAGTCATTCTATTTTTTTAATGTGTTAATTAAGTGGTAAATTATGTATTACATGCCATGTTCTTCTTCAATATAGAAAGTGTTAGATGATATATGTGAGCAGACATTGAATTGAGATATCTCTCTTTCTTTAAATTGTATTTCTTCAACTCGCTTCAGATGGACTTTCTTCACTTTAAAGGACTGGCTTGTTTCATGGTAAACGAATTCCTTAAGAGATTCTCTGAGTTTACCTATTTCTTTTACTCTTCTTTTTCATGTGATTCATTTCTCATGCAAAATTTAATTTATCTTTCATTAAAAAAGTTTGGATCCGATAGATAATAGGAAAATACTTTTTTTGTAATTAATGTTAATATTAACATCTCAACTTTCAAGAAAAATTCATATATCACATAGATAAAAAAAGAATGTTATAAGAGACATTAAATTTATAAAAACTAGAAATGTAAAAAAAAAAAAAAAACTATAGGGTGCGGCCCTGCATTAATTGGATTGAAGGCTTTGAAGTAGCAGTGGTTAGTCTGAGACGAGCAACATTTTTCTGGAAAGGAGAGAATAAAAAGGATAAAGAAATTAGGAGATTGGGAAGAGGAGATAAATGTAGCCCGTAACACACAGGAATTCTGAGAAGTGGCGAGCAAAGCGGTTGAGGGACAATGCTCCTGTAATATTATTAGCAATTCTATGTAGAACATATTTAACGATCAAAATATGAAAAAAATAAAAATAAAAAATCTCTACCCTATTTGTCTAGAATGGGAAGGTAATTTGATATGTCTATAATTTTTTTTATATGATCCGCATGAAACATGAGATAGTATTTAAATTCAAAGGTTTTTATATTAAATTAATGTAGGAATATTATAACTCTGATTGCAACAAATTAATAGTTGAACTAATCATATTGACCATGTGAATCTATTGATAGTACAATTGAGCTCAAATCAAACGCACAAAATATTTCTAAAAATTTCTAAACATTAATAAGGACCAAACGATATTTAGTTATTACATGCATGGGCGGATCCACCATGGGCTTAGGGAGGGCAAATGCCCACCCTCAATTTTTTTTTTTTAAATATTTAGAGGGGATAATTTTTCTTTTGTTGAGCTTTCACGTAAAAAAATTTATTTTACAAATTTTTCTGTGTACTAAATTTTTGTTAAAAGTTAAGATATTAAACACAACTACTTTTAGCATAAGTTTTTTAGCAACATCAAAAACAACAAAGCCTTTATCTCACTACGTGGAGTCGGCTACATGAATCATTTTTCTTCATTGTGCACAATTAAGAATAAAATTCATTTAAATCAAATAAAAAGAGTCATTTCTAATATTTTATAATTATATTTTTTAGGTTTACCTCTACGGTCTTGTAAACATGGATCAAAATCTAATACATCTACTGTCCTAGTCAAGTCATTAGAAGGCCGATGGTTTATGTGCCCAAACCATTTAAGGTTACTATCTCTAATATTATCTGTCATTAGAACTACTCCAACCTTTACATGTATATACTCATTTCACATTCTATCTCTAAGTTTGAAACCACTTATTCACCTGAGCACCCTCATCTTTGCGGCAATTAACTTAAATTTATGCTTAGACTTTTTTATTGGCTAACATTCTACACTTAAAGCATTACAAAATCTCACAACTATCAGATATAATTTTCTCAAAAGTTTGAGGGATACTTTCTGTCACACAACAGGCCTGATTCATTCATTCACTTCAGCCAAAAAACTTGAATTCTAGCTATTTATAATATCCATATCTATTTCTCTATTATTTTGAACAATATAACTGAGATATCTAAAAGATGTACTTTTATTAATGACTTGACTAGTTTTTTAAAAATATGGTTGGATTAGCAGTCCAACTAGTCCAAACTGCATGAACTGATCTTAAGGCTGCGTCTGTTCATTCTGAAAATCGTTTATGCATCAAATTGGACTGAATTGGCTAGAACTGCTAGTTCAACCGGCGAACCGGTCCCAATTCTATTGAACCGGCTGATTTAATTCCTAAATTATTAAAATAATTAATTAAATTAATTTAATACATTAAGAATAAAAATATTATGTAATATTTATAATTTAATAAATTAATTTATACTTAAAATGCTTAATTTTATTAAATAAAAATTTTCAACCAAACATTTGACATGGCTATATCACTCTATATGAGTTCTTATCTCATATAAACTCAAAAAGTGACATAAACATTAACAAGAGGAACTTTCCTAGGTGATATGAGGCTGAACAAATATAAGTACTAACTTCTCATGTAAATAATATTTATTTTTAATTAATAATGTTAAATAAATTATATTTATAATAATAAATGATCTAATCTTAATTATTTATAAATGTAAATTTGTAATATGACTCTAATATAAATTATATTAAAATATATAACATAAATTAATAAAAATTTATTCAAATATAAAAATTTGTATGCAAGCTAAATTTTTATTAAATTTGAAATTATATAAGATATTATTAATGTGCAAATTAAATTTATTTTTTATTAAAAATTTATATTATTACATGTTATTCTCTAATTTAAATTTTATTTAAATAATTTTCATATTTATTACATCATCCAATTTGACTCTAGTCAAACCACCGAATCCTTATCATCTCATTCTTCTGGTTATATGCATGTCTGATTAAATTTTCACAACCTTAGACTAACGCTCAAGCTCACAATCCTCTTACTAGATCTATTACTACTAAAATTACAATTAATATATTCACCTTTAGATCTACTCAAACAAAAATCTTTAAACTCTAAAGTTGACCTCTATAATTCAATTTTTTTTTCAACTCCCTCTTTAGTCTTTCTCAACAATTAGAAGAATGTCACCAACAAAAAGCATACAATCAAATAAATTTGTTAGCATATGCCGAAAATTAAAAAAAAATTAAATACTGCCATTTTCTTTTTCAGGTGTTTTCTGAATTCATCCAATCAAATAAGTTCAAAACACACATAAAATATGAAAATTTTAAATTTCTCAATGACTTTTTTTTTTCATTTCCATTTTTCAAATCAAATTCTTAACAACTAAAACACAATAACATGCACTAGTTATTTCACGCCTTAAAGGCTAAAACACATCACAACAATCAACTACTGTTCAATTACAAAATATTTACGCGCAAAGGCTAAAAAAAACAATAAACAATAATTAACATATAATATTAAAGGGTTCCTCCATTGTTATTGAATAGTGATCATTTGCGACAAATCAGAGTGCGTCACATCATCGAATACATAACACCGATATGACGTGGCCCATATTGATTCACCTTTAGGCTTCATCGAATGACTGCATGGAATAATTTCTCAGAACTAAGTGGATACATATCTTGGAATAACAACTCACATTCTTTTCATCCCAGTAGCCAGCGCGCTCCTTCTCACCTTCTCCAGCTCATACGCTAACCATGCGCTCCTATGACAATTCCCGTTCTTCTTCCTCGTCGTCATCCGAAATGAGGCGCATGATCCACTCTTCAATCTCCCTGTAGAAACTTTCATTGTCTTCTTCACTTATGTTTCTCTCCAAGCCATGAAAACGGATTGGAGGCAGGTAGTACTCGATAGGATAACAACACGGGCCAAACTCGACTATTATGGGAGCAACACGGAGCAACAATGGTATATAATTGTTGGGGACTCTGAAAGGGTGAAAAGGGGTGCGATGTGGATGAAACGACCAGTAAAACATTTTTCCAGGTAATTAATTAACGACGAATTTGTGACGAAGGCAGAGGAGCAATTGGAAAGGAAGATGAGATGAACCTTCGTGGATGGGAATATGGAGACCTCACTACCAAAAAATAGGGTTTTCGCAGCATAAATTTTTACTTTTCCTGGCGGTTATAACCGCCACTACATTATTTGCAGCGGTCATTAAACCGCTGCAAATCCGCCGTGTTTGCCTTCCGCTGCAATGGCCTTCCACAGCGGTTTTAGGACCGACGGGGTAGCCTTTTGTAATGCGTTTATTTTGCAGCGGTTTAAACCGCCAGTAATTCCCCAGAATAATAGCGGTTTTAACCGCCACAAAGGAAAGCAAAATCGACTTAATCGTCGTTAAGCGGCGGTTTTCTGGGACTTAGTGGCGGTTATAACCGCCACTAATGTCCAGAATTTTTTTTTTAAAATTTTGAAACTTGCCGTTCACACCTGCAACAAATAACACAAATCATATTTAACATAGGGATTTTTTCATGGCTTCAAATAGAAATTCATATACATAGATCCAAGGTTAGGTAGAATCATCAAATCCATTAGACTAGGAATTCTTTGATGTAATTAAGTTTGATTCATGCTATATATATATCACAAGCAAAATACAAAATAGAACATCAATTTCATAGAACATTTAAATGGCCTCACTTTAAATAGAACATCAATTTCATGCACTTTGCACTAGGACTCTATTGGCTACAAAAGTGATCTAGAAATTAAGCACCATTTACAAAAACTATTTAAGAACATAACTTTTCTACCATTATCAAACAAAATACAAAATGTTCTATACATAGTCGATGATTTATAACACAAGGAAATGAGCACAAAATAACAATATTACATTTCAAAATCAAAATAACAAAAGTTCGAAATTACATAAAATGTCTACATCACCAAAAGCATCACATCTAATACCAGTGCTCATCAGCAGACTGTCAGGCATCAGATAAATTGTCATTTCCACCCTGAAAATAATATAAAGAGAATGAGATAATAATAATCAAGCAATTTATATTTAACTTTAAAAAAAAAATTCATACCATTTCTGATCCTCCATGGGGTGGATGATTCCTTTGCGTTTCTTGCATAAACTGTCTCATCTCATCACGAAAAGAGGCAAATTCTCTTGCCTGATTATCACGAAATGATATGAACTCCTCTCTAAGACTAGCTATCTGTCCAAAACTGCTACCGCTACCACTACCTTCTTCATTTTTGCTTTGAGGAAAGAATCTAGTAGGCGTAACACCAAATCCCTGGGTACGAACTCTACCTGAATGTTCTGGTCCCATAACTATAGCAAAAACTCTCTCATTAGCTTCAATATTTCCTTCTTCAGGTGTAAGCCCTTCTTGGGCAAGAAGATTGCATGCTTGCGCCTACAGTTCAAAAATATATAGTTAAATATATTGAAGAATGAATTTATTAAAAAAAATTATAATGATTATATATATATACCCATCGCTGCATAGCGTCATCAGATGACCATGTCCCATCTTTATGCATCCTATTAATTTTCCATAATTGTAATCTGTCCGTAATAGACTACAAAAAATTATAATAACAATGTAAGTTTGAAAATAAATTATTTAGTAGTTATAAATAAATGTTTAATTTTATACCGTTTCCTTCTGTCTTCGAACTGAACTCACACGACCCATTGTGTGAGGACAAGTTTGTTTCTTGGCATTGGCAGAATTTTTTGCAGCCCTTTCCTGTAATACATGATAATGTTACATTTCAATACAACAACAACAATAACATCAAGCCTTTCTCCCACTACGTGGGGTCGGCTACATGAATCCTTTTTTCGATAATGTTACATTTCAATGTAAAAAAAAAAAAACTTAATCACAATATTTACCTGGTCCTCCGGCTTTGACCACTTGTTAACAAGTTGACACCACTGCAACTGATCTACTCCAGCTGGAACTGTCTCTAAAATTTCCTGAATTGGTCTACTGTCCCAATGCTCGGCCTTTAAGGTGGTTTTATGATTACGCCATTTAACACCAAGGGATTGAAGAATCCAATGGTGTATATGACCAGGAAACTCAAATTTAGACTGCAATTATAAATATGATATGGTTAATAATGTAAAACATAAAAAAATTCAAATTTGCTATGAAATAAATATACCTCAACTTCAGCTAACATCTTTTTCTTATATGGCTCCATACCCTTATTTCTCCAATCAGGGAATGATATTGGAGCCAAAACAGGGTCTCTTGCAACAACACCAAGATATGTTCCTAGCAAAGTCGACTCAGGTATGTTACAAGGGATGTTGTTTTCATTAACTTCTATATGAATTCGTGTCCCTGGCGGCATATTCTGTATATCAGCACATGTTGTTCTCCCTCTACGCCTTGAAGGATTTCCTTGCTCATCTACATAATTCCACATAAATTAATAAGCATGATAGGTCCTTGCTCATCTACATAATTCATTTAAAATAAAATGATTGTTATAAAAAAAATCATACCGACGAGCCATATCCCCTCTTGTGTGGCTGGAGCTGCACCACCAAATGAATGTTGTGAAGCCTGTTGTGTCCCACTGCACTCAATCTCTTCTTGCGAATCTGGGTGTACTGAAGTAGAAGGTGTAATTGATTCAGTCTCCCTACTGGTTTCACCTCTACTTGATCCTCCTCTACTTGATCCACCTCTACAAACTACCTTCTTTGCTTGTCTGAAACGACTACCTCCTGCCATTTTCTGCAATGAAAAAAAATTAAAAGTTGTTTTTAGGAAACCAAAAGAGAGAATTAAGGTGAAGAAAACAAAGGTTTAAATATGATCATGTCGATAATATTCTGTGAGAAGATTGCAATAAAAAAAATGCTACAACCAAAAAGTAAAATTAATTTCTGATTTACAAGTAGCAGCTCAATCACAGATCTTCCGAGCAAAAATCAACAAATTTTCAATTCACCACAGTTTTTTACAATAAGGGTTATATTGTTGTAAAAAATGGCATCGCATATCATTACATAAATAAAAGAAATATAACGAAATGGAAGCTATTTTGTTCCAGAGGGTGCCAAGTGTTAGGAATTCACTAGTGTGTTTGTGTACAAATGTGGGCGGGCTTATCCTTTTCATAATTAAGATTTACCACTCCAAATCTAAAGTCAATCCACAAGGGACCAACTCATATAGTTGCCAGAACAAGCTAATTCAAAAAGCTATGCAGATTGAATGAATGTATGTAGCTGTAAGGGCTAATAACACATTGGTAGTAAGATCGCTGTAAGAAGCAGTATATTACCAAAGCCGATTCTCAATAACAGCAGATATAATTTCTTTCAGTGTTCCCTGAACAAGGAAATAAGCAAAGGTAAGATATCAAATGATCCTTGCAAAGAATTCCTTGTATGAATGCACATGCAAATGCTATTTCATTCGGCATGTAGATGCAAAGCATATAAGAAACTATGCAGCATTGATACCATCAGACATAATTGCAATGTGTTAAGTAGCCAGATAATTGGCACTTAATTTCTATATAAATTTTACTTAACTATCAAAATATTCTCCGCCTTAACAAGTTAAAACATTGAACTGTTAATACTTGAATAACAATTTATGTTTTACTTTAATTTCCAAATGTCCTCAATGAAAAAACAGCCAAATTGAGGATCAGGAAAACCCAGCCATGTAAAATAATTATTTTGTTTTAACAATTTCCTCCCGTCCTCTCGGGTAGAAGATATAGATATAAGATAAAATAGCTGATTAGCTGCATCATTTTAAATGTTATGAACATAGACCACTTGCCGTTTGATTGACAGTTCTCCTTTGCCACGCTCGGGCGCTGAAAGCCTGAAACTTGAAAAAGAAGAAGACAGACATTGCTGTCTGGCTTTCATGAGAGGTAAAAATATTCACTTGTATTAGAGAAAACCTTTGTATTGCAAGCATCATAAAATGAAATAGTTGGCCAAAAGCTAATACAACCATCAAGTTTCTAACATCATTATCATTCTAACATCAAACATGAAAACATAGTACTTCTTCAACATAGTAGTCATAAGGAAATATTACAATCAAATGCATCTCGTGGTTTAAGTCTCACAACAAAATTCCAATTCAGATTTTTAGCATCTTCAATGTAAAATATAGGCTCCACTTGTGAAGAGAAAACAAAAGGATCATCATGGATTTTCTGACCTGTATGAATAAGCCTTGAGAAGTTCACAAGTGTGTAACCAAATTCATCTTGTTTTATGCCTGTTGAACTTGTGTTTGCCCAATCACATTTGAATAATATCACCTTGAATATGTTAGAGTAATTAATTTCAATAATATCATTAATTTTTCCATAATAACTAAAATTTCCAATCTCTGTTGTATTAACAACACCAAAATTCTGGGTTTTTTTTGCTTTCATCTCGTTCTTTAGTATGAAAAATATAACCATTAATGAGTAGACCCTTATATCTGTTTGCAATTTTGTTGGGGCCCTTAGCCAGTGCTTTGATTTCTTCTGAGATTTCCAAATCATTAGAACTTGAAACCTTACAAGGAATAAAAAAAAAAAATATTTATTATGTCATGATATTTTTAATATTAAATAACAATGTAAGTTTTAAAAATAGAGCGTACCGTATCACGCAACCACTCGTGAAATATTTCATTAATAAGTCTCTCTAAATCTATATATGTTAGATGTGTATGCCCGCGTCGCTTTCTTCTCTCTCTATCTTTGAAAAGTTGTCTATAACTTTCAATATTATCACAATGCCGGAGAACATATCTATGTGCCTGAACCAAAGAATTATCATCTAAGATGAATGAAGTCACCTTTCCCAAAGGAGTACCACCACTTGAAAATTTAAAAAAATAAATTGTGCATCAGTTGTTGTTGCGGCTTTATTCAAAAATTGAGGTCGCTCAAGATATTTAGAACAGAAAGTTATCCCTTCTTCAGCAATATAACCCTCCGCAATAGAACCTTCAGGTTGTGCTTTGTTAGCTACATAGTCTTTTAATACTATAAAAAATCTGCAATAATAAAAACCTTTTTGAGATTATGTCAAGAAAAACAATAATAACTTGAATTAGTAATTACAATTGAAATACCTCTCAAACGGATACATCCATCTATACTGAACCGGACCACCTAATTTTACTTCCTCGGCCAAGTGAATAAGTAAATGAACCATGATCGTGAAGAATGATGGGAGTATTGATCTTTCCATTTTACACAATGTTATTGCAATATTATTCTGGAGTATGTCCAACTCTTTTGGATCAATAATCTTGGCACAAATTGACTTCAAAAATTTTGAAATCTCCACTAGAATATGTATAATTTCATCAGATGGAGAACATGACCTCAAAGCAATAGGTAGAAGTTCTTCAATTAGCACATGACAATCATGACTTTTTAAGCCCACAATCTTACATTCAGCAACGTTAATACACCTTGAGATATTAGATGCATAACCTTTGGGCATTTTCATATTTTTCAAAACTTGACAAAACATCAGTTTCTCTTTTTTTGACATTGTGAAGCAGGTTGGTGGCAATAAATATGAACCATCTTCAAGAATTTGTGGATGCAGCTCGGCTTTAATTCCAATGTCAACTAAATCTTGGCGTGCTTGCAAGTTATCTTTAGATTTATCAAGATCAAGTAAAGTGCCAATGAAATTATCACATACATTTTTTTTCAATATGCATGACATCAAGATTGTGTGGTAGTAAATTATACTCCCAATAAGGTAGCTCAAAGAAAATTGATTTTTTTTCTTCCAAATATGATGCTCACTGAATTCTACTGTACTGTACGCCCCTCTTTTCAAGCTTCTGGATTTGCCCAAATCAAACTGAACATTTTGTAATTTTTGTAAAATATCACTACCAGTATTCCTTCTAGGTGCTTTACGGATCTCTTCTGTATTGTCAAAGTACTGTTTCTGTCGACGGAATAAGTGATTTTCTGGTAGCCAACGACGATGACCCATATATGAGAATTTCTTTCCCTTATATAACCATAAAGACTCTGTATTTTCGGCACAACAAGGACAAGCAAATCTACCTTTAGTGCTCCAACCAGAAAGCATACCATAAGCCGGAAAATCATTGATCGTCCACATTAATGCAGCTCGTAAGTTAAAAGATTGTCCAGATGCTGCATCGTAGGAAATGACTCCATGCCATAGTTCAGTCAACTCATTTATTAGTGGTTGGATATAGATATCTATATTATATTTCCTGGACTCTTCTCCCCTGGTATAATAGTAGATAGAATGAAAGACGATTGTTTCATTGCAATCCAAGGAGGCATGTTATAAGGAACCAAAAGTATGGGCCAAATGCTGTATGTACTACTCATAAGCTTAAATGGATTAAAACCATCACTGGCTAAAGCGAGGCGAACATTACGTGGATCTGAAGCAAAATCAGGATATCGAGAGTCAAAGGATTTCCAAGCTTCTACATCAGCTGGATGTCGTAACAACCCATCTATATTTCTCTGTTTGGCATGCCAAATCATCTCTTCAGCTGATTTTTTTTGTTTTAAACAATCTTTGAAGCCTAGGAATCAATGGGAAGTATCGAACAACCTTAGCAGACTTCATTTGATTTTTCTTTCCTCTAGCTGAACTTTTTTTTAGCCCCTATCCACCGTGAAGAACCACAAATATGACAAACCTCTTGAATAGATCTATCTTTCCAAAATAAACAACAATCATTTGGACATGCATCTATCTTTATATATCCAAGATCAAACACTTTCATTATCTTCTTCACTTCATACGTATTTTTAGGTAGCAATGAACCATCAGGGAAAGCTTCAATCAATAACTCAATCAGTTGATCAAAAGATCTTGCAGACCAAGAGTGTAAGCACTTTAGGCGAAATAAATGTAAGATGAAAGATAACTTTGTGAATGACTTACAACCAGGGTATAATTCTGATCCTGCTTCTAGCAATAAATCACCAAATTTCATTGCTTCATCATTTGTCAAATCTATGTTATTTTCATTATGTTCGTCATCTAAATTGGCATTGACTGAGCAGAATGTGTCCCTTAACAATCCTTCTATATCATTTGATCTGTGCAACTCGCCTTCAGTTTGTACTTCAACAACATTACTGGTATCAGTACATGTATCTGATCTTGTAACTTCAGCTAAACAAGCATGTTCCTCTCCATGTCGATTCCAAACAACATATCCAGGAAAAATTCCTTTGGAGAGTAAATGTGTAACTTGACTTCTTTTACATAATGAAAATATCTGTTAATGCATAATTTGCATGGACATAAAAATTTTTTTGTGTTGAACTTTGATCTTGTGTTGCAAATTTTAAAAAATTATCAACACCTTCAATATAATCACTACTCCATTTTGATTTTGACATCCAACTCTTATCCATCAAGCCTGTAAAGCACTAAAAAAATACACATTTAATAAGCAATCAATAAGGTGATGAGTTGGAATTTAGGTTAGAGAAAGGTAGATAGTGAGCTCTTGGTTTTGGTCCTCACCTTAATTTACTAGTTTGTGTTAAGTGTCATTGTGGTGCAAGAATAGAAGCAAGAAAGGACTAGGGTTAGTGAGGAGGTTGGTTTGGTTTTTTGTTGTTTTTCTCTGCCCACTTTGTGCTTAGAGTACCCCACCATAAATAAAACATAAATAGAAGGAAAATAATTCAATACTTGTCATCCTCTTACTATGCTTTTTTCTTCTATGAGTTAAATCATAAGGTTCATGTGGGACGCCTTTCTTACTGCTTCATAAAGCAATTTTTTTAAGGTTTATTTAGGATTGATAAACCTAGCTTAGGAGTTTTGAAACATTGAAGATGACTTAATTATTTAAAATTTTTGAGGGTCAATGAATGATTTAGTGTCAATTATTTTTAATAAGGTTCAATAATTGAATCACCATGGATTGAGTATGATGGTTGGATTTAAATGATGGGACTTGAGTTTAATGATTGAATAGAATTGGTAGAAATAGACTAAGTAGAAAGTTAAACCTGATGATTTGTTCTAGCTTAATGATTTATTTAGGATTGATAAAATCATCCAAAATAATTTAATGATTAAACCAAATTTTATGATTGAATCATGATTAGATATTTGTACTTTTATGACTGAATGATAGAAGTTTCAATTGAGTGATTGAATGGAGTTTAATGATTGAGTACCAGGAATGAAAGTGATGCTTAAAGATTGACCTCATACAAACATAAGGTCAACAAAAATATCACCATAGCATGAGCAAGATCGTATGAGTCTCAATCAATAAATAATTCATATTGATTTAAATCATTTTTATGTGTTTTTTTAAAAGTATTTTCATGTTCATAGTCTATATCTATGTGAAGACTTAGCATTTTGTAGTTTGTTAATGTGTAAAATAGCTAAGGAGATTGAAGTAAACTTGTTAGAGAGTGAATTGGCTTTCCAAAAGCGTTATAGGGAATGTATTTGGCAGTTAATGCATAAACAAGTGTGTAGTTGTGTGAGTTGCACAAGTGGAGCCCCCTTCCTCCTCCTCCTTTCCCTCCTTTGTTTTAATTTTAAAATAAAGGGATGTGTGTCTTCACTTGGTTATCCAGTTATATAAAATCTTCTAAAATTTAAATGATGATAGATTTAGCTTGTTTACACATTTGGATAGAAATTTCAAGTGTCTTGGAGGATTTGTGGCTAGTCATACTCAAGGAGATAGGACGATCTCTTTGAACACCACCTTTGGTGAGTTATTATTTTATTTCCATCATTTTTATTTATTTGTTTTTTTATTTGTTTGTGTTTTTCTCTTAATATTCCGTACCTAACCCTAAAAAAATCAAAACCCTTTCTATTCCACTTTATTAAATTAAAATGAGCCATAGATAGTGTTGGATAAGTTTTCTGGAATTACTAGACCAGTTCCACTATTGAAATAATATGACATACCTTAACTATTAAAAAGCCCACTCAAATTGCCATATATTTAGTATGCATCCCATAATTTAATAAAATTAAATTTATGTTGGTTTATTCTATTCAAAATCTAGAGATACACTTTACCCTAATTAAATTTTCTATTGGCTATTTTAGTTCCAGAGTCTATCTTAAGTCAACAAATAAACCATAAAAAAAGTATCAAAAATCCAAAAATAAAGATCTTAAAATTTCCCTATTCCATATAAAAAAATTTCCATGATCTATTCCAAGTGGAATTTTTAAATTCCGCATCATCTATAGAAATCAACATATAAATTCTCAACATTGGTTAGTACTAGATTGAATTGACCTATACTACTTATAGAGAACAATTGAGTCACCAAATACTTAATTATTCTTACTGAACTCTCAAGAATTATAGTAGACATCCTCACCTACAAATAAAGTATATGTTTTCTTAATTTTAAAATATGTAAAGGGAGAACCATTAAGAACTAAATCGAGCTTCTATACTTCGTTTGCATTCATTGACACTAAATTTATTTTTTTTTTTGGAAAATTAGCGGCTTGACAGCTCCTAAGCTAGGTTTCAAACTCCAGATCAACAAATGAGAGAAATTTATAAGGAATCATGTTTAAAAACCAACGACAAAGCTACGCCGACGGTAGATTAACCTAAACCCTAATGATGCAAACGAAGTATATGCATGAAGAAACACAATGAGAAGAAAAAGAGAAGAAGAGGATGAAGGGGATCGAAGAGGCTCAAAGTGATTAAGCACCGATCGGTCGGGATTCGCGAGGAGAAGATTTTCGTCTGGAGTCGGCCAGTTCGTGCGAACGAAGAAGGAGTTGAGGATTTAGGGCTTCGATCGGGTTACTTAAAATAAGAATTGGGTTTTGCCAGCGGTTTTAACCGGTGCAAATAGCAGCGGGTATAACCGCTGCAAAATAGTAAATTTTATTTTTAAATTTTCAGTTTTTGCAGCGGTTTTTAAAACCGCTGCGCGAAACCGCTGCGAAAGCGCGCGTTTTTTGGTAGTGCCTTCAGGTTTGCGAGGAGAGAAGGATTAAGGGACTATTATATAAGCCGAACGAATAGAACTTTTCTCCTTCGGGATTCAATAATTACCATCAGTTAAGTCGGTCTAGGCGATGGAGAAGAATGACAGGATTTAGGAGCCATGGGACTCTTGGAAGACCGGATCTTTATGGCTCTCCATTCATATTTTCTTAGCGCCCAAATTTAGGGCCCAAACTAGAGGCTTTCACGTATTTACTATTATTATATATTTGAATTGTGAAAAGGAGGTTTAAAAGCTGATTGTTATTATTTTAATGATTTTTTAATGGCTTAAATTGCTAGTTTTGTTATGAAGTTATTCTCAAATCGCCTTGTACCATAGAAAAATACAGAGGAATTGCTGTTGAATGATTTATTATATTTTACTTAATTTATTATAATTTAAATTAATCTGTAAAATGTGAGGAACAAAATAATGTATTGTATGTATTTTTTTTAATGATTTTAACATTATAGGAAGGATATATACAGTCTTAAGGGATACTAGCTAGGTGTACGCTCATATTTGCTCGGATCGATTTAATTAAGTCATGATGAGTGATACATTATCAATATTTCTGTTGAGAGGTATGAAGATCAATGCAATACATATGTTCAAAAATTTTTAAATAAAACTCAAAGCCATTCGAACTTCGATGTCGACAATTGTAATCAAATTGAAAGTCTCGAGTTAAATGAGCCCAAATTAAGCACTTGATGCATAATTAAAAACTTTATATTATTAATTAAATGGTTTAAAAAATATTCGAATCTTACATACTTAAAATCAAATCAAAAGCATGAGCATGAAAACTGAAATGAGCCCAAGATCATTTAATTTTTATGTCATTAAAACACTCAAGTATTGAACATTTGATATGTTATTAAAGTCGTTAATATAGGTCGTTCGATTGAGTGTTTTGAATTTTTGGCAAAATTTACCAAAATGATATTATTACAAAATTATAGATGTGCCACATTCTCTACATGTAGGGGACCTAGTGTTACATTTGGAGAGAGCTTAGATATAAGAAAATCTAGACTTTTTCCCAACATTTAATGTGGATGATCATCATCAACAAGTGCTATGACCATTGCCCGACTTCCATCACCTCGATCTCTACCAATGTATCTTATCTACCATTAATAATATTTTCCTATTTGTTGACTATCAATATGTGACCTCGTCGCCAAGTTTTATTATTTAAATGTCATCAAAAGACCTTCGTCATATTATTCCTGCCCGACTAACCTTATGTAATCATCTCCACCTTTCATCACTTCTCCGATAATTTCTACAATAGGCACTAAATAAATTTTTTTTAATTGTGAAACCCTATGTTCTCTAATCTAGGGAAAGAGCGAACCTTTATAATTTCATTTATATGGAGAATTATAATAGGGATGAGGTAGAGTAAACACCACAATGACAAAACAAGCAAGAAAGTAGAAAGAGAAAAAAAATAAAGGACACCAGTATTTAACGTGGAAAAACCCAAATTATTGAAAAAGATCGCCGAGCCATACTACACCAAGAAATTCACTATGAAAATTAGGTGAAATAAGTATATCTCTCTATTCTCGCTCACTCTTTCCTTGCTTCTCTTCTCCCATAGAGCCTTCTCAATGTCTAAACCTACAGAAAAATAAAAGAAAGCCAAGTAAATAACCCCAAGGGACCTAACCCTTCAAAAAAAAAAAAAAACTATAAAGTCTGTCTCGCAACGTAGCGACTCCTATCTTGGACGCTGCAACGCTCAAGCCTATGTCTGCGAAGGTCAAACACACAATGCTAAACTTGTAGCACTGCTGCATCGAATCCATTGAGCTGTGTGGCGCTCTGCTCTCTGTTGAAAAACACTGTGGTGCTTGGGAACGCAAGACCAAGGCACTTGGGCACATAACATCGAGACGTTGTAATTTTTTTTTCCGAGTGCAAAGCACCCAAACCCAATCAAGGGGTAAACCCCCCGCACCCCTAACAAGCATGACAAATTTGAGGTCCAAGGCAACAAAACAACCTGATTGATCAACACAATTATATTCTACACATAACAAATTATTTCAGTTGAGCTCAATTGCGTGAAATTTTTTTGTTGTTTTTACGTAAAAAAATAGTTGGTCTTTTATAAATTATGTATGCTGGCTCCTCTTACAAAGCTACTAGATAAAAGTTTCTCTCTATTGATTTATCATATATTTTCTAGCACTACCAAGAATACACATTGATATATCATCAAAAAATTATCTTGACCGGACAGGAATCTCAAGGTAAAATTAAGTTGAAAACTTTCAAAATTAAATATTTGATCATCCGAACTTTGATTTTAGCAAACTTATAGTTCAACATAACATCTCAGAAATACAAACCCAACAACACCAAATTTGACGCAATCTGAGCCCAAATGAGTCCAAATTAAAGACCCGAAGCGCATTTGAAAATTTGAAATAATAAATTGGATGATAAAATGATTTCCAAAAAAGACATGCTTATAGTCGAATCAAGCGGGTTGACAAGGCAAATCAAATGAGTCCAAGATCATCAAATTCTGATATCATTAAGACATTCAAATGCCCAATAAACTGTCCATGTTAAGGGAGTTAATCAACATTGATCGTCCATTCAAATCACTCCCAACATATATAGCATTGATCACTCTCCTATTTTTTGGTCATTTCACTCTAAAAAATTATAAGTAGATCACTTATTCCTCATGCAAAGGGGACTCAAGCACGGAAGGGAGAGAAACTATAGTTCTCTTGCCACCAAACTCCTCCTTGATCACAGTCGGACTTCCGCATGACCACCGACTGATGCAGAATTTCCACCCTGCCACCGACAAATGCCAGACTTCCATCTGGCCACCGACTGACACCGGACTTCCACCCGCCCGCTAACTTATCCCAGATTTTTGCCCGACCATCGAACTTTGCTAGATTTCCATTCGATCTCCACTTGTCATTAGATTTCAACACAACAGTTGGTTGTTGTTAATATTAACATCTCAGCTTTCTAGAAAAATTCATATATCACATAGATAAAAAAGAATGTTAAAAGAGACATTAAATTTCACAGGTGAAAAACTAGAAAAGTATATAAAAAAAAAAAACTACAGTGATCGACCCCACATTGGATTAGGCCTTGAAGTAGCCGTGGTTAGTCTGAGACGAGCAAAATTTTTCTGGAAAGAGGATAATAAAATGGATAAAGAAATCATAAGATTGGGAGGAGGAGATTATAAATATAGGTCGTAACACGCAGGAATTCTGAGAAGTGTTGAGCAAAGCTTTTGAGGGACAAGGCTCATGTAATTCTGTTAGCAATTCTATGTAGAACATTTAACGACCAAAATATGAAAAAAAAAATAAAATAAAAATAAAAACTCTCTCTCTACCCAATTTGTCTACAATATGAAGGTAATTTGATATGTCTATAATTTTTTTATATGTTCCGCATGAAACATGAGATAATATTTAAATTAAATTTTTTTATATTAAATGTAGGATTCCTCTCCTTCTTCTTGTTCTATGCATGTCCTGTCCAGTTCAATTTTCAGAACCTCAAACCTGATCACTCAAAGTCACAATCCTCTAACCATATCTATTACTATTAAAATTACATTTAACATATTCATTTTTAGATCTACTAAAAAAAAAAAACCTTTAAACTCTAAAGTTGATCTATATAATTCAAATTTTATTTCAATTCCCTCTTTAGTCTTTATCAGAAAGAAGAATGTCATCAACAAAAAAAGCATACAATCAAATAAATTTGTTAGCATGTGCCAAAAAAAATTAAAAAATTAAATGCTGCCACTTTCATTTTTTAGGTGTTTTCTAAATTCCTCCAATCAAATAAATTCAAAACACACATAAAATAAGAAACTTTTAAATTCCTCAACGGTTTTTTTTTTTTCATTTCCAATTTTCAAATCAAATGCTTAACAACTAAAACGCAGTAATACACACTGATTTCTTCACGCCTTAAAGGCTAAAACACATCACAACCACCAGCCATTGTTGAATTACAAAATATTCACACACAAAGGCTAAAAAAAAAAAAAAAACAATAAACAATAATTAAAATATATTAATAACAGCTCCTCTATTATTATTGAATAGCGATCATTAGCAGTGAATCAAAATGCACAACGTCAACGAGTACATAGCGGTACACCGCACCGGTACACAGTAAGAAATTACGTGGCACATACTGATTCGTCTCTGGACGCCGTCCAATGACGGCGTGGAATTTTATTTTTTATTTTGGTGACGAGGAACCCCTCCACTTTGCGGCGAGTAAACCCCGATCAACCTAACAGACAACCCACACCATTTACCCAGGCCAACGCTTAAAACTGTCACCACCGCCTCATGGGATTCGAACCAGGGACTTGGGCTTTGCCCAGCCGAGTTCCCCCCACATGAGCTAAGCCATGGTGGGTGGAATAATTTCTTAGAACTAAGTTGATACATATCTCGGAATAAAAACTCCTGTTCCTTTCCTCCCAGTAGCCAACGCGCTCCTTCTCACCTTCTCCAACTCATGCGCTAACCATGCGCGTCTCTGACAATTCTCACAAACAAAGGGTGCTTGCCATTGCCTCATCCCCGTATCAAACGTTCCATAACGGCTCGCATCAACAAATGAACCAAACATTGGAAAAAGCTGTGGTCTTTCTCCATTATTGGAGAGTGGAGGAGCTCCGTTTTTCCACTTTTGTTCTTCTTTCTCGTCGTCATCCGAAATGAGGCACATGATCCGCTCTTCAATCTCCCTGTAGAAACTTTCATTATCTTCTTCACTTACGTTTCTCTCCATGCTAGGAAAATGGATTGCGGGGAGAGAATGATTAAGGGACAAATATATAAGCCGAATGCAGAGAACTTTTATCTTTCGGAATTCATCATCTATCATTAGTTAAGTCGGTCCAGGCAATGGAGGAGAATGAGGGGATTTAGGAGCCATGGGAGTTTAGAAGACCGGGCCTTTGCTTCTCTCCATTCATATTTTCTTTGCGCAAAAATTTACGGCCCAAATCTGAGGCGTTCCTGTCTTTGCTATTATTATATATTTGAATGGTGAAAAGAGGGTTTAAAAGCTGACATTTATTATTTTAATAATTTTTTAATGGCTTAAATTGCTATTTTAGTTCTGAAGTTATACTCTAATGGCCTTTTAACATAGAAAACTACAACAGAATTGTTGTTGAATGATTTATTTTATTTTATTTATTATAATTTAAATTAATGTGTAAAACGTGAAGAACAAAATAATGTATTGTATGTATTTTTTTAATGTGTACGGTACATTATTAATAATTCAGTAGAGAGGTATGAAGATGGATGTGATATATATGTTCAAAAATTTTGAAATAAAATTCAAAGCCGTTCGAACTTCAATTTCAACAAATGTATAATTAAATTGAACGTCTCGAATTAAATGAGCCCAAATAAAGCACTTGATACATAATTATAAACATTAGATTATTAATTAAGGGGCTTAAATAATATATGAATCTTACATACTTAAAATCAGATCAAAAGCCTCAGTATGAAGACTCAAATGAGTCCAAGATCATTTAATTTTGAGGTCATTAAAACACTCAAGTATTGAACATTTGATATGTGATTAAAGTCTTTAATATAACTAGTTCAATTAATTGTTTTGAATTTTTGGCAAAAATTTTCAAAATGATATTCTTACAAAATTATAGATGTACTATAGACATGTAGAAGAGAGTTTAGACATCTAAGAAAATCTAGACTTTTACCCAACATTTAATGTGGACGATCATCATAAGCAAGTGCTATCACCATTGCTCGACTTGTGTCATCCAATTGCCATCGCTTGATTTCTATCGTTCAACTTGCATTACCTATCTACCAATATTTCTTATCCCGGAATAACTAATATTTAATGTGGCGCTCCGTTCTGTTGATCAATGCTGGGGTGCTTGGGAACACAACACCGGAGTGCTCAGGTATACAGTACCGGGACGTCATAATTTTTTTTGTTTTTTTTTTTATTTTTTTTTGTTTTATTTCGGGTGCAAAGCACCCGAAACCAAGCAGTGGGGTAACCCCCCGCACCCCTAACAAACATGACAAATTTAAGGTTCGAGGTAACAAAATAATCTTATTGATTAACTCAATCAGATTCCACACATAACAAATTATTTTAGTTGAGCTAAATTGTTTGAAATTTTTTTCTAGTTTTTAAGTAAAAAAAAGTTGGTCTCTTATAAATTATGTGTTCCTCTTATGAGGCTACTAAATAAAAGTTTCGCTCTATCAACTATTCTCATATATTTTCTAACATGGAATTGCAACAATAAGAAATCATAATGAGTCCAATAAGTCATTGAACAAAACTAGTTTGAATATAATCATGCATGTACTCAAATCTTATTTATTAAACACTATTCCATAGTCTCCTTAATCAAGAAGCTGCTCAGAATTACATCACTAAAAGCATCCTAAAAGCGCTAGTCTTAACACAATCATTACTCTTGATCATCTATTCAAATCACTCCCAACTTATCCTTGATCTCTCTCATATTTACTGACCATGTCACTATCAAAAAACTATAAATAGATCCATCATTTCTCATGGAAAGGGGACTCATTAGAGAGAAACTATAATTCTCATCGCTTGACTTCCCTTATCCGGGGTTTCCACGTAAAAAATATTGTGTTCTCTGTTTGTGTGCTAGATATCCGTAGAACGCTAAGACGTAAAATTTTTAACTCTATCGTCGCTTATATTCTAGCCCGCAACATACATTTATAGTACAATATTTTCCTTCTCGCTTGGAATAACCCTCAACTCACCTTATGAACTCCCTTTCTTCACAAATAAATTAAGTCATTCTATTATTTTTTATTTTTAAATGTGTTAATTAAGTGATAAATTATGTATTACATGCCATGTTCTTCTTCAATATAGAAAGCTTTAGATGATATATGCTAGCAGACATTGAATTGAGATCTCTCTTTTTTTAAATTGTGTTTCTTCAACTCGTTTCTGATGGACTTTCTTCACTTAAAAGGATTGGCTTGTTTGCCTATTTCTTTTACTCTTCTTTTTCATGTGATTAATTTCTCATGTAAAATTTAATTTATCTTTCATCAAACAACTTTGGATCCGATAGGTAATAGGAAAATATTTTTTTTATAATTAATGTTAATATTAAAATCTAAGCTTTCAAGAAAAAAATCATATATTACTAGATAAAAAAGAATGTTATAAGAGACATTAAATATCTCATGTGAAAAACTAGAAATGTTAAAAGAAAAAAAAAAAAAAAAAACTTGAAGTAGGAGTGGTTAGTCTGAGATGAGCAACATTTTTCTGGAAAGAGGATAATAAAAAGGATAAAGAAACCACTGATCTCTTGCAGTGAAGCTTGCTCCCGCTCTCAAGGCAAATCCTACTCCCACTCTCGCTCTCGCGGTGAAGCCTACTGCCGCGACCCTCTCTCAAGGCGAAGCTAGCTCTTGCTCTCACGGCGAAGCCCACTGCCACGACCCGCGACCCGCTCTCTCAACGAAGCCCACTACCGTGCCCCTATTTCACGGCGAAGCCCGCTCCTGCTCTTGCGGCGAAGCCCGCTGTTGTGACCCGCTCTCACAGTGCAGCCCACTGCCGCACCCCGCTTTCGCGGCGAAGCCCGTTCACGCTCCAGCTCTTGCAGCAAAGCCTGCTGTCGCGACCCGCTCGCACGGCGAAGTCCACTCCCGCTCTCGTGTTCGAGCTGCTCGACTAGCTATAGAGTCGAGCAATCGAGTGTTCGAGCTCGAGCTCGATAAGCTCAACTCGTCGAGCCCGAACCATCTCTCGAGCCGGCTCTACTCGGTTGCACCCCTACCCGTGGCAGATATTTATGTCTTCTAATCTCTAAAGGTCATGTTATTTGCATTATTAATTTTAATCTTATAGCTCCTCTTTACACCGGGAATTAATGAGACGACAAACATAACTATTTTAATTTAAAAGGATAAAAAAACCACTGATCTCTTGCAGCGAAGCTTGCTTCCGCTCTCAAGGCAAATCCCACTCCCGCTCTTGCTCTCGCAGTGAAGCCTGCTGCCGCGACCCTCTCTCGAGGTGAAGCCCGCTCCTGCTCACGACCTGCGACCCGCTCTCACAACGAAGCCCACTAACGTGACCTTCTTTCGCGGCGAAGCCCGTCCTGCTCTTGCGGCGAAGCTCGCTGCCGCGACCAGCTCTCGTAGCGAAGCCCACTGCTGCGCCCTACTTTCGCGGCGAAGCCTGTTCACACTCACGGTTCAACTAGGGAATTGGTCCTGATTCTATTGAACCGGCTAGTTTAATTTCTGAATTATTTAAATAATTAAATAAATTAATTTAATACATTAAGAATAAAATGTTATGTAATATTTATAGTTTAATAAATTAATTTATACTTAAAACGCTTAATTTTTTATAAAAAATTTTCAACCAAATATTTTTCATGGCTATATCACTCTATATGAGTTCTTATCTCATCTAAACTCAAAAAGTATAAGCATTAACAAGAATAACTTCTCAAGTTTACAACATAAATTATATATTTTAAAACAATTTTTTAAATAAACTTTCCATGATGTAAATAACATTTATTTTTAATTAATAATGTTAAATAAACTATATTGAGAATAATAAATAATCTAATCTTAATAATTTAAAATTGTATATTTATAATATGACTTTAATATATAAATTATAGGTGTAAATTATATCAAAACATATATTATAAATTAATAATAATTTATATCAAATATATAAATTTATATTTAAGCTAATTTTTTTAAATTTAAAGATCGACTATATATATTTAAATTTAAAATTATATAAGATATTATTAATGTGCAAATTCAAATTATTTTTTTATTAAAAAAATTATATTATTACATGATTATTTTGTCATTTAAATTTTATTAAAATAATTTTCATATTTAAATTGGATGAGCGGGTCGCGACAGCAGGCTTTGCTTGTTCTATGCATGTCCAGTTCAATTTTAACAACTTAGGACTTGCAGATTGCTCAAAGTCATAATTCTCTTACTAGATCTATTACTATTAAAATTATACTTAATATATTCAACTTTAGATCTACTAAAACAAAAATCTTTAAACTCTAAAATTGACCTCCATAATTCAAATTTTCTTTCAACTCGCTCTTTAGTCTTTAATTATCAACAAGAAGAATGACATCAACAAAAAAGCATACAATCAAATAAATTTGTTAGCACTTACCAAAAATAAATAAATAAATGCTGCCACTTTCTTTTTTCAAATGTTTTCTGAATTCCTCCAATCAAATAAATTCAAAACACACATAAAATATGAAAATTTTAAATTCCTCAATGGTTTGGTTTTTTTCATTTCCATTTTTCAAATCAAATGCTTAACAACTAAAACGTAGTAACACACACTTGTTTTTTCAAGCCTTAAAGGCTAAAACACATCACAACAACTAGCCACTCTTGAATTACAAAATATTCACACACAAAGGTTTAAAAAAACCAAACAATAAACAATAATTAAAATATAATAATAACAGCACCTCCATTATTATTCAATAGCGATCATTTGCAGTGAATTAGAATGCGCCATGTCAACGAGTACACAGCGGTGCACCGCACCGGTACAGAGTAAGAAATTACGTGGCACATACTAATTCGTCTCTGGACATCGTCCAATGACCGCGTTAATTTTTTTTTTTTTGGTGACGAGGAACCCCTCCGCTTTGATGCGAGTAAACCCCGGTCAACCTAGCAGGCAACCCACACCATTTACCCGGGCCAACAATTAAAACCATCACGACCGCCCAATGGGATTCGAACCAGGGACTTGGGCTTTGCCCAGCCGAGTTCCCCCCACATGAGCTAAGCCACAGTGGGTGGAATAATTGTTTAGAACTAAGTTGATACATATCTCGGA
Organism: Dendrobium officinale; assembly: GCA_019514585.1. NCBI lineage: Eukaryota > Viridiplantae > Streptophyta > Magnoliopsida > Asparagales > Orchidaceae > Dendrobium > Dendrobium officinale. The sequence continues at coordinate 10,920 of JACXSL010001516.1, read as the reverse complement.
ATAAAAACTCCTGTTCCTTTCCTCCCAGTAGCCAGCGCGCTCCTTCTCACCTTCTCCAGCTCATGCGCTAACCATGCGCGCCTCTGACAATTCTCACAAACAAAGGGTGATTGCCATTGCCTCATCCCCGTATCAAACGTTCCATAATGGCTCGCATCAACCAATGAACCAGACATTGGAAAAAGCTGCGGTCTTTCTCCATTAATGGAGAGCGGAGGAGCTCCATTTTTCCTCTTTTGTTCTTCTTCCTCGTCGTCATCCGAAATGAGTCGAATGATCCGCTCTTCAATCTCCCTGTAGAAACTTTCGTTGTCTTCTTCACTTGCGTTTCTCTCCATGCTGAAAAACGGATTGCGGGGAGAGAATGATTAAGGGACAATTATATAAGCCAAATGCAGAGAACTTTTATCCTTCGGAATTCATTATCTATCATTAGTTAAGTCGGTCCATGCAATGGAGGAGAATGAGGGGATTTAGGAGCCATTCATATTTTCTTTGCACCAAAATTTATGGCCCAAATCTGAGGCGTTCCTATCTTTACTATTATTATATATTTGAATTAAAAGCTGACAAATATTATTTTAATGATTTTTTAATGGCTTAAATTGCTATTTTGGTTCTAAAGTTATACTCTAATGGCCTTTTAACACAGAAAACTACAACGGAATTCTTGTTGGAATGACTTATTTTATTTTATTTTATTTATTATAATTTAAATTAATATGTAAAACGTGAGGAACAAAATAATGTATTGTATGTATTTTTTTAATGTGTACGCTTAAAATTTTTTTTGAAATAAAATTCAAAGTCATTCGAGCTTCAAGATTTCAACAAATGTATAATTAAACTGAACATCTCGAATTAAATGAGCAAAGCACTTGATCTATAATTATAAAATTTAGATTATTAATTAAGGGGCTTAAATAATATCTGAATCTTACATACTTAAAATCAAATCAAAAGCCTCAGTATGAAGACTCAAATGAGTCCAAGATCATTTAATTTTGAGGTCATTAAAACACTCAAGTATTGAACATTTGATATGTGATTAAAGTCGTTAATATAAGTAGTTCAATTAATTGCTTTGCATTTTTGGCAAAATTTATCAAAATGATATTCTTACAAAATTATAGATGTACTACAGACATGTAGAAGAGAGCTTAGATATCTAAGAAAATCTAGATTTTTACCCAACATTTAATGTGGACGATCATCGTAACCAAGTGCTATCACCATTGTCCGTCTTGTGTCATCCAATTGTCATCGCTTGACTTCTATCGTTCAAATTTTATTACCTATATACCAATATTTCTTATCTCCGAATAACTAATATTTAATGTGGTGCTCTACTCTGTTGATCAACGCTGGGGTGCTTGGGAACATAACACCAGGGCGCTCAGGTATATAGCGCCGGGACGTCATAAATTTTTTTGGTTCTTTTTTTATTTCGGGTGCAAAGCCCCCGAAACCAAACAAGCGGGTAAATCCCCCGCACCCCTAACAAGCATGACAAATTTGAGGTCCAAGGCAACAAAACAACCTGACTGATCAACACAATTATATTCCACACAAAACATATTATTTCAGTTGAGCTAAATTGCGCGAAATTTTTTTCTAGTTTTTACGTAAAAAATAGTTCGTCTCTTATAAATGATGTGTGTAGGTTCCTCTTACAAAGCTACTAGATAAAAGTTTCTCTCTATCGACTATTATCATATATTTTCTAGCATGCAATTGCAACAATGAGAATTCCTAATGGGTTCAATAAGTCATTGAACAAAACTAGTTTGAATATAATCATGCATATACTCAAATCTTATTTACTGAATACTATTCCATAGTCTACATAATCAAGAAGCAGCCCAGAGTTACATCACTAAAAGCATCCTAAAAGCGCTAATCTTAATACAATAATTAACGCTTAGCTACTAAACTCAGATGACATCCAAGAAGTTGTTCGCTTGTTGATAGTACTAGCTTGAAGTACCAGTGAACTTCTTAAATGCACAAGATTTTAGTGCTTGAAGAACTTCCCTATAGCACTACCAAGAATACACATTGATATATCATCAAAAAATTATCTCAAGGAAAAATTAGGTTGGAAACTTTCAAAATTAAATATTGGATCATCCGAACTTTGATTTCAGCAAACTTATAGTTTAATAGAACATCTCAGAAATACAATCCCAACAACACCAAATTCGGCTCAGTCCAAGCCCAAATGAGTCCAAACATGACATGCTTATAGTTGAATCAAGCGGCTCGACGAGGCAAATCCAACGAGTTCAAGATCATCAAATTTTGATGTTATTAAGACATTTAAATGCCAATAAATGGTCCATGACCAAGGGAATTAATGAACATTGACCGTCCTTTCAAATCACTCCAAATTTAGCCTTGATCTCTCTCCTATTTACTGGTCATGTTACTCTTAAAAAAACTATTAAGTATATCCCTTATTCCTCATGGAAAGGGGACTCAAGCAAGGAAGAGAGAGAAATTATAGTTCTCTTGCCACCAAACTCCTTCTCGACCACCGCCAGACTTCTGCAGGACACTAACTGATGTCGAACTTCCACCCGGCCACCGACAAATGCCAGACTTCCGCCCGGCCACTGACTGACGCCGGACTTCCACCCGCCCGCTAACTAATGCCGAATTTTCGCCCGACCATCGAACATTGTCGGATTTTCATTCGATCTTCACTCGTCATTAGATTTCTACACGACAGTTGGTTGTTGTAATATGATCGTCCTCAATAGGACAAATCGGTCTCTTGTAATCCATTTAAATACTAGTGGAATCATTCCAACTAGGCGTGTCCCCGTAGTTTTTTCCTTTTCTAGGGTTTTCCACGAAAAAAATAGTGTTCTATATTTGTGTGCTAGATATTCGTACAACGCTAAGAAGTAAAATTTTTAACTTTTTTGTCCCGTATATTCAAGCCCCCAACACACATCTATAGTACAAAATTTTCCTTCTCGCATGGAATAACCCTCAACTCACCTTATGGACTCCCTTTCTTCACAAATAAATTATAAGTCATTCTATTTTTTTAATGTGTTAATTAAGTGGTAAATTATGTATTACATGCCATGTTCTTCTTCAATATAGAAAGTGTTAGATGATATATGTGAGCAGACATTGAATTGAGATATCTCTCTTTCTTTAAATTGTATTTCTTCAACTCGCTTCAGATGGACTTTCTTCACTTTAAAGGACTGGCTTGTTTCATGGTAAACGAATTCCTTAAGAGATTCTCTGAGTTTACCTATTTCTTTTACTCTTCTTTTTCATGTGATTCATTTCTCATGCAAAATTTAATTTATCTTTCATTAAAAAAGTTTGGATCCGATAGATAATAGGAAAATACTTTTTTTGTAATTAATGTTAATATTAACATCTCAACTTTCAAGAAAAATTCATATATCACATAGATAAAAAAAGAATGTTATAAGAGGCATTAAATTTATAAAAACTAGAAATGTAAAAAAAAAAAAACTATAGGGTGCGGCCCTGCATTAATTGGATTAAAGGCTTTGAAGTAGCAGTGGTTAGTTTGAGACGAGCAACATTTTTCTGGAAAGGAGAGAATAAAAAGGATAAAGAAATTAGGAGATTGGGAAGAGGAGATAAATGTAGCCCGTAACACACAGGAATTCTGAGAAGTGGCGAGCAAAGCGGTTGAGGGACAATGCTCCTGTAATATTATTAGCAATTCTATGTAGAACATATTTAACGATCAAAATATGAAAAAAATAAAAATAAAAAATCTCTACCCTATTTGTCTAGAATGGGAAGGTAATTTGATATGTCTATAATTTTTTTTATATGATCCGCATGAAACATGAGATAGTATTTAAATTCAAAGGTTTTTATATTAAATTAATGTAGGAAAATTATAACTCTGATTGCAACAAATTAATAGTTGAACTAATCATATTGACCATGTGAATCTATTGATAGTACAATTGAGCTCAAATCAAACGCACAAAATATTTCTAAAAATTTCTAAACATTAATAAGGACCAAACGATATTTAGTTATTACATGCATGGGCGGATCCACCATGGGCTTAGGGAGGGCAAATGCCCACCCTCAATTTTTTTTTAAATATTTAGAGGGGATAATTTTTCTTTTGTTGAGCTTTCACGTAAAAAAAATTATTTTACAAATTTTTCTGTGTACTAAATTTTTGTTAAAAGTTAAGATATTAAACACAACTACTTTTAGCATAAGTTTTTTAGCAACAACAAAAACAACAAAGCCTTTATCTCACTACGTGGAGTCGGCTACATGAATCATTTTTCTTCATTGTGCACAATTAAGAATAAAATTCATTTAAATCAAATAAAAAGAGTCATTTCTAATATTTTATAATTATATTTTTTAGGTTTACCTCTACGGTCTTGTAAACATGGATCAAAATCTAATACATCTACTGTCCTAGTCAAGTCATTAGAAGGCCGATGGTTTATGTGCCCAAACCATTTAAGGTTACTCTCTCTAATATTATCTATCATTAGAACTACTCCAATCTTTACATGTATATACTCATTTCACATTCTATCTCTAAGTTTGAAACCACTTATTCACCTGAGCACCCTCATCTTTGCGGCAATTAACTTAAATTTATGCTTAGACTTTTTTATTGGCTAACATTCTACATTTAAAGCATTACAAAATCTCACAACTATCAGATATAATTTTCTCAAAAGTTTGAGGGATACTTTCTGTCACACAACAGGCCTGATTCATTCATTCACTTCAGCCAAAAAACTTGAATTCTAGCTATTTATAATATCCATATCTATTTCTCTATTATTTTGAACAATATAACTGAGATATCTAAAAGATGTACTTTTATTAATGACTTGACTAGTTTTTTAAAAATATGGTTGGATTAGCAGTCCAACTAGTCCAAACTGCATGAACTGATCTTAAGGCTGCGTCTGTTCATTCTGAAAATCGTTTATGCATCAAATTGGACTGAATTGGCTAGAACTGCTAGTTCAACCGGCGAACCGGTCCCAATTCTATTGAACCGGCTGATTTAATTCCTAAATTATTAAAATAATTAAATAAATTAATTTAATACATTAAGAATAAAAATATTATGTAATATTTATAATTTAATAAATTAATTTATACTTAAAATGCTTAATTTTATTAAATAAAAATTTTCAACCAAACATTTTACATGGCTATATCACTCTATATGAGTTCTTATCTCATATAAACTCAAAAAGTGACATAAACATTAACAAGAGGAACTTTCCTAGGTGATATGAGGCTAAACAAATATAAGTACTAACTTCTCATGTAAATAATATTTATTTTTAATTAATAATGTTAAATAAATTATATTTATAATAATAAATGATCTAATCTTAATTATTTATAAATGTAAATTTGTAATATGACTCTAATATAAATTATATTAAAATATATAACATAAATTAATAAAAATTGATTCAAATATAAAAATTTGCATGCAAGCTAAATTTTTATTAAATTTGAAATTATATAAGATATTATTAATGTGCAAATTAAATTTATTTTTATTAAAAATTTATATTATTACATGTTATTCTCTAATTTAAATTTTATTTAAATAATTTTTATATTTATTACATCATCCAATTTGACTCTAGTCGAACCACCGAATCCTTATCATCTCATTCTTCTGGTTATATGCATGTCTGATTAAATTTTCACAACCTTAGACTAACGCTCAAGCTCACAATCCTCTTACTAGATCTATTACTACTAAAATTACAATTAATTTATTTACCTTTAGATCTACTCAAACAAAAATCTTTAAACTCTAAAGTTGACCTCTATAATTCAATTTTTTTTTCAACTCCCTCTTTAGTCTTTCTCAACAATTAGAAGAATGTCACCAACAAAAAGCATACAATCAAATAAATTTGTTAGCATATGCCGAAAATTAAAAAAAAATTAAATACTGCCATTTTCTTTTTCAGGTGTTTTCTGTATTCATCCAATCAAATAAGTTCAAAACACACATAAAATATGAAAATTTTAAATTTCTCAATGACTTTTTTTTTTTCATTTCCATTTATCAAATCAAATTCTTAACAACTAAAACACAATAACATGCACTAGTTATTTCACGCCTTAAAGGCTAAAAGACATCACAACAATCAACTACTGTTCAATTACAAAATATTTACGCGCAAAGGCTAAAAAAAACAATAAACAATAATTAACATATAATATTAAAGGGTTCCTCCATTGTTATTGAATAGTGATCATTTGCGACAAATCAGAATGCGTCACATCATCGAATACATAACACCGATATGACGTGGCCCATATTGATTCACCTTTAGGCTTCATCGAATGACTGCATGGAATAATTTCTCAGAACTAAGTGGATACATATCTTGGAATAACAACTCACATTCTTTTCATCCCAGTAGCCAGCGCGCTCCTTCTCACCTTCTCCAGCTCATACGCTAACCATGCGCTCCTATGACAATTCCCGTTCTTCTTCCTCGTCGTCATCCGAAATGAGGCGCATGATCCACTCTTCAATCTCCCTGTAGAAACTTTCATTGTCTTCTTCACTTATGTTTCTCTCCAAGCCATGAAAACGGATTGGAGGCAGGTAGTACTCGATAGGATAACAACACGGGCCAAACTCGACTATTATGGGAGCAACACGGAGCAACAATGGTATATAATTGTTGGGGACTCTGAAAGGGTGAAAAGGGGTGCGATGTGGATGAAACGACCAGTAAAACATTTTTCCAGGTAATTAATTAACGACGAATTTGTGACGAAGGCAGAGGAGCAATTGGAAAGGAAGATGAGATGAACCTTCGTGGATGGGAATATGGAGACCTTCAGGTTTGCGAGGAGAGAAGGATTAAGGGACTATTATATAAGCCGAACGAATAGAACTTTTCTCCTTCGGGATTCAATAATTACCATCAGTTAAGTCGGTCTAGGCGATGGAGAAGAATGACAGGATTTAGGAGCCATGGGACTCTTGGAAGACCGGATCTTTGTGGCTCTCCATTCATATTTTCTTAGCGCCCAAATTTAGGGCCCAAACTAGAGGCTTTCACGTATTTACTATTATTATATATTTGAATTGTGAAAAGGAGGTTTAAAAGTTGATTGTTATTATTTTAATGATTTTTTAATGGCTTAAATTGCTAGTTTTGTTATGAAGTTATTCTCAAATCGCCTTGTACCATAGAAAAATACAGAGGAATTGCTGTTGAATGATTTATTATATTTTACTTAATTTATTATAATTTAAATTAATCTGTAAAATGTGAGGAACAAAATAATGTATTGTATGTATTTTTTTTTTAATGATTTTAACATTATAGGAAGGATATATACAGTCTTAAGGGATACTAGCTAGGTGTACGCTCATATTTGCTCGGATCGATTTAATTAAGTCATGATGAGTGATACATTATCAATATTTCTGTTGAGAGGTATGAAGATCAATGCAATACATATGTTCAAAAATTTTTAAATAAAACTCAAAGCCATTCGAACTTCGATGTCGACAATTGTAATCAAATTGAAAGTCTCGAGTTAAATGAGCCCAAATTAAGCACTTGATGCATAATTAAAAACTTTTATATTATTAATTAAATGGTTTAAAAAATATTCGAATCTTACATACTTAAAATCAAATCAAAAGCATGAGCATGAAAACTGAAATGAGCCCAAGATCATTTAATTTTTTATGTCATTAAAAACACTCAAGTATTGAACATTTGATATGTTATTAAAGTCGTTAATATAGGTCGTTCGATTGAGTGTTTTGAATTTTTGGCAAAATTTACCAAAATGATATTATTACAAAATTATAGATGTGCCACATTCTCTACATGTAGGGGACCTAGTGTTACATTTGGAGAGAGCTTTAGATATAAGAAAATCTAGACTTTTTCCCAACATTTAATGTGGATGATCATCATCAACAAGTGCTATGACCATTGCCCGACTTCCATCACCTCGATCTCTACCAATGTATCTTATCTACCATTAATAATATTTTCCTATTTGTTGACTATCAATATGTGACCTCGTCGCCAAGTTTTATTATTTAAATGTCATCAAAAGACCTTCGTCATATTATTCCTGCCCGACTAACCTTATGTAATCATCTCCACCTTTCATCACTTCTCCGATAATTTCTACAATAGGCACTAAATAAATTTTTTTTAATTGTGAAACCCTATGTTCTCTAATCTAGGGAAAGAGCGAACCTTTATAATTTCATTTATATGGAGAATTATAATAGGGATGAGGTAGAGTAAACACCACAATGACAAAACAAGCAAGAAAGTAGAAAGAGAAAAAAAATAAAGGACACCAGTATTTTAACGTGGAAAAACCCAAATTATTGAAAAAGAGATCGCCGAGCCATACTACACCAAGAAATTCACTATGAAAATTAGGTGAAATAAGTATATCTCTCTATTCTCGCTCACTCTTTCCTTGCTTCTCTTCTCCCATAGAGCCTTCTCAATGTCTAAACCTACAGAAAAATAAAAGAAAGCCAAGTAAATAACCCCAAGGGACCTAACCCTTCAAAAAAAAAAAAAAACTATAAAGTCTGTCTCGCAACGTAGCGACTCCTATCTTGGACGCTGCAACGCTCAAGCCTATGTCTGCGAAGGTCAAACACACAATGCTAAACTTGTAGCACTGCTGCATCGAATCCATTGAGCTGTGTGGCGCTCTGCTCTCTGTTGAAAAACACTGTGGTGCTTGGGAACGCAAGACCAAGGCACTTGGGCACATAACATCGAGACGTTGTAATTTTTTTTTCCGAGTGCAAAGCACCCAAACCCAATCAAGGGGTAAACCCCCCGCACCCCTAACAAGCATGACAAATTTGAGGTCCAAGGCAACAAAACAACCTGATTGATCAACACAATTATATTCTACACATAACAAATTATTTCAATTGAGCTCAATTGCGTGAAAATTTTTTGTTGTTTTTACGTAAAAAAATAGTTGGTCTTTTATAAATTATGTATGCTGGCTCCTCTTACAAAGCTACTAGATAAAAGTTTCTCTCTATTGACTTATCATATATTTTCTAGCACTACCAAGAATATACATTGATATATCATCAAAAAATTATCTTGACCGGACAGGAATCTCAAGGTAAAATTAAGTTGAAAACTTTCAAAATTAAATATTTGATCATCCGAACTTTGATTTTAGCAAACTTATAGTTCAACATAACATCTCAGAAATACAAACCCAACAACACCAAATTCGACGCAATCTGAGCCCAAATGAGTCCAAATAAAGACCCGAAGCGCATTTGAAAATTTGAAATAATAAATTGGATGATAAAATGATTTCCAAAAAAGACATGCTTATAGTTGAATCAAGCGGGTTGACAAGGCAAATCAAATGAGTCCAAGATCATCAAATTCTGATATCATTAAGACATTCAAATGCCCAATAAACTGTCCATGTTAAGGGAGTTAATCAACATTGATCGTCCATTCAAATCACTCCCAACATATATAGCATTGATCACTCTCCTATTTTTTGGTCATTTCACTCTAAAAAATTATAAGTAGATCACTTATTCCTCATGCAAAGGGGACTCAAGCACGGAAGGGAGAGAAACTATAGTTCTCTTGCCACCAAACTCCTCCTTGATCACAGTCGGACTTCCGCATGACCACCGACTGATGCAGAATTTCCACCCTGCCACCGACAAATGCCAGACTTCCATCTGGCCACCGACTGACACCGGACTTCCACCCGCCGCGCTAACTTATCCCAGAGATTTTTGCCCGACCATCGAACTTTGCTAGATTTCCATTCGATCTCCACTTGTCATTAGATTTCAACACAACAGTTGGTTGTTGTTAATATTAACATCTCAGCTTTCTAGAAAAAATTCATATATCACATAGATAAAAAAAGAATGTTAAAAGAGACATTAAATTTCACAGGTGAAAAACTAGAAAAGTATAAAAAAAAAAAACTACAGTGATCGACCCCACATTGGATTAGGCCTTGAAGTAGCCGTGGTTAGTCTGAGACGAGCAAAATTTTTCTGGAAAGAGGATAATAAAATGGATAAAGAAATCATAAGATTGGGAGGAGGAGATTATAAATATAGGTCGTAACACGTAGGAATTCTGAGAAGTGTTGAGCAAAGCTTTTGAGGGACAAGGCTCATGTAATTCTGTTAGCAATTCTATGTAGAACATTTAACGACCAAAATATGAAAAAAAATAAAATAAAAATAAAAACTCTCTCTCTACCCAATTTGTCTACAATGGGAAGGTAATTTGATATGTCTATAATTTTTTTATATGTTCCGCATGAAACATGAGATAATATTTAAATTAAATTTTTTTATATTAAATGTAGGATTCCTCTCCTTCTTCTTGTTCTATGCATGTCCTGTTCAGTTCAATTTTCAGAACCTCAAACCTGATCACTCAAAGTCACAATCCTCTAACCATATCTATTACTATTAAAATTACATTTAACATATTCATTTTTAGATCTACTCAAAAAAAAAAACCTTTAAACTCTAAAGTTGATCTATATAATTCAAATTTTATTTCAATTCCCTCTTTAGTCTTTATCAGAAAGAAGAATGTCATCAACAAAAAAAGCATACAATCAAATAAATTTGTTAGCATGTGCCAAAAAAAAATTAAAAAATTAAATGCTGCCACTTTCTTTTTTAGGTGTTTTCTAAATTCCTCCAATCAAATAAATTCAAAACACACATAAAATAAGAAACTTTTAAATTCCTCAACGGTTTTTTTTTTTTTTTCATTTCCATTTTTCAAATCAAATGCTTAACAACTAAAACACAGTAATACACACTGATTTCTTCACACCTTAAAGGCTAAAACACATCACAACCACCAGCCATTG